>CM053580.1:490128527-490185991 GCA_028627135.1 Pseudochirops cupreus
CTATTTCTTGGAAGAGCTGTTCGCAGGTGATCTCAGAGTATGTATCAGCACCTTGTCCGAAAACAACTTTATCAAACCAAAGTCATGGGTTTCCTCTTTCTAGTTGTTGTATTCTTGGAGCGCCTGAGCCATGAAGAGTTTGCCCAAGTTCTGTGCAGTGAACTCTTTGATGTTTTGGCAGTAAGTGTTAATTTGGCCTATCAATGAAGGAGAGAAATAAGTGCCATGAGCTGTACGAAATGAAGGAAATATACACCTACTTCAATAAGAAAATTAGACTGAAAGAACCAGTTTTATCAGTTATGATGCTTTTAACAAAATAATCTATTAAAAATTTTTTTTTAATTTTTTTAAAAAAAAGAATATCACAGACACAGAATATGACAGCTGGAAAGGACCTTGGCAACCAGCTAGTTCAACTAATACACTAAAAGAATCCCCAAGATCACGTACTCAACTATCTAGCTTCTGCCTGAAAACCTCCAAGAGGAAGGATAATGACACTTCTAAAAGTAGATCACTCTGCTTTTCAGTATCATCAATCAAAGTTTGCTGACTATTCAAGAATATGACTGGGACAGATCTAAGCCTAATGGACAAATGGCACTTGTCCATTCTGGTCCAAGTATTGGCCTACTAAGACTTCATGAAAATATAAAGAGCACATAACAAAAATTCCAGTCTTTCTTAAGTATCGAATTCCACAGTTCATTTTGATTTCCAGAATTCACTGGAAACACTATGTATCCAAACCACATGGTAATCAATTTTGGGATTTATACTCAATTTTTGAGCTATTATATACAAGATTATTTTATGACATTGGTATCTTTTACATACTATGAAATACAGTGCTATGTTCTTTGAATTGAAACTCTGAAATACTTTCTGTGGGGACTACGAATTTCCCACAGATAAAAGATAAACTGACTCAAACACCACTCCCTAATCACATTTTTATGAATTTATTATAATGAAGAAAAAAAAACCATAAGTGATTTATTTTACATTAGCATATTAATAAAATGATCAAGTTTATATCCCATTATTTAAAGGTTGAAAGAGTTCAGTGTCTTAAAGGCAAACTAATCAAGAATTATATTCCTTAGCCCAAATTTAAGTCCACATTAAGAGAATGGTACTTATTGCCACATGTTTAAAAGGAAAAAAAGTATAAACATGTTTCTTATTAGAGTATAATTGTTTTCTTGCTAAATTTGAAAGAGGCCTCACATAAAACCACGAAACTATAAAGAATCTACAAATTCAATGCTGCCTTATTTAAAATGTTTCAGTTTAGATGTATTCTGAGAAAGTATTGCTGAAAGGAGTGATATGTATGGCTCAAATAAAACCACTTCACCTTAAAAGAATTCTGGGATTCCAGAGAGTAATATAACTTGATTCACTATTATTATTTTTTTAAAAGACCCATTAAACTTATTTATCCAGTGTTAAAGCATTAGTACACTGGAAGGTAATTCATTACCACATATCCTCCTTACTTTCGATTTTCCCCTTTCTCCATTTTCCTTTTCTTACATTTTTCTATAAAGAGAGATGATAGGAACTGCAAAGTGGCTGACAGCAGGAAAGGGATAATACCTGCAATAAGGAGTGAATCCATCCTGGCAGGAGGCTGAGGAGGTTTGAAGAGTTTGGACATGTCCTCTTCAGGTAGAGGAGGTTCTCCTCTGCTCTGGCGCTGCAGATTCTCCTGCTGACGGCGTTGCTGATACTGGAAGTGAGAGGAAAACCATGTTTGCATTATCAGTCAAATTACCTATTACCTTGAGGAAAAATGGTCTCCAAGATTTATGCAACAGGCAATGACTCTAAGGCTTTGGATTCTCTGCCCCCATAACTTACCACATTCCCTCCCCCACTTTCTTAATCATTTTAAGGCTTTCAATATTAATCCTAGTTCTATACTGACTACATGACCATGGTAAAATTGTAAAAACATGAAGAAAAATGTCCCTTCACCTGACAGGTCCTCCTGAACAGCTGAAAATCATTTCAAAGAATTTTGTCAGTATAAAGTACAGCATAAAAACTAAATCATTTTAATAGAAAAAGACAGTAACAGCACTGGGTCAAAAGGACGTGTATTCGTGTTAGACTACATGATCTCTAGGACCTTTCTGGTCATAAAGAGTCTAAGTTATGACTAGTTGGAAAAAGCAGAAAAATTTATGCCCAAAATGAAAAATGGAGGAAAAAAACCTCAATTATTATATTAGGTAGCAATTTTTGTATGAAATAACAATTAGATTTTTTTAACAGAGGCAAGAGGCTTGATATTGAAATGGGGCAAAATAGGGAAAAATGTTTGACAACTTCAGTCCTTACTTAAGAACTACCTGAGGGGAGGCTAGGTGGTGCAGTGAATAGAGCACCGGCCCTGGAGTCAGGAGGACCTGAGTTCAAATCTGACCTCAGACACTTAACACTTACTAGCCGTGTGACCTTGGGCAAGTCACTTAACCCCAACTGCCCTGCCTTCCCCCCTCCAAAAAGCACCAAAAAAAAAAAGTAACTACCTGAGATGTTACAACTATTTCCAAAGAACCAAAGGAATTGGACAGAAAACCACTTATCCTAGGTGAACTTAGATTTCCCTAAACTTAGTAAACATTGTCGTCTATAATTTTATAACGATAACAAAAAGAAAATACAAGAATAGCCTAATTACAAGCCAAAAAATAACTCCTGAAAGACTGGAGATTACTTAAAACAATCAAGGCAAGAAAGGACAGTCTTTTAAATATCAGGTTATTGTCAATTCACAAAATCTGGAGCCATCTCAGTAATCTTTGATATTGCCCAAGGAGGAAAACGATCCACTGAAGTGTAAAAATGATTTGTTTGGGGTTTTTTGGAGGGCAATTGGGGTTAAATGACTTGCCCAAGGTCACACAGCTAGCCTTTCGTGTTAAGTGTCTGCGGCCGGATTTGAACTCAGGTCCTCCTGACTCCAAGGCCAGTTGCTCTATTCACAGCACCACCTAGCCACCCCTGTAAAGATGATTTGTGTTCTCAAAAGCTCTAAGCTCTGAAAGCGGCTACCAAACTGGCCACTAGGACTAGAGAAAGGGTAGTTATAGACACTGTAGGCCAGTGGTTCTCAACCTTCCTAATGCCACGACCCTTTAATACTCGTACGTGGGCGCATCTGCATGTGGGCGGACCGGCCTGGAGATGGATAGAGGAGGCTCCTAAGACCATCGGAAATATGTGTTTTCCAATGGTCTTAGGCGACCCTGTGACTTCTGTGAAAGGGCTGTTCGACCCCAAAGGGGTCGTGACCCACAGGTTGAGAACCACTGCTGTAGGCTGTTTCAAAAAACAGCCTAAATTCAGACTCACTTGTAATGAGGGTCCCAGCAGGCTAATACACTTTTTAATACAATTCATAAATATCATTTACTAAAGTATTCTGATATATATCAAAAACAAGAGGGTCAATTCCCTCAAGCACAGGTTGACAAAATTACGTTACATTTCAGAAAGGAAAAGAGGTCAGAAGGTTTGGATACTCCTGATAAATGTGGTTAAAATCAAGCACCAAATGATGACGACACAGATCACTTATGAAACCTATATTCAAGGCTGACTTACAGAACTGGTAAGAAGATACAAGAAAATATGTTAATAAACTCTTGGAACTTAAGAATTTGGATATATCCATTATATCCAAATCCAATTTCACTGCCTTCTTGACACTTCAAAAGGATGTCCAGAAGAAAGGAAGCTCAAATTCACATTTCTTTTCTCCTACTTTGTCAGAAGTTCTGGTAAAATGATTAAATTAAATTTACCTTTCAGTAAATGTACAGAAATAATTTAAATTAGGTACAGATTCAACAATATTCTGGCTAAGCATTATACCAACAAAGATGTCCAAGTAAAAACTATTTCACAGTTTTATAACTGTTCATAAAAAAGTATTATAGGTAAGACCTCCAACTTACATACTGCCCACCTAGAAATACAGGCTTTCCCTTCCAGGGTTATTACTAGAGATTTTCCCCCGTTCCTCTTAATTTCCCTGTGATCTGTGACCAACTCAGCTCCCCTACTGGGCCTTCCCCAAAATGTACCTTAAACCAGAGTCAATTTAGAGTAGAATGGCCAGGAAAAGGGAAGGGAAGAGAGGAGCCTTCCTAAACCTCCCACTACCTTAACACTGCTACCACTATACTCTCCCACCTCAATTACTTATTCCATTCTCCCTTTATTTAAAAGATTTTCACTTTCTATATGTTATTTCTGTGTAGCCTACATTTCTTCATACCTCTCCTCTCTGCCCACCCACAGACTCATCCCTTGTAACAATTAATATTTTTAGAGAAAAAAAAATGGGCAAATTCAATCAATGCATTTCCCCCAAAATCTGATACTACATACAGTGTCCCACATTTGAGCACTTCTCATCCCTATAAAGGAGTATGTTTTGGGGGTAGAAGTGGGTTTCTAAGGCAATGGTTCTCAACCTGTGGGTTATGTTCAATTCAAATAAATCTTGCATATCAGATATTTACATTACAATTCATAACAGCAGCAAAATTACAGTTATGAAGTAGCAATGAAAACAATTTTATGGTTGGGGTCACTACAACATAAGGAACTGTCTTAAAGGGTTGCAGCATTAGGAAGGTTGAGAACCACTGCTCTAAGGGGTAAAGCAATTTTCTCTCTCTTCTTTAGGGAGACCAAGCTTGTTCTTTATAATTTTGTACTATTCCGTTTCAATTGATTGTGGTGGTTCAAGTCACTGAATACATTGTTTTCCTGGGTCAGCTTACTTCACTTTGCATCAGTTCACATAAATCTATGTATTCTACATTCTATGTATTTATTATGTTCATTGCTCCCTAAGGTACAATAATATTCTGTTTTATTTATGTACCACAATTTGTTTAGTCAGTACCCATTCAATGGGCATCTACTTTGTTTCTGATTATTTGCTACAACCAAACCTACCATTATGTGTATTTTGGTATAAGTGGGGCCTTTTTTTGGCCAACAGCCTTCTTGGTTTATAGGCCTACAAGTAGACTCTTTGTATCAAAGGGTATAGTCCCATTCTCCATAATACTAATCCTACAACCTCTACAAACCTAGTCTCAGTCTTCCAATCTTAAAACTTCTGAATCTAACCTCAGTGACTATGAAGTGCAGAGAAGCCTGAGAATGTTCTCTCGAATACAGATGGAGGAGAGGATACCTTTAGATACCTCAAAAGCACTGTGCACAAGACTTATTCTGCATAAACCAAGAAGTGAGATATTACAATGGTCAGAAGCAACAACAGAGTTAGAGGTAGCAACAGAAATGGATCAATTCTTAGGGCTAGGAATACTTATGTCCAGGCACCTTGGTGTGACTAGTACCCCCTCTGTTATAATCCCTATTCCTTGCCTTAAGATAAGAAGCCCCACCTTAAGTTAGAGAATCCCTATATTTGAGGCATATTATGGATATTTCTGGCCTGGACTGAAAATGGAATCATAATTTCTAAAAATGTATGAATGGGGGGGAGGGGAAGAGAGAGAAGGGAAGAATATATCTTGAATTACTAAAAACGGATTTATCAAAAAATAACTAGAGAAAAAACTACCTTATTGGGGCGGAGGGGAGAATGTGTGGAATTGTTTAAAAACCCCAATATAACTCAGTTTAAAATACTTTATGAAAGTCTGGTAGTCAGAAGATAAGATATTTTTCAAAGATATATTCTGATTTAAAATCATCTTATCTAAGAATCAAATGCTTAAAATATTTTATAGCAATGCAATACAAAACAATTTCCCAATAAATGTAAAAAGTATGTGTGGCCTTCAGGTGATACTCCTAATGCAAAGGTTTAATATCTTTTCTATGTGTACATCTGTAAGAAAATATTCAGGTAATTTTCCCCCTCCTTCTCTGCACTACATCTTCTGCTTCACATAGAGGTTGGCTTATTATTTTCTAACAATATTGCTTGTTCTTAATCACACTTGCTCAGTTTTTTAAATGAAGACTTGCTAACTATGTCGCTATGAGCCACTACTAAAACAATTATAGTTAGTAATGAAATGAGGTGTGAAACTCTGGAAACTCTTTTCCAAGTAAATGTATCCCTGTTATTTGCATAACTTTGGCACTGAAATCTCAGCCAAGTATGCCGGCTGATGTTACCATCTCTTAAAGGGGACAATCACTATTAACAACTGCTTGAAAATACAACATTGAAGGAAATGCCCCTCACAAACAAGCCTTATAAACTTTTAATAGCTATCAGTTCACATTCAATGCTTCCCCAACTATAATGTAGGTTTTAATGAATGCAACTTCATGAAATAGAATATTCCAAAAATACTTGTTAGTCTTTGTTAAATCTCTCCATAATACCTACCTGATGTTTCTGTTGCTGCTGCTTACTGGTGTTTCTCATATAGGTGTTATATTTAACGATATCCTGGCTCATTTCATCCACTCTGTCCATCAACAATTGCAGACTCTTCCCCAGATGATTACTGGAATTCAAAGCAAAACAAATTTACTTACGGCATCATTACAAGTTTGCAAGGGGTAAAGGACAGGAGATGAGGAGATGGGGAAATTCTACTGGTGATGCTAACCCACTGCTTTGGTTCAAAATCAACCGATTCTCTGGATACTGAGAATAAATTTCATAATTATGAAAGCCTTTCACAGAAAGAATTGCTATGTCATGAAAATCTTACTTAGGATCCAAAACATGTTCGTTCTCTCTCTCTCTCTCTCTCTCTCTCTCTCCTTGTTGTGTTTATGTACGTGCACTCATGTGCACACTCATTCACTCTCTCTCTCTCTCCAATGACTGTTCAAATTAACCAAAAATACCAAGAACGAAACAACCCCTAAAATCAAGAAGTTTACATTTTAATGGGGGGATAACATGTGCACATATAAGTATATACAGAATAAATATAAAGAAAAGAAATGCAAAGGAATAGACGATAGTTAGGGACAAAAAAACATTTTCAGGGTTTTTTTGTTGTTTGTTTGTTTTTGGTGAGAAGATGGGGATGGGAGATTCTGTGAGGTGTAAGTCAAAGACGGTGCATTCCAGGGATAGGGTAGGGCTGGTACAGGGGCAATGAGAAGAGAGATGAAAGTGCCATGTGTGAGGAACAGAGAAAAGGTCAGTATGGATGGATCACAGAGTATAGGGACTGGGGAATAATGTGTAATGATGGTGGAAAAGACAGTTTGAGGGCAGGAAGTAAACAGTTGTAAAAGCTGAGCAGACCACTTTATTTATCCTAGAGGCAATAAGGAGCCACTGGAATTTAATAGGTAGGAAAGTGGCATAAAGAAATATACACTTAAGGAAATGCACTTTGACAACTTTGCAGATGATGAAATGGAAAGGCAGGGACGTGAGACAGGAAGACCAATGAAGGTAACGGTTCTTTAAATAGAGAGGTCAGATGAGAAATATTGAGGGAGTAAAAACGCAATATTAATGGAGAGTAAGAAGCCACAGATAACACCAAGGTTATAAACTGCGGATGCTAAAAGAATTCTGGTGTCTTCAACAGAAACACATTACTTTGAAAGCAGGGTAAAGCTTGGAGAAGATAATGAGTTTTATTGTGGTCACTAGTCTGAAATATTCAACAGGCAGTTAAGAATATGAGAATGAAACTCAGAGATAAAACTGGGACTGGATTTAGAGATCTGTGAGTCATTTGCATATAGATGATAAATTCAATGGTTAGAAGAAGCTGATGAGATTGTTAAACAAGATAATATATTGCAGCAGATCTCAAAATGCAGCTCAGGGACTACAGGTGGTTCCTGAGAATCTTTCAGAAGGTCTTTGGGGTCATACCCTTTTTATAATAATACTAAGGCATTTTAATTTTAAATACAGTAAGTACATCTATACTTAGATATAAATGACAAATAATAAAATTTTTGAAATGAGGTCCTCAATTTTTAAGAGTGTAAAGGGTTTCTGAGACCAGAAAGTTTGAGAACTGCTGATATAGAAAGAGAAGCAAAAAGACACCAGGACAACCTCAGAGAACACCTACAGTTATGGGGTGTGATATGGATGATTGGGGGCAGGGGAGAGGTACAAGTAGAGAACTAAGGGGGTGTAGTGGGTGGTGACCGAGGTATTCCTTGAAGGACCACTTTATTGTCAGAGACAAGAGGAAAAGGAGGAAAGGGGATGATATGAAAGGGATCTGAAATCCATTTCAAATCAGAAGAGGAAAAAAGGAAACATAGTGATTGCCCTTGGTGGTTTCTTTTTTTTTTCCCTCAGAAGAGATGAGGTCCTCAGTTAAGGTGTGGAGGCTTGAGGACAAAAGAGGTCTGGAATATCTTCTAAGAGGAGTGAGTTGGGAAACTAATTAGGGAGAAATAAAATGAGTGACATGCTGTGGTGAGGCCCTCCCTACTTGAAGCTGGATAATCTGAATGTATAACATACACAGCTGGCACAGATTCTTAACACTGCTCAACAGCATGTGAAGAGGTAAAAGGTAGAAGTGATCCACATCTGATGTTTGACAGGAGAATGAGTGCTGGATTCCAAAGCAAGGGACATTTCTGAGAGGATGTGGATGGGCTGAGATTGGCATTGCTTAAGTGAGTACACAAACTGGTAAAATAGTAGATCAGAGGTCCCCAAACTTACTAATTACTCAGTGGCCCCCTGGAAATCTACTTTCTTTAAACCTTTAGGCTTTTTTGAAATGTAAAATATTTTTTAAAAAACAATGATGTTTCTTAAATTTAATAATTTATTGTAAATTTGTGGGGGTTTTCTTGCATTGAAATTTTGATGATGCAATACTGCATCATGTAATCATATAGTATTGTATTATAAACAAGTTGTTACATGCACACATTCCTGCAGAAGCATGCTGGACTTTCCAACAATGCTCAACATGCTCTCCTGCCAACACTTGCTTATTAAGACCTGTCAGCAGACTTGACTACTGATCAGTTATAACTTGCATTTTGTGTATTTGGAAAATAATGTAATCAAAATTTAACACAACAAATGAAACACGTATGAATAGTTTTTTCAAAATTTTCTTTTCTATGCTTCCGTTGTGCCTTATTTTTATTCAATACCCCCTAACTGCACTCAAGGCTACTACTACCCCCTTCCACCCCAGTTGTTCCAGCATCCCCCAGGGGGTGGTATAGCCCACTTTGGGAACTTAAAAAAATATCACTCAAGATGAAAAGGAATGGAGGGGTTTCCAACTACATCATTGGAAGGGCAGAAGAACTGATACAATCTAATGGAAAAAAGCAGAGGTTATATATGAAACCTAAGACTGGGCCTTCAATAATGGCAAGAATTCAAGAATATAAGGAAAAATTACTAAAGAAAACAGAAAAAGTAAAAAGAGAACCAGTATAGTAAGTGTCCAGGAAGAAAAAGCAAAGAACAACTTCAAAAAGTTCAGCATTATCTATATATATATCTATATCTATATCTATATATATGTATATGTATATATATATGTATATAAAGAAAACAAGGAATGAGAAAATGATGATGTCTTTGGCAATGAGGAAATCATTAGCAACCCTTCAGTGTAAAGTTTTAGTAAAGTGGACTGACAAAAATGTGCATAGGGAATTGTAATGGTAATGGGAATCTGAAGATCTTCCCTGCCCCTTAAAAAGCCTAAGAGAATTTGAGGACCTTCCTTGATTTGAAAATATACTCTGCCCCCAACAGGCTGAATTTCGTCACATAGAGTTTGTGATAGGAGGAGTTTTCTGAAGGGTAAAGCAGAATCCAACAGGAGACGTTTGCTTAGGGCAGGCTTGTTTTTCAGGAAGGCCCACACCTTGTTACTTTGTAATAAGACAGTAGGTCACAAAGGTTGGGATGTTCTTTGACGCTGGAGAAGGCTATATATACCTCTGAGGTGAGGTTTTGCTTTGGGCTCACTCATGGGAAGAGTTGTATGATTTGGCCAGATAAGGCTCTGGGCAACCACTGAGCCCCCCTACTTCTTCTTCTTTTTTTTTTTTTTTGCCTTTTGAAGGGGGGAGGGCAGGGCAATTGGGGTTAAGTGACTTGCCCAAGGTCACACAACTAGTAAGTGTTAAAGCGTCTGGGGCTGGATTTGAACTCAGGTTCTCGTCTGACTCCAGGGCTGGTGCTCTATTCACGACACCACCTAGCCATCCCGAGGCCCCCTACTTTGAAAACCCACATGTTGGTGCTTCTCTCTCTGGTAACTAGTTGTGTAGGTATGTGATGGTCAGACAGCTAGAAGCCATATATGTTGGTCTGCTGAATAGTATTTTTTTCTCTATATTTTTTGTCTGCTTGTAACTTCTGTTTGTATTTTCTGAAATTCAGGGTGCTGACTTTTCCCCCGAAACTAGGTAAATGATATATGTTTGATTAAAGTAAAATTGTTAACCCTTTTTGAGTTGCTTTCCTTTAGAAAAGCAGATCAAAGAACTGGTGCTAGAAGCCATCCTGGGTGTGCTGGGGTGCTTGCTGCTATAGGGACGCTGCAGAAACCAGAATAGCATTAAGAGAATAGGAGGTGGAAAAAAAAACTAGGGAAAATGGCACCTCAAATATTTCATGTTGTTTTACTTTTCCCAATTAACTGTTCACAACTTGACATCATTTTAACTGAAATTATTTTTACTTCTTCAAAAACTAATCTGATAGGCAGTTAGGTGACACAGTGGATAGAGTGCTGGTCGTGGAGTGAGGAGGACCTCAGTTCAAATCCAACCTCAGACATTTGACATGTACTAGCTGTGTGACCATGTGCAAGTCACTTAACGCCAACTGCCTCACCAAAAAAAGTAAAACAAATAAACAAATAAAAAAACCCTAGTCTGATAACTGACTATATGTGGACACACATATATACAGCGTCCCCAAAGTTTTGATTGCACATAAGCTTTAACAAGCTTAAAAATGCACCAAGACTTTGGGGACACCATATATATCAAGTTGCATTTATGATATGCCATCTCATTTGAGATATAGGCACATTATAAATGATTCCAATACAAAAAGGCATCACTAAAGGAAGCCTTTGAAAACTATCCTAATATAGAGGGTTTACATGGGATAGCTATGTGACATATGCTATGGCTAAATGTTACGAAAAACCTAAATCTATTATAATGTTACAATGAGCATTTTATAAAGTTTGTAGCACAATGAAATTCATTAGAATTGAACAGTATCAGAAATACTGAAAAATTTTAACAGTACTGACCTCAAAGGACATTATGTCTAACAAATTCACAATCCTATTACAGATAACATTCACAGGAAATCAGATCAGGCACTGAGATTGATTTTATGTGAAATCTCTTCAGGACTAGTTCACCAGAATAATGAAACAGAGAGTTATTGTTAGAAGTTGCAGTTAATATAATGTTTGCTTTCATTGCCAAGGAAACAAAGAACTGAAAACAGATAACTTAAACAGATGTGAACAAAGAAACAAAGTAATAAATATGCTCTAGTCTAGTTCTTTCTTATCATCTTTGGTGCCTGATGCCCCCCACTTGGTCTCACTTTAATTTTAAAATGGAGTGAAAAAAAAATCATAATTATCTTCCATGTATGTAAAGTTTCAGACTTGTGTCATTCCCCTTTACTCAATAATAAAAGCTTTTATGAAGTAACTATAACTGAAAATTTTACCTAATAAAATAAAAATATAGCACTATTTTTTAAAGGAATGAAGTCTGTTACTATGCTTTATTCAAAGAACAAATTGTCATGTAAATCAAATCACTAGGTACCCTATCCACTTGTGGGTGATGAAAGGCAGGGCCCAAGCAAAATGCTTAAGGAACTGCTTAACTATAATTCCTGATGAAAATACTACGGCAACTGGCACAACGAATCAGCATACTAAATGAAGTTACTAATAAGGAAAGTGAAATATATAGTAATAATGCTGCAATTAAAAAAAATATTTGCAACTCTGTTCAATTCAATGGTCCATTTTATTTTCAGTTTTAATGCTGTTTCATTTGTTCTTGCAACAAAAAGACCCACTGAGTCTTTAAACAGCTCATATGGAAAGCAAGAGGCCCACTCCTTATTTCACATAAAATTAAATGCAGAAGATGAAAACTGAAATAAACATTTCTGCCTAGATCTCTGTTGGCCATCATGAAGTGCCACTTTGAAGAGAAATTTTATGCACGAGCTTACTGGTTATTTGAGAAAAAGGTCATGTTTATTGTGTATACTTCATGAAGGGAACCAAAAATTGATGAGAACTTGAAATTTACAAGCAAATTCTGTCAGGTAAGTAAAATGACATAAATGAAAAGATTAATTATGTATTCTACTAGGTAACATCAAATTTTAACCTGTTCTATGTACAGGTGAGTCTAAACCTAAAAGAAAAAAACATAAGAAAAACCATTAACATGATTGATTATATCAGTAATAAAAATGAACAAAAATCATAAAATCACTACAAACAGAAAGGGCTTCTGACAAAACACAACACTCATTCCTATTTTTAAAAAGTCAAAAGCACAGGGACAAATGAATTTTTCCTTAAAATGAAAAGAAGAATCTACCTAAAGCCACCAGAAAGCACTATTTGTAACGGGGATGAGCTAGAAGTCTTCCCAAAAAGATAAGGAGTGAAAACAAAGATGTCCAATCACCAATATTATTCAATATTGAATCAGAAATGCTAGCAATAGCAATAAGAGAAGAAAAAGAAATAAAAGGAATCAGAACAGGAAATGAAGTAACACTGTCTCTCTCCACAAACAACATAATACTAGAAAATCCTAGAGATTCAACTAAAAAGTTAGATGATATTTTGAGCAGGATATAACATAAACCCACCTCGATCATCAGCATTTCTATATATCACAAGTAATACCCTGCAAGAAGACATACCCCATTTAAAATAACTGTAGACTGTGTAAGATACCTGGGAATGTACCTGCCAAGACAAACCCAGGAACTACATGAACATAATTATAAAATACTTTTCATACAAATAAAGTCAGATTTAAATAACTTACTATTCCTTGTTCATGGATGAGAAGAGCCAATATAATAAAAAAAAAGGTCAAGAATATGAAAGGAAATAATGAAAAAAAAGTAAAGGAAGGAGGCTTAGCAGCACCAAATCTTAAACTACACTACGAGGCCGTAATTATCAAAGCTTTCCGGTACTGGCCTTGAAACAGAAAGGTGGCTCAGTGAAACAGAGGAGACATAACATACACAGTAGTAAGTTATAGTAACCTTTTGTTTGACAAATGTAAAGATTTAAGCTTTGGGGTAAGAATACACTATTTGGTAAAAATTGTTGAGAAAATTCGAAAGTAGTCTGGCAGAAATTATGATAGATCAGTATCTTACACCACGTAACAATATATGGTCAAATGGATACATAACCTAGATATGAAGGGATATGTTACAAGAAAACCAGAACATGGAACGCATTCTCAGACTTAACGAACAGAAGAATTTGTGAATAAAAAGATGCAAAATAGATAATTCTGACTACATTAAACTAAAAGGGTTTTGTATAAATAAAAACCAATGTAAGCCAAGATTAGAAGGAAAGCAGAAAAGGCGGGGAGGGGAATTTTATAGATAGTTTTTTAAACAAAGGTCTCATATCTCCAATCTAGAGAATTCTGTCAAATTTATAATACTATGAGTCATTCCTCAAATGATAAATGGTTAAGGGATATGAACAGGCAGTTTTTCGAGGAAGAAATCAAAACTATATACAGTCATATGAAAAAAATGTTCTACATCATTATTGATTAGAAAAATGCAAATCAAAACAACTCTGCGATATCATCTCATACCTACCAAATTGGCTAAAATGATAGAAGGGGAAAATGACAAATGTTGGAGGGGGCATGGAAAAATGAACATTAATATACTCTTGGTAGAACTGTGAATTGATCCAACCACTTTGGAGAGCAATCAAAAATTATGTCCAAAGAGTTAAAAAAAACTGTATGCTCTTCAACCCAGCAACACAATTATTAGGTCTGTTTCCTAGGCGATCAGGAAAAAGGGAAAAGAACCTATGTCTTCTAAAATATTTACAGCAGTTCTTTTTGTGGAGGCAAAGAAATGCAAATTGAGGGGATGCCCATCAATTCAGGAATGGCCAAACAAGCTGTGGTATATGGCTGTGACACAATACTACCATGCTACAAAAAATGATGAGCTGGTTGATTTCAGAAAAACATGGAAAGACTTGCATGAACTAATGAAAAGTAAAGTGAGCAGAACCAAGAGAACACTGTATACAGTAATAACAGTATTGTTTGAAGAATAATTGTGAACACATTGTGAGTACTATAAATACTCAAATTTATAAAGGATCTGGGAAGGAAGATGCTATCCACCTCCAGAGAAAGAACTGATTAACAGAAGTACACATAGTTTGGTTTTACATAAATTTATAAATCTGTGTCAAATGGTGGCCTTCTCTAGTTCAGGGTGGGGAAAAAAGGAGGGAAACATTCTCAAACTCAAAATGTAACCAAAAGAATTTAATTTTAATGTTTAAAATGTGAGCCAGAGAATGAATATTTGTGTATGAGTATTTTAGCATCCAGTCATAAATACTCCAGTGCTCAGAATTTTCCTAGGAAACTGAGTAACTGGTGTTAAACTCTATTCACAATCGTTCTTAAAAGTCTTTTTTTTTTAATATTTTATTTGCTTTTTAATTCCCTCTTTCTTACAGTTGGTCATTAAACCTACTGATGGACTAAGAGGGAATGGAACAACAAACTTCATAAACACACTAATGTCAGCCCAAAAAGTCATAGCAGAAAGAATGACTTGGGAGGGAGGGGGGATTGACACACACGCCCTATTACTCTTGTCACTGTAACTGTTTTCTGACTCCCATAATAAAGTGCTCTTTTCTGCCTATTCTGATAATATTTTTGGAATCACTGGAACCATGACAACGAAAAGCAAGCAGTGTGCTTGTAAAAGTAACACCCTATTTCACTCCACATCTATCCAACCTGCTTTTTCCTTACAAAATAAACCAAAAACTAATCATAAATGAACACAAACAGGAGTCATTCATTGTTCTCACTTAGTTTTATTTCCTATATCTTCTGATCTTAAAATTAGTTTCCTCTAAAAAAGATATTTCTTTGTAAATTAAGAATAATTTTAAAAAAATCTAGCAATTTAGTCACATTTGGGGAAATTATGTCACTACTGAACTTTTTTAAAAAATCCAATTTTAGATGAAAACCAAGTAGACAAACTAGTATCTCACTGCAGCAAGAGAATCTCTGGTCTCAAGCTTCTATATAGCTCAGGTGAATGGGAAAAAAAAAGTGAAAATGTTGCTTTGATAAAAGTATATTTCTCCAGAGAAAATTATTTGCTATCTAGATGACTCCTTAAGTATGAGACCATTGCACAACAAAGCTATGTCAAATTTTAAAATCCCTACCCCTCCTAAGGCATTTGTGTTATCAAAGCACAAATCCAACAAGAAAGCAAATTAGAAGAGAATCATTTGGATAGTAATGACTGAAGTTCCAACACTTATCAGTCAAATGTTTTTCTATTCCTACTTCTTAGAAAAGTCTAGAAAGGACTGCTAGCATACGCAGGCTCTTGCTAATAAGTTTTTATGTATTTCAGTAACTGCCTGGTGTTATGGGAAAATCATTTCCTTTAGAGAAGGTGAAGACTGAGTAAAAGTATCCTTTCCAGAAAAGTGGCAAAGAACATATAAAATTTCCGTTAGATTAGACAGGCCCACTTACCTGCTGGCTAGACTGAGCAATTCATGTTTATCTGCCACAGCTGATTTCTTTTCTAGTTCCCACATTAGTACATTGATCAGATGTGAATTTTTAATTATAATCGGCACTTCTTCAAACATGTGCTCAAAGGTGATATTTGCCTTTTTCAATCTGTGAAATGAGTTAAAAATATTTCAGTCTTTATGGTCATAAATAAATGTTAAAATTGCTTATGTTTTATATATCTTTATTCTATTTGGGTTGGTTTCCCTTGAGGTTAATAAACTGGTTACCTTAACACCTCTCAAAATGGATAGGGATTATTTTGAAGGCCAAACAAAAGGCAAATTATTAGGATAATTAAATATTAGGCTATTACAATATTTAGTTATAAACCTAGCAAATAACACTCTAAGCAATTTTGTTTATTTAGTACTTCTCTTCCCAACTAATAGATATCCTTAAAATAGCGCCAGCCATAATAAAATCTTAATTTCACAGTCATGCTTAGCAGTCTATATTTACAACATGAAAAAAAACCTAAATTATTTTTATGCAAGGAGAAATAATCCAGTACTCAGCGATTTAATCTTAAAAGCCTACGAAAGGAAAAGAGATTAACAACTAATAGAAAGACTAAGTATTTAGAAATTAGACATAAAATAGCTGAGAATACCACCAGTGCAGTATTAAGGAAAATCTGTAATAGTACTTCTTAAGCACGCTTTTCTTTTCAAGTTCTTTCAATCTTAATTTCCCTAAGAGTTAGCTGATATTATAAAATCTACTGATATCTCATCACTATCATGGAGGCTGCATAATTTCCCCAATATTAAGATTAAACTATTCATAGAGATTAGTCAAGAAATAAATTATATAACTTGCAAAAACTTCACTATCCTGGAAGGAGAGGGGAAGTACAGAATATACATTCTGAGCAGTAAGACAAAAATTTAAAAATTAATAAATTTGATAAATAGATAAAAGGTTCTAATGGACAATACAACTGAATATTAAGACTAATTAAGCGAAATGACAAAACACCAATAGCAAAATGTTAATTCCTACTCCACCTACCAATCTGGTTTAGAAAATTCTCTATATAGCTTCCAATATGCAACATTCTTAATTCAAGCACTTAAAAAGGTCATTTGCACTTTCTTCAACATCCTTACTCCATCTAGGAGTTCAGCATACCAGAAAAGACATATAAATTGTTGATAAAGTATGGTCCCTTGTTTACATCTCCACTTACTGAATGATTTGTTTCTCTAAATATATAACCTAATTTTAACTAACTGAAATCTTTACTAAGAGAGACATTCTGTGAAGGAGATGTTAAATCTGGAAAGGAAGAAAGAGATTTGTACTAAGCAATTTTGACAGCCTCTACACTATATGTAAGGCAAACACAGTACATCAAATTAACACCTGGAGAGTACTAGGGGGTGTGGGATGAATTTCATCAAAATATTCCAGAAACCAATTTTTAAAATCCCCTTTCAAAAGAGCAAAAATACTTACGCTTCAGGAGAAAAATCTTTCTCTTTACAAACTTCCATCAGCTTAGGAGTCAGCCTGTATGCCTTCAATGACAGAGACCCTTGAGCAGTTTTTATAGGATCTCGAATAAGAAAAAGAATAATTATTCTAAAAATCTGTCGTCACTCTTTGATTCATTCTAAATGAATTTTACTACTTTCTACATAACTTTTTTTGCAACGTAGATACACAAAAATGAGAAATTGATCTGATCATAATTTAGAATAGATACATGTCAATAGAACAAGTATCAGTAAACCAAATATGGGATAACTAAAAATTACAACATATAAGATATGTAAATGGAACAAAATATTTTTTCTTATAGAAAAACTAAAAACCTAATATCCTTTGAATTTGCACTTTCTGAAATGTCATCTTTTCAAGATTTATCTTCACAATAAAGAAAAAGGTAGAAGGAAATCAACATATATGAAAATTATAGTGAACACTCCTTTAAAAAATAATTTGAATCCAAATTTATGTGTGCTGTAGATATCTCTTGTACATTTTTCAAATCCATAAAAAGTATCTACACTGCTTAGATGAAAGTGATTTCAGAACACAGATCACAGAGATTATGAGTGCTGTCTTGACACTGTCTCTTTACATTGGGGGAAAGTAATTTTGTTAGAAGTAACTGTTTAAAAACTCCTACAAAAAGGAAGCTTAACACTTGGAGCATGATAACGGCTCGGACAAGCCAATATTAGACTAAAACCTGTGTTAACATTCATGTTGTCTGAAACTTAACACAGTGAAACTTTTAGCAATAGGTGATAAAATGAAAACCAAAATAGACTGAAACAAGTGGAAAATTCATCAAGGTCTGATGATGCAATGTTTCCAGCCAATATAAGTACACTTTAACAACTTGTTCTTTACTGTAATCCAATTGTTAACATACTGAAACAATTTTGAGGCAGCTCATAAGATTGATCGTATTCATTAGTATTTTTTCTGACAGATACTCAGGACGTTACATTTACTTCTCAGCTGGAAACTATATGCAAGTCTGCCAGATATGGCAAACTGTGAGTGTTTGGGGAGGGGGAGGCTATAAAGCTGTTAAATTGCCTACGGTTCTGATACAGCACAGAACATCTGGTCTGGAGAGCTTGAGGAAACACCATTAAATAGGCAGAAAAGAAAAAAATCTTTGTGCTAAGAAACAGTCCAGGTTTTGTACACTCCTGTCAGAGGTATTAAAAAAAAATCTTGGCAAGTTGTGTTATGATTGGTCAGTCACGTACAGAGCCAGACACTCTAGCAATCGGGGTTTGTTAGACATCTGGTCTAGTTCCACTAGCCCCTTCAACAAGGGAGGGGAGATGGAGGAATAAAAATGAAGCAGCTACTCCAGCATTCCAAAACATACACATCAGGGCTCTGATAGCAAGAAAAATAAACAGAAAGAAGGAAACCCTGTCTAGACTTAGCTGCTGCTGAGGCTGCTGCAGACACAGGGTTGGTATTTACTTGAGAGGGCTTGCCAGGCTACTCTTATAGACAAAAAAGACAGAATGCAAAAATAGTAGTAATAATATTAATGGAGAAAAGAATAATAAAGAAAAACTGCTACGAACCATAAATGAGAACTACAGACTCTTCAATTGCATGCTGGTAACTGAATTGAGAATCCAGGAGAGCACGGGTGACAAAAGAGCCATAGTACGTAGACTGGTACCAACCAACGTGAAGATGATCAATATTTACATGACGAAGACTGCGCATCATTTCCATCTGATATTGGACTAAGTAAAAAAGACACATTGTTAAATTTTAAAACATCTAGAAATGCAACCACGTTATACCAAACATCTGGAAGAAACTAAATTAAATATCCAAAACAGCACTGTCCATTTTTAGATCTTTTTTTTTTAAATCAACTCTTTTGACCAAAAAAAAAAACCCAAACCTGAATACCTTTGAATTTCTTATTACTCTATCGACAATCTATTTTCTTTAAAAAAAAAACAAAACCAACCAATGCCAGATCATGATTAGGAAACAGTTTTAAAATACTATAATACCAATGTGAAGTAGTTACATAATTATTAGATCAGTTAACTTGATTCTCAATAATTTGCTGCAAATAATTCAATTATTTATATATTCATGTATACAAGTAACTAACTTCTCTTCAAAGGGGGTAAGTTTCATTTAAGGCAATAAATGAGTTCTACCTGCTTTTTTCCCCACTATCTACTGTAGAACAGAAAAGTTGAAACCATAAGAGGCAGCAATGTATACTATGCTGATTGAAGCAGATTAAAAATAACAGAATTCCTTTTTGTCTTCATCTGGTGCCCCCTACTGTATATACTGATTTTTAAAAACCCTTCATATTCCTTACTATGTGCTCCTCAGTACAGCAAGTTATAAAGAATAAAAGAAAAATATTAAGTCATCTGAATACAATAACTAAGAAAATATTTTATACAGATAATTTTAAGTCTTTAAAGGGTTGAACACATTATATAATTATTGTCTACTTAACCAAGAATCAATTGTTTCAAGAATTAGAAAATTGATTAATTCAAAACTGCAATCTGCATTCTTTAAATTCACTAAGAAAAATAATCTTAAGGTTGTAAAGTAATTTTTTAATTAACTTATGAATGTACCAAGCCTAAATTTCAACAATGTTTACTTCTTCAACTGAGATTTACTTAGATTGTTTTGCTAAGGGCTACACAATATTTAAGTCAAAGAAAAAGAAATTGCCCCTCAAACCTTTGGACTGGCAAGTCTGGTTCTGGTGGATAAAAAGAAGTCAAAGAACACCCTAATTGTGAACTGATGTTCACAGTTGTTACACCTACATATTTTTATTTTTCAATATTATCAATAAGTTGTACTGGTTTTTTTCTCTTAAAAATACTATTTGTTATATGGGATGGCTATCTGGGTGGGAGAGGGGAAAGAATGCCAGATATAACTACAATAGTATAAGAAACAGAAGATATCAATAAAAATTTATTTTAAAATAATACTTCAGTTAACGTTTTATATTGTTATTTGAAGTCTTGCTTTTTGCCATATTTCATACATAAATAAATCTAGGCAAACGACAAACAACAGTGTCTATAATCACAATGATATAACTTTACTAACATAACAAAGGTATGTCTTTTTCAGGAAGAGGAAATTTTCAAATGGCTTGGTAATTTTATGAACCTGGACAGTTCAATTAATGGCAGGAATAATGCACCATAGTAAATATAATAAAATTAGAAACAATTTCAGAAAGTTTAAATTAAAATCATAGAACTAGTGACAACTGAAAACAAATAAGGGTTAAAAAAAAGATATATAGGACATTTTGGACCTACTAAACAGACTTCCTCAGTACTCCTAACTAACCCATTCGTATACAAACCCCATAATTACAATATAAGCAGAGTTTAGTTTATAATTGCTTTAATGGTCTAACTACAAATCATTCTTCTCTTCTAAAATGTTAGGAGCTAGAAGAGACTTTAATTAAAGCAGGGTCTCTATTAAGAAATGTTCTGGTTTGTACCTGAAAATGTTCAACTTCAGGGCTTTATATGGGAACTCTCCACCTAACTGTCTATAATTTAGTTTTAGGAGTTGCCTGAAACTGGGAACTTATTACTTGTAGATCTATGGTCACAAAACCAATGAATAATGTTATTGGCTGGATTTGAACACAGGTCTTCCAGCCAGCAAGTCTAACACTGAATTTAGATATGTAGAAATAAAATACATTTAAATATGTAGAGTTTAAAATTAGTTCATAAATTTCAAAATAATCTATGATTACAACACACACCATACCTCCCCCCCACACACACACAGTTTACAAAGCACTTTTCTCATCCTGAGAATTAAGAAGTGCATTTTCTCTTGTCTATTTAGACAAAGAAATTGTGGCCCAAGAGTGAAATGATTGCTAGTCAGAAGTAAAGGGGTTATTTCAATATAAGTCCTCAAAACCTAAGAGGTCAAAGATTCAATGGAAGAGTTAAAGTAAATTGCTCTTATGTAACTGTAGCCCATTGTTCTGTATAACATGTTTTCGTTATGTTCACTTAGATGAGGAAACTGAGGCTCGGAAGGGTGAAATAATTTGCTCACGGCTAGTAGGAAGCTATACCAAGCTATCTCTAATTCAGCAAAGCTGTTCCCACAATTAAGTGAAATTATCCTTTTCTTTATTGCAACGTTTATTAAGTACCTATGTGCAAAATGACTTTTACTTATATCTAAGCCCCTCCAATACTAAAGGGCAAATTAAGGTAAAAACAAAGGCAGAGAAATATTCTGATATGACACTTTTCAACATTACCTCCCTTTCTTTTTCCTAGTTGGGAGTTATTTCTGCTTCAACCACCTGCTCAATACCACTACCCTGCCCTAGCATGCACATTTTTGTCAAATTAACCTAAACATACTTGGTTATAACCTCCATAAAATTCTATAGCCAAAATGTTGTATATAAATGTAAATACTTACAGGCTAAAATGAAGCTGCCAATTGTCTTGATAAAAGCAGTTTGAAGATCTAAGTACACTGGGGTCTTCCCATGAATCAAAGGGTATACTATACCATAAAAGGGTTAAACATTTGGTCTCCTGTATAAACTTTAAATGAGAAACCTTATCATCTTCTCTACTATTAAGAATCTAAAAGAGAGCTGCTGACCTATTCCCCACACAATCCCTACCACCAAACAATAATTTTTCTAAACAGTCTATTCTCAAGGGACCTCCCCCTGGGAAGTAAAAGGTCTGAAAAAGTGATTTTTGAAGGGCAAAAATAATTTTTACACATAGTGACCCATGGTGACAGATACTACGATAGGGTGTGGCATAATGAAGCTCTGATGAAAATGTGCTTTCAAAAGTTCCTTGAATTTAACAGAGGAGAAGGATCTTTAAATTCACTATAAATATCAGGCTAAGAAATATGAGTCACATTTTTAGATGGAAACATCAGATACCTTTTTCAAGTGCTTGTAAGGAGCTCTTTTTGCCCAGCTCTCTCCTTCAGAAATTTAATATGCTGAAAAAAAGTATGCTGGCTTTTGAGAATTAGGGCCTGAGTTCAAATACACTTAAAAGCTGTGAAGCCTTGGGCAAATCGCTTAACTTTAATCTCTCTGTTCTATTCTTTATTTAGAGAAGTGGCATTTCAAAGTAACTGGGGCAATAAACAGTGCTGTCCCCTTTTTCTGAGATGGTAGTGATTAGGTGACAGTATCAGCAGTCAGCTTCAACTGTTCCCAAACTCCTACAACTTAAGTTGAAATGCATATTCAAAAGAAATTGTGGCCATCTATTTTCAAATGCCTACTTGGTACTGACTTTGGAAAATATATGGGCAACTATACCCAAAAAGTTACTAAAATAGGAATATTCTTTGATTCTACTAGGAGAGTTGGATAATGAAAACATTCTTGACCCTAAAGGTCTACAGAGCCATTGTGCTGACTTCATTGTTATATGCCTATGAAACCTAGACAATTTATCAGTGCCAGGCCAAGAAACTGAACCACTTCCACTTGAACTGTCTTAGGTAAGAGGACATTACATAACATACAGAAACTGAGGTCCTCTCTTGAGGTGAACTGCCAAACATTCAAACTCTACTACCCAGAATACAACTCTGATGGGTTGGCCACATAGCCCAAATGCCAAATGCATACTCAGCTAAAAGACTATTTCACAGAGAGCTCAAAACAAGGCAAACTCACACATGGTGATCAGAAGAAGTGGTACAGGGATACTCTCAAGGTCTCTCTGAAAAACTTTAGGCTTGAACATGATACAAGAGAGTCACTGGCACAGGACAGCCCAGCAGAGCACGCCTGCATCAAAGAAGCCACTGTACTCCCTGAGCAAAGCAGAACAGCAGTTGCACAAAGGAAACATGAATTGCACAAATTCAGAGACATCTACGTCTCAAATGTTCATCTACGTCTCAAATATTCTAACGGACTACTTGTGCCAGGCTTGTGGTAGAACATTCCAAATTCATACTGGACTGATCAGCCACAGTCAGTCACACTGTGTGTACCATTGGTTCTCTTCAAAAATCGATCAACTACAACAACTATTAGTAGGCCTATACCTCAAAGAGATCAAAGGAGAAGGAAAAAGACAATAATATTTACAGCTAAGAAATGATGAAATCTGAAAGACCTAAACTGATTAAGGCAATGACCAACCATGACTCCACAGAACAATTAACATGGAGATGATGGATTAATATGTGGATACACAGATTCTGAACACTGACAGTTTTCTTTTACTATGAACATTTGTTATAAGGTTAAAATCACAGTCACCACTACCCCTGAGAGGAGTGGGAGAGGGCAGGAGAAAAAGAATATGAGTAACCAGGTGGGAGGGAGAGAAAATAAATGCTTGTCGATTAAGAAATAAAATGTAATTAAAAAGAACAGATGGGTAGAAATAAGAGCAAAAGGAAGGCAAACATAAACAAAAAGAAGAAAGAAATTTTCACAGAAATAATACAATTTTTAAAAATTAATCTGTACCAATGATTGCTCGCTACAAGTTCATGTAAGAGGTCATAGACAACCTTGCAAATGTATGCTATGAACGAGGTTCTTGCATCTCACAATAATGTCCTATTACCTAACACAATGTCTATTAGCAATTTTCACCATTCATATTCACATCTCAATTAATGACAAAAATTACTGAAGCGATAAGATTATTTAGAAATGGAAAGAAATAACTATTAGGCTAAAGACAAATTACAAAACAAATCTTTTCTGGAAAATTGTGGCTTCAAATTTATCATATTTATTAGGTGCCATAAAGCCAAATCATTAGTGTTCAAGAATAGGAAATGGTCATGCTGGTGTAAGCTAAAAACTCAAGAATTAAATCTCTCCACTAAAGGAGAAACAACGAATTGGAAAAAACAAACCGGTCACTATCACTGAACCAACTCATATTATAAATACAAAAGAGTATTTAGAAGCAACTGAGTAAGTGCTGAAAAAATTAGAAGGGCTTTAAACATGAGCTTCAGTGTTATATCAATCTTCAACCTCTACAATCTTCTTAATTAGCTAACCCTATACTAAGCAAAGGAGCAACTGGTTTATGACAGTGAATAACTTTTCATAGCTTGACACCAAGATATTCATATGTACTTTTTCCAAACAAACAACTGCAGACATAATCTTTGCGAAATGGTAATTAAAAAAAATTTCTGGGGTTAAAATCAGTTGAAATGAACCCAGATTTGTGTAAAAAACAAAACAAAACAAAACAAAACCCTGAAGGAAAAACACACTTGGGGGAAATTTCCTTCTTTAGACACAAATTTGAGCGATTTTTCTAAATTTAAATTTTAACAAATATACACAGAAGTACTTAAAGTTTAAATTAATCATTTAATAATCACTATAAAAGATACAGAATTAGACATATTGAATCAGATAACCTAGTCTTCACTTGAGTAAAAAGAAACTTGAAACCTCTTTCCACAAGCAACTTTGCATCATCTACTCCCCTGCTCTCTTTTCATCCTTTTACTACATTCCCATCTAAGAGACATACTTTAAAATAAGAAAGAAAAATGCCCCCTCCTTTTACTCTATTTCTCTAATACATCTACTTAAGAAAAACATTTTCTTATTATGAAATAAGAAGAAACTGCTGCAAACACCTGGCTCAATCTGGGAGGAAAGAAGGACACCCACTAAACTAGGAAAGCACAGTGACAGTTAATCAACATGGGAGATGCCCTCCTGGACTGATGAAAAGGGCTACCGCAGACTGAACATCTATGAAACACATGGGAGTCAAAGACAAGTGAGGAAGTAAGCTATGTTTTATAGGTAACTTCTTTAGGAATTCATCAAAGCACTTCAATCAATTTTAAGAATTCAGTATTTGTATAAGCTAAGTGATATTTAGTCATTTAAAAATTGTAAATAAATTGATGAATGAAATCTATGCATATTGATTTAATTTTACAAAAAAATGAATCAAACTTCTTCAGAAAAGAAACATATAATAAATACACTGTTAGATTTGGTTATTGTGTGAATTTTATTTAAAAGATTTTACTAAACTCAATTTATTAAGTGCCTCCTGTGTGCCAGGAACTGTGCTAAACCCTATTCAAATAATTCATTTGATCCTCACAACAACTCTGTGAGGTAGATACTATTATTATCTCCATTTTATAGTTGAGGAAACTGAGGCAAATAGAGCACAGCTAAATGTCTGAGGCCACAAGTGAGGCCTCAGGTCTTCCTGAGTCCAGGCCCAGTCTTCTAGTCACTATATCACCTAGTTGACTCTAGGTGATATAAAACGAAATACTAATAAAAATCAATATAATCTTTAAACTATTAATAACAATCAAATGAAAAGCAATACATGTTGACAGCCCATCTAACAGAAATGCTTCAAAACTTTTTGGAGAGGGGAGGGCAGGGCAATTGGGGTTAAGTGACTTTCCCAAGGTCACATAGCTAGTAAGTGTTAAGTATCTGAGGCGGGACTTGAACTCAGGTCCTTCTGACTCCAGGGCCTGTGCTCTATCCACTGCACCACCTAGCCGCCCCATGGTTCAAAACTTTTAACAAAATCTGAACAGTTCCCTTTTGAAAAACTGTATTTATACTGCAGATAGTGCTCAACTACAACTATAGTTTCCTATGGGATCAAATTTATATGCAATCAATAACAACTTTATCAAGATATCGAGATACCAGAATGCAGTTTTAAATGATGAAATTATGCACCAATATTTATTAAATGACTATTAAACACAAGGTAAAGTGCTGGGCATGAGAAATAACAGACAAAGCATCTCCTGGTTTGGAGGAGCTTTTTTTCCAGTAATAATATAATGCGCAATTTTAAGAATCCTAGGTTAATAAAGTTCAATGCTTCCCCAAAATGGAAACAACTTGTGCTAAGGTGATATTTTTAACAGGACTACTTTGTTGCTGAATACTGATTGGGATTAAAGATGACTATGAAGGTCAGCGGGGAGATGAATAGTTCTCATTAGGGGATACTGAGTCAGTCGGACTATTCAGGTGGCCTCCCAGGGAAGAGGAGGATTGGGGGGAAAGGTAGGGAAAAAAAATGTCCTCTGAAATCTATCACTGAATTCAACAGATTTGGCGAACACCTAAGTATATACAAGTTTCAGGCCTCTGTTCTGGCATCAGTGTTAACAAGTAGCACTTCCTAAAGAATGCTTCCAGCCCTCTTTTATAACAGTACCATGTGACAACCAGCATGAAGGCCCTGGTCCTTCATTTAGCTGGACAAAACTTTCACTGTGCTATTCTTCTAATAGGATGTTTGCCAAACCACACATACATTGCAGACAATGTTGGAGGCAAGTAGAATTTAGAAGAAGCAGATTCAGGCAAACATCTTTTGCATTTGAAAATAAGTTAAAATGGGTTCTCTGTATACTCAGAACTACGATGTGTACAGATTATTTAAAACGTCTGCATTCTGTCCACCAGTACGCATCAAATATTCATTAATTCACCCCAAATAAATAAATACATCTGTTATTAATGCCACCCATATGATTGCCTAAGAAATTTATTAAGCGTTCACTGTTTCTCATTAAAATATCCCACACAAATTCTCATGTACCTAGGTAATTAGTCATTCCATTCAACAAGCATCATAAATACAGTCTTTCTGCTGTAACATTAGTGGACCTACAAAACATTTTTAGAAAAAGAACTTTATTTTGTTCCTGGATAATTCTCCTTTAAAGTGTTAATGAGTTCTGACAAATAATACACTTGCCAAGTAGCAAGCAATATGGACAGCGAGTTATGTTTCACTTATATTTTGCAGGACAAGAGGAAGGGATTTTGTATCTCAAATTCCATTTTAAAAAGTTCTGAAAAAATACCAGAAGTGAAAGAGTTTTTTGTAGTTGTTTCCAAGTTGGACCCTTCTCAAGACATAAATATTATGTGTTATGTAAATATTGCAAGAGATTCATACTGAGCTTTTTCAAAGCAAATAACTCAAGATATCCCTGCAAATCTATTTCATTTTAGCTACTGGTGTCAAAGCTACAAATTTATTGCTGTCGATTATGAAAGTATAGGAGTAGGTAGAAGGATAAAATGAAAAATTTACTTTAAGTTGGTCATTAAAAATGTCATTTGAGATCTGTTCCTTCACTCAATTTCAATGCTGAAATTCCACCTAGGGAACACAGGAAATAAGGAATCTACTTACCATGGAGAGCTCTCATTTATAGAAAACCAAACTAACTATGTTTCACGTAAAGTGGACCATTTTGATTACATATAATTCACGTTTTTGCACAAATAAAACCAATGTCACTAAAATCAGAAGTAAAATGGGGGGGGAGGTCTTTGCAGCAAATTTTGTTGATAAAAAGTCTCATTTATAAGATACAGATGAAACTAATTAAAATTTAAAAGAATAAAAATATATTCCCTAATAGATGAAGAGTCAATAGTTATGAACAAACATAGCTTTTAAAGGAAAAAATCCAAACAATCAAAAATAATATGAAAATAAGGGGGAGGGGCAAAGTGGATGGAGGGAAACCATCAAAAATAACAAATACACTGAAAAAGTCTGAAAACATGCAGTATATCACATACATGGGTGCCTACCTCTGAAAAGGAGTGGAATAGGAGTGGGGTCTTCTCATTTCTTTTCTGTGGGGTCATGATTTTTTTTAATACTTCTGCAACATTCATTTTTTATTGTTTTATATTTAATCTTTCCAATTGAATTGCTGTGATCTAGGTTATTCACCCTGCATCAGATTATGTTAATCTTTTTATGTATTTCTGTATTCAACATATTTGTCATTACTAATGGCACAATAATATTCCATTACATTCTTGTACCATGATTTGTTTAGCCAGGCCCCAAATGATAGGCACATACTTTAGTCACTATATTTACAGACTTCAATCCACATGACTGATAGGTATTATAACTTCAGCTCCTTACTACCACAAAGAACAGTGCTATAAACATTTTGGTGGACAAGGGTGCTTTTTCCTTATTAATGATTTCCTTTAAGTATAATCCTAGTAAAGGAATCTTTGGGTCAAAGCATATAGACATTTTGATTATTATATTTACATATGTCTAAATTTCTTTCCAAAATGGGTACACTGATTTACAATGCCAACAAAAATGCACTAGTGTACCGATTTTTTTTTTTTTACTGTCCCTCCAGCACCGATTATGCTGTCATCAGCTTGCTGGACTGTTCTGGTTTGCATTTCTCTTCTTGCCGTTATTTGGAACATTCTTTCTTTTGATTTTTAGTAGCTTGCAGTTATTCTTTTGAGAATTTCGTTCATATCTTTTAACCACTTATCTACTGTGGAAATGCTTTTGGTCTTTATCTGTTTTCTATATATCCTGGCTACCACCACAGTTTTCTTAATTGTTGAACCTGGTTTTCTTGTGTTCAATCCTTATCCTATTTCATTTGATACTGTCAACCACTTTCTCTTCATGGAAAATTTTCTCCTTTTTTTTTTAGGTTTCATGAAACTCTTTCCAGGCTCACCTGACTACCTACTCTTTCTCAGTTTCCTCTGCTAGCTCATTGTCCATTTCACTGCTCTAGACTGTGGTGATTTCCTAGGATTCTGTCCTGGGTGCTGTCTATTCTCCCCTCTATATTCTCACTCAATAATCTCATCAGATTCCATGGGTTTGACTATCATCTTTATTTAGGTGACTCAAGCATAAAAGGTATCCCAAAAGCCTTACCAGTTTTAAATTATTAAAGCTTAATAATTTTGGGGAACCTTGAGTTATCCAGTTCTAGTCTCTCCTTTAACCTTCTGCCATGCATCAGCAATTGGACATTTCAAACTAGATGTCCTGGAAACAAACTCGGTATGTCTGTAAAAAGTCACCGTCCCTTCCAAATCACAGGTTTTTAATGCCTTTTTTTTTTAAAAAAAACATATGGGCTCCTTTGGTAATCTGGTGAAATCTTTCTCAGGATAATGTTTTTAAAGTAATTAAAGGAAATGTAAAATTTCAGTTAAACCTTAAAGTAAATAATGATGCTATTTTCCTTCCTATCCATGTTGATGGACCTTCAGTTATCTAGTTAGACCCCGTGTTCTGGGTGGTTATAGTACAAGAAGATTTTAAAAAGTGGAAGGAAGCTATTAAACACACACACACACACACACACATATGCATACATGCATGTATGTACATATATATGTATACATGTATGTACGTTAAAAATGCCAAATCACTAATAATTACAGAAATGAAAAGTAAAACAACTCTCCACACCCATCAGAGAAAAAGAGAAATCAAGTACACTTTTGTGAAAACTTGTAGCCATATTGGGAAGCAATCTGGAAACATGTTCTCAAAAGTTACTAACCTGCACATACCTTTTAAAAATCCAGCATCATACACTAGATTCCCCCAGTCCAAAAAGAAAGGGGAAAAGCCTCATATTCACAAAAATATTTACAGTGGCTCTTCTATTTAGAGTTTAAAAAAACCTTAAAATTTGTTTAAGAAGCCCCAAAAGGTAGATACTACATTAAACAAACTATGAAATATGATTGAAACGGAATATTGCTGTCTAACAAGAAATGATGAAATGGATAATTTCAAAGGAAAATGAGAAGACCTCTATGAAGTGACAAAGAGTAAAACAAGAACTAGAGGCACAATTTATTTAAGAAATAAAAATGAAAAAAGGCAGCTTTGATGCCTACTCAATGGATCTTCTGAATTGAAAGAATACAATACTACAGATGAAGTGTGGTATGGGCAAAGTACACAAGGATTTATTCTTCCCTTCCAAGGCAGTTCCCAAGACTCCATTAGCTTAGCTTTTTTGGCTGTTACATTAAACAGCTGATATTAAGCTTTCAGGCCACTAGAACACTCAGATCTTTTTCAAACTGCAGGTATGCCTTCCCTCATCTTTTACTAATGAGGCTGATTTTTTTTAACATAAATGTAAGAAATGACATTTCAACTATGAATTTTATATTCAGTCCAATGCTCCATCGAGTTCCCTTTGTGTCCCCACTGCCATCCAATGTGTCAGCTATTTTTCCAAGTTTAGTACTCTCCTACAAATTTGATGAATACGTCATTTACGCCTTTAGTCAAGTCATTTGCTCAAATGTTAACAACACAGGATCAATAAGACACGTAAGGTATTGTACTGTAGTTTCTGTCACAATGGCATTGAACCATTAACAATTATTCTTTCAGTGTGACTACTCAAACAGTTTTGAATCCATCCATATCTCTTCATCTTCTACACAAGTATGAGATATTTTATTAAAAGCTTTGTTAAAACAAGTTCAGTAATACTTTCTGAAAAAAGAAAAAAAAGGTTAACCTGGAATGATATGTTTTTGATGAATCCGTGCTACCTTTTTGAAATCCATGTTTCCCTTTCAAAATGTTCAATAACCATCTATTTAATAGTCTCATCCAGAATTTTCTCAGGAATGGAAGTCAAATATACTGACCTAATGTTTACTGATTGAACGTCCAGATCATATTTGCCCTTCTCCAATCTTATGTTACCTCCACTGTTACCTGTGAGTTTTCAAATATCGTTAGTAATGGCTCAGCAATACTACCTAGAAGCTCTCGCTACCATGTGAACTAGGTTCTATTGTTACCCCCATTTTACAGCTGTGGAAACTAAAGATAAAAAAGGTCAAATGACTTGCATAGGGTCACATATATTTAATAAGATTTTGAGGCAGAATTCAATCCTGGGTCTTTTTTATTCTAAGTCAAGTGCTCAAAATACTAGATAACCATAAATAGAACAGGAAATATGAAAAGGAGAGGTGATTGTGAAAATGGAACATACAAGGAGATATATAGCTACAGCAGGAAATTCATCTAAGATGAAAAAGATGTGTTGTCCATTTTTAAAAGTCTATCAACTGAAGTAAATGAATGATTCTAGTCTCTACTCCACCATGACTAAGTATATTGTACTGTAGCTTCAGTGAGATGTAGTTTTATTAACACTTTCATTAATGACAAAGATTTTGAAATTAAGAGATGAAATTAAAAACAATACAGCAAAAATCAATAATACAGCAAAGTATACTGATGGTTTTGAAAATATTTTTATAAATCAAATGCAGTGTAACTTAGAGAAATAAGTAAACAGCTGAATTTAATAGGTTCTGAAGGTAATACCAATATATGAATGAAAAAGTATAAGATACTTCTTACTTCAGAGAACTTACTAATCAAGGGAACAAAGCTGACAGAATGGTTAATTAAACTTTGGTTTAGCCACTTTGGTTAAGCACTATGACATAAGACAATGCAAGATTTAGGTTCCAAAATGAGAAGCATAAATGATTTAGGACTTCAAAAAAGAAGCTGATAAAGCAGGTTAGCTAATCAAGGTCTTTAGAGTTAGAAAGGATGGGAAGATAGATTGTTCAAGAGAAGAAGCAAGACAAAAGAAAAAGCAATAAAGCATATTGAATAAAGATCATACTTAAAGTCATGACTTAAGAAAAACTGTCTTAAAATTTAAATTTCTAATTACAGAAATTCCAAGTAAAGGGCCTATCTTTTTGAACAATTAAAACAAACATAAGCATAATTACTGAGCAGAAAAATATGAATCAGGACCATTATATATTAATATTTCTTTTTATTTCAATTTCATATACTGAAAGAATATATTTCTATAGCATCTAGTACCTAAATACTATTACTAACAAAATTAAAATTTTATATAATATAAAATTTTAAAATATCACCAATATTTTATTGAAATTATATACATATAAAATGTCTAAACTGAATGTATCATTGAAGAATACTCACATCCTATACCTTAACAAGAAGACAACATTAGGAATAATGAACTTGTGACAATGTGGAATTTTCTTTGATGATAATCCTTTTTATTCCCTTAAGAATTTAGTAAGGGCTGTAACTCGGAATAAATAAATTCCTCATCGCATGACTCTGATCTATAAATGGATTAATGAAATTAAGAGTTTATACTAAGGACAATCTCCACCACTTCCTTTCACACCATCCCTTCCAATTCAACATACAGAGTGGAATGAGAAAGGTAAATGGATTGAGTGCTTATAAGTTAGTAATGGAGATTTTTAATTTTCCTACTATCTGCCCATATATATTCTGTATCTTAAGAAGTGACTTTCATAATCATATATTTTTAAGTTTTTCAGGATGATACAAAAACCAAAACAGATGGCACTACTCATATGTGCTCTTCAGCCACTCCATTAAGAAAAGATTATCATCAGCCCTTCTAAGCCCCCCCCCCCCCACACACACACACAAACACGACTGCCTGCCACCTGAATGGAAAACACACGCAAAAAGAATTATCTTCAGGAACGAAATGCAGCCAAATGAGGAATATTTTTAAGGCTGAGGGACTTTCATGTTGCTTTCAATTTAAACAAATTTCCTCAAAAAATTACTTCTATAATTTTTGTTGTTTAAAAGACATTAATTACTATACAGTGATTAATTGACGTCGTATAATTATTCCTTTTTATGTATATGACACAGACACTAAGAAGGCTACACTATGCACTAGTATGCATGACACTACACAAAGATGTTTGAAGTCACAAGAAAAGAACAAAGAAATTTGTTAATCAATTAGGAAGATCAACCCTTCTGCATACCTCAAACAAAACTAACCTATATAGGTTGCACCGATGGAACCAAAGCACAGTTTAAGGAAGGGAAAACTTGATTTTAATGTTATCATCTCTCATATATACCTTCAGGAAGCCCTGAAACTTGAAGATGACACATTTTTGCAAAGAGCCAAAATAAGAATTTGTTTTTTCTGACAACACATATTTGTTACAATGGTTTTCTTCTTTTTCTTTACCCAAGAGGGGAAAAGAGGTAAGAAGCATAGAAAGAAGGGAGGGAAGGTCATTGAATTTTCCTTAATGCAAAGACAGAGAAGGCTTGAAGAATACATAGATAAGCACAACAGCTTTAAAAGTTACATGTAAAGAGTTTTAAAAATATTTTAAAGAAAAAGGATACTACTATACATAAGATTCATTGCTTCATGCAATGAATTCATTTTTTCTTGTACTCTATATATGGAAATGCTCATTTTATTTGGTGTTTCAAGTTCAAAATTAAAAAACAATTCTAAGTGTGAAATTCTGTCATAATTGATCATTGAACAAAAGCAATACCCATAAATTAATGGAGACATCCCATCCATTTAGCAAACAGTTTAATTTTTATTTATTAAATGACACAACCCTGGGCAGTGAGGCAGTGCAATGGATAGCACGTCAGGCCTTAAGTCTCGAAGATTATCTTCCTGAGTTCAAATATGGACTCTGCCACTTACTAGCTGTATGACCCACAGCAAGTCACTTCACCCTATCTGCTTCAGCTCTTTATCTATAAAATGAGCTGGAGAAGGAAAAGGTAAAACCACTGCAGTATCTTTGCCAAGAAACCCCCATGAGGGGTGATGAAGAGTTGGACACAATTCAAAACAACAAAATTATAACCTTGGTTAAGATTTGGGGGTATTCTTTAAAGAAATCAATCAGATTCTTGAACAGTAAGTCTTATAATTTAAAAATACCATTTAGAATCCTATCAATGGTATTCTGAAAATATGTTCATTTTTTCTTTCAAAAGTCCTATCTAAGAGGTATGTTAAAAAAAAACCATGCATGGCTGATATTTTATAGTTGACTTCTCACAAATTAGGAAAAGAACTAAAACAATAGTAATATAAATTACATCAAAGAAAATAAAATGTATACATTATTTTGTAATTTTTATATAAAAAATTTTAAGAGCAGTTTACCAACAAGATACAAGACATCTACAATAACACAACTGGACAGATCCCAAAGGATACCTTAACAGATTTTGGTAATGGAATAAAGTAGCAAATTTAAAATTTAGAAAGTTTAATATTGGCCTCTTCATTTAATCCATCTTTGTCCATTTGATGAAATAATCAGTTCACTGAAAGTTCTAACACCAGATACAAACACAGTTGCTGAAAGAGGACCACTAAAAATAAAATAACAAGTATGGTTATACAACATCAGCAGTATAATATAGATACCCTTAAAACGTGAAAATGATTTAAGTTATAAAGCTCTGCTCTGAGAAAACTGATAAACAAAGATGAAAACTTCACATATCTTAACACCAAAGAAATTAAAACCAAAATGAGGGTACCAATTCATAACTAGCAAAGGCTTAGAACTCACCAATGAAAATAATATGGCAATTTGGGAGGTTGTAAGGAGGTATACAGGGCAAAGAAATACTATCTTTGGGAGACTAACGAGAACCAGTTTGAAAAGCAAGGGTCAGGCTTTTTATCTTAGGAACTATCTATCACTATTAACTAAAGGAATCTTAAATAAAAGCCATTAAAGGGTGACATTAAAAAAAATATATCATTATACTGTCTCAAAGCTAATATTAAATGAGGTACTGAAAAGAAATGTTAACAAATCACCTGATTGGCCTATGTATGCACTGCTGGCAGTGTAACATGATTTTAAATATATCTGGTATTAATTAGTTCAGCAAATGGAATTTAAGTAGAATACTATTTCTGCCACCACAAAAAGTATTTTTCCTAAGTCAAAAGACCACAGAATTTAAGCAAGCAAGAAGCAGATATTATGTGCCAGACACTATTGTGAACCAAGAATACAAAGACTGTCTGTCCTCAAGGAGTTTACATTCTATGGAAGATAACATGTACATGCAAGTATAAATAAAATGAACACAAAGCTGATAAAAGGTAACCTTAGAGGGCCAAGAAAGGACTCCTATAAAAGGTGCTTCTTGATATGAGTTTTGAAAGAACATAAGAACTCCAAGAAACAACAGGCAGAATATAACAACATTTCAGGAACGGTGAACAACCATCTCAAAGGCATGGTAGCATTAGATGAATGGCTACATACGAGGAAGCAAAAAGTCAAATAACTATTATTTATTATTATTATTATTATGTACATGCAACTGGGAAATAAGATATACAGGCACTGGGGTAGGGGATCCATCTTGCCCCAAGTGAAAGTCAGAGGGGCGATGAAGGAGGATATAGGAGAACAGATTGGGGGAGGGAGGTATACAGCGGGATTGCTGTTTTGGGGTGGTGGGTAGGGGAAAGATGGGGAGAAAATCTGTAACTCAAAATCTTGTGGAAATGAATGATGCAAACAAAAAATAAACAAAAGTTAATTATAAAAAAAATAAAAAATAAAGTTAAGCAACTCTTAAAAGTGAAAAAATAAAAGTCAAATAACTAGATGTAGCTGCAACAGAATCTGAAGGAAAGCCTTAGACTGTCTCATAAACAATAAGGAAGTCAAACAAACTGTGGCATCTGAACGTAACACATTTTTTACTGCACCGGTAAGACATGATAAATGAGATGATTTCTGAGAATCCTTAGTAGTATGAACAGTTGCAGAGAGAAGCAAGCAGAACCAGGCGAGCAATTTATATAAGAACAGAAACAATGTAAAGAAACACAACTTTCAAAGACTTAAGAACAATGATCAATCTAATTATCAATGCGTTTCCAGAGGATCTTTGATGAAATGTTACCCTCCTCATAAGAGAGGTGATGAATTAAAGGATAAAAGAGATTTTTTTGGACATGGCCACACTATATGGATTCATTTTCCTTAACTGTGCTTATTTGTTACATAAGTTTTTTCTCTCTAAGTTTTTTTATGAGTGGCAGTTTGGGAAGAAGGGGTTAGTAATAGTAATGAGGGAAAGGGGGAGAGGGAGAAAGAGAGGATACAGAGAGGGCAATGGGGAAGAGGAAAGGGGGGAAGAGTAAAGACAGGGAGAGAGAGCCATTGAAACTTTTTTTATGCATGAAAGAAAACAGAAATGCAAAAGATAAACAGTGCAGTTTTGAAAGTAACGTGGAATTTATTATAAATACATATATTTAAAAGCAAGTGGTATAAAATGGGGATGAAGTTTCATACATGGAAATGCTGGGGGGATAGTGGGTATTTAAGGGGAGACAGACAGAAACACAGTATTTCTTGCCTCTACTTTCTCATTATCTCCTCACTTCTCAATCACTTGCAATCTGGCTTTCATTTCTATCACCCAACCAAAACCATTCTCTAAAAGGTCATCAGGGATCCAATCCTTTACTATTAAATTCAATGGCTATGTCTTCATTTCTCTAAAGCAACTGCCACTGTTAAATGACACCCAACTTCTGGAAACTCCTCCTGAAAGTAATCTGATCTGGTTCTCTTTCTACCTGGTAAGACACCTAGGTCTTCTTTACTAGTTTATCATCTGTACTACCTCCCCTTTGCCTTATACCCAAATATTCTGTCCTAGGTGCCCTCCTAATGTCTTTACACAGGCTCTTGTAAGTCATCAGTTCTTATAGATAAAACTATCAACTCTATATTGATGTTTCCCAGATCTACTTATCCAGCCCTAACAAGTCTCCTGACCTCCAGTCTTCTATCTCCAACTGCCTATTGGACAAACAGTCAGAAAATGGGTAAACTATAAATAGTTTAAGCTCAACAAATCCAAAATGGAATTCATTATCTTCACTCCCTCACCAAAAAAAACAACAACCTCTCCCCCCAAAAAATGCCCAAAAGTTTCCCTCTTCCTAACTTCCCCTGTCCAGAGAACCATCACCTTCCATCTCCCAGGCTCCCATCCTATGGCTACTCAACTCTCACCCAATCATTTGTTGAATCTTGTACTTTTAACCTTGAAGACATCTCTCCTATGCACTCTCTTCTTTCCTCTAATACAGCTGTCCCTCAGGTGAAGATCCTCATCACCTCATGCCTGGACTACTGCAACAGTCTTTTGGTTGGTCTCCCTGCCTCAAATTTCTATCCACTCCATTATATCCTCATCTATGAAACTGACTTTCCTAAAACACGTCTGACCATATTACCAATCTCTCAAGCCCCTATCCAATAACTCCTGAGTTTCCCCCATTAGACAACTCAAATTGAATGTCCTATAGACAGCTTAAATTCAACAAGTCCAAAGCTAAGCTGATTATCTCTTCTCTCCAAAACCAGGCCCTCTTCCTAAGCTTCCTATTATTTTCAAAAATGCCACCTTCCTCCCAGCTGCTCAAGCTTGCATTCTTGACTCTCCTTTTCCCTTCTTCCACTCCCCCCCCCCCATATCCAATGTGTTGCCAAGGCACATCTATTCTACCTTACGTCTTTCACAAATGCCCCTTTCTACCCTTTAACACTGTTACCACCCTGGTGCAGGTCTTCATCATGACCTCTATTAGGTCATGATGGGTGGACTATTACAATAGGTAGACTATTGTAATAGCCTGTGAGTTGGCCCCCTGCCCCTCTCCTCACTACAGAACATTCTCAACTGTGCTATTCAAAATCATGTTCCTGAAGTGCAAATCTGACCATGTCATTTCCCCTTGCATTCCATTCAATAAACCAGTACATCCCTATCACCACAAGGATCAAATATAAATTATTTTGGCATTCAGAGCCGTTCATAACCTGGCCCCCTCCAACCTTTCCAGTCTTCATACATTCCTCCCCATTCTCCATGTATTCTGCAATCCAGTGACAATGGCCTCTTTGCTATTCCTTGCATAAGCCTTCATCTCCTGACTCTGGCCTAATTTTTACTGTCTTATCGCCTATGCAACACCATCACTTGGCTTCCCTAGTCACCTTCAAATCCTAGCTAAAATCCCTTCTTCTGCAATAAATCTTTCCAATGCCTGTTAATGCTAGTACCCTGTCTTTGTTATCTCAATTTCTCATATACACATATGTGTGTATCTATATCTATATCTTATGTGTGCATAGTTGTTTGCATGTTGTCTCCCATTAGACTGTAAGTTCTTGGGGGATTACTGTTTTACTTTTTTGTTTTGTTTCTGCTTTGTATCCTCAGAACTTGGTAAAGTTTTCAGCAAACAGTAGGCACTTAAATGTTTGCTGACTCACTGACTCTAGAATGCAATGTGCAGTGCAGGCTATCAGAAGTTGGAAGAAGAGTTCTTCCCAAAAAAGCAGCTAATTGCTGTGAGGAAAATATGCTTGTTGCAGGCAGGACAATATAAAGGCTAACATACTCAAAATTGGAAAAAAGTAACTATCAGTGATGAAACTCATCTTTTTCAGTCAAGGCTATAAGATAATCATTGGTAAAAGTCAAAGTAAGCCTGTAAGACACTGGCATTTCTCATCACACCTTAAAAGAAATTACCCCTCCCCCCCCAAAGTTTTAAGAATCTTTTTTTTTTTTATTTCTAGTAGGCCTAGAAGTCTTGTCCCTAGTGCGGGAATGAAGAACAGTTAAAAAAAAAACCTGATACACTGAAAAATAGAACTATTTTGGAGTTAATTAAGTTCCCAAATGGAGATGTAAGACTGCAACCTTGTAACATTCCACATATCATCCAAAAAAGTATCCAGGAGATAGAGATGAACAGGCTGTGATGGCCTGAGAATTCACCTGATTTAAAATCCTTTGAAAACACATGGGCTATAACCAAAGTTAGTCTTAGAAAAATGAACAATTTGCCAAAAGCATGTTTAATATACAATATCATAAAAAGTGGTTTCATGACAAGAATCCAAAAACTGTCAAAATCTTGTGAATTCAATGACAAGTCATGTAAAACAAATGATTACAGTAAAAGGAAAACATTGCATATTAAGTCTTTTTAAAGATGTAAAATATAACAGTAATTACACAAGCCAATAAATTTAATTATTTTGTCCCAATAAGTTCACACATCACTTTACACAAACACATATACTTTTCTGTTCTACAAGTGTATTCTGTCCCTATAATAGATGCCAGTTCCTTAAGGGAAAGGACAAGTTCACCTTTATACTGGTATTTATTTGACACGTAGTAAGCACTTAACAAATCCTTGTTAATTAGTAATCTTAGAGAGAACTTTCCCAGGCAATTAGGTAGCCATGTACAGAGCAATACAATAAGCTTGAAGTCAGGAAGACCAGAGTTCATATTCTGCCCCACACACTATATGATTCAATCAGGACATGTCACTTCACTTTAGCCTCAGTTTCCTCAACTATAAAATGAGTACAATAATCGTATCTACTTCGCAAGGTATTGGGAAGTTTTGCAAATTTTAAAGTCCTCTATTATAAAGGCTAGCTATTGGCATTATTGTTATTATAAGAATTTGAAGCCATGCTCTAAGGGCATGAGTGGGTAATAATAAAGGGGGTTCAGGAAACACACTACTCTTTTAAAATGTTTCCAGGGGATGACAGGATAAACAAATGTGATTTTATTTGTTGTTATTTTTTTTAAGACTACAGGAGACTTAAAAGCATTTTCAAGTTGAGAGAAAAATCCATCAGTAAACATTAAGTACCTATTCTGTGACAGGCATTGTGAGCTAAGAGGTATGAAGGGAGGAACGGAGGAAGGGAGGAAGGAAGGGAGAAAGGAAGGAAGGAAGGCAGAGAAAAAAGACAAAAGACAATTCCAGACCTTAAGGAACGTACAACTGAATGTGGGAAACAACATGCAAACAAATATATACAAGGCAAGCTATACACAGGATAAACAAGAATTAGCAGAAGGAAGGCACTAGAATTAAGAGGGATTGAAAAGAATTCCTGTAAAAGATGGAATTTTAATTGGGACTTAGCAAGTTAGTAGATGGAATTGAGGAGGGAAAGTGTTCCAGAAATAGAGGACAACAAGACAGACTGCCCACTGGTAAGAGATGGGGTATCTTGTTCATGTAACAGCCAGGAAAAGAGAGAACAGAAAGACTAAAGATGTATGAGACAAGAAGACTATTAAAGTTACCCAGGAGGACAGAGCAGAGGACCAAAGATACACATGAAGGGGTTAAACTTAAGAAGGAAGACAGGAAAGGGGGAAAAATGGGTGAAGACATTAAGAGAGAAGACTGTTAGAAGAATACAAAGGAAAGCTGAAGGTGTTTGTAATAGTGATTTGAAGATCTTCCTGGCCCCTTAATAAGCCTAAGGGAATCTGAAGACCTTCTCGGATCAGACGATCTTCCCTGTTCCCAGCAGGCCAAATACAATCACACAGAGCCTGTGGTGGGAGGAGCTTTCTGAAGGGTGGAGCAGAGCCCACAGGAAGCTGGAAGTCAGAGCAGTTAGAGCTGGAGGGAAGAGAGGACACACCCAGGGAGACAGCTAGGCTTGTGAGTGTTGGTTTGTGGAAGGCTAAAGGATGGTGTGGCTTCATGCTGTGCTATGGTATATTAACTTCTTTGCTACTATGAGGGATCTGACTTTCTGGTGTTGGAATTTGGTTTTCTGGTGTCTAGCTAAATGTTTTGCTTCTGTCTGTTATATTTTGCAACTGAGAAGCATATAGACACATTTACAGTCGCAGTTGGTGCTAGAGTTCAAGGTCAGATGACCTCATGGGAGGTGACATCATCAATTTAGAATAACAGATACTTTGCTTAAGAAAATCAGAAAAGATTTACATTGATTCTATGATGAAGGTTCTTAAAGTATGTCCTGGGATCTTCAAGACCTTTTTAAGAGATCTGTAAAGTCAAAACAATTTTCACAGTAATACTAAGATGTTTTCCAATACAGTAAATTCAGAAATATAACCCACATAAACAAAAGCTATTGGAGGTAAGGAGAGTCTTCAATGATTCAAGAGAAAATCTGAGTTCTGAAACCAAAAAGTTTCTATTGTATGTAATGAATTGAAAGTTACTAAAAAAAATTTTTTTTCCACTTAGAATGTACTCTTCTAGAGAGTAATTAGGGTTGTTTATAATATGAATACCTTGAAATTAGTTCCATGGGCTTGTACAATACAAGAGCAAGCATGGTTTTTGGTTGTCAAACTTTCAAAATGAAGAGTCAAGCAATTTTTATGAAAAAACTTCACTTAGTATTTACAACCAAATACATACAATACAGATGTTCAAGTAAAACTACCTGAAAAAAAATCTAAAAACTTATGAGTCAACCACACCAATACATTTAAAATAGGTGATCTGAATGTTATCGTAAAGCTTTCAAATCTTGCTAACATCCATAGATCTATCTACACTTGATTAGCCTCAATAGGCTGAGAATCAACTGTTGTTTTCAGTCCTAGAAATAATTTCATGAACACATCAAAAAAATTTCAAAGATAAAGCAAAATATTACCAGGACTACGAGTTCAAAGACAGTACATTCTGTTCTCTAATTCATAACAAAATTCACATGCTCTCAAAAGCGGTAGTTAAGTTTAAAGATACAGATAAGATTAGGAGAAAGAAAGCCATGTAAGAGGTTTGAAAAGTTTAGTAATAAGAGGAGTTTGGAATTTCAGGAGGTGAACCAGATGTTTCTATATAAAGCTATGGCAAGGGGGTCCAGGAGACAGAAACCCATAATGTCAAAGGCTACTCAGATCAAAGAGAATAAAAGGAGGAGCCATCAACTACAGAACTGTCCATTATGTGGAGGGGATCAACACACACTAAGCTTCAAGCAAAACTCAAATTGAAATCAGTTGAGAGTATTGCAGTATAAGAAGGAATAGGAAAGATGAGAAGACCACTTCCTCAAGCACTTTACTTAGAAAAGGAAGCTTGGCAATCAGGCTAAATTCTGAGGTCAAGAGTATGATTAAAATTAATCTATTTCAGAATGTTTAAAAATATCACTAAGTATTTATTAATGATCTATAAGACCTTTCATTTTATTTCCTATTACTGCGTACATAGTGCATCTTCCTCTGTGTGTCCATCTCCTAATATTCTTTAGTAAATAATATTTTAAATAAAGCCATGCAGGTATCTCATTTGAGAATTTTTTTCCCAGAAAAAATTGAATATATGTTATCATGTTCTATCAGAATGTCTTTAAATAAATAATATAACAGTATCTCACAGGCATAAAATAAACTCCTAACCATTTGTCTAAAGTAAACCCCAGTGTTTAGGTCAGCTCCTGTTAATTCTAATTTTGTAACAAAAGGAAAAGGGAGACTTTACTACTAAGATTTTTTTTAACTACCAAGAAATACTTAGAAAGCACTAAATTTCTCTACATCTTAGTTCCCTTGGCTTCCTTCAAGAATCAGTTCAAATCCACCTTCTGCAAGGGGCCTTTCCTGATCCAAATGCTGTATCTCCTCTTCTGAGAGTCTCTTCCATGGACTTTGTATATAAAGGGTGTAATATATTATTTAAGCTTTACTAGCTTAAAACTGCATCAAGACTTTTGGGACTTCTTTTATTTTCATGCATACTATGTCTCCTGACAAAGTAGATAGAGAGATAGCCAAGAAGACCTGGAGTTCAAATAGCACCACTGACACAGATTGGTTGTGTGACCCCCTTGACAAATCCAGGCAAATGTCTAAGACTGTATACAAGATGCCAACAGGCACTGGTTCAGGAAATTTTTTCACTAAGCGTAAGTTCCCCATATTCTTAAAATCACAAACCAAATCCTTAACCTTCGACCCATCTTATCTCCCCACCCCACCAACATTTAGAAAGTGAACTCCTAGAAGGCAGGCACTCTTTTTCATTCTGTCTCCAGCACTTGGCAAGATAACTAATGACCAAAGGACAGATTTACGTGTCAAAAAAGAAAGGCTGGATAAATTTTAAATTCCAATACCATTATTGTAAAGTGACCAAAATTCTCATTCTCTCTCTCTCTCTCTCTCTCTCTCTCTCTCCCCCTGCCCCCCCCCTTCTCTCATATACAATCTAATAATTAAAGAAGCACTTTTTTTCTGGGACCAAATAAAAAACAAAGTAGACGCTCTTTGGAGAAGTTAAATGAATTGTGGCACATCAATGTGTTAGAATATTACGTGTAAAGAAACTAATAACATAATAAACAAGTGAAGCATGGATTTACATGGAAATGGATGCAAAGCAAAGTAAATAGAACCAAGAAAACAACATACAAATGGCTAAGCCCACCCCAAAATGAAAATAACAACAATGTGATACTGGGAAATTAGAATGAGGAAGCTGGGACCCAGAGAAGAGATATAATAAGACAATTCTTTCTATTTCTTTGCAGAAACTGGGGTCTATGAGTATGCCTTTTTTTTAAAATATAGGCCTAAGTTTTGCAGACCTTTCTTCCTCTACTTCAAAGGGTTGTTGTGAAGACTGAATGACGTAAAATGCTTTGCATGCCTTAAAAGTAGGACAAAAAGGTTAGCTACTATTTTCTTTCTTCATCGTTTTAAAATAGTAACTTCCTGGTTAAGATGGAAGACGGAATATATTGGGAAATATAATTTATATGCGACATAAAATGTAATTTGTAAACTGGAAGGTGTAAGAATCAAAGGGTTTTGGTTGGATGAACAACTCTGCCACTTACTGGATATGATAACATAAAATCCAATAATTTCTCTGAGTTTTGGTTTTAGGATTATTCTTAAAAAGTTAAAATTACCAACAAGGTTACTATAGGGATCAACTAGGCAAAAGAATTTGAAAGTCATTTGTAAACTATATAGCATTACCTAAATGCAGTCTTTTTTAAATTGTTAACATAATCCACCTTTATGAAAACACTGCTAACTGTAACACTGTAACATACTGAGTATTAGATTTTTATTCAAAGAAAACTACCACAAATGTTCAAATGCTGATAAACAAAAGAAAAACATCTCAAAGTATCTGGCCATCACTGAGTCTACCATTCTACAGATATTAAATAAGAAGTGACTGTGAATAAATGTAAAGAATTTACATTAAACTGAACCTTTTCTGGTCTGGGTTTGCAGTTGTTGCTGTCAAGTCATATCTGACTTCATGACCCCATTTATGGTTTTCTTGGCAAAGATACAGGAGTGGTTTGCATTTCCTTCTTCAGCTCATTTTACAGATGAAGAAACTAAGACAAACAGGGTTAAGTGATTAGACTGAGTCACATGGCTAGTGTCTGAGGGCAGATTTGAACTCTGGAAGATGAGTCCTCTTGACTTCAGACTTAGGACTCTATCCACTACACTACCACCCTCCCCTGGTCTGGGTACCTAGTCAAAAAGGTAGGGAAAAAAACACCTGTTCTCAAGTAACTTCAGATCTCCTGGTCCAAATGAATTACATCCCAAGATAATGAAATAACCATTAACTATGATCAACTGGAGAATATCATAGATAAAAGGAACAGTGGCAGAAGACTTGGTACTGGACCAATGTTCTAATTTTCAAAAGAGAACAGAAGGATTCAAAATACTACAAATTAGGGACCTTGATAAAGACATGATATATTTCAAGAAGAGACAAATCCTAAATCTTAAGACAGGCTCAAATTACTAAGAGTCACCAATATCGATTCAAGACAAATTAACACAGCTTCCTATTTTGACAATTTCAGAAAATCTTTTGTTGATATGATAAAGAAACGTACATTTAAAGGCGTTCTCTAGTGACATGCTCCATCAATATCTTCTCAATAAAGACACAGAAAGCATGCTTTCAAATGTATAGATATTGAAAACAATGGAAGATTAATAAAATGAAAGGACAGAAACAGTATCCACAAAAACAGAATAAAAAGATGGGTCCACTCTAACAAAATGAAATTTAACGTAAAGAAATGCAAAATCCCGCATCTAAGTTCCAAAAATCCAGGTATACAAGGTAAGGGAGAAGTGACTCAACGGCCGATCATGTTTTTTTTTCCCCCAAGGGAATGGACCAGACAATTGTTACATGGATACCAAAAACCTAGTATGTTCTTGGACTGTATCACTAGGAGTATAATGTAAAAAAAAATGAGGACATAAAAACCCTTTTTATTCTACACAGTTCAAACCACTTGTGCAATGCTGTGTTTGTCCTGGGCTCAATTTGGGGACCTGACAAAATATCCCAGGAAGATAACTAACATAGTGAGAGAACTCAAAATAATAGCTGGGGTGAAAAAAGTGGCTGAAGGAATCTGATTTAGATAAAACAAATGGGAGGAGCTGAGTGGTACATATGAATTATCTTCAAATATCAAAAAATAAAACTAACTGTAAAACAGTACAGCTTCTAGCACACAGCAGGCACTTAATAAGTACTTATTCTTTCCCCTTCCTCTATGTGAAAAATTACATGGAAAAGAAAACAATTTTTCTTGATATTTTTGGCTATCAAATATGAAATAGGGGTACCCTTTTTTAGATTCTGACCTCTGAATCCCTGGAGAGGACAAATGGAGCCCATATAACCAATTTTTAGCAGTATCATAGCATTAAATAAATCTTGAAGACTGATTTACTGACAACACAGGCAGAAAGAAAGGACACTGGGGAAGAGCCAAGATGGTGGAGTAAAAGCAGGGACTCACCAGAGCTCTCCCCCAAACCCCTCCAAATGCCTGTAAAAAAAAATGATTCTAAAGAAAGACAAAACAGCAGAAAAATAGAGTAGATTACCCCTACTGCCTCTTCCAGTTCAAAAAAATATAAAATAAATCTCAAAGGAATAAACTAAAGGCTTCTCCTCACAGTGTAAGTATTATAAAAAGTGCCAATCACAAATTTCTCTTCCTCACTTCCTACTTCTACTACATACTATAAAAATAATATCTTTATCTACTCATTTATGAAGTTTTTGGAAAATAACTGGATGAAAAGAGTTTTCTGGTTGAAATATTAGATACAATATCATCAAAACAGTCAATGATTAGTTGGTTTTACTTGACTTTTTTCTTTATCATAAGAGTTTGTTGAGAGAAAGAAATAACTGTAATTAAAAACAACAGGAATTAATAAAAAAAAATCAGGGAACCTTTTTCTAGAAACTCAGAATTATGACTGATTTTTTAAAAAACCAAAGATTGAAGGAAGCAGATAAGACAGTAATGCTTTTGAAGTGGACCCACAGACTACAGTCAATGTGCATAGCATGAAAACAACATCCCATTTCGGTGGGTTTTTTTTAAAGTTAACATTCTGGACATATTATCATTAAGAATATCTATAATTTGTTCAATTATAAAGGGTTTATGATAACCAAATTAACAGTCTAATGTATCTAGCAAAGTAAACACATTAATTTTAGCTTACTCACTTCTCCCCTCTTTTCAAAAATCAGTATATGTGTTCCTTGTCATCAAATATTTTTCCGTAAATATCTGCTCATTTACCATTTTTCTGGTAGAATAGACAAGAAATATCAAACAGCAAAATGTTTATGGAACACATCAGGATATTTGTAGCAACAGCTGACTTGATATTTTGCAAGACAGTCCTCTCTCCTTCAACTTATGAGAGGGCTAGGGACATTTTCCTCTTATCTATAAACAACCTTAATATGTTTAAAACAAACTTCAAATTCTGATTCCTTATAGTGCTTGATATAGGAAACAAAACAAAGTTACCCTAAAGATATATGAAACATCTGGTGAAGCATGTAATAAATAAGCTTTAGGCTCACATCTGCTACTGAAATTAGTATTCCAATGCGATAGCTACATGTTTCATACGAAGTTGTGAAAGTATGAATTAAGGTAAGAAATTTATGCTATTAAAAAGTATATTTATTCCTCAGGAATTTGAGTCATCTTTATACAATGGGAGTAAAGATGACAGTGTTCCATTACATCATTTCTACTATGTGGTTCATTTCTATTATGCAGTCAATCAGGAGAATACTTTTAAGAAATAATCTGTAATTGATTAATCTGTTTATAAAACATAATTAAAATTAATCAAGACAAGTAGCTGCCAGTAAGATAATTAAGAATCTAGAAGAAAAATAAAATCTATCGTGAGATCAAAAACCTAAGCAATAAAAACCACATTACCAAAAACTCAAAGTAAGCTTTCATAGGCTATATTCAAAAACCTTTCTCTTCTCCATTTACTTCTTTAACCTTACATTTTTAGCAATAAATAACCACAACAAAATGTTATGCTTACTACCAACATATATTGCTTTGCATTGTGACATTTTTAAAAGTCCCGATTGAGCCATGAAGGGTTCAAAAACCACGGAAAAGTCGGCACCGCAGGAAGAAAAACCCACTTGTTTTATAACAGCTGTGAAAGATCAGTTCTCTGGAGTAACTGAAATCAACTGCAAACTGAAGTGTTTAGAAATAAAATGTTTCCATCATCTCACACTATCAGCTACTTCCATTAGTACTGATGAAAGAGACACTAGATTTTACTCAGTGTTATTAATGCAGTGAACCCTATTCATATTGGAAAGAGAATACAATTACAAACTAATCCTACCATCAAACCCAGGAAGTCATCAACACAAAAAGAACTCATTGAATTTTCTTGAATCTTTTTTGTTTGAACACAAAATTACTAACAAAAGTTTTTGGAATTACAATTATTCACAAAAATAATCTAGATGGTATACATCAAAAGTAAACCTTATTACTTTAAATATTAAGGCACTCAGATAAAAGTAAGCAGGAGGTAGAATAAAGTTCAAAGTCAGAGACTAACAGAATGAAAGAAATTGCTATTAAGCAGGCTCATCCCTAAAAGAAAGCTTATGACCTAATCAATCAACCAAGAATTTATTAAATGCCATCCTCTATATCTAGGGCATGTATCCATTTGGAGCTAACTGTGGTATGTCTTGTGAGGTATCCATCTTTATCACTTTTCTACAATTTCTGTCATGATCACTAACCTAGTAGCTAGGGCTCAGGGTTTATCCAACACTAGGCGTAAGGTTCATTTGCTTCTGTTTGTTGTATTCTTAATATGTCAGTCACACTGATAGAGTTATGTATTTTTACAACAGGGCCAAATTATTTTGATGACTATTGCTTTGTAGTATAATTTCAAATCTGATACTGCAAGGCCACCTTCCATACCACTTTTCTTTTTCATTAAGTTCCTTAAGTGTCTAGGGGCTTTTGTTCCTCCAGATGAATTTCAAAGTTTTTTCCTACTTTTATAGGGAAAATCTTTGGTAGTTTAATGCGTATGACAATGAATAATAAGCAAACTAACTTAAAGTAGTATGGTCACCATTATTATACTGGCTCAGCCTATCCATAAGCAATTAATGTTTTTCTAGTTATTCAAGCCTGTACTTCCATTAACAGTGTTTTGTGGTTGTATTTATATCTCCCATGTATTTCTTCTACTCCCAAATATCTATATATTCTGTAGTAATTTAAAACATAATTTCCTTTCTTCCTGCTGGGAATTATTGGTAATATATAGAAAAGATGATTATTTGTGTCCTGAAATATTGGCTCAGTTATTGTTTCAATTAATTTTTAGTTGACTTTCTGGGGATCTCTATGCCATCATCTGTAAACATCAATAGCTTTCTTTCTTATTTACTCAATTTTTTTCTTCTCTTATTGTTATAACCAGAATTTCTAGCCCTATAATAATAGTGGTGACAAAGGAGCTCTTGGCTTTACCCCTGATCTTACTGGAAAGTTTTCTACTTTGTTCCCATTACGTGTGTATGCACATATGCATTTTTTTATTTGTAACATAAAATTTGGTAGTGGGTCACATGGGCAAAAAGATGGAGTACCAGGAAAAAGAGAAAAAATTATATAACCAGACAAAGCACAAGGGGAAAAAAAAAACAAATCAAAACTCCAAAGGGAAAGGGGTAACAAATCAGAGAAGATCAAGAGTGAAGAGAAGCGAACCAACAGAAACAGGGCTACCTAAAAAAGATTAAGGTAAAGTAGCTAAAAGAACATAAGAGGTAGAAAAATCATAACTTACGGGGAAAAAACAGAGGAATGTAAAAGACAGAGGAATGTAAATCTAACTTTCATAACTTTAAATGTAAATAGATTAAACAACCCAATAAAACAAAAAAGTGACAGACTGGGTAAAAAACAAAACCCCTTGGGGCGGCTAGGTGGCAGCAGTGAATAGAGCACTGGCCCTGGAGTCAAGAGGACCTGAGTTCAAGTCCGACCTCAGACACTTAGTACACATACACACACAAACTAGCCGTGTGAACTTGGGCAAGTCACTTAACCCCAGTTGCTCTACCCTCCCCCTCCAAAAAAAAAAAAAAGAAAGAAAGAAAAAACCCTACAATCTATTGCTTGCAAGAAACATGTAAAAAAAAAAAAGGCATATACAAAATTTGGCAGAAATCACTTTTTATAGAATGTGCATGTAAATCCATCTATACCCAGTGATTTCTCCCCCCACTCCCTTTCAAGGCTGATTTATAGTTTACTTTCTTTTTCTATATTAGGCTGTTTAAATTCTCTGTTCCTTCTTTTGTTAATCTGAGCTTTTTACATATTTATAAATATTCAACAATTTTAATGATATCCTACATTTGTTGAAAAATCAAAATACACATTTATGATACTCAAGGATCACCAGAGATCTATCTATCATCCCTAACTTTCCTAAAATTGCATTCAGGTCCTGAACTTCTTCCTTATTTGTTTTTTAGTCTGATGTGTCTAGTTCTGAAAGAAGTCTGTAGTTTTACTGTCTATTTGTCTTTGCAGCTCATAATCTGGTTTTTCTTTGTCTTTAAAAAGAAAATCAAATTAGCTAAAGGTTTTTCTACTGTATTGACTATTTGAAAAATTCATTTTCTAGTTTTATTAATTCAGTAAATTTGTTTTCTATTTTGTTCATCTTTTCTTTTTTAAAAAAATGTACGTTCACTTCTTTTAACATAGTGGTTTTCTATATTAAGTTGCCTATGTAGTTCAGTGATCTATTATGTCTTTTGCAGATAAATGAGTCTAGAGATAGAAATTTCTAAGTAATGCTTTAGCTGCATACCCAAAATTTTGGCATGTTAACTCATATTTGTCATCTTTGAGAAAATTATCTATGATGTGTTCTTTGACACACCAATTCTTTACTATTTAAGCTATTTAATTACCAAAATGATTTTTAATCTTTCTTCAATGGCACTGTATGTGTATTCTTCTCATTTTTAACCAGTTCAAATGTCAACCCATCTCCTTATCCCTTCCCTCTTTGTCTACATAGACTTCTACTTGTATGCCTTTGGTTATGTGGGAAAATTTTTCTTAATTTTCCTCTTCCCTTTCCAGTTCCAATATAATTTATTTCTCTTCCCAATTTTTCCATTCTTCATTTAAGATCAAGACATTCAGGTCTTCTGTCTAATTAGACTTCCTCTATGAACCCTGATGATAACAGGGTCTGGGAGAGACACGTAGCATCTCCCCACTCTAGAACACACAGGGTTAATCGTTTAGTCCCATGAGATTGCTGATGTTTGTTAACTTTTTGTTCCTCTTGACTTTAGCATTCACATTTCAAAGTTTCTACTTAGCCTTAGTCTTTTTATCAGAAATACTTCAAGGCTTTTTTTGCATTAATTTTCATCATTTTCCCCCTTAGTTTGGCTACATAAGTTATTCTTGCCTATAAGTCTTGTCTTCCAAAAACCTGTATTCTAAGTTCTTTATTTCTTTAAATTGCTGGCTACTAAATTATGCATAATTCTTACAGTAGTCCCTCAGTACCTGAATTCTGGTTTCTGGCTGCCTGTAACCAATCTTTGAGAAGTTATAGACTGGAGCTATAACGTTCCTGGGAGTTAGTAAGTTTGTTTGTTTCTCTTTGTCTCCGCCTGTCTCTCTCTGACATTGATTATACTTTGCTTCATGGACCTAAGATATCTGGTCAGCTTTCTTTTATGATTTCTATGATATGTAGGCTCGTTTTCTGGCCATGGATTTCAGGTGGCATAGTAATACTCAAGTTCTCTGTACTAAGTCTGCTCTCCACCACAGTTGTTTTTGCTATGAGATGTCACACTGTCTTTTTTCAGTCAAGTAACTTTGTATTTGTTTTAATATTTCTTGCTGCCTCGTGAAGTCAGTGGTTTTTATCTGGTCCATTTTAATCTTCAGGAATTTGATGCTTGGGCAAGGTTTTGTATCTCGTGTCAGTCTACTAATTTCCTTTTCAATTTTTTTTTCTGTAGCTTATGTTTCCAATTTTTTCTTCTAGTGTTTTCATTTTATTTATTTAAAAAAGTGAGTTTTAAACAAAATTCTTTGAATCATTTCTTCCTGGCATTCTTTGAAATTCTTGCTGATATCTTGGTGTCATTATCTCTTTCTAAGCTTGTGTCTTTCTTGAGTATCTCTATTGTCAGAATAGTTTTTTTTTAATCATGTATTCTGCTTATTCTTCCAACCTACTTTCTAGTTTTGGAATTTATGTTAGGACTAGACTCTGCATACTTTTGGAGAGAAGGCATGGGCTGGATGCTCCTGATCAGATTTTGTCCTTACTGTCCACAGATATGTCTCTCTCTCTCTCTCTCTCTCTCTCTCTCTCTCTCTCTCTCTCTGCTTCCCTATGCCTATCTGGGCTGGAAAAAGGATTCACTGTGATTTTTTCCCCAGAAGTCCCAATCAGGCTTCATTCTGATACATTTCCTAGATCCATTTAGAAGAATTGCTACGGGTAAGAGAGAAGCTCACTGTACTTTCTGATATTTTGCCATTTTGGTTCTGCTTCCAATTAAGTTTATTTTTGCTATTTCTTTGTCTAAAATAATAAATGCTACCTCTGTGGATTTTTTTTAAGTCCAGTTGAGGTAACAGATTTTGTGGTAGTCCCTTATTTAACTCTGCATGAGTTTTATATTTCAATTGTGTTTCTTGAAATAAACAGACACAGAAACACAAACACAGAGACGAGACACACACACACACACAAACACACACATACAGCCCTCTTGGATAGATATTTGAAAAAAAGATCCCATAATACAATATTCCAAAAGGCAAAAGATTTAATCTTACAACCAAGAATAAGTTACCCTAAAAAATTGAGCATAATGGTGGTAGGGTGAGACAGAAGACACTTTGAGTGTAATGGGAATTTTTAAGCTTTTCTGATCAGAGTTAAATAGGAGCTTTGAAATACAAAGAGAGGCGCAAAGAGAACCTTAGAAGGTAAATTTATTTAAGCAACCAGAAAAGCTAATGATGAGGTAATGTTAACATCCTAATAGGGGGAGAAGAAACAAATGTCAGTTCTAGAACTTTAATGTCTTTAAAGGGCCTTGAGGGAAAAATCAGAGGTTCTAAGGGTCCGCCAGTTCTATTCTGAGTGCTTGAAAAAGGAAAAGAGAACGGAGGATAAAAGCAATACACTAATGGCAAGGGGAAGGGGGCGCAGGGGCATGGAGAGACACTTGGTATTTCTCATAATTGGAATAAATGTGAAGATAATATACAAATATGGAGAAAGTAGTGAAGAATCATCAGATGAAACTATGCTATGAAGAAAGGAGTATTAAACACACAGACAGATAAAGTCTAGTGTGGAAATATATGGAACTAGGGAAGGAAAAGAAGGAGCATGGGGAAAGGGGGAGAGGGAAGGGAGCTGGGGTGAAGAGATAATACCAGGGAAGAAGTAGTCCATGCAAAACAAACTTCCTGGGGGTGGAGCCAAGATGGTGATGCAGAGAAAGAACTCAGTTGAGTTCCAAACAACTTAAAATACTTCAAATCAAATTCTGGAGTGGAAGAGCCAACAAAAGGTCAAAGTGAGACAATCTTCCAGCACAAGACAAATTAGGAGGTGAGAGAGAGAGAGAGAGAGAGAGAGAGAGAGAGAGAGAGAGAGAGAGAGAGAGAGAGAGAGAGAGAGAGAGAGAGAGAGAGAGAGAGAGAGAGAGAGAGAGAGAGAGAGAGAGAGAGAGAGAGAGAGATCTGTGACACAGAGGGGGGGGTGGGGGTGACCCTGAGTCCACACAGATAAACTACCAGTGGTGGGACTAGGTGTGGAGACAGAAGGAACAGAAGCTTTGGGAGTTCTCAAATCAGAGATGTTAAGTGAACCTCACAAATAATCAGAAAGAAATTACAGAGAACCTTTGTGCCAGCATTGGACTCAAGACACTCAAGTGGCAAAGCCACTGCCTATACCCATTTATGGATAATTCAAATGTAGTGAAGAACACTCTAGTTAAGAGAGAGCAGGAACAATATTGCTTTTGGTCACAAAGAATAAGGGAGTCAGAGGAATAGTAGTATCACTTCCTGGAGCAGGGCTCCTGCAGAGCAGTTTGGATTGTAATCCCAAGGACTAAGGGCCCTTCCTGGTTAAGGACCAGAGTAAAGACCAGGAGAGCAATGACCATACCTCTCCCCAGATTCCACCACCTTGGAAACACCAAAAACTTTTGGTAGCTCTGAAAATAGCAATGTGAAAATGAGACATTGTCCCTCCCCCACAGCAGGAACAGAGGCCAACTTTAAAGTAAGTTCAGAATCAAAAAATGGCATAGGAAAATGAGCAAACAACAACAAAAGAACCTGACCATAAAAAGTTACTATGGTGACAGGGAAAATAAAGCACAAACCCAGAAGATGGCAATAAAATCAAAACAGCTACAAGCAAATCCTCAAAGAAAAAATGTGACTTGAATACAAGCCCAACAAGAATTCCTATAAGAGCTTAAAAAATTTTCTAAAATCAAATAAGAGTAGAGGAAAAATTAGGTAAAAAAATGGGAGCAAAGGAGGAAAATTATGAAAAGACAATTAACAGCTTGGTAAAAGAGGCACAGAGGGAAAAAAACCTTAAAAAACAAATCTGGTCAAATAGAAAAAAGACGTACAAAACTTCACTGATAAAAAGAATAACACTTTAAAAAGCATAATTGTTCAAATGGGGAAAAGGCACAAAAGCTCACTAAAGAAAATAGTTCCTTAAAAATCCGAAAGGAGCAAGTGGAAGCTAATGACTTCATAAGGCATCAAGAAACAACAAAACAAAGTCAAAAGACTGGGGAAAAATGGATAAAAATGTGAAATATTTCATCAGAAAAACAGCTTACCTGAAAAATAAATCAAGGAGAGATATTTTAAGGAATTATTTCAATAAACTATCAAAGAAAACTGCCCTGAAATCCTAGAATAGGAACTGAAAGAATCCAATGATCACCACCAGAAAGAGATCCCAAACTGAAACATCCAAGGAAAATTACAGTCAAATTTCAGAGCTCCCAAGTCACAGAGAAAATATTTATTCTAAGTAGCTTTTCTCCAAGACAATCAAGAAATTTCAATGAGAAAGAGAAAAATGTATTAGTTGGCAGGATGGAATTGAGCTATCCTATCCCTAACAATGGGATAACAATGGGTGACATCAAACTGGACAAACAAGGAACAACACCTCAGCTTACTCTGGGGCAACAGTTTTTTTAAAAGGCAAAAGGAGTTAGTTTCATATATTGGAAAGCATACTATTAAAAGAAAAACTGCCTCTTAATAGCTTTGTGAATATAAGTCAAAAAACCTCTGAGTCTTATTTCTTCCTATGTAAAATAGTGACAATCACCACTTTCTCTTATTTCTCAGAATTATGATAATCAAGTGAGATAAGGCATGTAAAAAACAATACAAAATGGTAAATCACTGTAAAATTTGTAATTTTTATTCAAACCTAGATGGATTAGGAATTCAACTGAGGTTAAAAATCACAGAAAAAGATTCTTATGTCACATACAGTAGAAATTTCCCCTACAATAATATCCTTAACAAGTTGTCATCCAGCCTCTCCTAGAGAGTCACTGGAATTCTGCTTGGCAGACCATTCGATTCCACTTTTGGAAAGCTAGAATTCTTGGGTAGCTTTCCCCCCTTATATTAAGTCAACTTCTCTGCAATTTTTATCCACTAATTCTAGTTCCCTGAAACTAAATAAAAAGAATTCTTCCTGAAGAAAATTGAATACTTGAAGATAACTATAATATTGAAGACAATTACATAATAATAACCACCACCATCATCACAACTAGTGTTTATAGAGCACTCTGAAAAGCAATTTATGTTATTTCACTTAATCTTCACAATAACTGTGAGGTAGATGCTATTATTATCCCCATTTTAGAGATGAGAAAACCAAAGCTTAGAAAGGTTAAGGGACTTTGCCAGGTTCTAATAGATAGTAGATCTAAGGCAGGTTTTCTGAATCCCAGTTACTCAATCTATCCACTAGCTATCTAAACTTATTCTTTTCCAGGCTAAAGATTCTCAATTGTTTCAACCAATCTTTTTACATCTCCAGTCCTCTTCGCCTTGGTTAATCTATTCTGGGCACACTCTAATTTGGTAACTTCTACCTAAAATGTGACACCTGAACACACTGCTCCATACACCATATTACCCATCAAAACAGACTGTAATGTCACTATAAACACTCCTTCACAGGACAATATGTTTCTGTTAATGCAGTTTAAAACTGCTATTACTATAGTACCTTCCTTATCTATGAAATGAAGGGGTTGGTCCAAATGATCTCTGAAATCTCTGCCAAGTCTAACATTCTATATACAAAAGTTAACTCCTCTATCTTCTCCCTTGGCCAATCAACCAACATAACATTAATTAAATGTTTTGCTATCTCAGATACTCTCCAGCACTGAGATATAAATAAAAAGCAAAGCCAGTCTCTGCCCTAAGGTAGCTTACACTTTATTGTGACAGACAATATGAATAAACAGGAATATGTAAGATACTTTCAGAGTACAAGTGCCTACAAAACGTCTTGAAGTTTGTATTTTTGTCCTTGGTACTACCATCTACCAGTCACCAGGACTAAAAACCTTCAAGTCAACTTTGATCCCTCTATTCTCCCTTGAATTCGGTATTCAATCAGTCACTAAATTTATAACAAGCCCCTTAAGCACAGGGATCATTGTTGCCTTTCTCTGTATCCCCCATTCTTAGCACATAGTACATGACTAAACGATGCTTACTGATTCTTTAAACGAATAAACTTAGCTCCACAACAGATCTTGCATTTGTCACCTTTGCACTTCTGCAACAACCATCCTAATACAGGACACCCATGACCTTTCACCCAGACTACTATAACTGATATACGTCTCCAGGCCTTCTCCTCTTCATGATCCAACCAGCACACAAATACCAAAATCATATTCCTAATAAATGGGTCTAATCACAATACTACTTCTTCAAAAACCTTCAGTAACTACCTCCTCAACAAAATAGCAAATAGCCTTAGCTTAGGCTTCCTTACCCTAACATTCAAAGTTCTTTGCAGTCTGGCTTTAGCCTACCTTTACACTCATATCATACTCTTAGAATAGTAGCCAAAGCTGGGGAACGGAGCCAAGATGGCAGTGAAGCAGCAAGGTTCTGCAGCTCCCACATAGCCACCTCAAATACCCATAAAATATGACTCTAACCAAATTTTAGGGCTCCAAAACTCACGAAAATACATCTCCCACTGAAGGCAGCTTGGCAGGAAGGGCTCATCATAGTGTGCTGGGAGCTGAAACCAGCCCAGCCTGAAACCGCGGCTTGGGGGGAGGGCCAGGACAAGCCGCAGCTGGAGCCTTCAGGAGAGTGAATCAGAGGCAGCTATGGCAGTTTCCAGAATTATCAAGCCATAAGAAACAAGAACAAAGTGAAAGGTCAGTGGAACTCAGCTACATTTGGGGGAGAAAAGCGGTCCAGCCGAACTGCCTCTACGGCAAGGAAGTGGCAGAAGTGGTGGCCCAGCAGCCACCTCCACATGGCTGCTTTAGAGCTCCCAGCCTGCAGACTACAGAAGGGCCAAGCGATCATTCAGAGGCTAAGTGCTCTTGCGTTGAGCGGCCTGGATCCAGATCATAGTCTTGGGTGGTGATCCTGGGGTGCGTTTTCAGTGAGCCAAAGCTGGTGGGGGCTGCAAAAAACCAGCAGCCTCCTAATAGCTCCAGCACCTGCAAAAACCCCAGCAATTTGGGACAAAGCTCTCTCCTAAGGAAGCAGACTTCCACAGAGCTAAAAAGTCAAGTAATTGACTGGCAACATGAACAGGCAAAGGAAGCAAAGTAAGAACAGCAATTGAACTCTAGATTCCTTCTTGGGGGACAAAAAGGATCAAAGCATGGAACGGGAGGAAGACAACACAGTCAGAACTCCCACACCAAAAGCTTCCAACGAACATGAAGACTTCCTACAAGCCACAGAGCAGCTTAAGAAGGATTTTGAAAACCAAATAAGAGAAGTAGAGGAAAAATTGGGAAGAGAAAGGAGAATGATGCAAGAAAATCATGAAAAGAGAGTCAACAACCTGACTGAAGAAAATAACAACTTAAAAAATAGATTAACTCAAATGGCA
>CM053580.1:490186491-490231596 GCA_028627135.1 Pseudochirops cupreus
CCCCCCCCCCCCCCCAGGATAGGAAGGAGGGACACATAATCATTCTCTCATAATATGCATACTGTGGAGATGTTCTGTGTAATTTCACATGTACAGCCTGTATTGAATTGCTTGTCCTTCCAGTGGGGGTGAGTGATGAGGGAGGAAGGGAAAGAATCTAGAATTTAAAGTTCTATAAGCAAACATTAAAAATATGTATGTATGTGTATATATATAATTATAATTATTATTATTATTAACTACATCCAACTGGGAATTAAGCTATACAGGCACTGGGGTAGGGAGATCCATCCTGCCCTATCAGAAAGTCAGAGGGGCAAGGGGGAGGACATAGGAGAGTGTAAATTGGGGGAGGGGTTATACAGTGGAATGGCTGTCTTGAGGTGTTAGGTAGGGGAAAGATGGGGTGAAAATTTGTAACTCAAAATCTCGTGGAAATGAATGATGTAAACAAGAAAATAAATAAATTTTTTTTAAAAAATAAAAAATAAATAGTAGCCAAAGCTAAAGTATCATCTGATCTCATCTTGACCGCCACGTCGTTCCATATCCACTTTGTCCATGCCCAGAATCACAGCCCCTCCCAAATATCTCCAAATATTAAATTATTTTCCTTCATTTAAAGACCAAGAAAGTGCTTGTCCTTCTAGGAAAGCTTCTTCGATAACACCATTAAGCAAATCTTCTCTTCAAATCTCACTTATTCACCTACTGGGTTTATATTATGCATGCTATTCTGTTTGCCAATCCACTTCTTTTTCCACAAAGCACATTTACTGCACATAAATATATGTTCATATCTCCTTATAGAAATGTGTAGACTCTCCCTAAAATGTTTTCACTGGGTATCTTGGGTATTTTATTCTACCAGCTTTATTTCCTCAAAAACAGAGAAAGGCCTGGTCTTCCTCAAACCTCTACTTTGCTAAGTACAATATTTCTCTCACAAGTGTTTAATACACTACTAGCAGAATTTCCCCACTTCCTCTATAAATGTCCTACAATCCTGTGCTAGAGTAAGTAGTATCTATCAAATCACGGATCTTGGGGAATGCTGAAGCATAATTCAGTGGAAAAGAATGCTGGATTTGAAGCCAGAAGTTTGGGGTTCAAATCCTAGTTCTGCTGTTTACTACCTGTGTGACCTTAGATTTAACTTCATCGGAGTCTCACTTTCTTCATTTGTAAAATTAGGGGGAAGGTGGGTTAAATGACATTTAAGATCCTTAAAACTCATTCCTATGATTTTCAGGGACAACAGTCCTTAATTTTATCCCCCCAAACACCAAAATTTCCACGAACTGCCTGATTACCTGTTCCTACTTGCTACCCTTTTATCTCAAAATTCACTATAATTACTGAAACAGAGCTACTTTTGATTTAAAATGAAGCAAAGTTAGGTTTTTATTATCAAAATTCATACTCAATAAAAAATCATGAACATTGCCACATAATACCAAGTGGTACCAACTGGTGACTATATTAAATGTCACATACATGTAGACTGTCCTAGCCTGCTTCAGTATCAAAGAGACAAACTGCCAAATGTATTACTTTCATCACTTCCTTTTAATAACAGAGAAACTCTCCTCTCCTCCATTTAACATACCACAAACTTTAACAGGAAATCACTAAGCTTATCAAAATTCCTTGTCACACACAAAATTCCACTCACTTTCTGGTGACAGTTCTCATTTCCTGAGTGTCACGAGAAAAACTAAGAAATTCTATTCAATGTTTCCCAATTCTTAAAAAGTCAAGTCATAATTTCTCTAATGTCTAAATCTTTGCCATTTTAAGTGCTTTTCCTTCTGTCTTATCAGTGGGAAAAGAAGTCATTCGCAAGATGTTTCTTCATCTAAATCAGTGGTTTCTAAAGAAGACTGACTGCAGTGGTTCACTAGGGATTTGAGACCAATCAATCAGAAGATCAGTCCGTTCACACCCATGAATAATTAAATCACCAGATGTTTCTAACACAATTCTACTATCTTCTTCACCCATCATCACCACTATTCCTACTTGCTGCCAGTTAAGGTGACAAACTTCTTCCTTTCTGCATCTAAGAAAAAGAAGACACTAGTTACCCACCTACTTTCTACATCAACTAATCCAGGTTATAATCACAACCCAATGCCAATGGGAAAATTCATTACCACTTCTCCCAAATCACATGGCAGTGGCTCATTTATTAGTAAGAGGAAGTCTTTTTGGTACTGAAATTCACATGCTTTGCTGTTTATATTGATTAAATTATCTAAAAAAAATCAATTACTTTTTAAAAAATTGTGTAAGTCTATTCTATCCCCAAGAACAAACAGAAGGATTTCTCAAAAAAGAAACATTCATGATTACTAACAAACATTAGACTAGAAAAGTATTTGTCAAACTACTTAATTTTAAGAATTTGTCCAAAAATAAATTAAGCTCTGCTAACAGTAAATATACAGAATGACATAAGCAACCTCATTTGGTCCATGTCAGACAGTCACATGTCATATACAGTATGTTATTAACAATAATTTTCTAAAATGAGAGCAAAAAAGGGCTTTGTACCATTAAAAGCAAAAATTAATTGAAAATACTGTTCATTTCATCTTTTTAAAATGTCTAATTTTATATATGTTTTATAATGTACAAACATATTAGTACAGTAGTACATGCATATAACTGCTAAATACACACGTACTGGGACAAAACCCCAAAGTTTGTACAGAGAGAGAGAGAGAGAGAGAGAGAGAGAGAGAGAGAGAGAGAGAGAGAGAGAGAGAGAGAGAGAGAGAGAGAGAATTGGTTTAAATTTTAGTACAAGTTGTTTTGGGGTTGGTTTTTTTTTAACAAAAAATATTGGTACCTTAAATATGTGAGAGAAAGAACATTATTAGCAATTTACGACTTGCATAACAAATGAAATTTTCTATTCCTTGACTCTCTTACTATATGTGTTTATATTATAAAGATCACAGAATCATAGACTTAAGAGTTGGGAGAGGGCCCTTAGAGGTCATCTAATACAGACTCATCATTTTAAAAATCACCTCAAAAAAGTTAAATAACTTCCCTCAAAACACTTCATGAGTAGCAAAAAGGTCAAGGTCAAGATATGAATGAACCTAGCTACTTGGGACTTTGAAGTCAATCTTTACCATATTCTACCATACCACGTAACAAGAGAACTACTTCACAACTCCATAAGCACAGAATCAAGCTGTGAGAAGCTATTAGTAAATTTAAAATCCACAAGAAATTAAAATATATTGAAAACAATGAATCAGTGGGAAAATGGTTTAAGTAGTAAAAAAAAAAACAACTTATTTATACATGACTTTTCAAAAGTGCATTGTTATCACACTGGGACCTGTACACATATTTTATTTTTCTTCGGTCTCCTATTTTCTAGAAGTATTTACTTGAAAAACTAAGTAAAGTATCATTATATGAGAAATTCAATTAGAAAAACCATTTTAATATTTCTGAAGGGAGACTATATGCAAGATTTTATTAATAAGAAAAAATTACTCTTCTTAATGCTTCTGTACTAATAAATCACCATACTATTTCCATTTATCAGTATCAATCGGACTGAAACATTGGGCTTAAATACCTACATTTCAAGTTCAAAGTCAAAACAAGACAGTTTGTCAAAGTATGTTAAATTTTGTAATCAGTATAATTCAGGTATTAACTATTAAGGAAACTAATTCTATTCCATAATGCCTCAAAGAAATTTGTCAAAACCACTTAACTGCCATTTGAAGGAACAAATAAATGGCAATACTGTATCCTCATGAAACCTCATGTTCATTCATTCAGTTGCATTATATATGTATTATATGTACTATACTATTATACATATGTGTGTGTATGTGTATATATATATATATGAGATACCAAATAGTGACAGCAACGAACGCATCCTCAGTTTTCCTTTTAGAACAGTATTACACAAGAGACACAAATAAAACCCAGACAAGGAGAAAGAAGCATGGTCAACTGAATGAGACCAAGTGCTCTACTGGTAAGCTTTTAATCTTTTAACAGGTTCTTTGCTTTAAAGTTAGAATAACTGTTGTGCTTTACCCCCTTCAGAATTTACTTACAGTTTGAGCATAGATTTTTTTTTCCCCTAAGTCCTCTTTGAATTATATCAAATTAAAGTCTAAAACACTGAGATGACAAGGAACCTTAGCAATTTAAGTAGGCAAGCCTTGAAATAATATTGTGATCAAAGTATCAAGCAACCTAATAAAACCCAGGTGTTTGGGACTTACCACATATATGGTCCTTATTACCTCAACTGCCCTATTTAATCGATTTCCTGGTGTCAACAAAAGTTTCTGTTATTAATTCCTCTAGTTATGGGCCTGGTTAAGTTACTTCAGCTTTCTGATAAGATAGCTTCTGGCCCAAAGAAAGCTAAAACATGGAAAAGTCTCATTTTTAGAATTTTAGACCTTTAGGCACAGAAGTTAATAACCAGGCCATGAGGGCAGCTAGGTGGCACAGTGGATAGTGTGGGGCTTGGAATCAGGAAGACCTGAGTTCAAATCCAGCCTCAGACACATAATTAGCTGGGTGACCCTAAGCAAGTCACTTAACCCATTTATGTCAGTTTATTCATCTGTAAAATCAACTGAAGGAGGAAATGGCAAACCATTAAAGTATTTTTGCTAGGAAAACTCCAAATTGATCACAAAGAGTGAGATTCTATGGAAACATCTAAACAACAACAAATATCAGGCCAGTCAATTACAATTACTAATTGCAAAGGGAGTAGATGACTCATGCATACCATGGTACCATGGCTTCCAATGGGCTAATGTTATGTTAACTCAAAAAAAAAAAAGGCATACATTAAAGAAAGGTGTTATACAAAGTTACAAACTTGACATATAAAAGGGAGACTGACCCAATGATAAATAAGGTATGTGGTGATTTTGCTATCTAATCTCCTTTAGCCATAAACAAATTTTCAATCATTCAAATGGTGCCCAAGGTAAACTGCACTAATTCAAATACTTTCTGTTAACTTGCATAATTCAGAAAACTGTCTTTCCATGTATGCAGTTCTCAATGTTATTCTCTTTTAAAGACTCAAAAATGTTTACAACATAGCAATGTTTCTTATGAAGTTAATCTTACCAAATAATCACTATCAAAGACGGTAAAAATGCTGAGATTATTAAACTCATTACTCTTATTTTGGCACCAATAAATTCATCAGAAATATCACACAAGCAATACAAAAAATAAAATCAAATTGAAAATTACCTATAAAGTTAGTGTAGGCAAAAAATAAAATTAAAATGTCCCAGACCTGACTCAGCCAGCCTCCTAGGTTTTAATGGTTTGTCTCAACTGATGAAAATTTCCAAAGTTGTACATATAATAAAGTTTGGTTTTAAAGACAGTTTGTTGTTTTAGTCCTAAAAGATTCTACTTTAACTACTCAAGCACTCTAGGAGTGGCACCCAGTGTTCAAAGATTTCCCTTTTCATATTCTTTCATTCTGCTCTCCCAGATGGTATTCACAGCAGATTGCTAACACTGCACAATGTACCATTTAACCATACTGTGTACTCAGTAAAGTAGGAAACTTGAATGACAGGCTTTATCAGTATTGTCTGATTAAGTCATCTGCAAAGCAATGAAAACAGCTTCAATTCCAGCAAAACTGTGGTATTTAATCAATCATACTTATATTTAAGGCAAACTAAGTCATCTATTAAAAACACTATTTGGAACTCTATTCACTGGTACTTACTATGGCAACAAGAATTAATTTTTTTCTGAAATTCTTTTTTATTAACATCGTTAAATTGATTTAGTACATAATGTGGGAGCAGCTAAGTCACACAATGGAAAGATTATCTAGTTTAGAGTCAGGAAGACCTAAATTCAAACCAGTCTTGGACCCTATCTCCATGACCCTGGACAAGTCACTTAACCTGTTTGCCTCAGTTTCTTCATCTATATAAAGGGGATTATAATAGCACCTACCTCCCAAAGTTGTTGTGAGGATCAAATGAAATAATAATAGTAAAGCACTTAGTGCAATACCTGGCACATAAGAAGTGCTATATACAAATCTTACTTGTTATTATTTAACAGAATATGCTCCAAACAACACTGATTTACAGATGTTAACTGGGATTAAGGCATCTCAATTGTTATTATGGGACAGCTACTAAATATCCATGTAACAGTACTTTTCTACCTTAAAGGCCACAATTTTACATTAATTTTACTTAATACCTATGAAGTGTTAAAGATTTACTGCTACATTCTCCCAGACTACAGACCATAATAACTTTCCCTCACATTTTTCGCCTTACTTTGACAAACCTTTTAGTTTTCTTTATTTTTTTAAATCAGCATTGGATTAAGATTTTTAAAATTATTTCATGGAAATTTTAGCATTCTAACATAAGGCAACAACTGAACTATTGGCAAACAAGAACATCAACTGAGTTGTTTTAGCAAGTAAATTCAGGTTAAAAATAATAAGATTCTATTAGTATTATCAAGATGTCTCCAGGATGAAGAGGGAATATAATAGTAGACATATCACATCAACACTTGGAAATGAATTTAAAGTCTGGGTTCTAACAAGATACCAGGGACTCACAATTTGTGCCTCCTACTGAGCCTAAAAAGTGCCAAGGGCTAAGACACAGGCAAATCTTACCATTATTAAATTTCTCAAGCAAAACAAATCATGAAAACCTTCTGTAACGTCCTTCACAAGGAGCAATGATTTGCAAGTATTTAAGATAAAGTTTAATATAGATGGTCCCAAGTTTTGTGACAAAAAGTGTTCTTGGGAGCACAAAAAGGCATTTTTAATTGAAATGAACACACAAGCATTTGTTTGAACGTGTCCAGAAACCAGTCCTGGAGGAGAAAGCAGAAGGGTATTTATCTTTGTAATCATACAACTTAAGGAGTACCTGACATACAGTAGGCACTTAAAAATGCTTGGGGAATTGGGATTAAGAATAATATCTGTACAATGGATCATCGGTATCCAGGGACATAGTCAGCATTTAACAAACGCTTAGTGATTCAATGATGTAGAACATTTTGTAACTATAAAGTATTACATAAACTATTATGTTCAGGAAATGAGAAATGAGTCTATTAAATGACATTCAATGAATAACACAGTTAAGTGTAAATCAGTGAAATGAAGTGCCCATAATGAAACTTCCTTTATTTCTTTGGAAACAAAAACTGAAAAAATGTAAAAATGCAAGAATAGAGAAGACTTAAAGAGACCTTCAAATAATGCTCATTTTTCTTTGACTCCTAGTAATTAAGAGACTTTAAAGGAGAACAACTAGGAAGATGCTATAAGAATCAGAAGATGTATTTAAACATATTCAAAGTACCCCTATAACTCAGAATCTGAAACTTAACAGTATTCTAGGAAAGATGTAACCACCTCTGACTTGATGGTTTCTTCATGCGTCTACTTATGAATGTTATATGTATATATAATATATATTATATATATACTTATGAGTATTATGTATCACTGGTATCTTGATTTAAAAGCTGCTGGGCCCTACTACCCTTTCAAATAACTACTTCTTAGTTAAATCCGTGACAACAGGATAAGGATTTAACAACAAATCCATCTTCATCACCATGTATAATGTCAGCTGGTTAGGTTGAAATTTAGGGTTCTCTTAATGATGCCCTAGCAATTCAATGATCTCCAGTGTATTCAATACTTCAAAAACAATTCAACAGACTTTTCTTTTGTGTATGAGAGTATAGCTTGAACAAACATGTTATTAACCTTAACTAATAATCAAAAGTTAATTAAGAACTAAGAACCTCTTCAGTAAACCAACCCAACTTTTAAAATGCTGTCTATAAGAATTTAGCCAAAAATTATGCATTGTTTTTGAAACACTTGGTTTCCTTAAACCAGCTTGGCTTTTTTTTCCTACACAGGCAAATGAAGTACAGGTGATCTACAGCTTCAGAAACTTATTAGATTATCCAGTTGCACCTTGCTATTCACATTTTTCAGAACCAGACAAACTGAGATGACAAAACCAGTTAATTTTACCTTTTCAATACTTTGGGCCTAGTCACAGACCCTGACAGAAAATAACTGACCCAGAGATACCAGCAAACGTGCAGCAATAAATGGCAATACTTAGGACAGAAGCTGAATGGAATTGAGACTTTAAAATCTCAGCTTCTATTTGACTCCCAGGAAAAATGTTCCCAGAGCCCAGAGAGCACAAGAGGAGGTAAAAATCTACCTAATGAAATCTAAAGATTTAATTTTTTAAAATTGGGATGATTACTCAAATTACAAAAGTTCTTCCTTTAAAAAAAAATCACAGTGATATATTTATAAATTACTATTTACCACAGACAATTGCTTGGAATATTAGACTTTTAATTTTTTTTTAAAAAGTATCTCTGGAATGAAAACATAAATCAACAAATTTATACATAACTTTTCAGGAATGAAATTTCTATGAAACACATAATACCCAACTGGTATCACTTTCTAATGCAACTTTTATATTTGTCAAGCTATGTGGTCTGAGAATTCTTTGATAGTAGCATTGCAAACAACCACAGAGAATTTACGAGTCCACAAAATAATTTCCAGGCTCTTATCTAGGAGTATAATTTATGGACTCAGCATTTTATACTACCCACCTAACATAAAGCATCCACCTGAGGTTTGGAGCTCCAGCCTGCCCCACACCCATCTTCATATATAATATACTGAATTTGACTTTCTTAAATACATCTTGGTCTAAATATAGGCTGCGTCTCAGTATTTAATTACAGGATTGTGTTGGAAGGCTGTTTTTTAGTATTCAAAGAAATCTCACTTTAGGGGTGCTGCTGCTATCTGTATTGGACAATACAGTAACGCCTCAAAATACATACAGCCAAGGTGCACATTAACATCAACCAATGTTCAATGGCAAATGAAAACTGAATGTTGACAGAAGAGAGAGGCTGAGGGAATAGCTGGATAGTTTCATTAACTTTAAGAGAACGATCATTACTGTGCTATTTCAGCTCGTATTAAAAAGTGTAAACAGTATGACCATGAGCATTTATTTGTATGTATTATGTACATGTATGATGGAAATTGTAATTACACATATGAATATATGTGTGCATATAACGAGATGAAATATAGCTGCAATATCATTTGAATAGTCATTACTCTGCCGACTTTATAAACTCAAAACAGTAATCATCATACATTTCTATACATGCCACTGAAATAAGAAAACAAAAACTGAATATTACTAGTATATAATATTTGTGAAGATAAAAGAAAAACCAAAAGATTTATTTGAAAAGCTACACTGTAAATCAAGTAGTGACATTGGCTAAAAATTTAAACTCTGCTTTTCCACTCTTGTCCATGTAGTCATCTAAAATTTACTAAATAAAAGCTAGAGTACTACCACAAGACAAGCTGCCCCTCCTTCCCTCTTTCCTCCTAAAAAGGAAGTGGAAACCCCACTCTAAAATGGATATAGTTAAGCCACAAAGCCAAAATGGGACAAGCAATCAACCCTAAAACAGAAAAGAAACCTCTTGAGCTATAAAAAATTCACCGAAGGACAAGCAAGGACTAAAAGCTTCACTGAGAAAGACAATAGGCATAAGTCACTGGAGATCATAATTATGTGAAAAACTATCAGAACTAACCACCAAGATAAGATAATAAGACTATTTATCTGTTGGCCATTCTATATAATACTTCAAAAGGACCAAGACAATTTAAAGGATAAACAGTAGTAACCTGTTAAATTATTCTTTGTTTCCATATAAAATTTAAAAACTTTTAATTGAGTTAATAGCAAGTCAATTTATTATTATATTATATATAATATATATATTATATAATCTTGAGAGAAATAAGAAATCGATGTTTAAATGGTTCTTATTCCACAGAAGTTAAATAAGTACCTACTTATATGTATAAAATCTGAAATCTAAACTGTTGGGAATAGTAATTTAAGGATTATTTCTTTAGACTTTAAAACCAGGAATTTTAAATACTGCTTAAATACTGTATCCACCTGTAATTTTCAAATCTTAAAGTATTATTGTAAGTCTACTTGAAATTTGAACAGGTTTTATTTGGATTCATTCCAAACCATAGCACTTAAAGTTTGGGGACCAAGGGAGGTTATAGTATAAAACTGTTTTAATTTCTTTAAGCAGAAAATCTTTTATTTTAACCACATTTTCAATCACAGCTTCATATATGCATATGCACTTTTCTAAATTAAAAACAAAGTTTCCCCCCTAAAAATGTGAAAAAAATTAATTTTGTATTCTCATATCATATATCATAAAAGAGAACAAAATATATTAAAATATCAGAATGAGTTTTCCATATATCTATTTTAGTTCTTGTAGTCTAGTAGTGTTATCAATAGATTTTTTTTTAAACTAAATTTTTTTTTATTAATCAAAGACCTCTGGGTGATCAGATTATTGGAAGTGAGATAAAATCTACAACTATATTACAGCAAATGATGGGGGGGGGGGGAGAGAATCAATATATGGGAAAATTTTAACACCTTCAAAACATTTCCATGAGCAATAATGCAATTACAATACCATGAAGATTATAAAAAAAATTCATTTTATAACGCCCTTAACATGTTTATTTCGAAATGTTAATTAATTTAAGTAAACAATTTAAATAGGGCTAAGTGCTGGTTCAGTTGTTGAATTTTTATTAAACATAGAAGTTGATATTGATGTTATGATGGATTCTTTTTCTTTCTAAACATACCAAAAAAACCTGACAACTTTGCTTATTTGGCTACCAGACGTGTAACCACAATTTCTTTAATATAAATGTTAGGAAAATTCGAAAAATGAATATAGGGAAAGCTACCTACATTCTCATTTTAAAATCTTGTACTGATCAAAACAATGTCTCCATTATATCTGGAAACAGCAATGCCTGTGTTTTGTTCAATGTTCCCCAGTGCTATGCCACCAGGTCAAAATTCATAGGACTAGTTTTCCAAATCAATTATTCATAAATTCAGTCTGCTCTGTAAGCAAGCACCATAAACCAGTATCTACAAAACCAATTTTTTGTGGACCCTTAAAATATTTCTATTTTTTAAGTAGTTATTCAAGATACTTAAAATAACAAAACGAGTCAATGGATCAAAATTATCAATAGTTATATTAAAGCAAAGAGCATTCAAGATTTTGACTTACTGTCTAGCTAGTGTTTTAACTACAAGCATAAGTTGTCCTTTTTAAATAAGTTTCTGACTGATGACAAATTTTACATTTTAAAAATTCCTATATATTTTGAACGTTTCTTAATCATCCCGTTTCTCTTAAAGAAGTAACTGGGAAAAAAGAAGTGGTCTTTGGGGAAAAAAACATTCAACAAGATTTATGAGATAGCCGAATTGTATTAAACAAGGGTAGGGAATAGTTAAGAAAAATACTTACAATGCTTCAAATAACTTATATTTATAAAATAATTCAGTCACACGGGGTAAAGAGGATAAGGAATAGAAAAGTTTTGCAGGTTTTCTATCCTGACAACCTAGCCCTTGCAACCCAAACCATTCTAGGACTAAATAGCTCAACTCAGTATAATCCAAATGATAGATACAAAGCAACAACTTTAAATGAAACACAAAACATTCTCTCAAATCTTTTCTAAAACGTTTTATTTCTATTATAGTCTTTAAGCAAATTCAAAGTAATAGGAAAGAAAGAAAAGCACCAAAGGCAGTAAGTGCTTAAGCAGAGAAAAAGAATTAAAGATGTTAAGCACTGTTTCATCATGTAGATTTTATTATATAAGCATATCACCTTCCTTACTCTCCCAACAGAACAAAATTTTAACATTTTGGGATATTATACACAGAACATGCTATTTCTACTCTCAATAGCTTTTTCTCTACCACAGTTTACTTTTTTTTTTAACACTAAGTATGGAAAACAAAAAGATGCCAGTACTATAATATTTGAGCTTTTAAAAACTACAAATATATTAAAATAAACATAAAGCCTTTGTAAAAATTGCATTGTATATTTTTTAAAAATCTTTTTAAATTAGTCATTAGACACTGACACATTGAAGAAATAAGCTAAAAACTTTAAAAATCAAAATCTTAATAGGCAGTACCTATTAATATGCAGTCTGAAAAGATTACACATATCTTCATACTTTTTTTTGAGAAGAAACCTTAGATAAGCTAAGATTCGTTCATTTTCTCAAGTTAGATACTGACCAGATCAAAATAAAAATCCACTGCTCCTTCTCTTCCCTCTCCCCTTCACTCCCATGCCCCACTCCGCAAAAAAAACAACCACTGTAAGTGAAAACTGTTTATTTTGGTCTGAAGCTGATCATACAATCTATGGCCTTTTAGCACCTGCAAAATTAAAGTTAGTCTGCTGAAAAACAAGACAGTGAATTATTGGATCTATACTTAATTTAGTGCACTTTATAACATTTTAGGAATTCAGTTGTATAAAATAATATCTGAATCTTATCAGATGAACATTTTTTTCCCTTTTCGTAAACCTCAGGTTGCATGTCTTAGAAAACAAATTAGTCCCTGGTGCTCCTAAGCTTGATAATAGTGCCCCCTAATGGGAAATTTAGTGAGTTCTTCAACTAATTTTTCAACCAAGTATCTCTTAATAAAGCCAGTTTTAATTCACAGGTAAGTGATACATTCAAGTACCAGGTTTTAAAAAAAAAAATTAAAATTTAAGGAAAGCCAACATTCTAAGACAAAAACATGCAGAGAATCAGGAAGAACTTGGGGGAGGAGGGTGAAACTACACGCAACACTGATTTTTTAAAATGTGCACTCATCATAAATACTAACAGCCCAGAACAAGTTAACAGTGAAAATCAGCTAACAATTCTTGTGTGGAACATATCATGAATTCAGTTTGCCTTCCATGAAGCACCAGATTTGAAAATAGCACACAAGCCTGTGATCATGTGCCAAAATTCTAACCATTTCCTTCTTCAACGCCAACCTGGACAGAGTAGAAAGAAAGGGCACACAACTGGGGTCAGAAGACCAAGGTTCAAATAACAGCTCTGTTACCTACTTACTAGCTGTCTGACTTTGGGAAAAATCACCTTTACAGATCTCAGTGTTCTGATCTGTAAAATGAGATTACTATACTACTCAATCTTTTAAGGTCCAGATCCCTTCTACATTCCTACTGAACTCATTCTGAATTCTGTGGCATCTCACCTCTGGCAGCATAACAATGGTTAAAACAAAATTTAAAATCTCATTTGTGTGAGTCAAAAAACAAAAGAATCTACTTCTCACTTTTCTTGGTGAAACTATAAAACCAACAAGACCCAATGTCCATAGTCTATTAAACAAAAAACTTTATTTGAAGAGCACCTATATTAAAACATCTGTCTCTTCTTGGCAGTGAAGCAGTGGAATTTGGGTATGGAATTTTTTTCTCTGTTAAAGAAAAGGTCCCTGGAATCAGTCAGCCAAATATTTATTAAGCATCCACTGTGTGCTAAACACTGGGTATATAAAAAGAGGAAAAAGACAGTCCCTGCCCTCAGGGAGCTCACAATCAGGAAACAATGCAAAAGGAAATATAAGCAAATTATATAAAGTCTAAGTAGGAAATAATTAACAAAGAGGGGGTACTAGAATGAGGAGTTTGGTAAGATTTCTTGAAAAAGACAGAATTTTAGTTGGGACTTAAAGGAAGCCAGAGAGGAGAGTAGTCAGAGATGAAGAGGGTGATCATTCCAGGCCTGGCAGTTAGAGAAAAAGACCTACCTGGAGCCAACAAACGGAAAGTCTTGTTTCTAGAACAGTCAGGAGATCGCTGTCACCGAACTGAAGAAGATGTGGTTTGAAGTAAGGTGTAAGAAGAATGGAGAGGTAAAAGGCGGCTAGGTTATGAACGCCTTTGAATGCCAAACAGATGATGTTGCATTTGATCCTAGAAATGACAGGGAACCACTGGAATTTATTGAGTAGAGGAGCGACATGGTCAGATCTGAGCTTTAGGGAAATTAAAGCACTTGAGAGTTGATGAGGACCTGCACTAGAGTCGTGGCAGTGTCAGAGGAGAGAAGGGGGCATATTCAAGAGATGCTACAAAGGTAACATCAACAGGTCTTAGTAACAGATGAATATGGAAGCAAGAGATGGTGAGGAATCCAGGATGACTCCTAGATTGTGAGCTTGAAGGACTGGATGAGATTGCCCTCTACAGTAACAGGGTCCTAGAATTATGCTAAGAAAATAACAAAAAGTCCATAACTTTAACTGAGATCCCAATGCTGGGCACATTCCTAAAGGAGGTAAATAATTAAAAGATCCCATATACAGTAAAATATTGAAAAGGACTTTATATAAGTAGCAAAGAACTGATCAACTGGAGAAGGCTAAACAAGTTATCGTACATGAATGCAACAGACTATTGCTATGCTGTAAGAAATGATGAATATAAATAAACACAGAAAAGCACCAGGAAAGTGAAATAAATGATGCAAAGTGAAATAAGCGGAACTAGTTAAACAGTATACATGGCAACAATAAGAATTGCAGAACAATGAATACTGTGAAATTACTATGACCAAGCTAGTCCCTAAAGATACAACCTGCAACACACACCTCTCTGTAGAAATGAGGGATTATGGATATAGAACACTGTACAGAATATTGAACAAACTTTTTTTTAATGTTAGCTGGTTTCACTGATTTTTTTCCTTTTTTAAATTTTTTCTTGTTGTAGGAGATGGCCCTCTAGGAGAGGGAGATGGAGACATTTTAGAAAAGGTTTTACGTAAATGGTTAAATAAATTAATTAGTTTTTTGAATATAAAAGGAGTTCTATGGGAAGAAGCAGCATTGATAACAGTATTAAAAGTAAGACATCAATAAACTTTTATTTAAAAAAATAAAGGTTATGGTAAATGAAAATAAATGACTAAAATTTCATTTCCCAACTAATAAACTACTACGGCAAAAACTTATTTTGATCTAAGGAAGTTCAAACATCAGAAAAATAGGTATGTTCTGAATTTATAAATACAAATCTAAAAAAAAATTTCTGCATTTAACAAAAGTGCAGAATTTGGATTCAAAGAACCTGGGCTCAAACTTCTTGGCTATTCCACTTATGATTTCTGTGAGTCTGAATGTGACCTTAACCTATCTGTGCTTCATTTTCCTTATGAAAATGAATATACTGTTCAGTGAATTCTTTAAATGGTACCTGAACCTCAAAATTCAGTTCTTTAAACAAATTTCCCAATCTGTTCATATGTACCATGAACTTTCAATGAGCATCTACTGACCTATTAGATCTATTTCCTAAAAAGAAATTAAATAAATTAATAAATGAATGAATAAATGCAGTCCAGTTCTTTCTACCCTTTGGTAACTTTTCATCTACTTGAGAAGACAGGGCAAAGACAGGTAAAAGCATTAACAAAATAAGGCAGGGCATAGTTATTCTTGGTTGCAAGGCTAAGTGCCAAAACAAGTATAGTTGACATAGCCTCTGGGTATGATTATGTGTACGTTGTATCAGTAGCTAAAACACAAAAATATAAACTTCAAAAACAAACCAAAAGAAAGCAATTTCCAGCCATTCTAGTCAAGGTGTTTTCATACTCTTCATATATATTTCAACTGATCTTTCCAACAGCCCTAACACAGTAGGGTGAGCTACTCATGTTGATAAAGAAGCTGAGACTCGGAGACAAGATTCAATTAACCTGACTAAAATCACAAGGGTAGTTAATGGTAAAGCCTGATTCTGAGCCCAGTGTTCTTACACACACACACACACACACACACACACACACACACACACACACACACACACACACACACACACACACTGATGCTTTATAACATCCTTATCACTTCTCACTGACTCTATCTTAGAACCTTCTTCTGTAAGAACAGGCAAGCAAAACAAATCACCATGTCACTCATGTCTTAAAACATAAACCTCATTCCACATCTATACCAAACTGTCTCTCAGATGAAAGGAAAGAAGGTTCACCACTACTCCTCTTTTGTATAGACTTGCATTCATAAGAATTCCTATAACAATCTTTTTAATGTTTTTTTAATTCTGAATTGAGTATTTTTTTTAAAAAAGAGCATTTCCAAAACTGTAATCACTCTTTCCATACCAACTATTCCGACTTCCAAACTTCCTTATTATTGTAAAGGGTACCACCATACTCACAGTCACCCATGCTTGAAACCTAGGTGTCATTTTCAACTCCTCACTTTCTCACCATCTGTCACCTCATATCCAATGTGTTAACAAACTTTATCAATTTTACCTTCATTATATCTGTCTACAGCCCCTTCTTTCTTACAACACTGCTACCATCCGGATATAAACCCTCATCATCACAACTAGACTACTGGAATAGTCGTCTGGTTAGTCTTTCTGGCTTAAGTCTCTATCCACTACTACCTGCTATTCTACCCACTCTACCCATTCTCTATTTAGCTGTCAAAGGGATCTTTCTAAAAATGTACAGATCTATCCAAGTCATTCTCTCTCAAGTCCATTCTCCACTCCAATTAATGAACTCTAGTGGTTCCTTGTTACCTCTAGGATCAAATATAAAATACTCTGACTTTCAGACTCATCATAACTTGGCCCCCTGCTACCTTCACAAGTCTTCTTACATTTTATTTGCTCATAGCAATGCCCTCCTCCCCACCATTTCTTAAATCCAGTGACAGTAGTCTTCTTTCCTTACCTAGCACAAGACACTCCATCCATCTCCCTAGTTCTGTGCATTTTCACTGGTTGTCCCCCATGCCTAGAATGCACTCTCTTGTCTCAGTCTCCTGCTTTCCTTTTAAGACTCAGATAAAAATCCAACCTCCTATAAATCTCACTTTTGCTGATCCACCTTAATGCCATTGTCTTCCCTCAGCTGATTACCTTCAATGTATCCTGCATATGTATCATTTGTACATAGTTGTTTCGAAAGTTGTCTCCTAGGTTTCACTTTGTATGCCCAGCACTTAGTATAATGCCTGGCACATAGTAAGCACTTAAATGCTTGTTGTTTGCCTGATTGTTCATTTTTTTTATATTGGTATAAAAATAATTCATTACATTCATACCCTACAATTTATTCTGCCATTCTTCAGGTGATAAGGTACTACTTTCATTGTAAGATCTTATCTTCTTTTCTTTTAAGTTCCTCTTTAACTCCTCTAACCATCCAGTCCAACACTTCCTGATCTATCTTGGGGTGTGTTTTTGGCAGATACTGGAGTGCTTTGCCATTCCAGCTCTTTTTACAAATGAGGAAACTGAGGCAAACAGGGTTAAGTGATTTGCTCAGGGTCACACAGCTAACAAGATCAGATTTGAACTAAAATTTTCCTGATGCTAAGCCTGACAGCTCTATCCTCTCATAATTCTCTCCCTTTCCCTGAGTTTCATGAATTTCCATCTAAATCTAGCATCATATGTGTATATGTATGTATGTATGTGCTCATGTGTTCAAATTGTCCTTTCTCTGATTCAAATAAGAGTGAAGTTCAACAGAATGCTGCTCCCCTAACCCCTCCTTCAATATTCCTATAGTAGTCTCACATGCCAATTATAAGAAACAAGTGATATCCCTCCTTTTCAATTATCCCCCTTCTCAATCTTTTCTTGTCTTAGTGAATTCCTCTTTTATATTCCCTTCTTTTTTCCCTCTTCATACTCCCATAGCAAGAAGAAAATACCTCAAAGTTCTGTTTTTCTTATTTAATTTCCTCTGGATATCATTTGAAGACATTAAGATTGTAAAGGAGTATTGTGTTCCTTCTCCATGATCAAAATATTAGCACTACAACATACAACTCCATCCAAATGTTAAATACATTTGCCCTTCTATAGTTCTCTTGACACTTCCATTTGTACTTCAAAGTTCCTACTCAACTCTGGTTTCGTTTTTTTTTTCATCAGCAATATTTAAAATTCTATATTCCATTAAAAATCCATTTTCCCCCTTCAGGATTATACTCAGCTTTGCAGGGTTAGTTACTCTTGTAAGCATATTATCTTTTTTGCCTTTTAGGATACTGCATTACAGGACCTCCTCTTATTTATCACAGAACTTGCCAGATCTTATGTAATTCTAACTGCGATCCCTTGGTATCTGAACTGCTATTTCTGATTTTTAAGGGAGTTCTGGATTTTGGCTAATAAAGTTGTTGAGATTTTTCCTTCTGAATCTTCTCCCAGGACATGATCAGTTGATTCAATCTTCATTTTACTCTCTGATTCTAATAGGGGGTTTACATTTATGATTTTTTTAAACATAATATTTAGGTGGTATTTTTTAGAATCAGTTTACAGAGAGTATAATGATTCTTAAATTATCTTTCCTTTACCTGTTTCTAAGGTCAGTTCTTTTTTGAAAGCATATAGATTAAATTTTCTTCTATTTTTAAAATTTTTTTGGTTTTATTCAATTATTTCTCACTGTTTCTTGATTTGTTTGATCAGAATTTGCAAGGAGTCTTTTATTTTACTTGGATAAAGTTTATCACTTTCTCTTCTAACCTATTTATTCTCCTTCCAATTCTCTTCTGCCAGAACTTTTAGTTCATCAGTTTATCTCTTGCTTCATTTCTTATATGTATTTATGTACTCCCTGCAGATAAATCTGCTTTTTTCTTTTGAATCCTGCTGCAGTTATTAAGGAGTTACTAAGTTGAAATTGTGGGTATTTCTGAATCTACAAGAATTCCTTAGAGTGGTCAGTTATTTTCTTCAATTTACTCAACTCCTATGCTTAGCTTTATGCCAGAGAAAGATTCCTTCTACCTCTTGCTTTTGAGTGGAAAGGTAGGCACTAGTAAACCTCAACATGGATAATCTATGTTTCTGTGCTGATTTCCACCCCCATACTCTCAAGCCCTGACCTGAGGTACACAGCACTGGATCTTCAGGGCCCTCCATGGTATCTCAGTAGAGAATGCTAGGGAACTTAAGAACCCAAGGGTCCAGAATATTCCAGTCTGAGTGCTACCAAGAATGCTGGCATATCAAACTGGTCACTACTGCTTCTGGTTGCTTCTGACATCCATTCTGTAGGTCTCCAACTGTCTTGAGGATTTCCTGGGGGAGTCCTCTGCTCTTGATATCTTTGACCAGTCTCTGATGCACTATGGAGCTACCACAGGCACTGGCTATTCTGGATTTTCTACTGTCTGTGAGGCTCTCACCAACTGTACAATTATGGGCTGGAAGAAGTCATTTACTGCAGCTGCTATTATTCCAGCTGGTGAGATCTTTTGGTTTTTGAAAGAACAGGATGTAGGAACTAGGTCATCTATCTCATTTCAGGCAGCCATTTTAGAAGGAAAACTCAATGTACTTTTCTTTTGTGTCCATAGTTTAAATTGTTTTCCTTATTTGGCTCTGCATTATTCCTCATTTCTTGAAGTATTCCCTTATACTGAGATCACATGGTTTCTTCAGCTATTCCCCAAAGAGCATCCTTTGGTTTCAATTCTTTACTACTACAAAAATTATTTCATCTGTAAGACCTTTATATACCTCATCAGCTGGTGTTCTTGAGTTTATGAAACACTGGACTACTAAATAATTGCTTCTGGGTCTAGTTTACCTTGCCTTTAATCCACTTTATCTTTTGTAACCAGTAATTTCAATGTTCTTCTTAGAATACAATGCTGTTATATTTAAATATATTTGTAATAGTAAGGGAATTTGAAGATCTTCCCTGCTATGATGGTAGTGGGATTTGAAGATCTTCCATGCCCCTTGTATTGACATGCAAACAGGTACTTAGCACCTTGTTTCAAGTTCATGACTGTGTCAAGTATTAAGATACAGAACTTGTGAATCCCACAGTAGGATGAACTTGCTGATGTAACAGGAAGGGGCAGAACAAGGAGGAGCCTGGAGAGAGCTATATATACCTCTGAGGTGAGGTTTTGCTTTGGGGACTGTCACTCACGGGAAGAGTTGTGTGATTTGGCCAGATAAGACTCTAGGTAGCCGTTGACATTCCCCCTTCCCCCTTCACATCCCACCCCTGGCTTTGTGTGCTTTTAGTGCTTCTCCTTTGGTAACTAACTATGTCAGTATGGGATGGTCAGACAGCTAGAAGCCCTGTATGTTAGTCTATTGAACTATGTTATTTTCTCTGTGTATTTCTGTCTGTTTTGTAACTTCTGTTTGAATTTTCTCTTAAGTTCAGGGTGCTGACTTTCCCCCTAAACTAACTGAATGACACGTTTGATTAAAGCAAGATTGTTAACCCTTTTGAGTTGCTTTCCTTTAGAAAAGAAGATCAAAGAACCAGTGCTAGCAGCCATCCTGGGTATGCTAGGGTGCTTGTTGTTACAATATTCTTCATTCCCTATAAAATATTTCATTTTCTCTCCCTCTCAGTTTCCTTATTTGTAAAAGGAGAGAGATTAAACTAGGTATCTTTAAAATTCAATCCTTCTCAAAAATTTCAAGCTTCTGGTCACAATAGTACTCCTATAAGCTTCTTTAGTGAATTTAAAATATAATTGAATTAAAAAATATGAAGTGTTTATTTTTGATGTACATCCTTGAAGCCTAACATGGTACCCTGCATATAGTAAACTCTCTGCTAAAGTAAAAAACAAACAATCCATGAACTCAAGAAGCTTATATACCATCTATTAGTGAGATGCTCACATAAAAGATACAGTTTCATAGGTGTATAAAATGAGTATCTGGGTTGTCACTGATGCCTATTAAAATTGACTAGGACTGCATCTTAAAAACAGAAGTGGGGGTGGCTAGGTGGCACAGTGGATAGAGCACCAGCCCTAGAGTCAGGAGAACCTGAGTTCAAATCCATCCTCAAACACTTAATGCAAAAAAAATAGCCGTGTGACCTTGGGCAAGTTACTTGACCCCAACTGCCCTACCTTCCCCCTCCAAAAAAGCCAAAGACAAAAGTGAAAGCAAAGCTGAAATAAATTATAGACCACATCTCTATAACATGTTTGCTTCCTCATATAAATACCATTTAAATATAAGTGACTTGTGAATATGTTGGACAAAGACACAGATACAAGATGACAAACTACAACCCCTCCACACTACACTCCTTAAAGGTTTCTAAAGTTAAAATGAGTGAAAGAACAACATGAAATATATACGTACAAAACAAGATTTTTTTCAGTAAGACAGCACTGGCTCATTTTTAATACAATTTGATCACTATTAAATGTATGTAAAATAGCACTGAAAACTGCAAGTTCATTCACTACAGAATCAAAGCCTTCAAATAACTAACGTACAAATCCGGAAATTCTGTGGCTCTATGAAGCCTAGCCTCAAGTACGCCAGCAGAAATGAACGTCAGGTTCATGGTGAGACTGGCTCCCCCCCTCAAAATCTTTTACCAAACTGAAGCCCAAATGGGTATACAATTTAGATATAAAGGCTGATGCTATTGGAAACTGGGAGAGCAAAGGACAGTTTACTTGTCAGATTTATGGAGAATGGAAGAGTTTATGACCAAACAAGAGACAGAAAACATTATGAAATGCAAAATGGATAATTTTGATTATATTAAATTGAAAAGTTTTTAAACAAAGTCAATACAACCAAGATGAGGAGGGAAGCAGACAACTGGGAAAGAATTTTTAGCCTCATGGCTAAGATATATAGAGAAGCTAGTTAAATTTATAAGAATAAAAATCATTCCCCAATTGATAAGTGGTCAAAGGATAGGACAGGCAGTTTTCAGGTGAAGAAATTAAAGCTATCTATAGTCATATGAAAAAATGCTCTAAATCACTATTGATTAGAGAAATGCAAATTGAAACAACTCTTAGAAATCACATCACATCTGTCAGATTGACTAACATAACAAAACAGGAAAATTATAAATGCTGCAGAAGATGCAGGAAAATTGGAACATTAATGCATTCTTTTTTATTATTATTATTTTTTGCTTTTTGGTGGGGGGAATGCAAGGCAATTGGGGTTGTGACTTACCCAAGGCCACATGGCTAGTAAAGTGTCTGAAACTGGATTTGAATTCAGGTCCTCCTGACTCCAGGGCCACACCACCTGGCTGCCCCCACTAATGCATTCCTGGTGGAGTTGTGAACTGATCCAACCATTTTGGTGAGCAATTTGGAACTACACCCAAAGGGCTATAAAAATATGCATACCCTTTGACCCTGCAATACCACCTCTAGGGTTGTATCCCAAAGAGACCACAGAAATGCGAAAAGAACTCACATGTACAAAAATATTTATAGCAGCTCTTTTTGTGGTGGCCAAGAACTGGAAATTGAGGGAATATCCATCAACTGGAGAATGGCCGAACAAGTTGTGGCATATGAATGTAATGGAATACTACTGAAATGATAAGCAGGCAGACTTCAGAAAAACCTGGAAAATCTTAAACAAACTGATGTTGAGTGAGGGGAGCAGGACCAGGAAAACACTATACACAGTTACAGCCACACTGTGTGATGACTAACTTTGATAGACTTGGCTCTTCTCAGTAATGCAAGGTTCTAAGACAACTCCAAAAGGCTCATGATGGAAAATGCTATCTACATCCAGATAAAGAATTATGGAATCTGAAAGCAGATCAAAACATACTATTTACTCTCTTTTTTATTTTTTGCTTCTTCTTTCTTGTGGTTCATTCCATTGGTTATAATTCTTCTTTGCAACATGACTAATGTGAAAATATGCTTAATGTGAATGTGTATATGTAGAGCCTATATCACATTGCATGCTGTCTTGGGGAGGGGGGAGGAAAAGAAGGGGAAGAAAATTTGGAACTCAAAAAACGTGTGGAACTGAATGTTGTAAACTAAAAATAAATTTTTAAAAATGAGAAAGAAAATGCTAAAAAAAAATCTTTTTTTAAACTGCAATTGTCAGTTCTATTATAATCCTGAAAGACAAACAAAAACTTTAGATACAATAATCCACACTAATTCAGACTAAAAGGGAGAACTTTTGCAGAAAGGCAAATCTAAATCAGAATCACAGAATCAGAGTTAAAAGGGACCCCATTTGTCACAAAGTCTAATTTCCTACCTGACACATGTTTCCCCTTCTGTGATGAGGAACTATTTCTGAGAGTCTATTTCATTTGAAAATATTAAGTACTTTCTTGCCAGTAAAATCATATACCTATTCGCAATCTTTATCTCTACGTCCTTATACTGAGCTAAAGCCTTCTTCTCTGTAACTACTTCCACGTATTAGTACTATTCATCCTCTCTGGAACCACACAGAATAAATTTAATCCTTCTTCCACAAGACAATTTTCAAATATTTAGAGCTAGGGATCATCATCTTGCCATACCCACAATACACACTTAAGTAAATGTCTTATAAAATTATAAGAATAGGGATCTGGAGCTGAAAAGACTTGGAAAGATTACTATTAAAAATCACTGAGTCCAACTATCTCATTTTACAAATAAGGTTGATAGAAACAATCCCTGACCCAGGGTTACAAAAAAATAAAGTATCTGAGGCAAGATTCTAAGCCAGGTCTTACTGACTCCAAGTCCAGTGCACAAAAAACACCAAACTATCTAAATCGCCAGACCAGATGTTGTTCCCAGTTCCTTCAACCAATCTACATAAGCTACACTTTCAAAATCTCTCATTATCACTCTCCTCTAGAAAAGACTCAGCTTTCTCAATGATGCTTCTCCTAAAATGTGGCATCCAGCATGAAAAATGACACTTAAGAAGTTATCTCGCCAGCAAACTACAGAGAAGACTACGACTTCCAATATCTTAAAGATACAATAACATGGCCTAAAGTCACATAACTTTTTTGGCTGCCTAGAGTCTACAATAATCACAGCTAGTAAAGACAATAAGATAACGTCCCCTAAAAAAAGTGATCAAATTATCTGACCCAGTTCCAAAAAAAAAAAAAAGGCTAGCTAGATTTTAGAGTCAAAGAGCTTGGTTTAAATTCTAGCTCAGCAAGGGCTTTCTAAGTGGCTTTCAGCAACTCACCTGGCTGATACTCCATTTCCTCATTTGTAAAATGAGTTGGACCAGTTGACTGTATAATCCTCTTTATTAAAGGATTATATTGCTGGGTATATACTCCAAGGAGAAAAAGGAAAAATAAAGGTCCCATAATATTTTTTAAAAAGTCATTTGCAGGGGCGGCTAGGTGGCACAGTGAACAGAGCGCCGGCCCTGGAGGCAGGAGAACCTGAGTTCAAATCTGGCCTCAAGACACTTGACACATTTAGTAGCTGTGTGACTTTGGGCAAGTCACTTAACCCCAACTGCAAAAGGGAGAAAAAAGTTATTTGCAGCATTTTTTTTTGTGGTAGCAAAGGACAGATATAAAGTCAGTACCCACTAACTATGGAATGGCTAAACAACATGGTATATGAGTAATGCATTGTTGTGTCATAAGAGGAATTCCGAAAAACACGGAAAGACTTTATGAAATAATACAATATAAACAATATATACAACTAAAAAACACATGCAAAAATACATAGTTATAAAAATGTAAATGAAATGAATAAAAGGAAGCTGAACACTGAAATAATAATGATCAATTACCACCCCAGTAACAATTAAGACAATACACTTCCCTACTTTGGCTAGATGTATGAGGAACGTCCCATAAGATATCAGATTAGACAAAAAGTAATTGTTTTGCATAGTTATTTTTCCTCCTTTGAGGGGAAAGAAAGTGATTGAGATGTTTAAAAAAGGAATCAATAAAAAACTGCAGAGGGGAATAAGAGAAAAGGGAAGGGGAAGGGACCAAGCTCATTTATCTTTCACCTAAATCTTCCCCCTCTACCTACCTATTACTGTAGAGGGTATCACCACTACTCCCTCAGGCTCACAACCCAGGAGTCATCCTGGATTCCTCACTATCTCTCACCTCACCCATATACAATCAGCTGCCAAGGCCTGTCAATTTCACCTTTGCAGCATCTGCTGAAAACCCTCCCTTTTCTCCTCTGACACTGTCACTATTCTGATGCAGTTTCTCATCATTTCCCACTTAGATTATTACAACAGTCTGTTGGTGGTGAGTCTACTTGCCTCAAGTCTCTCCCCACATCTGGAATGCTCTCTCTTCTCATCTCTGCCTACTGACTTCCTTGGCATGTTCTAAGACCCAACTAAAATCCCATCTTCTCCAGGAAATCTTTCCCAACCTCTCTTAATTCTAGTGCCTTTCTTTTATTTATTATTTCCTACTTATTCAGTATATAGCTTGTTTGTATATACTAATTTGTTGTTTCCTTCATTAGATTATGAACTCCTTGAGGTAGATACTTAGTAAAAGTAGTAGTGATTGAGTGAGTATTCAAAAGTTACAACCAAAAGAAAATAATGGTTGCTGAGGGGAGGGAGGAATCCAGATGAAGATAATTCGAAGTGGGGGGAGCACTAGCATATAAAATAAAAAATGTGAGGGGATCGGACTAGGATCAATGGTGATGAACTCAAATGGAAACTCCCTACAGGCACATATTGCCTTATAACATCATCTATGTTTTAATATATTTTATTTTGCTAAGTATTTCCCAATTATATTTTAATACGGTTTGGCTTCCACAATGTTGTGGGCCTCTGCATGCAGCACCAACCCACACCACATGGTTTGAAATCTCTGGACTAAATGATCTCTGATGAAATGTGAATTGCTAAACATGCTTAATAAATTAAAATACCTGGAATACCGACACTACACAGTGGCATATAAAAGCACATTTTAATAAACAGTAAGAATGATTTTTGATTAATACATCAATGTCCCAATTACTTACCTTCCTCCACCTAGACACAACAATTGTATAGTCATAGTATGACTATAGCATTCTAAAATGCTAGGAAATATTAGTCTCCAAAATAGGTAACAATATCCCAAGGAAAACTTGTAAATGTCTTTAGAAATCATTTTCATAATGGAAAAGTAAGCTTCATCTAGTACTGTCCCAAATTACCACAAATGCCACAGCAGATAATGTCTAATCATGTTTTATTATAGATTTTAAAGCATATATCCAAAGCACCCAAGTGCTTTTTGCAAAAATCAAGAGGCTGACAAAAAAGTGATGTCAAATCAGTTCTTATAATAGAAAATGAAAATCTGTTGTAGAGAATGCTCTTGAAATGTCAGCTAATTTAAAAGTACTGAAAAGGCATATGAAAGAAACACCATTACCTTCATCAAAATCAGCATCATCTTCTGTGTGTTGGGGAAAGGGAAAACAATTGGTGATTTCAAGCCTGTCTTCCACCACCAGACCCAAAAGTACTCCCTGGACAACTTCATTCCCTTGTCCTTCTTCTTGGTAATGTTTAATTATTTTCAAAACAACCTAAAAGAAACCATATAAACAGTTTACAAATATCTGCAGAATTCCAGAATCTTTTATCTGAAAGAAAGTAGATTGCAATACTACTGAATTCAAACGATAAAAAAAATTAGAAGCAGTAATAAAATGTAATTGATATCGAGGAATGCACTATGGAGATGGAAGAGAGAACCAGAGTCAGAGAGAGAGTACTCAAGGAAAGAAACACGGGAAGGGAAAGGGAAAGACAGAATGTGTATGTCCTGGCTAAATTCAACCCTTAATAGTCAAAAGGCTGATAAGATCTTTTATTTTTTTAAGCCATAGTAACTTAGAAAAACTCTCTAGTTCAACATTTTTGTCCATTAGCTTGAGAAAAGATTTTCACTTGCTATTACTGCCTTTATAAATTATCAATTAGCTACTGAATTACTAACCTTTACCTTGGATTAATTGGAGGGTGTCAACACACAGGGAGAGGTTCATGAAGCATGTATAAGGCAACAAATTATATTTTGGCCATAGTGGTGATAGCTAATCCCACAGCACTTTCAAGGTCTGGCACCCTCTTCTTGATGGTATGTTTGTGCTACATGGTAGAGGCACAATACTAGCTTAAGATCTGAGCAGGGAAACCTGAGTTGAAATTTCCCCTATGACTCTTCTTATTTGCATGGCATCAGGCAACTCCCTACTAGGGCTGATTAAATTGCAAACTTGAGCTGGATTGACCTCGCTGATGAAGGAATACCCTATAAGTCCTTCAAACATTGAAAAGTGAGAGTACTCATTTAAATCTATTAACCAGAAATGCAATTTAACAAGTTTAGGACAAAGTACTTGTTAGAAATGCTTATTAAGATGGTTCCTTTTCCTATGGTGAATTACGGAAAAGTATTCAGAAATATAACTTGACATAGATAGCCTTCTCTGCCAGAGCAGGGGCTAACCAGGTAGTGGGAAGTAGAAAAGAGGCCAAGGACTCCTTTCTTATTTGAAGTTTGGGGAAGCTAGGGAGGTGATGGAGGGGTAAACACTCCTTTATTCCCTCTCACTCCAGTCCTAGTCGAAGAAATGGAGACTCTTTATATCCCACAAGAAGCAGGCCACTGAGTGTGGGAATTTCCTCACAAGAGGACAGAAAGGTAACAATGATCTGCACGGTACTTTCCTTGGGAGATTTTTACTTACAAAAATGCAATACAAATTTAGGCCTTTAATGGCAATGTCCATAGAAACCACAAGATGGGGATGTTACCCCAATGAAAGGCTGTCTCTCTGTGCAGGTTTTCTGTCAGTACTAAGATCATAGGGCTGGAAGGAACCATTTAATCCAACACTTTCATTTTACATATGAAGAAAGGGGCTCAGAGTGAAGTGATTTGCCCAAGGTCACACGGCAGTAATTGGCAGAACCAGGAAACAAACCTAAATCTTTTCACTCCAAAATCTGCTTTTCCCTGAAACACATACTTTGCTGGCTCTCTACATTTCTTTCTTCCTCAGTCCTTTTAATTGTGAATAATGTAGAAATTAAGAATTTTTATTTACTAGAGTTGTTTCATGTTGATCATGGAAAAAGAAGGCAAATGGAACATGGCATTATTTCTCTCAAAAAAAAAACTAAGTTACTTTTTAAATTTATCTCTCTTTGGACTGATTCCTCTTTTGAAAGTCAGTGATCCCAGAAAGAAAGGTTCCCCAGTTGTGCTAAAGAAATTCAAATTTTTCCTGAAGGTTTATTAGTCCTTGATAATAAGAGGAAACTAGAGGGAAGGGGCACTTTTTCTTTGGAGACTTTATACAATCTAACACTTCAGGAACTTCTGAATTTTCTATATCAGAATTTTGACCTCATGCTAATGACCAGATTTGAATGTTTTCCTTTCTCCAAAAGCTTGGTTACATTAACAAAGATACTTCCCTAAACTATTCAAAGATGCCACAAAAGGCCATAAGTAAACTGTCTGATAAAGTAAATTGCTCTGAACTTCCTATATTTTGCCTCTCTTCTATTACCCCTGGCACATATCTTACACAGTAATGTTTCCTAAAATATAGTCACCACGTTCTTCTGAGGTTTAACTTCTCAGGTGGAAGAGACTCAGTAAAGAAATCCCAAGCTGTAAAAAGCCAGCTAGATGTTGTCTTCTGAAATGATGTTATCAGGAATTATTTTTATCCCTATTCTTTATTATTCAGTATAGACACAGCCTAAGACTACTATGCATTCAGTAATGAATATAGCATCAGGAAGAATCACTTGATTCTTCAAAATAAAAATTCATTTGGCCTTTTCTTTGAACTTTGCTTTTCCCAAATGATGAAAATAAGAAGCAAAAAAAGGGGATACTTGAATATAATTCTTAATTCGATAGAGGAAAAGATTAACTGTAATTGTATGTATATAAAAATCAAGTTGTAATTGGCCTAGATATAAATGTTTGTGAACAGAGGCCCCTGAAGAAACAAAGCTGTTTGGCTAAATCTCCTGCTCTGAATAAGGAAAATGAAAATCAAAGAATTTTGTTCCTGTTCATATAACCTCTAAGACTTATCTGTCAATTGTCAATATCTTAAAAGAGGCCTAGCATAACTATCACATTTTTTTAAATGAACTTTGTTTCAAATTTGTCTTTAAATAGTACTTTAAAATGTTCTCTCAAAGATTATGTAGAAAGCTTTGAAAAACTTATTCCACGTTAGGTTTCATTACTTTGGTTTCTGCCAGCTTACTCTACCAACTTCATACCCTAAATGGAAATACTGTTATAGTTGTGGTTTTTTCCCCTTTAATGCAGTTAAATAGCCCCCTTGTTTTTATGAACAGTCATGTTTACTAGAATGTAGGTTGGCTAAACATGCTAGAGTACTATTTATGACTGTTTAAACAAAAAGGACTTCAACAATAATTCATTTTTTTAAGTCCATTCACATTTCCTAGAAAACCTAAAAAAGACTGGCAGAAAATAAGATTTTTACCTGTACTTTATTAGAATTGTAACAATAGTGGTTCAAGGAATAAAAGTGATCATAAATAATTTTGATAAGATAAAAATATAAAAATCTTTGCAAAAACAAAGTCAAAATAGATTAAGATTGTCAACTGCAAAATAGATCTTTGTATATTTCAGGAAAAAAAATATGATATGCAATATATGTAGTTTTGGGTGCAGTCTTAAGCTATTAAATTTCATTTAAGCTTCTTAAGTAGTAAGTACACAGTCTTAAACTATATAATTAAAGCTTAAAACTGCACTAAGACTTCTGGGATACCTTATATACAATCAAGAGCTATTCCCCCTAAACCAGCAGTTCTCAACCTGTGGGTCGCAACCCCTTTGGGGGTCGAACGACCCTTTCACAGGGGTCACAGGGGTCACCTAAGACCATGGGAAAACACATATTTCCTGGTCTTAGGAACCAAGACACTGCTCCTCTATCTGTCTCCAGATGGATCTGCCCACATGGAGACACCGCCACACAGTATTAAAGGGTCACATTAGGAAGGTTGAGAATCAAAAAAGACTCCAGATCACTAATAGAAATGCAAATTTGTTCTGAATTTTCTATTCACACCAAGTAAACTGGCAAAGAGGATAAAAGAGAGATATCAGTTAATATTGAAGGGGCTATGAGAAGACAGACCCAGTAATTTACGGTGGTAGAGCAGTGAGCTGAACCAATAATTCTTGAAAACAATCTTAAATTGCACAGGAAAAATAAATAAATTGTTCATATCTTGACCTAGCTGATCTCAGTACTAAGGAGGTATATAGCCCAAAGAAGTCAAATAGAAGGAAAGGTCTCATATTTAGACAAAATACTCGCAGCAGTAGTCTCTGTAGTATCAATAAACCTGAAATCCAATAGCTGTCAATTCAGCAATGGCTGGACAAATTACAATTAAGCAATAATCAACAAAAAAGATGTAGAACTTGAAGAAACTTGGGGAAACTTCCATGAAACGAAGCAGAAGTGAAATAACCAGTAAAAACAGCAATGCAAATTCAATGAATACGATAATGTTACAGAAGTCAAACTAAAAGGCAAACTCAGATTAGAGAAAACTATTTTTTTATTATATTTAATAATCAATTACAAAATTAGGATCCAGGTTTTTCTCCTCCATTTCTTCCTTAAGGTCCACCTCCTATGGAAGGTGACCTTCTAAAGAACATGGCAGATGGAGATTACCCCTAACCCTCAAGGAAAGTTCTCTAGGTTCTTGATCAAGACCCCACCCAAACAGGAGGCCTTACTTCTGTTTAAAGTGTAAACAGAATCCAATCCACCCTCACATTACAGTTTAGGGTGACCCAGCTCATGAAGAAGAAAACCAACCAGAATTGGAGGATTCCTCCGTCCAAGCTGCTGGAAGCAGCCAAGTCTCATGACCGAGCCACTTTCTCAACAAGAGAAGCGGAAGACTTGTAGTCCACCTCCTCTACGAATCAGGGTCAATTTTCACTTGTCAGAGGCATTTCTTTTTACAAAGAGGTTTAAGGCATTCAATGTCTCCACTGTGGGAGTCTTTGGTCACCATGAGAAACCATTGACTATCAATTTATTATTAGATAGCCTTATTAATTAATGGATTCTTAATTACTCAGAAACTCTATTTCTCAGGTTTTTTCATTCCTCACAGTCCCCCCATCCCAAAAAAAAAAAAAAAAGAAAAATCACACAAAAAAGCACTTTTTAGTACAGATATGTCACACACCCTGTTAAGATTCCACTGTTCTTTCATTTTCCTTAAACTAGTTTTCTAGGGGAGGAAGAGATACTTAAGGAAAGGAAAAATCAAGAAAAGATTATGGTTAAAAAAAAAACCCAAAAGATATTAATAACACTTGAAAAAAATCTTTATAATATTATGAAATACATATATGAACACAACTACAAAACACTTCTCACACAAATAAAATCAGATCTAACTAAGTGGAAAAACATCAATTGCTTGGGGCCGGGTCGAGCTAATACAACAAAAATGACAATTTTACCTAAATTAAATTACATTATTTAATGCCATACCAATCATTTTACCAAAAAATTAATTACTTTATAGAGCTAGAAAAAAGTGACAAAATTCATTTGGAAGAACAAAAGGTCCGGAATATCAAGGCAATTAATGAAAAGAAATGGTAGAGAAGGTGGCCTACCTGTACCAGATTTTAATCTCTATTATAAAGTAGCAGTCATCAAAATTATTTGGTACTGGCTGAGGAATAGAGTTAAGTGGATCAATGGAACAGATTGAGTACAAAAGGCTCAGTAGTCAAAGATTATAGTAACATACTGTTTGATAAGCCCAAAGATCCCAGTTTTGGGAATAGGAACTCACTATTTGAAAAAAACTGTAGGAAAACTGGAATATAGTATGGCAGAAACTGGGCACAGACCATCATCTAACGCCATACACCAAAATCAAGTCTAAATGGGTGCACGATCTAGGTATAAAGACTGATACCGTAAGTAATCTGGGGAAGCAAAGAACAGTAGTTTACCTATCAGATTTATGGAGTAGGGAAGACTTTATGACCAAAGAAGAGTTAGAGAGCATCATAAAATGCAAAATGGATAATCTTGATTGCATGAAATTGAAAAGTTTCTGTACAAACAAAGCCAATGTAACCAAGATTAAGAGGGAAGTGGGAAACTGGGAAAGAATTTTTACAACCAGTGTCTCTGATAAAGACCTCATTTCTAAAATATAAAGGGAATTAAGTAAAATGTATAAAGATACAAGTCATTCCCCAATTGATAAATGGGCAAAGGATATGAACAGGCAATTTTCAGAGGTAAAAATTAAGATAGCTATAAGCATATGAAAAAATGCTCTAAATCACTATTGATTCGAGAAATGCAAATCAAAACAACTTTGAGGTACCACATCTCACCAGTCAGATTGGCTAAGATGACGAAACAGGAAAATGACAAATGCTGGAGAGGATGTGGAAAAATTGGAACACTAATGCACTGCTGGTGGAGCTGTGAACTGATACAACCATTCTGGAGAGCAATCTAGAACTATGCCCAAAGGGCTATAAATAATTGCATACCCTTTGACCCAGTAATACCACTTCTGGGATTGTCTCTCAAAGAGATCATCATAGAAGTGGGAGGTAGACCCATATGTACAAAAATATTTATTGCAGCTCTCTTTGTGGTGGCAAAAAACTGGAAATTAAGGGGAAGCCCATCAACTGAGGAATGGCTAAGTTGTAGTATATGAATGTAATGGAATACTATTGTGGTATAAGAAATGGGTAGGAGATGGACTTCATATTTACCTGGAGAGGCTTATACAAACTGATGCTAAGTGAGAAGAGCAGAACCAGGAAAAATTTGTACACAATCATAGATACATCGTATGTGTGATGACCAACCTTGATAAACTGGACTCTTCTCAGCAATACACAATTACAAGACAACTCTACAAGTCTCAGCATGGAAGGAGATATCTACATTCAGAGAAAGATCTAGAAAGAACAGAGTTTAAATGGAGACTGAAGCAATCTACATACTATCGTTCTTTTCCATGTTTGGTTTTGTTTCTTTTTTCCCATTGTTCACTCCATCAGTTACAACCCTTCTATAAAACCATACTAATGTCCAATGTGAAAGTATCTGCACATCCTATACTTGATTGCATGCTGCCATTGCAGGGGAGAGGGGAGAAAATGTGAAACTCAAGGGATTCTGGAACTGAATCTTGTAAACTAAAAGTAATTAAATCAATTAAATTTTTAAAAATTAAAAAATAATAATAATATTATGAAATATGCTAAAGTTTAAAATATCCTAGAGCCCAACTTCTGCGATATGAAAATTTACTCAAATATTCTTTCAGAAAAATTTCATAGTATTAATCCTACTGTAAATAATTTCTAGCTCTTTTTCTTTCACCAATTCTTTAAACACAAAGGGCTATTAATAAACTAAAGTACAAATGACTATGGCACTGGAATCCAGAAATCACTGCTCTAAAATCAGTTAGGACCAAGGGGAAGTAATTAATGAAATATTATTTAATGATAAGGTCTACTGTCAAGTCAGAAAAGCTTCAAAGACGGACCTAGCAACAGACTATATCTATTCTCTAAAGACCAGTCTACCTAAGACCAATGAAACTCAATATCATTAAGTTGACTATTACATGATGAATTATATGACCTTGGCAACCAATGAAATAAAAAAATACAAAATGTCGTAGTCTTGTGCTACCCCCTCTCTTCTTTTGGCAGTGTTGGGAAAAGGTGCCAAGAATGCTAAGAATCAGTTTTTGGATTGTCTACAAAAATTAGTTTAGCTGTTGATATTTTAAATCTGATTCTAATCAAGTCACTTAGCCTAGCAAAAGGCACAGTACAGATAGCTGAGACTGGAATTAGGAATCAAATACAACCTCAGAGGCTTACCAGTTTCTGGACCCTAGGCAATTAACTTTAACCCTTTGTCTGTTTTAGTTTCTTCAACTGTACAATAGGGATAACAAAAGCACTTCCAGGGCTTTTGTGAGGATCAGAGAACATATTTGTAAAGCATCTGGCACATAATAAACATTTACTAAATGCTTGTTTCCTTCCTTCCTAAGCCTCTAGTTTCTTCGCCTCCTATAAAACGGGACTATACAAAATACCTGTAATGTCTACCTTGCAATTCTGTCATATGGCTCAAATGAGATTACTCAAAGTGCTTTGAAAATTTTAAAGAACTATGGTTATTATAGTGTTTAGGTATTACGATTCTCATTATTATCAGATAAAGACCGGGTGAATTAAAGCAAGCACCTACAGCAAAGCAAAAATAGCTTTTTTTAAGACTTAGGAAATTTCCATTTGTAAACAAAGCCTGACTTATCTATGATTTCCCAAGTATAGCACTAATAAAACCAGAATACTGAGATCACAGTTTTCCAGGTTAGGTGCAGAGTAAGGAGTTTAAACTAAGAAGTTAAAAAAATTAGCCTTAGAACCAAGGAGCCCAATTTCAAATGTGGAAAGTTTTGTCCCAAGAGCTTTCAGAAGAATCTACTAGATAATTTTCATTAACTCATTCCATACCAACAAACTAGAGAGATTATTCTAGTGACCTGCAAGAATCTGATTTACATAAATTATCTCTCCTTTGACCAATACAGAAACCCTGTTTATTTACTCATTACTGTTTTGCAGATGAGAAAACTGAGAATAAAAGAAGTTAACTCCCTCGATCAGTCATATTACTACGCATCCACTTGAGGTAGAATATGAACACAGATCTTGCTGACTCAAAATTCAGCAGCCTGTCCACCAAAGGATAATTCTTAAACTTCATCACAGTCATGTGGGGAAAGAGAGGTCACTGTAAACTCTGAATCACTATATATACATGTAAGTTACTATTAGGTGAGAGAAAAGCAAACCTGTGCCCCACTTAATAATAACATTAATAATAGCTTATTTTTTTATATACAGCTTACTAAGTGCCAGGAACACTGCTAAAGTGCTTTAAAATTATTATCCCATTTGAGTTTCACAAGTCTATGTTCCCATTTTACAGATGACGAAACTGAGGCCAACAAAGGTTAAGTGACTTGCCCAAGATCACACAGCTAATAAGTGTAGGAGGCCAAATCTAAACTCAGGTCTTCCTGACTTAAGGTGTAGCACTTAAGGTGTATTCACTATTGGTCAAAGTAAGGAATTCTATGTTACAGGTTATCCATCATATAGGATGAAACATTATTATACTGACTATAAGAAATGATTCAAGAAAACCAGGAATATTCTTATGCTGAAAAAGAATCGAAATAAATGTCAGAAAGTTAGCAATTCCAAGATGCTGATAGTGAACAAAGAGAAAAAACTTTTAATTGATGAAGCTATAAAAAAGAAATGACATTTTAATGCAACATGCTCATACTTATTAGAGGAGTAGAAAAAAACCTATTTGCCACAGAATGATCAAAAGAAATTAGCAGGCACACATATTTGAAAGAAAGCCAATTTCTAGCCTCAAAAGAAAGACATTCTGATCTTGCTTCCTCAACACCAGCCAAGAGGCAAGAAGAAAACTATCAAGACATGCTGAGCTCGACAAAAGAATGTAAAGGCAAAAAAAACGAAATAGGAATTTTTTTTTAAAAAGTTAAAACATCAAAAAAAAAGTTGATTTAAAATATTCCATTGTCTCCAAATAACAGATTTCTATTAAAGCATTACAAACTGAATGTGAAAGAAGGTGATCTAGTCACATCACATCTCAAACTATTAAAAAGTGGTTATTATCAAAAGTATCTGGTACTGGCTAAGAAATAAGAGTGGTGGATCAGTGGAATAGATTAGGTACACAATATACTACTGCCTGTAAATGACCAGTGTTTGATAAACCAAAGATCCAAGTTTTGGGGACAAGTATACACAAAAACTGCTGAGAGAACAGTTTGGCAGAAGCGAGGTATAGACCAACATTTCACATTGTATACCATGATAGGGTCAAAATGGTTACACGGTTTAGACATAATGGGTGATACAATAAACAAATTAGAGGAGCATGGAATAATTTACCTGTTAGATCTATGGAAAACAGAAGAATCTGTGACCAAACAAGAGATAAGAGAATTATGAGATGTAAAATGGAAAATTTTGATTATATTAAGAGTTTTGCACAAACAAAAGCAATGCAGCCAAGATTAGAAAGAAAGCAGAAAACTAGGAAAAAATATTTTACGGCAGGTACCTCTGATAAAGGCCTCTTTCCTCAAATATAAGAGCTAAGCCAAATTTATAAGAATACAAGTCATTCTCCAAATGACAAATGGGCAAAGGATATGGACAGGCAGTTTTCAGAAAAAATCAAAAGTATATATGTTCATATGAAAAATACTCTAAATCACTATTAGAGAAATGAAATTAAAACAACTTTTAGATATCATCTCACACCTACTAGAATGGCTAAAATTACAGAAGTGAGAAATGTTGGAGGGGATGTGGTAAAATTGGGACATTGATGCACTGTTGGTAGAACTGTCAATCGATGCAACTGTTATAGAGAGGAATTTGGAACTATGTCCACAAGGCTATAAATCTGTGCCTACCCTCTGACAGCAATACCACTACTAGCTCTTTTATCTCAAAGAGATCAAAAACCGAGGAAAAGGACCTATTTGTACAAAAATATTTGTAGTAGCTCTTTTAGCAGTGGCAAAGAATTGGAAATTGAGGAGATGCCCATCAACTAGAGAATGGCTGAACAAATTGTAGTATGATTGCAAGGGATTATTATTGTGCTATAAAAAATGATGAGCAGGATACTTTCAGAAAAACCTGGAAAGACTTACATGAATGAATGCATAGTGAAGTGCACAGAGCCAGGAGAATATTGTATATAGTAACAGCAATACTGTTCAATGAAGAACTGTGAATGACTTACCTATTCTTGGCAATACAGTGATCCAAGATGATTCCAAAGCACATGTGATTAAAAAAAAAAAAAGCTATCTGCCTCCAAAGAAAGAACTGATAAAGTATGAATGTAGGTCAAAGCATACTATCTTTCACTCTTTTTTTTGCTCTGTGTTCTCTTTCACAACACAACTAATATGGAAATGTTTTGCATGACTGTACATCTATAACCTATATCAAACTGCTTACTGTCTCTGGGAGGGGAAAGTAAGGAACAAAGGAAAGGATAGAATTTGGAATTTTAAAAAAGTGTTTTAAATGTTAAAAACTGTTTATGAATGTAACTGGAAAAAAACATTCTTCAAAAAAATTAAAAATACATGCAGAGAAATTAAACACAGATAAATAGCATCATCTGTTAGTTGCCAACCACTCATTTCAATTTCCTAAAAAAAAAAAAATCCATCAGGAAAGAACACTGTATCTCTTTCACTTCATAATAATCATATTGGTAAAGATTGTAAAAAAAAAAAATCAACACTCGAAGGCCTATGAAGAAAATGACATACTAATTATACTGTTGGTGACACCGCGAATCAGTCCAGCACTTATGCAAAACAATTTGGAATGATGTGAGAAAAGTGACTAAATTTTTAGCTCATAATACTTGACCCAGCTATCCTACTATGTAGCATAAAGGAAGTCAAAGAAAGGAAAAGTTCATACGTAACAAAATATACATACAAAAACTAAAAACCCAAGAGCTCACTGATTGAGGAATGCCTAAATCAAATGTGAAAAATAAAAATTACTCTGTAGAAAGAAATAATTAATGAAGGATTTAGAGAAAAAATGGGGAGGTTTCTAAAAGTTAGCAATTAGGAAGAATGCTGTAAATAGTTTATCTGGATTTTAGCAAAACTGAAGAAAATAGAGAGGGAAAGATTAGATGATAATACTCTCAAGTAGACTTAGAAGTGGTTGGATGGCCAGTTTCAAAGACTTCAATGTCAGTGAGGTCTCCAGTGGAATACCTACCCAAGGATCTGTGCTTAACCCACTAGATAACAATAAAGTTCTAAATAGATCTCAACAGACAAGGCCACTGGGCTCAATCTAAGATTATGACACTCAATAGGAAAAAATGAAAAATCTTGCACTTAGGTACCAAAAAATGAACTTCCCCAGTATAAGCTGAGGAGAAGTCATGATCAGACAGAAGTTCTAAAAAACATCTGAGGGTTTTGTGGAATGAAACCTAAATGAATCAGTAGTGGGATGCAGCAGCCAAATGGTTGGCTCAATTCTCGTTACCACAGTTTAAGAAAGAAATTGATAAATTGGAAGGTGTCCAAAACAGTGCAACCAAGATGGTGAAAGACCTTGAATCCATTACATTTTAGTATCAGCTAAATACATGTTTGGCCTTATGAAAAAGACACAAAGGGTAAATGAAACCTGATGTCTTCAATTATTTGAGGGCTATCATTCAGAGGAAAGATTGAGTCTTGTTCTATTTGGCCCCAAAGTTCAGAACCATGTAGAAGATGCACATTACCTCTCATATTTAATAATATTTTAAAATTGTATAATAACTGATACATGTAAGAAGCAGCATGGGGTAGATGGAAAGAGTTCTAGGTCTGAAACAGGTATATTATATTACCTCTGTCCCTCACTTTTACTTCAAGACCCTCCCGCTGACACAATCATCTTTCTTTGAGGTGCATGTCACCCTATCCCAGATGCTGACAGTTATTTTATTTTATTGTTTTTATTCCTTCCAGTCACCCAGTTACCTCAGTTCATAATAATCACTATTCCCTCTCTCACCCTCCTATCCACTCAAATATTGACAAGCTAAATATAAGAAAAACAAGGCCAGTGTGACTGAGATGTACAAGAAGACTGGAAAAGGAGGAAGGGGTAAGATTTTGAAGGGATTTAAAAGCCAATAGATGGATTTTACATTTGATCCTGAAGGTAACAGAGTCACATGAGGGGGATAAGCAGGAGTGAAAAAGAAGCCTGGGTGGCCAGGAAAACAGTGGTGCCTGATAGCAACAGGAAGTTTTGTAGAGGACAAGAATTTGGCGGAAAATAATACCTCTGTTTTGGACTTAATCAGTTTGAGATGTCCAAAAGGCAATATAGGTGATACCAAAAGGAATTGAGAGGGGCGGCTAGGTGGCGCAGTGAATAGAGCACTGGCCCTGGTGGTGCAGTGAATAGAGCTCTAGCTCTAGAGTCAGGAGGACCTGAGTTCAAATCTGGCCTCACACACACTCACTCACTCTCACACACACACACACACACACACTCACACATACACACACACACATACACTCACACACACACACACACACACACACACACACACACACACACACACACACACACTCTCTCTCTCTCTCTCACTAGCTGTGTAACCTTGGGCAAGTCACTTAACCCCAATTGTCCTACCTTCACCCTCCAAAAAAAAAAAAAGGAATTGAAAGGGAGATTAGAACTGTATATATAGATCTGGGAATCATTTGCAAGGAAATAATAAACAACACACAGGAGAGGATGAGCTCACCAAACAAGATAGGAGAAAAGAGAAAGAAGGCAGATACCTACTGTGTCTCCCATGGTACTAACTACTCTGTCATTCACCTGCTCCAGAACCTTCAATAGCTCCTTATTGTCTCTCAAGATAAAATTTAAGCTTCTCTATTCAACATTTCAAAGTCTTTCGTAATCTGGATCCATCCTATCTTTCCAGACTTATTTCCTCTTACATGCTACGCCATTTCCCATATACAACATCACATTTTCTTTTTCCCTGTCTTTATATAGTTTGTCCTCTATATCTGTGATGCTCTCTTCTCTTCACTTCCACCCCTTGGAATCCTCAACACTTTTCAACTTAGGCAATCCACTCCTATAAGAAGCTTTTGTTAATACTCTCCTCTCTTGCAAAATTCCTTCGCAAATACTCATTTCTATCTGCAAAGGGCATATAACTCCACCACCAGTAGAATGTTACCTCTTTGAAGTCAGGGATGGTCATATTTTCGTCCTGTAATCCCCTGCATCTAGTACAGCATCTTGCACATAACGAGCACTTAATAAAATAAATAGCACTTAAAAATAATTGAACTGTTGAAAGATCTGCATAAACATGAACTGTGTCTCAAGATGACTACATATTCAGAAACTCTAAAAGCAGAACATCCTACCAGTTATTATGCTTTTGACTATCTTTATAAATGTAATTTCCCTCTGGCATATCAATGTCATTTATCAACAACGAGCCCTAGGTCCATTCAAAATGTTTCTTAAAAAAAGTGAAGTAAGAATGGCAAAGATACAATTCCACAGCTATCAGCCAGTAGGAAAAAAGGTCAGACCGGATAGGATGGGCAACTTCTACTTGGCTTATATAAAGCAGTCTTAGAAATTCTGGGAGCTAGAGACCCACAGCCTGAAACTCTCATATCTATCAACCTCTGAGAAGCTATTATTTTAGATCAATTTAATTCTCAAAGTAATTGTAACGCCACAAAATCTCCCCTCAGCATATTCCATAAAGGCAATATCTAAATTTTCATTTAATTTTGGTTTCTTGTGATGACTGATCTGTGACCTTGGCAGTATTCTTATTTGGGTAAACCTAGATCATTTTTCTGACACTGAAGAAAGTAGTTATTGCCAGAATATAAATTTGAAAAACAGAGGGCTGTATTAGTCTTTAATAAAACACATTTTATGGCTCAAGTGGGACAAGGGTTTCATTTCACAAATTGCTAAGTCAAGTAATAAACGGGATTTAAATCAGAACTATGAAGTTCTGATATGAAAGAATGTGAAGTTTTCAATAACACAAAAATGGTATTTTGTTTCTGACACATACTGCACTAGCTAAAAAGCTTTGACTACACTTAATATAATCTCTGTAATATATTTCAGTTTAATGAAGATATTCAGTATCACTGGTGGTCCAAAATTAAGTTAAATAAACTGCAAATATGTTTAAAAAAAAAAAGTCGAAATAAACACAGGAAATTCAAAAGGGGGGAAAAAATGATACAAGTGTAAAAATATAGCACAATATAATTCATATTGTTAAATATTTATCATATTTTAGAGACTGCTCAAAAGAAAAAACCATTTACTTGCTATTCTGGAAAAAAAAAAGGTCCTATCTGTACATGAGATACAATGACTTTAATTAGTTTACAATTTAACACCTTCAGTTTATTTATTTTCATCAATTTAAGAGTCCTTTACACTACTTCACAGGTCTACTAAATCTATATGATTCTAACCCAATCTTTTGCATTTTTTACCAACATTTTATCTGGAGTTATAACAGCCATTCAGTTAATAATGATAATTTTCTCATATTAAGCTTCCATTTTTACTTAGAATCTTAGTAAATATATTTTTTGAAAAAACATAAATGGGGGGCAAAGCCAAGATGGCAGAGTAGAAGCACAAACTTGGCATGGGCTCTGGCTCCAAACAATTTCAATGCCTGTAGAAGGATAACTGAACAAATTTTGGAGCTACAAAAAACCATGGGGGGGACAGAAAGAGATCTCCTGCTGGGGATAGCCCGCAGGCCAACAGGAAGGGTCTATTGCAGCACACTGGGAGCTGAGCACAGCCCTGCAGGAGCCACAGGGTTCCAGCCCCAGGGCAGCCCCGTGCAGCAGTGGCCAAAGCAGACTTCATAAGAGTAGATAACTGGCAGCAGTGGGTTCCAGCTTCTCAGCCCATAAATGCCAAAGTGAGGGGTCAGTGTGAAACTCTGTAGGAATGGGGGTGACAGAGGAGCACAGTCCAGCTCCTGCCCCCAGGGCGAGAAGTGGCAGAGGGGCAGCATGGCTGTAGCCATTTGGCTGCCTCAAGAGCTCCTGGACTGTGGGGGACCAGGCGACCATTCAGAGGGTAATCGCTCTTGCTTTAACCTGCTTGGACCTGGATTGCGGTCCTGGGTGTAGATCCAGGGATGTGTGACCAGTGGGCCAGAGTTTGTGGGGGCTGTAGAGACAGCACCCTCCTACTAGCTCCGGCAGCTGCGAAAACCCTAGTGATTTGGGATAAAGCTCTCTCCATTCTGAGGGCAAAGCTCTACCGTGGCAAAGGGCTCAAAAGTCAAGTAATTTGAATGGTGACATGAGCAAGCACAGGAAGCAAAAACTCACCATAGAATCCTTTTTGGGGGACAAGAAGGATCAAGGCATGGAGCAGCAGTGAGACAGCAAAGTCAAAACTCCTGCATCAAAAGCCTCCAATAAAAAAACGAACTGATTACAAGCTACGGAGGGAGCTCAAGAAGGATTCTGAAAATCAAGTAAGTAAAGTGAAAGAAAAATTGGGAGGATAAATGAGAATGATGCAAGAAAATCAGGAAAAGCAAGTCAACAGCCTGCTAAAGGAGACCCAAAAATATATTGAAGAAAATAACACCTTAAAAAAAAGACTAACTCAAATGGCAAAAGAGGCCCAAAAAGCCAATGAGGAGAAGAATGCCTTAAAAAGCCAAATTTGACAAATGGAAAAGGAATTTCCAAAACTCACTGAAGAAAATAACTCCTTCAAAATTAGATTGGAGCAACTGGAAGTCAATGACTTTATGAGAAATCAAGATACTTACAGATCGAAACAAATGAAAAAATAGAAGGCAAGGTGAATTATTTCATTGGAAAAACCACTGACCTGGAAAACAGATCCAAGAAAGATCATTTTAAAATTACTGGACTACCTGAAAGCCATGATAAAAAAAAGAACCTAGACACCATCTTTCAAGAAATTATCAAGCAAAACTGCCCTGATATTCTAGAACCAGAAAGCAAAATAGGAATTGAAAGAATTCACCAATCGCCTCTTGAAAAAGATCCCCAAAAGAAAACTCCTAGGAATATTATAGCCAAATTACAGAATTCCCCGGTCAAGGAAAAAATACTACAAGCAGTCAGGAAGAAACAATTTGAGTATTGTAGAAGAAACACAATCAGGATAACACAAGACCTAGCAGCTTCTACATTAAGGCATCGAAGGGCTTGGAATATGATATTAAGGTGGTCAAAGGAACCAGAACAAAAACCCAAGAATCACCTACTCAGCAAAACTGAGTATAATGCTTCTGGGGAAAATATGGTCATTCAATGAAGTAGAGGATTTTCAAGCATTCTTTATGAAAAAAACAGATCTGAAGAGAAAAATCTGTCTTTCAAATACAAGAAGCAAGAGAAGCATGAGAAGGTAAACAGGAAAAAGAAATCCTGAGGAAGTTATTAAAGCTGAACTTTTTACATTCCTACATGGAAAAACAATAACTGTAACTCATAAGACTTTTCTCTGTGAGGATAGTTGAAGGGAATATATATGTATATATGCATACATACATATATGCATGTATAGGAGGGTATATGTGCACATAAACGTATATGTGAGTGTGGGTATATGTATGTTCATGTATACATAGACAGAGGGTACAAAATGAGTTGAATATGAAGGGATGATATCTAAAAAATAAAATTTAAGAGGAAGAGAGGAATCTATTGGGAGAAGGAGAAAGGGAGAGATAGATTAGTGTAAATTATCTCATATAGAAGAGGCAAGAGAAAACTGTTACAATGCAGGAGAAGAGCAGGAAGGTGAAAGGGAATGGGACAACCTTACTCTCACTGAATCTGGTTTAAGGAGCGAATAACTTACGCATTCAATTGGGTATCTTACCCTACAGGAATAGGGGAGTAGGAGATAAGAAGGGGGATGATAGAAGGGAGGACAGATTGGGGGAGGGGGTAGTTAGTAGCAAACAGTTTTGAAAAGGGATAGGGTAAGATGGAAGGAAATATAGTCAGTCTTTCACAATATAACAATCAGGGAAATGATTTGGGTAACTACACATGCACAACCCATATTGACTTGCTTATTTTCCCAGTGGGGGCAGGTGAGGAAGGAGGAAGGGGAAAAAAATCTGGAATTCAAAGTTTTAAAAACAAATGTTTAAAAAAAATTTTGTTTTCTACATGCAACTAGAAAAGACATACAGGCACTGGAGTACAGAAAGCCATCTTGCCCTACTAGAAAGTTGGGTAGAGGGGGATGGGAGAGGATATGAGATTGGGGGAAGGGGTATTCAGTAGGCTTGCTATTTTGGGGTGGGGAGTAGGGGAAAGACGGGAAGAAAAAATCGTAACTCAAAATTTTGTGGAAACGAATGCTGAAAATTAAAAATAAACGAATTTTAAATATATATATATATATATATATATATATATATATAAATGGTTTACATGAACAAAAATTAACTCTGCCTAATGACATCTTCACTTCCTTTCTTCTCATTCTCTCCTTAATTCTATGCAGTCAGACTTCTGACCCCATTCAAAAGAAATATCTCTCTCCAAAGTTACCAGTGATCACTTAATAGCCAAATCTAAAAGCCTTTCCTCAAACTTCACCTTTCTCGTCTTACTCTCTTCTCAAATTCTCTTCTCTCCAGGTTTGTATGACACTACTTTCTCTTGGTTCTCTTCCTACCCAATTGACTACTCCATCTCAGTTTCATTTACTAGATTTTCAGGGGCGGAGCCAAGATGGCAGCGGAGCAGCAGCAACATATCACAGCTCTCACATAGCCACCCCAAAATACCCATAAAATAGGACTCTAAACCAATCCTAGAACTCTAAAATGCACACAAAGATACTTCCCACTAAAGTCAGCTTGGCTACGAGGAACCATATCAGCACTGCAAATTGAAACCAGCCTGGCCTGAAGTCTCAGCTATGCCCCGGGGGCGGCCAGACAGGAGGAGCAGAGGAGCCTCTCTGGTGAGCAGATTAGAGGCAGCTGCAAGCAGCATTCAGAACTATGTCAGCAGGCACTGTGAATTTAGGAGAGTTAAGCAGTCCGGCCAAAAGGCCTCCAGAGCGGAAAAGCAAAAGGCAGAGGTTTTGCACCCGCCTCCGCGTTGCAGCTTCCCGCCAGCGGCCTGCAGACGGCAGGGGGACTAAGCAATTGTTCTGAGGTCAGTGCTCTCGAGTTGAGCGGCCTGGATCCGGATCGCCATCTTGGTACTCGGTCTTGGAGTCTTCATTACCCAGTCAGCCAGAAGTAAGTAGGAAGGGTCCCAGCACCTTCCTGAGAGCTACAGCAGCTGGGAGGACTCCAGCAATTTGGGACAGAGCTTTCCCTTCTGGAAGCAGAGCCCCACAGAGATTTAAAAAAAAATCACAGACTGAACAACCATGAGTAAGAATAAGCATAAGAAGCAAAGTAAGAACAGCAACCAAACCCTAGATTCCTTCTTTGGGGAAAAAAAAGATCATGGGAGAGACAGGGA
>CM053580.1:490232096-490270067 GCA_028627135.1 Pseudochirops cupreus
GAAGGAGGGACATATAATCAGTCTCTCACAATATGCCCACTGTGGAGAGTTTCTGCATAATTACACATGTACAGACTGTATTTAATTGCTTGTCCTTCCAGTGGGGGTGGGTGACGAGGGAGGAAGAGAAAGAATCTAGAATTTAAAGTTCTATAATCAAATGTTAAAAATATATATGTATATATACATATATATATATACAATTATTGTTATTATTATTATTAACTATATCCAACTGGGACTTAAGATACACAGGCACTGGGGTAGGGAGATCCATCCTGCCCTACTGGAAAGTCAAAGGGGTGATGGGGGAGGACATAGGAAAGAATAGTTTGGGGGAGGGGTTATACAATGGGATGGCTGTTTTGGGGTGGTGGGTATGGGAAAGATGGGGAGAAAATTTGTAACTCAAAACCTCATGGAAATGAATGATGTAAACTAAAACAAATAAAAGTTAAAATTAAATTTAAAAAAATAAAATAAAAGAAACGTTTATTGATTGATTCAATACACTACCCTGCTTCTCATAACAAGGGTAGTAATAACAAGTTTATATTTATAGAACACTTACAAAGCGTTCTTACAATTACAAAGCACTTTTGCAAAGTATTTTATTCATAACTAAACCAAGTACAATAGTAAACTGTATTAAATTCTGTATTTTGCTAGTATCTCGAAGAATTTCTTAGTTGAAAGGGCTACCAGCAGCCATCTAATCCAATCCAATTGCCTCTTCAACATGCCCAACAAGTAAGTCATCCAATCTTTGCCTGAAGCCCTCCAATGAATAGACAGGCATACCTCCAAGATATTGCAGGTTTGGTTCCAGACCACTGCAATAAAACAAGTATCACAATAAAGTGAGTCACACAAAATTTTTGATTTCCCAGTGCATATAAAAGTTATGTTTACACTATGCCATATTCCATTAAGCATGGAACAGTATTATGTCTAAAAGTATAAAATATCTTAATTTAAAAATAATTTATTGCTAAAAAAATGCTAATCACCATCTGAGCCTTCAATGATTCATAATCTTTTTGATCAGTGTGATGGTTGCAATTGGTAATTTCTTAAAAACAAGAAAAACAATGAAGTTTGTCCTCATAGATTGATTCTTCCTTTCACTTGAACACTCATTGTATGCTTATTAATTGACCCTAATTTCAACAAAGTTGAGTCTCAGGCCCAAGAAGAGGGAGAGCGCCTGGGGAACTGCTAGGTCCCTGTTGCATTGATTAAGTCCACCTGTCTTATATGGGCTCACAGTTTGTGGGGCCCCAAAACAATTGCATGTTTAACACAGAACTTCCTTCTGAAAGTTTCTTTTGTGTACAATTTAAATTTTTTTGTTCTAAATTTAACAAACAACAAAAAAGGGACATATCCACTTACAAAGCAGAAAACAGAAAAGAAACCAGGAATTTCTACTAAATACATTTCTGAATACCTAATATATTCAACATGTCTCTTTCAATACTTTCAAAACTGATCCACTTCTGTTTGACTCCGAACTTCTACACAAAAACAAACAAAAACCACAGAACCAACCATGTGCCAAGTCCAAAAATGTTAAACTACAGTCTGCACCTTACATCATCCTTCCATTAGGATGTAGGGAGTATGTATGATTCATCATGTCCGTCTTCCTAGGATGACTACTCTGGAATTCTGTCTGGTAATTGCACTGATCAGATTTTTAAAAGTCTTTCAAAGTTATATTCTTTACTATATAGTAAAGTATATTTACTCACTATATAAACTGTTCTGCTCATTTTACTCTGCATCAATGTGTACAATTCTTCCCAGATTCTCTGAAGCCATCCTTTTCATTATCACTTACAGTATACTATTCAAGCATACCCATAAACCTATTCCTCAAATTTTTCTACAACAAAAAGATGTCACAAACATCTATAAAAAGACCTAAGACTTTTTCTTCTCTTTGGAGTATAGGACTAGTAGTGGGAAAACTAGGTCAAAGGGTTATGTAGAATTTAGGGCATAGCTCCAAATTGTTTTCCAGTAAGGCTGGACCAAACTTCACAACTCCAACTGTGCATCTGTGTGCTTGTCTTCCTCCACTCCCTCTCACAACTGTCATTTTCCATTTCTGTTACATTTGCTAGTCAATAAGCATTTATTAAGTACCTACACATGTGCCAGGAACTTTGCTAAAGGCTGGGGATACAAAAAAAAAAAGGTAGATACCCTCAAGCAGTTAACAATCTAATAGGGAAAATAAAATACAAAAAAAAAACTATATGCAAACAAGCTATATAACCAAATCTTATATGCAAAGCACTGTGCTAAACACTGGGAATACAAAGGCTAAAATAGAACCTGATTGTGAGAAGCTCATAGTCTAATGTGGAAAACATGAAATAACTACCTAAAAACAAGACATACACAAGATAAAATGGAGATAATCAACAGAGTAAAGACAGTAACATTAAGTGGGACTGCAAAAGGCTTGTTCTTGTAGAAGGTAGGATTCAAGCTGAAGAAGCCAGGAGGTAGACATGAGAAGGCTAATGAAAATGCCCAGAGCTGAGAATATCCTGCTTGAGGAATGGCAAGGTGGCCAATATCACAGTATCTCAGAATATGTGAGATGTGAGAAGACTTAAGAGGAGGCCAGGCTTATGAAGGGATTTGAATGCCAAACAAAAGGATTTTATATTTGATCCTCAAAGTCAAGGGAATCACTAGTTTATTGATTTGGGTGAGGAGGGGGAAGGGAAAGGGAAATGATAAGTTCCTTTTCGGACATGCTGAAGACTCCGTTTGAGTTTTCTAATAGGCAGTTTAGAGATACGACATTAAATCTAAGGCTTGGAGATAAAAGATCAGCAGAGAAGTTAGGACAGGATAAGCAGATTGAAGAATCAGCAACATTGAGATGATAACTGAATGCTCTGGGAGCTGAGAAGGATCACCAAGTGAAAAAGCATAAAAGAGAAGATGGCCCAGATCTGAGCCCTCTAAACCCAAGGTTAGTGGGTGTGATCTGGATGAAAATCAAGCAAAAGACTGAAAAAGAACAGTCAGAGAGATCGGAGAAGAACCAGGAGACAGTAGAAAGAATCCAGTAATCCTAGAGACAAGAGAGTATGAAAGAGAAGAGTTATTTACTGTGTCAAAGGCTGAGAAGAGTTCAAGAAGTATGAGGACTGAGAAAAAGTGATTGGATTTGACAATTAAGAGATAATTGGTAACTTTGTAGGAAAGTTTTAGTTGAATTACCAAATCCAAATTCAGACCGCAGAAAATTAAGAAGAGTGTGAAGAAAGGAAGCAGAGGCATTCATTGTAAACAGCCTTCTGGAAGGTAAATGATTACCGTCCCTATTTTACAGATGAGAAAACTGAGGCTGAGAAATACAGTGACTTGCTCACCCTGAACCTATGTATTATTTTTAAAATTTTTAAAATTATTTTAATGATTTTTAAATTATCTTTAAATTATATAATCCAAGATTCCCAAGCTGTGTACCCTAAAGTAAATATATTGCATTAACATAGAATTTTAAGATTTATAAAGCATTTTTCACAGATTATCTCACTGTAATCCTATAAACAAGTGTTTGAGGCAACTTCACACAGGATCACACATCTAGAGCTGGAAGAGACATCAAAAACCATCTAGTAAAAACCCTCATTTTACAGATGAGCAAACTGAGGGCAAGGGAGGATTTACCGATTTTCCCATACGGTAATTAATATGCCAGAGAGGTTAAATGATTTGCCAATTAGTGTTAAAGGCTAGTTTGAAAGCCACTGATCATAAATGCAAGCCCAGTGTCTTTCCACTAAACACACCCAGCTCATATTACGCAAAACAGAAACCTGAAAAATCCACTTTGAGAAATTTATTTCAATTCATTTATTTCAATGATTCATTATTGATACTGGAATGAAATTTATTAATAGCAAAACCTGTAATGAATTTGGATTTAAGTCCAAGCTCTGCTACTTACTACCTGTACAACCCTGGTCCCAGCTAAAATCCCACCTTCTACAAGAAGCCTTGCCTACGTTGTTATTTGCATGCTGTCTCCCTTATTAGACTGAGCTCTCTGACAGTAGAGACTCTTTTCACCTTGCTTTGTATCCTAGCAACTAGCACATCTCCTGGCACAAAGTAAACATTTAATGAATGCTTACAGACAGATCTTTAGCAAGGTACTTCCTCTCTCCAGGAATCAATTATATCATCTGGAAAAGTATGGAGTTATACTAGATGACTTCTATTACACTTTCTATCTAAATCTATGAACCTAAGAATGTTAAAGAATACTGGAAATACCTGTTGATGAGAAAACCTTGCTTCTAGATCAAGATGTATTACTTGTTAGCTCTGTGACATCTAGCAAATCACAACCTTTTTGAATATTAATTTATTCACTGTAAGGGAGAGCACCAGCTACTCCTTAAATTCAAAGGATAGTTAAATGTTGCAAATAAGATTGTATCAGTCAGTATTTTGAAAACATTACAATGCTATACAATAGGGTTAGAATCTTTGTTAGAGATAGTATGTTTTAACTTTATAGAACTAGTTTGTCGAATCTAATTGTTCCTTCTCTTCTCCACCTGGTTTGGTGTACTGTAGATAATTATTCAGAACTCCTGACTTTATTTTACCCTAGCAACTAAACAGATTTAAGATTATTTGCTATCACCAATAAACACTTATTAAATGTCTTTGAGTAAGAAATCTTGCAAGTGAAATCTATGTATGAATTACATACATTTTTTTAAAACAACAAAAGTATCCTTTGTTGAAAGGAAAAAACAAAACAACTCAGAGTACTCAATTTTAATTTTTACAAGATATTTTCCCCCTCAACGTAGATCTTTTGGTTGATGTTTGGGAAGACTTAGGTGAAGTGATGCAAAAAATAAGCAGAGAAAAAAAAAGTGGACATAATACTATAATAATGGGAATGGAAAGAATCGCCAAGACAAAACATGCTAAAGTTAATATGGCAAAATTAAGGAAAACAAGTTTGGCCCCAAAGAAAAGATGAAAAGATCCCTCCCCCCAACGTTTCGTAAAAGTGGGAAAGAGGAGGTGCCGGAGGAGGAAGGGTGCCTATGAGTAAAAATAATGGTATATTTTGTCAGGTGTTTTTGATGTGTTGGTTTATATTTTCCCTCGTTAAAAAAAAATTCTTTACTACGTGGAATGACTCTGGGAAGGAAAGGGGAAAAGATGAGAAATGTAAGCGATATAAAAACAAAGGTATCCATAAAAGTTACTTTTTAAAATGCCAAGTCCCAATTTAGACCATTCCCTGCCTACCAAGCTCTTCCTGAAAAGATGTCAGAGACACGCAGTCTAGACGCGGACCCAAAGAAATGGAGGAAGAGGGAGAAGAACCAGTCCGCCCTCGACTCCCTCACGGAGTCCCGGGGAGCAAAGGCCTGACAAGGATCCGAGCCAAGTGCAGGCTTAGGGGCTGGGCGCGGGGAGTGCTCGGAAGAGCGCTCGTCCACATGAATCTGGAGGGCTCCTCACTCACCAGTCCGTCGATCTGCACTTGCTTCACGGCCGAATCTCCCGAGCTACCTTTGCCTTTTCCTTTGCCCGAGGCCGCGCCGGTTGTAGAAGTCGAACTGGTGGAGCCAGAGCCGGTACCTTCTTTGCGGGACGCCATCTTGGTGGAAGGACCGGAGGAAAGAGAAACGTGAAAGACCGGAACCGGATGTAACCCCTCGGCGCAACGTAAAACTACGAAGTCGCGAAAGAAGGTGGGCGCTGGAAGGCGTGGGGGGCGGACTTGGAGAAGGGCGTTTGCGCCTGCGCATCATCTTGTGCTCTATTGAAGGCGAGGCGGGGCGGGGGCGGAGCATGACTTGGGGGTGGAAAATGGATGGGGAGGACTTCCCGGGTGCCTGCTCTTCAAGGTTTTTACGTTTTTGCGTGTCCACTTTGTGATCCCTCTGGGATCCTCCTAGTCTCTCATGAGCCAGGGTCAGCTAAGCTCCATCCTCAACAAGAATGTCCTCATCAGTATACTCAACCAGAAGTCATCCAGACTCTTCGGAAGAACACATCAGTAATGACGGCCGACGGGCGCTTAGAGCTCTCTCTGGTTTAGAAAGCACTTTATACGTAGAATTTCATTTGATCCTCACCAGAGCCCGTGGGCTATTATAGTATTATACGCGTTTTACATACGGAGAAAATAATGAGATTAAGACAGACTAAAGAAACGCGCCAGTGGTCCCAGAGCAAATCTGTATGAGATGAGATTTGAACCCACATCTAATTCCCACTTCAACTTTGTCCTCTACACATCATCTTCTTCTCCCCCCCCCCCCCCGCAGTGGATAGCATAAGAGATTCCGTCAGTAATTAAAAATTTGCAAAGAGAAACCTGTTCATTTGCATAGGATCTCTAATAATTTAGTACGTTGGCATAGCATTATCCTAACAACTGAATTTTAGGTTTTAAGTGATCTGCGAGTGCCTGTCAATTCAACAATCATTTATTAATCACTCGTTGTGTGTCAGGCATTGTGCTACCAAATGATCTAAGGGACCTTCAGGTTTCAATTATCTGCGAACCAAAAACTTGGGATTTGGAATCCTTTCGTTTCAACATCACCTTCACTCTTAATTGGAGAATTTATTGCCTGTTTCTGTAGTCAGGCAGTTGTGAATTCCATAAGCTCCTGCCAACCCCAGCATTAGTACTTACGTCCACAAAAAGGGATACAAAGAAAGAAAAAAAATATATTCTAAAACTGTCCCTGCCCTCAAGGAGCTCATATTCTAATGGAATGTAGTTCATGAAAAGTGTTCCTTGTCTGGAGCTTTTCTTCTCTAGAATCACTCTCTATCCCCAATCCCCATGGAGGAGGTGATGACCTGAACCTTCAAGACTGAAATACCTGAAGTTCCTAGTGGCATCAGCAGCAATGTTATCAGTACCCCTGGAGAAGCAATTGCTGATAACATCTTCTATATTGGGACCTAATGGAAAGAGAGAGAGAGGGAGAGATAAGGGCTTCTAGTAACCATGAGCCATATATGAGTTTTCTTTACCTATTTATTTATTCATTGTTTCATTTTAAGTTCCAAAATGTCTCCCTCCCTCCCCACACTAGAGAAAAAACCACCATTTGACACAGATTTATAAATATTTATAAAACAAATTATGCATACTTTCATTTATCAATTCTTTCTCTGACAGTGGATAGCATCTTCCTTCACAGGTATACTTGATTTGAATATTTATAGTACTTAGAATAACTTAGTTGTTCACAATTATTTTTCAAATTATATTGCTATTACTGTATACAACATTCTTTTGGTTCCGTTCACCTCATTTTTTATTATTTCATGAAAGTTTTTCCATGTTATTTTCTAAAATCTACCAGCTCATCATTTCTTACAACATAGTGGTATGTCATTCCGATCATATACCACAGCTTGTTAAGCCATTCCCCAATTGATGGGAAGCCCCCCATTTTCCAGTTCTTTGTCACTACAAAGAGAGCTACTATAAGCATTTTAGAACATATAGGTTCTTTTCCTTTTTCTGTGATCAACTTGGAAAACAGATGCAATAGTAGTATTGCTAGGTCAGAGGGTATACAGTTTTATAACTCTTGGGGCATAATTCCAGATTGCTCTCCAAAATGGTTGAATCAATTCACAATTCCATCAATAGTGTATTAATGTCCCAATTCTTCCATATCCCCACCAATATTTATCATTTCCCCTTCTATCATTTTAGTCAATCTGATAGGTGTGAGATGATATCTCAAAGTTGTTTTTATTTGCATTTTTCTAATCAATAATGATTTAGAGCATTTTTCATATGATTATATGTAGTTTTGATTTCTTCATAGAAAAACTGCCTGTTCATTTCCTTTAACCATTTGTCAATTGGAGAATGATTAATATTCTAATGAATTTCACAAAGTTCTCTATAGATTTGAGATGTGAGACCTTTATCTAAGAAACTGTCTGTAAAATTTTCCCCCAGCCTTCTGCTTTTCTTCTAATCTTGGCTGCACTGGTTTTATTTGTGCAGCTTTTAAATTAAAAATAAAAATTAAATTTAAAATTAAAATTTAAAAAAGCTTTTAAATTAAAATTAATTATCCATTTTACATCTCACAGTACTCTGTGTTTCTTGTTTATTCATAAATCTTCTGCCCATAAGTCCAATAGGTAATGTGTTCCAAGTTGTAGTTTTTTTGTGATATCCCCCTTTATATCAAGGTCATCCATTTTGACCTTATCTTGGTAATTAGTATAAGATATTGCTCTATACCCAGTTTCTGCCAGAATACTTTCCAGTTTTCTCAATATATTTTTTTTTACCAAATAGTGTATTCTTATCCCCAAAACTTAAATCTTTATATTTTTCAAACACAAGGTTACTATTAATTATTTGCTGCTGTGTATTGTATGTCTACTGTCTTCCAATGATCCACCTTTCTACTTCAAGGCTAGTACCTGATAGCTTTGATAATTACTGCCTTATACTATAGTTTAAAATCTGGTATTGCTAAACCTCCTTCCTTTACATTTTTTCCCATTAATTCCTTTGATATTCTTGATCTTTTGTTCTACCAAATGAATTTTTTTTCCTAGCTCAATAAAATAATTTTTTGGTAATTTAATTGTGATGGTATTGGATAAGTAGATTAGGAAGAATTGTCATTTTTATTATATCGGCTCTGTCCACCCACAAACAATGAATATTTCTCCAATTATTTAAATCTGACTTTATTTGTATAAAAGTATTTTTTTAACTATGTTCATATACTTCCTGGTTTGTCTCAGTAGATACGCTTCTAGGTATTTTATATAGTCTATGGGTATTATAAATAGAATATCTCTTAATATCCTTTCTTTCAGGGTTGGCGATATATAGAAATGATTTATTTTATATACTGCTACTTTGCTAAAATTATTATTTCAATTAACTTTTTAGTTAAAACACTAGGATTTTCCAAGTATACCATCATATTATCTATAAAGAGATAGTTTTGTTACCTCATTACCTATTTTGATTTCTTGAATTGCTTTTTCTTCTATTATTGCTGTTGCTAGCATTTTATTACAATATTAATTAATCTTCACAATAATGGGCATCCTTGTTTCACTACTGATCTTATTTGGAAAGCTTTTAGTCTACCTCCATTACAAATAATGCTTGCTTGATAATTTTAGGTGTCTCATGACCTTCTCGTCATCAACATTGTCTTCCATAAGAGAAATGATAACTAAACAATAAATTATTCAGGAGATCCCTGACCTTTCCCAAAATTTTTACCCCACCTAGACTATCTTATCTAGATGAAATTGTTGCCCCACCCAACTAGAAAACTTTAAAAAGAATTTAATCTAAGGTGAATTCTGACCCACTGTGTTCACTCAGAGAGGTTGTCAGGTGGGGAGGTGGGTAAAATCGTTTGTCTACGTTGCCCAAGGCTGGGGGTGATTTGGAAGTGAATGATATGATCAGCCCCTCATTAGAACAGGTCCACCTCTCATTATAATTTTCATTCTTTTAATTAATTGCAGCCAATTAGAGTTGATTACCATCCTCAGACACCCACTCTTTCTAGGACATATAAGTCTTGAGTGAGTTTCATGAGGGGTCTTTGGTATCTGAAAATGTCACTGACCCTCTTTTACTAATTAGGTGCTAGCATGATCAATAAAATGATTAATTGCCCAGAAACTTTGTCTCTCAAACTTTTTATATGTCACATCCTTTACCTAAACACAACAAAACTTCATGGATATACCTCTGCAGCAAATATTGACATTTAATAGACTATATCATTGTAAGGAGAAGAGACAGACAGGATGTGAGAGTGACAAAGGTGATGTATGGCACAGAGTGCTGGACTGATCATAGACATCCTCGCCAAACTAAATATTCACATACAAGAAAAGCCGCAACCCCAAAGAAAGATGACTAGTCAGAACGGTCACTGATTTTCTCTACCTTTGTTTAGCAACACATGTGTAGGAGCAAAGGCAGTATTTGGTGGGAGTGATCCAAGGGTGAGGCTTGGATGGGAATAATTGGCGAAAGGATCAAGAAGCTAAAGATTAAAGAGAGGAGGACAATGTAAAGAGCTGAATTGATTCACCAATGAGTGAATGAGGAGAAATCTATCCACCTTATTCTGCAAAAGAGAAAACTAAATCTTAGGGAAGCTGTGACTTGCCTAAGGTCATATAGGAGGTAAGTGCTGGAGGCAGAATCTTGATACAAATACTTTGACTTAAGAATCATGTTTCTTTCCAGTGTGCCAGGATGCCTCCTTTTCTTTCCTTCAAAGCCTAGCCCTAATTCTATTTGTCATACTTCCCCAATAAGTTGCCACTCACAAACCAATAACATTAAGGAGCTCTTTTCCTTTCCCTCCCTCAACCCAGTCTGCCACTGATGAACAACCCAGCACAAGCAACCTTTAGGAGAAATGTAGAGATAGGGGAAAAGGTGCCAAGGACTTTCCCCTTCCCCAATCCAACATAGATTGTTCATTTCCTAATGGGTGTTAAGCAGCCATTCCTCTTTGAATGCTTATTTTATCATCCCCACCTCTTGTCAGTTTTGAGAAGAACCAGACTCCACTCTCATCTTTGGACCTGCCGCCATCTTTCCAAGAGTCATTGGAATCCTCTCCATAATCACTTCCCCGAAGCCTTGGCTTTGTCATTTGTACTGGTTTCTAGCTACAACCCTAAATATCACTTGATCTTTCAATCTGCCATTGAAGATTTGATGTTCCATGGAACCTTCCTCTTCTTGTTTTCTCACTCAGTTGGAAAGTAAGCACCTTGAGATCAGGGAATATCTTGATTTTCTATTTATATACCCAAAGCTTTATTATCTTTGGAACAAAAAAACTAATAATAAATGCTTTTCCATTTAATTTCATTTTCTCTTAGCCCCTGGCAGAATATCTTTTCCTCCATCTGTGTTCTCTAATAGCACTTGTATTCTGCCTTACATTATTTTTATATGTACATATCCCCTCAGGACAGGAATATGAGGTAATTTTGTATATCCCATAGCACCTGGCATAGTACCTTGCACATAGTATATAACAAATATTTTCATTGAGTTTTATTAAATTGACTAATGGAATCATACAATCAAATCTTAGAGTTGGAAAAGATTTCAGAGAACCTCTATCCCAACTACCCTTGAAATACTAATTAAGTAAAGTAGACTTGAATAAACTCTGTTTATGATGAATTAATAAAAACAAAGTAAAATAATTATATTGACTTATGTAGTAAATCTTACAAATTTAATTTAAATTTTTATATCTTTTAAAACTTTTAACATGTAATATGCCTTTTTTGCTGCAACCATGTGTTGTATACAAGTTGGTACTGAGTTCACAAGATTATGACACATTATTTAATTTTTCACCATGAAACCACGCATCACATTTGAGATACATATATATGTATAATACATATATATATGTATATATATATACATATACATATACTTTTGATGGACAGTCCATTTCTCCAGGTCTAGCCTTTATTATAGCCCATTTCAATGTGACTCAAATCAGACAGATTCACAGAAGGGACACTGCCAGCTGCAACAAAGAACTGACTGTTGCTTTCTTCTCTCAGTCACAGGGGATGGACAGTGTCTCTAAGGGGCAGTTAAGGTCACTGCATTAAACCTGTCTCTCTTAACAGTATTATTAATAGGAGCGGTAACCACAGCTGCCTCTCGGTTTTTGTAGGGCAGCCAAGAAGAGCACAAATCAGTGACAGGCTAACTGCTCAAATCTGAAAAAATGTATACATGGTATCAAGATACAGGACAAAACTGCAGCCTCTCATTCACTTTTCATTCTAGTGTTTTTTCCCCAGAATTCTGCATAAAACACTTCTACATTGCCCCTGTTCAATAATATCAATGCTCTTGCATTATAGGGTGGTTTCTGTAGGAAAATACTGAGCTACACATTTTGGGGTGTGGGAATTTTAACAATCTGATGAAAATGCCTAATATCATAGATTCACTTGGACTTTTGACAAGTTTTCTGTATACTCCTGAATGAAAAAAAAGTGAGTTTCATTGGTAAAAATACCTTTTTCCCAATCTTCTATCTTTGTGTTTCTTTGCCTCTAACTTTTTTTTTGCACAGCAGCACTTAGCAGCTATCTTATTGTTGGTTTTCTCACTGTTCTTCCAACTTCAAGAAACTTAGGCTGCATTGTAGAGGAATTAGCAATAATCAGTCTGGTTGACATCTCCTTCCAAAGGAACTTTACTGGTTGTTGGGTTTTTTTTTTCCTGAGCATTAATTATTTTGTTTTGTATTAATCATTTGTCAGTTCTTGGCATTGTTTTTAATTTTTTTAACATACTTTTATGATCTGGTGTATCACATCCTATGGGCATGAACAATTCTTGAAACACTTGACTTCCCCATACCTGCAGCCATTGCAATTTCTAACAGTCACTGAAATATATTCTTAAGGAATTACAACTTTCACATATTTCCTTGGAGTAATGTACATTGTTAAAAGCCACAAAATTAAAAACACAACAAAAGAGCAATAAAACACAAATGTATTGGGTTGATATCTAGCTCTACTAACAAAGAACAACAGTGACTGAAAAGTGGAGAAACTAATCAGTCAATCAACCTTTATTAAGTGGCCATATGTGCCAGATTCTGTGCTAAATGCTAAGGATACAAAGAAAGGCAAAAAGAACAAACCAAAACAATAACAAAAACCAGTCCTTTCCCTCAGGGACCTCACAATCTTATGAGGGAGACAGCACATAAAAAGGGGTTGAGGGAAGAGCAGGGGAGCATGTTGGGTGCTTTGGAATCTTGCAGCTAGATGGGCAGTTCTGAGATGGGCACCCTTCTTGAATGGAGGATCTGAGAGGAGACTCCAATGTCCACCACTGGGGAGTACCAGGGTCAGGAGTATTGAGTAGGTGTGAGTTTCAGAATTGTGATTTTACAGAAACTGAGTTTCTGGAGACAATGATGAAGTCTAGGAGCTTAATCCTGTCTCATCTATTCAAAATCAGATATTTTCAGTTAGCTTAGGGTCAGTAGAAACATACATACACACATGGCCACTGTTGTTACAAAATGAAGCCACAGCATAATTGTTATTTGTCCCCAGAAATGTGCATACTAATATAAAATTAGTGTTTAATTTTCAAGATTCTTTCATTGCAGAATATCATAGACTTTGCTGACTTGGAGGCATGTGATCAGATGTTAAAAAGCTAATATTTGGAATATAACTGGAAACGTCTCTGACCTCTCATTTCATAATTATATTATTGAAGCATATGTATGTGTTTGTGTATATGTATGTGAGAGACAAAGAGAGGTGAGGAGAAAGAGAGAGAGAGGAGGAGGGGGCAGAGGAGGAAAAATCATCCTATAAAAAATATGGACTAGGTCCTCTCCTACAGAAGCTCCATCTGGATCCTGGGTTTCTGGATGTAGAAGGCAGCCAGGTGGGCTGCTGGATGGTACGGGCTCTGGATTCAGGTAAGGGGAGCAAGGCCTGAGAGCTCCTGGTCATGGGGCTTCTTCCTGGTCATCTTTGCCACTACCCTGGATCCTGCCAACTTCAGCTTAGTCCTAGCCTATGGGTCCTCAGACATCCCAATCTTGTAGCAGCCAGGACCCAGCCCTCTACCTGGATGCCAAGGCCTCCTTATTTGGGTCCATAGGGACTCTGAGAGTTGCTATAGGAGGTATACTAGGTGGCTGGCTAATAGACAAGGCTGAAAAGAAGTTGACTCTGATGTTCTGAAAAGTGTCATTTGTTGGTGTCTTCACCATGGTGGTTGGGGCTCAGAACACATATGGTTTCCGTATGGGTGTTGCCTTCTCACAGGCCTAGCCAGAGAGGGGTCATTTCCTTTGATTTTCTGGTATGTGTCTAAAATATCCTACTAGAAATCTAAGGAATGCTTGGCTCATGTATATAACTGATGGCTTCACTGGGAGCTTAGTTGCACAGCTAGCCCTGGAATGATGTTTACTTGCCATGCCTGGCTGCCTCCCACCTTTCTTTATGCTGCTGCTCATGTGTTTCACACCTGAACCCCCAAGCAAGTTTCCTGCTGACTATGTATAAGAAACAGGAAATAATGGTTGTAATAATGATTCAGTAGAAGCTAGATCAGGGCAGGAAGTACAACAGAAGCAAGAGGTGAAACAAGAGTATAGTCATGTGGACTACGGATTTCACTTGGCAAGTTTAAAGAACCCAGCTACTTAGAAGTCATTTCTTATCAATATGTTACTAATGACTTTCTAGCAGTTCTCAAGGATCAATGCAATGTTGTTTTATTCAAAGACCATTTTTGAAGAAGCCAACTTGAAAGAGCTTTGTCTCTCATTGTGGAAATCCTATAAGTGGTCTTCATCATTGATTTAACTGCATGAAGAGAGCTGGCTGGAAGCTACTCCTGTTGCTGTCAGAAATTATCATAGATCTCAATTCCATAATGTTTGATGTCTACTTTAAAATTAATCTTCATATTTCTAACAACTCTTCACATCTTGATCTCCTCACATACTTGAATACAGAGTCTATAGGAATCAACTCTGGATTGTGTGGCCAGAGGGGTTTAGCATGGGATTCTTCTTCATAGACTCTTCTTTAGGCTTAGTTTCCCAGTCCCTGGGTAAGGATGTCAGAAATATTCCCTCTCTAAGTTAAGGGTGTAGCCAGCAGAACCTATGTTCTGACCAAAACTATGGTTTGGTGTTGTTTTTAAAGAGAATTCAAAAGCTTCATGGATGTTCTTACTCTGTATGAAACTTTCTGACTTTCTGACCTCTTTGGTATGGTTGTCATATTACTCTGTGTTCCTGAAACAAAGGGAAAGACTTTGGAGAAAACCAATGATCACGTTCAGAGGAGGTGATAACCTGATTGAGAGCGTCCTTGCCCTGGTAAAGATAGATGGTCTGATAATTATGCAAGGAGAATGGTGATGTGAAAATGGAGTTCTTCCATATCTCCCAATAAACATAATGTCTACCTGGAATTCTAGGCCTTATTTAAAACCAAGAGAGCCAATATAGAATATTTGTGAAAACAAAAATTTAAATACTGCCAAGTCTAGTCCAGGTAGGTGTTCCTCCCCCTCCCCAGACCATTTCCATAATGCCCCAAGTGCCCTGATTCTTGCGTAGGTCTCAGTACAGTTGTGTTGGATAAGGGGTATCCAGTTGGTATCTATTCCCGATCAATTCTGGGCTGACTTGTTATAATAAAAAAAAAAACATCTAAAAGAACTCTTGAGGTTTCAGCATCAGTTTCTTTATGTGTCCATCCATTTTCCTTTGTGAAATGAAAGGAGCAGGACTCAAATATTACATCTATTTCTTCCTCTTCAGACTAGCAGAGGATTTTAGGAATTGATTCCTGTCCAGTCTCCCTCAAATAAAGATTTGATGTTGAAAATAAAAGAAAAAAGTATGGAGTTGCCCATTTTACCTATTGTGTCAATTATTTGGAGATGAAATTGGCTGACACTGTTGTTGGAAAACTTGTGGAAAGGGACATGGCTTTTTGCGAGGTGCTAAAAAAGGGGGTTAGTGTGGGATATGAGGCAATTAGTTGTAGGGTTTTTCTTTTCTCCTTGTGCTTTTTGTGAGACCCTGAGTAACAGAACTAAGAGAAAAACTGAGCCCTGGAGTGGTGGTGAGGGTGAGGGGAACAGTTCTCCCCTGAGAGGCACTATGGCTATGATAGGCAGAGAAGCACAAGACTTGCATGTGCTTCCATACCTATGGCCTTAGAGGAGACCCAGAGTTACTGAACTCTAACTGCCAGGAATAAGCCCTTCAGAGGCAGTGACAGAGGCCCACATGGTCTCAACCGTGGAGATTAGTGATAAGAGGTCCTGAACACCAGTTTAACAAAGAATCATCTAGAGATTTGGAACAACAGGCTCCTGGGTAAAATATGGGAGAGTTCCTGAGCAGCACAATTCCTAAATCCAGGCTTCTAGCAAGTGAAGTGAGATTTCTTGGGCAAATACTGTCCTCTGAGTTTTCTTACTAACAACCCTAAATTTAAGAGTTCTGAGACACCGGCTTCTAGCATAAGAAGGGAAGCTCTTGGACAGCTTGGAAGGGGGGAGAAGTGACCAAGCACTTAGTAAATGTCTACTATATATCATTCACTAGGCAAATATTGTCACATTTGATCCTCATAACAACAACTCTATGCCATAGCATAACTATTTTTTGTTTCCTTTTGTGAATTTTGCTTACTTCTTTTTTTACACAGCCTTCCCTCACTTGTATGTCATGGCATCACCTTGAGGTCATGGTCCTCTTTGAGATGGAAGGACGAACAACAGTAACAACAACAACAATCACGACTGAAGATATGACCAAGGTACCACAAGGTTATGGTCAAGGCAGAGCTACAAAAGGAGGCTATTAGAAATTTCATTTTGCAGAGCTAGATGAAAGGAGAAAGGAGAAAGTATCAACACTGAAAAGGAAGTCCTTAAATTTGCTGCAACACATAAAATAGTGTAGATGATATTTTCATGAGGGTCTTTTGATTTATGGATTGCAAAATAGCATAAAAATGAATTCTCATTGGAAACATTTGTGAAGGTACTAATTTGTACTTTCATTTTGCATGAGATCATGTATCTAATGCTATTGTCTGTGTGATCCAATTAAAAATAATACTTAGAAAATACATTCAGCTAATTATCAAAAATATGTCAAACTTCTTACAACTAGGAATCCCAGTTTTTGCAGATGAAAACTGGAATATGCCAACTACTTTTAAAATGAGTAAAATATTGCATAAAGAAATTGGTTTTTGAGATTCCCTCTCACCCCCTCTAAGTCCCATCCCACCCCCATCAATAAGTAAAAGAGAAGCCCAGTGGATAAAGAGCTATCCTCGGAGGCAGGAAAACCTAGTTCATATTTAAACTCTGACACATGTTGACTGTGTGACCATAGGCAAATCACTTAACCTTCAGTGCCCCAAGCTACTGTCTAAGACAGTAAATTGCGTAGCAGATGTAACTGCATTAGTACAGGGACTTTCCTCACCATGAATTCTCTACACCAATACTATACTCTAGATCTCATTGACTGGACAACAGTATGTCCCTGCACAGCCCACCTAGCATTTAATGGTTATTTTTTGGGCCTCCCTGGCTCACAGTGAATGTAGATTTGGCTAGCAACCCCGAGGGTCTTCCCTTCCCAATTTTTTTTTAAATTTAAGGACACATCCCTTGACTCACTTCTTAAAGAGGCCTATTCACTGAATAGATGTTGCCTCACTCAAATTAAGAACTTGAAAAGACCTTAACTTAAAAAGGCCAAGGTCTCCAGTCATCCTGACTGATATCTGGTCACTGGACCCTGATGGCTCTGGAGGAGAAAGTGAGGCTGGTGACTTTGCACAGCCCTCCTTCACTCAAATCAAATTCAATTGCAAGTCATGTCATTATCTGCCTGATATCACAGTCCTCTTTGAGAACGAAGGACACCTACCCACCCACCCACCCCCACCACACACAACAAAAACACTGTTCTGATTCCCTTATCTCAAAAAAGTTTTCTTTTCAGAAAATCCATTTTCAATCTATTCTACTATCTTAAACTTCTTTAACTATTGAAAATAACCAAACAAAAGTGTTTGTTTACCCAAAAAGAATCAGCTAATGATTTAGCTTCTCTGAAATGTTTTAATGATCTCTAAATTAAAGACTCTGTACAGAATGAACCTTTATGCCAATTTTATCTGTGATGCTCAATCTCAACCCAAACAACATATTAAAGCATATTTCCCTTGTTGCCTCCATTTCTTAATTTTCCTCTCCCTATGCTACCATTGTTTTGTTTTCACCACATTAATTAACTCCATTAAGTATCTTGCAATACAGTTCCAATGCAAAATATTATTCAAATTAGTTACAGAGTACTGAATAGTGTTCAACTAACCTGATAACAACAGATGTTCTCCCCACTTACTGTTTCACCTATACAATCAATCTATCATGCCAAACAGATTTGCTAGCCTGAATTTATAGCCAGATGACTCACTATGCTCTAACTGGCAGGTATTACCTTCATCCCTGTCTGGGTTAGAGATGTCTTTGGCAAACAGAAATCCCTTGAATCCTCTTCTCAGAAAGGCATTTCTTAGTAGGTGTAACTTGCCTTGGGGGGAAAAAATCTCTTATATTTGTCTCACCAATATGCAGATATTCAGCTCACTTTCCTTAATTGACAACTGGCTGACATGAATATGTCCCTGTTGTTTTTTGGCCATGGAGCTGGGAGCCCAGCTGTTAACTACTAGCTTTTCCCAACAGGAGATGTCTCCAACTGCCATCCGGAAATGAGTCTTATCTTTTATATTTTCAAAAGAAAGGAAAACTCAAACATCGAAAGAATTCTTATAGAATATGAAGAGAGTTTGGTTAGCTTTACCTTGAAAATGACTTGAGTTCTGATTCCCCACCACCTTTATGAGAAAGCTCTGAGAAATGGAAAATATAGTATCTATAAATTTAGAGCTAGGAGGGACCATGGAAGTTTTATAAATGAGAAAATGGAGACCCATAGCACTGAAGTGATTTGTTAAAAGGTCCACAGGTAGAAAGTAAAAGAGCCAGGATTGGAGCCCAGGTAGCCAGATACTCCTTCTACAGGACCACAGGCATTTGCAAACACATTTACCAATAAAAATCCTGCTTTCTGGTCTTTTGCTTTAGCCAAGCACACAGAACTGTGTTAAATTGTTTGGTGATTTTATTATAAGAATGAATGCTCAGTACTTAGATTATATCTTCCTTGAAAACCTTATTCAATATAGGTCAAAATTTGTTCATCTTGGACCTTGTTCAAGGAAAAACAATAAAGAACTCTTTATAGAACTAACTGGCTTTATAAAGTGAGTTTGGGCAATAGAGGCAGAATAGGCACCTCCTATTTAAAATACCACAGGGAAGAGCCAGTACTTAAGATTTTATCCACTATTAGCCATCACTTAACAAATTTGCAGGAATAAGTAGAACTAGGAGGCAGGATAGAATATAGGATGCAGGGAGAAGAAGCAGAAGGGAATTTGGAAAAGATACCATTGGAGGTAGGGTGAGGAGATAAAGGGATTCCAATAACAATATTCAGATACACAATTTTCCTCAGGAGTAACTCAGGTGTCCACACAACTCTCTCCACAATTTTATCCCCAGTGCAATTAAAAATAATTTCACATGCTTCATAGATTATTAATTTTCTATATAAAAATTAATAACCAACAAAGCATTAAAGATGATTATTGCCAGTGCCTAAAGCAAGAGAGTGAATCAACAAATGCTGCTAAATTGCAATCTCTTAATAGAAGGAAGAATTATCTTAAATTTATCTACTACTTAGTATTATTGATCTGTGATCCCACATAGATATGGGTTCTTCTTTCAACAGTACACATTGAAATATATCCAAGCCTTCTTATCCTTTGAGAAGTCTTCTTATAAAACAGTTACAAGACGCTGATCAACACAATGGGGATATTTTTCTAAATAACTTGGCATTGCATGGATACAAATGGAGCTCAGAGATTGGTCATCAGTTATCCCTTGCTTTTGTTACCTCCCTTTTCAGTTGTACAACCTTCTGGTGGCATCCTCTACCCTGTTTCAGCTATGGAATTCATTGTGGGCAATATATTGCAACCCACTCATATCCACCATAATTTTCTCCTATATGCCTTTAAATGGTTTGGAATGCACTTCGTGGTGAATACTCAAGCTATGACAACCCATAAAACAAAAAACAAAAAACTAAACAATTCTGGAAATGATAATACTCAAAATGGTTAGATCAGTAAATAACCTATTTCAGATACAGACAGTCATTCATTACTCAACTGCCTGTCCAACTATTTCTTTAATACAGGAAAGTTATATAAATTGCAATACAAGTTTAGGGCTTAAAAAATATTTAACCATCAAAGGTCACTGATGACTAGTTGCCTGATCTTTCTCAGTGATAGGACCAAATGTTTTCAACTTAATACTCATCCTTAATGGTTCTATGCTTCATCCAATGCCAGAGGGCTCCCTGAGGTAAAATCAAGCTCTTGCTGGCTAAGAACTAGTTTTCTTACTCCTTGCTGTGTCCCCTTTTGTGGTTGGCAGTGCTAAACTTGGTAGTCTCAGACAGACAGGTTTTTTTTTTGTTGTTTGGTTGGTTGGTTTTTGTCATGGACTCTTTGGCAGTCTAGTGAAGCCTGTGGACTTCTTCCCAGAGTAATTTTTTTAAATTTAAAAATGGAGGGACATGCTAAATTTAAAGGTTAGAGGAACTAAAGATGTGATTTTTTTTTCCCTCTACAAGTTCATAGAATTCCTGAAATCTATCCACACACCCCAGGCCATGTACTTCAGGTTAAGAACTCTGGTCTAAAGTTTTAATGTAGATTTATTCAACAGACTCTTGGCTCTTTTTTCTACTTTACACTTTGAAAAACCATACCCTTGTGCTGTCCCTGCTATATTTCAACTAAAGTCATATGCAAAGGTATAAACTGTATGTTGTTTTTTAATCATAATACCAGAAAGAAACAAAAACCGAATATATATAAGTAACTCCTGCGGTCAGGGAGTCTGTGACTTATTCATAAACAGGCATCACCAACCCCCACTTTGTCTGTAGGTGAACCAAAGCCCTCAAGCTTAAGGAAACAAAGTCAAGCAGCTCTAACTCCCAAACACCCCTCTTTAGCTTCCACAGGGAGGGGAGGACTCATGGCATTCCTGGAGTCCCCTGTCTAGGCTAGACCCTGAAGACTCTGATTGGCACCTCCCAATGGTGTTCTTCCTCTCGTTCAGTTCTGGTCCCCACTCTATTTACTGCAACAGGCACTGATCACTCCTATCTGGCTACAGTCCCTATTTCTCTGGATTTGTGTGCATTCTTCATTTCTGACTCTGGACCTAGTACATGACTAAACAGGATGAAGTCTGACTATAAAAGTCTTTTCTCAGGAAATCAGATGGACAAGGAATGCTTCTCATGGTTTCTATCCTCCCCTGGTTAAAAAGTTCACATCTCCTACATTTTCTATTTCATTTCTTTACATCTTTGCCTCAACTACGAAGCTTTATTGGAAAGACTGATAAGGGAAGGTTGATCAGCTTGCTACCTGATGTGGTACATATATAATACACGTTTATCTTACTATTTTTTTGAATGAGAAGGGTTCTGAGGAATCATCTATTCTAGTCCCTTCCCTCCCTTTCTCTCTCCCCATTTTTTCCAGATAAGTAAATTCTTAGATTCAGAGATTTTAAGAAAATTTTCCAAGGTCACACAGATACTGGTACAAGGGTGGTACTAGGACCCAAAACTCTTAGTACAGAGGTGTCAAACTCACATCAGTCTGTTGGCTTCATACAGCCCACAACACTTCTGTGTGTCCCTGAGGCAAACTGAAATGTAATAGGAAAATATTTAACAAAATAAATAAAGATGCAAAAAAACATAGGCAGTATTTCTGTAGGGAAAGGCCCTAAGGGTAGAGAGATCCACTGGTGGTGAGGGCTGTCATATGTGTGGCTCAAAGGAGGCAGAATAGGCACCTCTAGCTTTTTCCTGATACACCTTTCTCTAAGGAAGATTTTAATTCTTGCCAGGAGGGGAAGTAGGGAGTTGGGGTCAGAGGCCACTCTGCTCTCTTCAGAGAGACAAGGTGTTAGACTAGAATTGTATCTATCTGTTCCCTTAAATATTATTAGTCTAAGGGATATAACTGGGTTCAATCTAACTTCTGAATTCTCTGTCATTATTGGGGAGAAAACAGATCCCAAGTTCTATATCCAAGGCTTGACCCCTTCTCCACCTACAACCAGTTCCACAATGCATACACATAGTAAATAGCAAAGAAATTCATTTATCTAAATCATAGCAAAACAGAGATCAGAGAAGGTATACATAGGAAAATATATATCAGATAATACAGAATGTAAGAGCTCTTCTATTTGCAATGAGATAACTCAATTCAACCCTTAGAGACTGATCTTGGTCTCACTCAAGAGAAAATTCCCTGAGGTCTCTACAGTAGCAATCTGGGGACAGGACCAACATGAATGATAGAGGTTGTCAGGTCCTTGCATGTCTTCCCAGAGTCTTTTCCTTCAGCAATCTGGAGTGGGATTGGCCTCTTCCATCTTCCCTCTCAAACCTGGAAGCCAGAAGTACCTGAAATGACTCAAAGTTTGAAGAGGACCTGACTCTTCAAGAGTTTCAAAGAAAACTGAAGAAGTCTGGAGGTTTCCTACTCTTGTCAACTCTGCCCCACTCCTCATTTAAGGCAAGGCATTCATCTCCACCAGTGACAGAGTCATCTTTGGGACAGTGGTTACATTACATTTTTAAACTAAGTCAATATGTACTTGCAGAGTTCTTTCTGTATGGCTTAGTGGACTTTATTTCTATTGGAGACTTTATTTCTGTTGGAGACTTTATTTCTGTTGGAGTTCAACACTTAGTCCATGATTCTTTCCACTTTCCATTCAAGTTAGCAAGCATTTATTAAGTATTTATTATGCACCAAGAACTTTGCTAAGAGCTTGAAATACAAATACAAGCAGAAAAACAGGAAGTCCAAGCCATCAGGAGCATACATTCTAGGGAAGGAAGAACATACAGAAAAGGAACAGAAAAGGAAGTTGACAAAGATAAGAATGGGAGAAAGTACTTGTGTGCCTTGAGTGGAGAGTCTGGAGAGTGTGGAGCCTGCAGAGGAATGAGACATGGCTGGTCTGGGCACCCAGCTTAAGTGGAAGTCCTTAATGGGAGAAGGCACCCAATGAAAGAGAGGGAAAGAGCAGCTGCAGGAGTGGAGAAGGCTTCCTCTTGTGTATAAATTCTAAGCTTTCAGTGAGGTTTCAAAATGAAGTGGAAAAAGAAGGTAAGTCCAGAATGCCACCTGGAGAAGAACAAGGCTGAGGTGAGGCAAAAATGGGTCAGAGAGGTTGAATTATGTGAGTCTGTAGGAGGGAGGCCGAGTCTTGATTTGAGGGCAGTGTGGGAAAAGTAGTAGGATCATAGGTTTAGAGCTAGAAGGGACTTTAGGAGTTATTTGGATCCAATTCCCTCATTCTAAAAATCAGAGAACAGACTTAGACAGGTTAGGTACTTGAGTATGGTTACACAGCTAGGAAATGTCAGAGCTATAGTCTGAACTCAGCTTTTCCCAAGTTTACTATGATATACATTATACCACATGTCCCTCTCTTACTAGGGAGCAATAGCCCCTATGTTATGAGTCCCCTGTAGTACTGGTGAATACAGACACTCCTAGCCCTCTGTGCATCAAAGGCCTGAGGGACAATATGTAGGTTCTGGGTCCTTCTCCCTTCTTTCATGGCAATATCATATTTGGGGAATAATAATGAAGACTGAATATTCCAGTAAATATGAAGAACTGAGACGTTGTACGCAGACAGACACTGGGTCCTAGTCACCTTCATGTAAAAGTAACAATTTTGGGAAGCAATAATGAATGAGAAAGTCTAAACAGTTTCTGTACTTCTGATCTTCCATTCCTTCTTTCCTCTCTTCCTCCCTCTCTTCCTTCTTTCCTTTTTTCTCCCCTCCCTTCTTTCCTTCCTTCTCTCCCTGTCATCTCCTATTCCTCCTCCTTCACCTTCTTCTTCTCTCTCTAACTCTATATATCCTTTTATCCAGGCAAGATTTTCCTTTGTGAATGTCATAGTCTTGAGACCTCTGTGATTTTGGACAAAGAAAGAATGCCTTAGGAGACACAAGTGGAATTTGGAGTGTGAATGAAATAAGTGGCAATGGTGTGAATGCCAGGGTGGCACTAAGTAGATCTCTAACAATTTGTATAAGTGTAATAATTATTACTTGTACCACCTATCTCAGAGTATTGCTTTAAAGAAAATCACTCTGTAAAGTATAAAGTTCTATATAAATTCTTATTATTTCTGAGAGCCATCATCGTGCAGGAGACAGAAAGGTGGCCTTGGAGTCAGAAAGCCCTGGGTTCAAGTTCCACCTTTAGCAAATACTGGGCCATGTGATTATAGTCAAGTCACTTAACTTCTCACTACCTATAGTAAGTTATGACAATTGAACCCCAGGGATTAATCTGAATATGTAGAGGAATTTCCACAAGGAATTTCCACATCTTCTATATACTGACAAAATATCAAGTCTAGCAAAAATGTGTTTATATGTGTACATACGTGCACACATGTATACACACATATATCTATATGTAAATATTAGGTATATGTGCATATATCTACATCTGCATATATGTACTGCACATATATACTTGAGTATACATGTGTATACACGTGTGTGTTTAAAACAAATTCTTAAGTTTGGAGGAGCACCCATACCCTTTGAGGGATGATTATAGAGTAACCCAACTGCATTATTTATAAATGAAGAAATTGAGGTTCAGAAAAATAACCTGCCCAAGATCCTAATCACAACCCCCACCCCCTGCACAGACACACACACACACACACACACACACACACACACACACACACACAGAGTATACTAGCAGTCCAGATTGAAACCGAGGACTTTTGCCTGTCAATCTAACACTTTTTCCATTATACCACAACTACATGTCCTTAGAGAAAAGTGTTACTTACTGGATAGAGAATAGGACTTAGGATTCTAAAGGCATGGTTTGAATCCTGCTTCAGATATTTACTATCTATATGATCCCGGGCTAATCAATTAATCTTTCAGTTTCAGTTTCTTCATCTGTAAATTGGAGATAACAATAGCACCTCCCTGGCAGGGTAGTTGTATGAAACAAATTCCAGCTCTAATCTTATGATTTATACATTTGCAAACATGGATGTGTGTATAGATACATATATACACACACATAACATACATATATACACATACACCTATTAGACATCTCAAGCTGGATGTCTTGTGGATCTTAAATTCAACATGTCCAAAACTGAACTCATTTTCCTCAAACCCTCTACTGTTCCTAACTTGTTAGCACGATCAATTGTCTCTGTCATCTGGGCTCAGAACCTAGGTGTCGCCCTTGACTCCTCAACCTCATATAGCCAATCGTTGGCCAAATCTTTTTATTTATGCCTATCAAAATGATCTTCACCTATCAAACTGATCTTCCAAAGAGGTCTGACCATGTCGTCTTCCTACTCAATAAACTCCACTGGCTCCCTCAGGATCAAATATAAAATATTCCACTTGGCATTTAAGCCTTCTTATACTTCCAGTCTTCTTACAGTTCACTCTCCTTCCTCCTCTCCACCAGTGACATTGTCCCTCCATGCTGCTCCTCAAACAAAACACTCCAGCCTCAGATTATTTTCACTGGGTGTCCCTCATGCCTGGAATTCTGTCCCTCTACCAGCTTTCCTGACTTCCTGTAAATCCCAGCTAAAAACGCATCTTCTGCAAGAAATCTTTCCAGTCCCCCTTTATGTTGGATCTGGAATTTTTTCCAATGTATCCTGTGGATAGATAAGTAGAGAGATAGATAATTAGATAGTATATAATTGCTCACATATTGTCTATCATCAGAGAACTTCCTGGGAGCAGGGACTACTTTTGCCTTTGTATCTTCAGCCCTTAACAGTGCCTGGTAGACAGGATTTGGACTCAGGTCTGACTACAAATTTAGCACTTCTTGTACTACTAACTGCCTTTTTAAGGGGCTTCTTTTTTATTAGTATCAGCATACTTGAGTACAAAAGAGGCACAACACCAGAAATCGGCTATCATTGATCTACAAGCCCCTGTTAAGTGTCGACCAACAATCAGTAAACACTTGTTGACTTAACTTGACTCTAAACTCCTTTTCCAGGTCTAGACCCATAATCTGTGTAATCCTAATGTACGCTTGCACATGTGTGTACGTCGTTTGTCGGTGGAAGAACTCACAACCTACAGAACCACTTACAGATAACTCTCTAAACCCCCAGGGCCCGAGCCAAAAGGACGGGGCGGGGGGGCGGGGGGGGAGAGGGGGGGAGAGGGAGAGAGGGAGAGAGAGAGAGAGAGAGAGAGAGAGAGAGAGAGAGAGAGAGAGAGAGAGAGAGAGAGAGACAGACAGACAGACAGACAGACAGACAGACAGACAGACAGACGTAAAAAGACTGCGCTTGCGCAATCAGTGCGCGGGGCTTCCAAGATTCACGCTCCACCCTTCTATTCTCCCCGCCCCTTCGGCAGTGCGCAGTCGCAAAAGAAGCACGCTCCGGCTGAGGGCTAGCGTTCCGGCAAGTTTTCTTGCGGTGCTTCCGGTCGGCTGGAAACGTGGGGCACGAGCTTCACTTCCTGCGGAAGCCGGTTCCGGCAGTTGGGTAGCGGCTTGCGGCTCCCGAGGCGGGGGCGGCCGTCTCTGTCTCTCTTTCGTGAGCGCGCGGGCGAGCCGCTATGAAGATCACGCGGCAGAAGCACGCGAAGAAGCACCTCGGCTTCTTCCGCTACAACTTCGGCGTCCGGGAGCCGTACCAGCTGCTGCTGGACGGCACGTTCTGTCAGGCGGCGCTGCGAGGCCGCATCCAGCTCCGCGAGCAGCTGCCCCGCTACCTCATGGGGGAGACGCAGCTCTGCACCACCAGGTGGGCCGTGGCGCCGGGTACTGGAGGGAGCGGGCCAGCTGGGTTGGAATGGGATGGGACGGGACGGGGCGGGGAGGTGCAACGGGCCGGGGGGCGGAGTCAGGATCCGGGCTTCCGAGCTCACCCGCCTGTCTGTGTGAAGCTGCGCGAATCCTCAGCCTCGCCGAGCTTCAGTTTCCTCTTCTGTAGAATGGGAATAACAACATATTTTACGTGTGTGTGTGTGTATGAGGGACTTTGTCACTCATGAAGAATTATTCAGATTGGAAACGTTGAAGTGTTATTTACTCTGCAGAAAGAAAGTGGCATTATTTAAGTGGCATGAAAATCTCTGGTTGGGGGCCGGGAATGGAGGAGGGCGGGGCGAGTATTTTAATTTGACAGCGTCCTCCTCCAGCCCTAAGGTCCTCTCTCTGACCTGACCCGTGCATCCATTTTGGTTCCAAGTTTGCATTGAATTCCGTAAAGACTCTACCAGAGGACCCAAACCTAGCATTTATGTAGCGCTTTCACTTATTCGAAATGGGACGTTGTCTCATTTGAGCCTCCCTACCACCAGGTGGTAGGTGTCACTGTTAATGATTGGGAAACCGAAGTGCTTCAACGACCCTGTGAGGCAAGGCTGACTGTGAAGATGGTAACACTGGCATCACAAGCCTGTTGAGTGAGGCGGGATTTGAACTCGGATCTTTCCGACTCCAGTACTCCATGTACTGCTGCGCCTAGCTACCTTTGAAAGGCTTCCTTTTTCTTTTTAGGACAGGCTGACTTGAGTGCAAAGAGGTACATCACCAGAAAGTTAGCCATCAGTCAGTTGATCAATAAGCATTTGTTTAGTGTCAACCCTGTGCCACTGTGGCAGGTGGTAAGGATACAAATAAAAAAGTGAGATAGTCTAAGAGATTATTTTTGCTGTAGAAACAACCTAGGGCATATAAACGACAGTCTGAAGTACTTAGGGAGATGAAATTTCAGGTCTTGTTGACTGTTCTGTAATATTTATAGAATAAGAGATTAAGCTGTTTGTGGGTAGGAAGAGACCCTTTCTTCATTCATTCATTTAGCACATTCATTAGACACTTTCTGAGGACTGTACTGGACAATTGGAAATGTACAGACCTTAGGTAAAATGTTTCTGCCTTCATGGACCTTATTCCTGGAATGTCCTTCCCCAGTTAACTTGTATTTCTACCCATTCTTTAAATCCCAACTCAAGTGATCCTTCTTGAAGCCTTCTCATAGATTCCTTGGTGATAATGTGTTTTTTTCTCCTTGTACCTCATAAAGCACTTTATTTTCCATCTCTCAAATGCACTCATCATGCAATTTGAGTTTTATTGTTAATTATCTGTGTATGAGGGCAAAGTGTCTTATCTTTAGAGTTGGAATGAGAATGTCATTCCAGAAAGCATGTAATCCAACCACTTCCTTTTAGAGAGGAAAATAGTCTCAGTGAGATTTAATGACTTAAAGTTATTCTTCAATATGTTACCTATCCACATCCATCACCTGCCTTGCCATTACCTTTTGTGTGATAAGCATTTATAAATCTCCAGATACTGTAATGTTACTCATAGCATTGATTATTGGTAGAATAGTGTTATTTAAAAGAGGGCCTTTTATTTCTTGGGGACATTTGAGGTTATTAGAGAAGCTTTCCAGTAAAAAGCAATTCAGGATGTTTTCCTCCTCTTTACTTGTGGGCCCAACTCATTTTCCATTTGAACTTCTTATTTTACATACATTCATATTAGAGCAAAGACAAGAACAATATCAAATTTGAAGAAAATGAATGTTCAAGGATGACATTGTACTGGCAATCCAACACAATGTCACCCCCCAAACAGGAGCATCTTGGGGAACCTTACTATCTAGGGAATCCCTCCTTGATTTGTACTCTGCACTAGATCTTCTCCAGCACAGTGTTAATAATATCTTGGGCAAGTATAACTCTCCCTGTCGAAGGCCTTGCCTTATCAGAGTTATTGAATAAAGTTATTTCTTCCAAGGAATAGTCAATGGTCATCATTTTTAGATGGGTGACATCTTGTAAAAGAGCCTATAAAGGCAGGGTTTTGTAATCAACAAATAATAAACACAATGGGATCTCATATTCCCTGCATCTCTGACTTAACTGTGGAATGGTAAAGATCTGGTCCTTTGTTGAATATGACTTTTGAAAGCCTGCTTGCTCCTATCTAATGTTCTCATAGAACATGCCCTTATTTCCATATGTGTTTATCTCACATATACGTTATATATAATAAGCATTTCATTTTACTTAAATTGTAATTATATTTGATATGGTTTTTCCCTCATGCATTCTGGTTTCCAACTTTATCACTCGCTTAAAACTATTATTCCTAGTTACCTCTTTGCCATTTGTCAAGAACAGTTTTCTCATTTTTTCCACTCAATTTCTCATTTTTTTCATTTTTCACTTTTTTCTGATGTCTTTTTCATTTGACACTATTCCACTTTACCTCTTCTCCTTTCTGTGTTTTTTTCTTCGTTCTCCTACCTGACTGTGCCTTCTCAATACTCTTTAACTGGTTCATTGTTCATATCTTATCCATTAATTGTACATGTACCTCAAGAAACTGTCTTTTTTTTCTATGCTCTCTTACTTAGTGACCAATTAACTCACATGGTTTCAAGGATAATTTCTTTGCAGTCTCAGTTCTGATTTCCAGCAGCTCATTACTAACTGCCTATTGGATATTTCAGTTTGGATATCTCATAGATAGATATCTCAAATTTAATATGTCCAAAGTAGAGCTTACATATTCTCTCCTACTCTCCTGGTTTTTTATTTTTAACTAATTTCCTTATTTTTGGCCCAGGATACTCCTGTCCTAACCAACCACATTCACAAACTTGTCATCCTTTACTTCTTACTTTTACACACTCCACATATCTAATTAGTCATCAGATGTTACCATTTCTAATGTATAACATTCTTCTCTCCACTCACATTACCACCACTTTGACTCAAGCTCCAGTCAACTATCTTGGACTATTGCAGTAGCCTACTAATTACTAAACTTGTGAATATAAATTATTTATTCTTTCTGTTCGTATTTTTAGCTGCTAGCACAATGCCCAGCACAAGGTAGGTGCTTAATAAATGTTTATGGGTTTGACTGATTAGTCTCTCTGCCTCAAGCTTCTTGCTACTCCAATCCATTCTATCATATAACAACCAAAGTAGCTTTTGTGGAATGTTCATCTGACCATGTCATTCTCCCTCCCCTCTCCCACTCAACAAACTTTGGTCTTTTTATCTCTGGGATCAAATATAAACTCCTCTGTTTGACATTTAAAACTTTTGACCAACTGACCACCTTCTTTCTTCTCTAGTCTCTGTACATTATTCCCCTTCATGCCCCTTTTTGACATATGACAGTAAAAACAGGCCATGTTAAGAATGTGCCACGTCAGGCTGCTTAGGGCGTGCTGCCTTGTCCTCTAACTTCTCGCGCTCCCAGGCCCCCTCAGCGAGAGGGCTCTCTCGGGTCCCCTCAGCTGCTCATCAGCCAGTGCCTCCCCATCCTCGGTTCTTTTGTGTCTGCTTTGGTGTGCTTGTTATTTCCCTTGACAGACCATGTTTTGAGGTAGTGACTTTCATTTTTGTCTTTCTATCCTCAGTGCTAGCATAGTGCCTGGCACATAATAAGTGGGCATTTGATAAATCCTCGTTGTTTGACTCTTTTTTAATCAGGGCTTTTTCTTTCGGATGGGGGTGTCAGAAGTTAACATTCTGAGTTCATTATTAGTTTGGATTTTCCATATAGCATTTATGATTAAGAGTAGAATTTTAACACCTTTTATTTGAAAGCAAAAAAAAATTACATTTTTAATATGACCTGTTTTTACTGACATATGTCAAAAAGAACTATTTGTCTTATAAATGCTTGCCAATATTTAAAAGTCAGGTTGTTTTTTTCTTTTCAGATGTGTGTTAAAGGAATTAGAATCATTGGGGAAGGAATTATATGGTGCAAAACTAATTGCACAAAGATGTCAGGTTCGAAGTTGTTCCCATTTCAAAGATGCAGTCAGTGGTGCTGAATGTCTATTATCCATGATTGAAGATGGAAATCCTCACCATTTTTTTGTTGCAACACAGGTAATATTGCCTATGAAAAATTAGTGATTCTTTGCTTTGTTTTTTATTGCACAGTAACTTCCAAATATGTACCCTTTCCGTTGAACCCTCCCTTAAAATAAAACAAACAAGACCAGCTATAGAGCCAGAGAGTTTGAATGAAGAGGAGCAGAGCTACATAGGAATTGGTTGTTGTTGTTCAGTCATGTCCAACTCTTCGTGGACCCATTTGGGGTTTTCTTGGCAAAGATAAATAAAGTTATTTTTCATTTTTATTTTTCATTTTCATTTCTGGATGAGGAAACTGAGGCAGACAGAATTAAGTGACATACCTAGGGTCACACAAGTGTCTGAGGCCAGATTTGAACTCAGGAAGATGAGTCTTATTGACTCTAGGCCCAGCGCTTTATCCACTGTACTACCTAGCTCCTTCTGTTTAGGAATAGTAGTTAACACAACTTTATTACTACTCAGAAGGGGAATAGGACAACATATGTCAACAAGAAACAGTTTCAGTGTGCAGCCCCCACTGCTTTCCACCTGAGGACAGCACATGAAAAGATGGTTTCTGTATGTAGCACCATTTAAGCTTTTGTACTCTGGTTAAAGACTCAGAGCCCTCAAGGTCCAAACTTTGTAGGGTTTTAGACAAAGAGCCAGCAAGGCACAGATAGGAGATAGGAGTCTGTGCTGTCATCTTCAGGGCAAGAGAGTAATAAAGGCTGCACTGATGAAATGAGGGATTTTCTGAGTTGCCTGATGAGGAGTAAAGGATGAGAAGGATGCAAGGAATAACTTAACTGTATCATCCAACAAGAGATTTGGGTGGGAGGGGGCTATGGAAGTAATACTCAGTTTCTAGGTGATTAGCCTGTGTACATCCTAGGGGTTGAAGGCATACCACTCAGACCAGTTTTTACATGGTGTGGACCAGCTGACAAAATCATCCCATCTGATAGCAAGTGCTCTTAAACAGCCTTATACACTCTTATACAGCCAGATACTTAACGGAAGTGGACCATGCTGCAGACCTCCCCCTCTCCTGAGCGATGTGGGGCTCCACATGGCACTGTACCCCTCCTTGGCTCTGCAGCCTCTTCAGCTGGGGCAGCTTCAGTGCCCGGAGTCCTTGCAACCAGAACATCTCCAAGCTGAGGCCCCTGAACTGGAGCTATGGCTATGTGGTCCTTCTCCCTCCCCACTATCTCTATACTGGGAGGAGAGAAATCTATTCTTTGAGACATATAAGATAGGTCATTGAAATTCATTAAGTTTCACCTATATTACTCGGCATTCATCTTTCCTTGTTCCTCTGAATTCCTCATAATACTTAATTTAAAATATTCTTTTACATTAGTTTATGCTGTGTTTGTTAAACATTTTTGCTTTTCAATAGTTTCAGCATTTCAGCTGACTGAAATTCTTTCCAGCATTTACTTCCATCTACTTTTCCCAAACTTAAAAGCATCCAATAATCCCAATAATCCTAACCTTTGTTTTAGATGTTTGATAAGTGCCTTCTGCACTTGACACATGACAATTTGAGAAATGAAACTAAGACTCTCTTTCAGTTTTACTGATAATAAATTTTTAAAAAGAGTTCTATTTCAGAGTACTTTAGTTTTTTTATTGGCAGTCTATAATGTGCTCCTGAATAATACCTGATTAATGTTTGTTTTTCATAGGACCAGAATTTATCTCTTGAAGTAAAGAAAAAACCTGGAGTTCCTCTCTTGTTTATCATTCAGAACACTGTTGTTTTGGACAAACCTTCTCCCAAAACAATTTCCTTTGTCAAAACAACAGAATCAGGGCATCTTGTCTCTGTTCACCAGAAACAGAGCATCAAGAAACTCAAAGAAGAACAAGGTCTAATAAAAACCCCTGAACAGAAAAAGAAGAGGAAACGAAAAGGTGTGAGTGGTCCCAATCCTCTTAGCTGTCTGAAGAAAAAGAAGAAGGTGCAAGATTCAAACCAGTCTTCTGCCCCTGAAAAGAAAAGAAGGAAAAGAATTCGTAACAGAAATAGAACAAAAGCAGTTTCTATGCCACCAGTGAAACAGAGCGAAGGAGTACAATGCAACTCTGTGGACTAATTGAATTGAAAAGTTTTTAGAGACTGACTAAATTCTTCATTTCTAGAGCAAAATAAGGTTATGATTTGTGTCAGTGTTTCTGATGAAATTTTAAAGACATCTCCGTAAATTTGCCTGGACCTGTTGTTTATCACCTGAAAAATAAAATAAAAGAATGAAGAAGAATCGAATACAGTAGAAAATATGACGGTTCTACCTCTGTTCCCCTGTCTCTTACCTCTTTGGCTCCCCCAGTCATTCTTGTTAGGTTATCAGTGTTTTCTTTGATTCATTGTTACTGTGGAATTAGCAGCTCTGAAGCAGTCTATTGGAAATGTTAAGAGTTTGTTGTGAGTTGGAAGTTCAAAATGCAAATATGACTTAAAATCAGTTAGATAATATATGTTTTACTTTATGCTTAGTTCACCAGATTAGTAACAACATTTATACCTGTTAAATTAAATCATTAGTCTTCTTCCTTTCCCTTTAAATTGGCAGCTGGATTAAATGACTGACTTTGAAAAAATGAAATGTCAAATTTAATATATGCATAGAATTATTTTAAATTGTTTTATTGGTTTCTTCTAAAAATATCTTAAGATTTCATAATATGAAAACATGTTATAATTTTATACATGATAGCACTCAATTTCAGTGACAGTTTTTCCTAAATAAGTTCAATTGATGCATTTTCATTTTACATTATCGTTTCTGTATTTACCCATACCCGCATCCTATCCACCCTAAAATTGAGAAAGAAAAATACTTAAGTGATCATATTAAGCAGTATATGCAGCATTCTGCTCTGGTTGTCCCCCTTTTCTCTGCCAAGAGGAGGGGCATGTTTCATTGTATGTTCACCTGACTTGTTAACTGGTTTGTGAATTAGGTCTTTGCCTTCCTTTTAGTGATTTATTCACTTACATTGTTATAGTCATGTATGGTATACTGGGTTTGCTTATCTTACTCTCTGTCAGTTCATAATACATCGTTGCATATTTCACTGAATTTGTCATTTCTTCACTATGTGTCAGTTATATTTGTGTGCCACAGTTTTTCAGCCATTTCCTAATCAGTGGACACCCACTTTGTTGTAAAACATTTTTTTGATATGTATTTTATTTGTTTTTCTACCTCCTGCTCATGGGTGGAGTTGCTGGGTCAAAGTAACTATGAACCCCTTAGTCATGTATGTCACATTTCTAACTTGTTTTCCAGAGCAGCTGGGCCAATTTACCCCTGCATCAGGAGTGTATTAGCATGCTATTATTCCCATGCTCAGGAATATTAACCATTACTATTTATGTCTTAATTGTTAGTTTTCAGGGTTTCACTTCAGAATTGTTTTATTTTGCATTTTTCAGTGATTTAATCCTGTTTTCAGAAGGTTGTTGATCATTTGCAGTTCTGAAAATAATATTCTTTGCTCACTTACCTATTAGGGAATGGCTCCTGATTTTATATATTAGTATCAATTTCTTATCTATCTTGGATGTTAAACTTTGTCAGTCAGGGATATCAGATACGAAGATTTCTCCCCCTCAAAAATTTTGGCGTTTTACTCAATTTACATTAATTTTGTGCAGAAGCATTTTGATTATGTAAATAACAGTTTGTCTTTTATGATTCTCTCCTTTTGACTGTGAAAAGTTACTCATGCTCAAATTTTTAAAAAATTATTTGATCTTTTATATTCAGCTCACATCCATTTAGAGCTTCTTGTGTGATATGTTATATAAAATGTTGATCTAATTTTTGCCAAAATGCTTTCCAATTTTTTGAGCTATTTTCAGATAAAAAGTCTTCCCAGTAATTTGTTATTTATGGGTCTAATGGTCCAATCACAATTTTGTTTACTTATATTTTTTTGCCACTCTTTTTAGAGGCTGAAAAATGTCCCCATAACCACTATTAACTTTAAAATTGCTGATGACCTAGAGTGGGGGTGGGGGGATGGAGAGGAAGATGATGTAACCATCCTTTTCATCAAGAATTGTTAAAGTGCCTAATTCTACCATAAATGTTTGAAAGGTGGCCCAGGGGGGTGGCTACGTGGTGCAATGAGTAGAGCACTGACCCTGGAGTCAGGAGGGCCTGAGTTCAAATCCAGCCTCAGATAACACTTGCTAGCTGTGTGATCTTAGGCAAGTCACTTAAAACCCAATTCTCTTGCCTTCCTCACTCTGGGGAAAAAAAGAAAAAGGTGGCCCAGACTCCTTTTCCACCTGTTATTCATACACTGAGTATTTTTAAGTGCCTTTAGGTAATGAAGATGAATATCGAATTAAGCTTGTGCCTTTTTTCTTCCTTTGCAGACAAATTGTGTTTAATGTTTGTTTCTTAAAGGTTATCTTAATCAGAGTTTGTCAGTCTTAAATTTAAATGCAACTCTGGAAAAGCTGTATTATGTTGGATGTATCCCTCGTATTTACCTATATAGTAGGTGCTTATTGTTTATTGAATAAATTAATTTAGAGGAGTGCCAATCTTTGATTTCCCTTCTCATTGGGAAACCCTCCAGTATGCAAAGCAGCAACTCTTCTATAACTTCAGGCTTAGAGAACTCTTTAAAGCACTGAATTAAAAAAAATTTTTTAAAGCATTGATAAGTTTTTAAAAAAATATCACCTATACTTCCTAATGTACCCATTTCCCAACTATCTCTTCTTAAAATAATAAAAAAAAATAGTTCAGGGGATACTAAAAGTGCCCATAGTCAGAGGCAGGATCTAAACCCAGGTCTTCTGACTCCAAGACCGCTTGATATCTACTATACTCTGCTGCTTCTGTACTAATATGATAATAGAATGTCAATTATAATCAGATGACACAATATTTGTAAAGGGCTTAGCACAGGAAGTAGCAATTGTTCCTCCTCTTCCCTACCATCTGAAGATAAAGTCCATTTATTCCAAAACTTGTTTGCTCTCTTAAATGAAGTGTATTTTGTCAAAAGTGTTTTCAGCATCGTTTGATATAATCATGGTTTTACTTATTTGTATATGACATTATGTTTGTGATCTTAATATTGAGCCAGTTTTTCATTCCTGGTATAAATCCACTTTTCATTTAATTGTCCTGTTGTTTATGTTTAAGGCTAGGTACAAATCCTTTTAGATCAGGGGTTATTACCTTTTTGTGTGTGTCATGGACCCCGTTGGCAACTTGGTAAAGCCTGTGGAAGCCTTATGATAATGATCTGATAGTATAAAGTACATAGGACTGCAAAGGAAACCATATTAAATTATAGTTGTCAAAATATTAAAACATTACATTATAATATTAAAACAAGTTCACAGAATTCATGCACTGTTTTAGATATTACCTAACAAGAAATAAGAATTTGAGAAAATTCTTGAGGATTTTGAGAAAAAAAATTCTTGAGAAAATCGAGAAACCCCAGTTTGTGAAGATTTAAGCAGTTACTAAAAAGAATAATAATATGAGTGCCTTTGTCACTTTGACCTTTATGGTAACCACATTAAATATGAAATGATTTTAGGTGTGCATAGAAGTAGTTGCAAAAATTGTTTAATGTGATAGGTTTGAGTCATGGGAACTTCAGTAATAGTTTGGTTTGTTCTGCACCCACTAGTGAGAAAAAAACTGGAAAACTTCCATGTCTTCAGTTATTCCTTGTGGTAACAGACCCGGTCAAGAAATAGTGCTGAGGAAATGAAGTATTTAATTAGGAGAGAAGTAAAATAGTATGGCAACAAAAGCAATTTCAGCACACATTCCAAAATGAGTGGAGTATCATTGCCTAGCAGATATTTTGAAATGTAGGCTTCTTTAAATTCATGATTGCTGTAGTGGAGGCATGAGCTTAGTTTTTCTCTGTAGATCAAATAGCCTGCTTTCTCTGTTCATATCTGTGTGACAACTCTGTGCAACCAGCTTTTCTCCCCTAGGGCTCCAAGTTGTACCATCTCCCTGCCATATTCAACTTACCTTGCCTTGGGCACTTCTGCACTTGCTTAGTAGCTGCCTGCAGGTGCTTGGGGTGGCTGGAGGGGAAGAATTAGAGGTTGAGAGTGTCGTTACTCATCAAAGACCCAACTTCCCATCCTCTACACAAGCAGAGCACAGGAAAAGGGGAAAGTTGCATACACATCAGCCTTATGGCTATGGGTTACACGAGATGAATGCTTTGAAAACTTTGAAGTGCTATACTAATGTGAATTATTATGATTACTATGTAGAGACCCAGGGGGAAGAAAGATGCCATAATGATTGGCGCACTAAACTTGGAAGTCAGGGAGACCTGAGGGAGTCCGGGAATTCTTCTGCAAACATTAGCTGTACACCCTTGGCAAATCATTTAACCTCCATATCAGTTTCCTCATCTGTAAAATGGGCATAATAATAGCATCTGTCTCCTAGAGTCATGAGGATTAAATGAGATGAGGTGTGTAAAGTGCTTGTAAACCTTAGAGTGCTATGTAAAATTAACTGTTTATTAATAGCTCTCTATGGATATTTGCTTTTTTGTTTTGTTTTCTTTTTTGTAAATAAATTAATGTATTTATTTTCTTGTTTACATCATTCATTTCCATGAGATTTTGAGTTACAAATTTTCTCCCCATCTTTCCCCTACCTACCACCTCAAAAAAGCCACCCCACTGTATTACCTCTCCCCCAATCTGCTCTCTCCTATGTCCTCCCCCATCGCCCCTCTGACTTTCCGGTAGAGCAGGATGGATCTCCCTACCCTAGTGCCTGTATATCTTAATTCCCAATTGCATGTAGTTAATAATAAATATATATGTATACATATATATTTTTTAACATTTGATTATAAAGCTTTAAATTCTAGATTCTTTCCCTTCCTCCCTCATCACACACCCCCACTGGAAGGACAAGCAATTAAATACAGGCTGTACATGTGTAATTACCCTGAACATCTCCACAGTGGACATATTGTGAGAGACTGATTATGTGTCCCTCCTTCCTATCCCGCTCCCCCCTTGTTCTATTCTTTACCCTGTCCCTGTCCCTTTACAGAAGTGTGTACTTCCAGCAACCCTCCCCCCTACCCTGCCCTCCCTTCCATCATTCCACCTCTCATCCCCATCCCCCCTACTCTCCTGTGTGGCAAGATGCCCAATTTAATGAGAGTAGGGTTGACC
>CM053580.1:490270567-490312411 GCA_028627135.1 Pseudochirops cupreus
TTCTCATTTCTCTTCCCAATTTTTCTTCCATTTCTCTTATTTGGTTTTCAAAATCCTTCTTAAGCTGCTCTATGGCTTGTAGGAAGTCTACATGTTTCTTGGAAGCTTTTGGTGTGGGAGTTCTGACTATGTTGTCTTCCTCCCATTCCATGCTTTGATCTTTTTTGTCCCCCAGGAAGGAATCTAGAGTTTGGTTGCTGTTCTTACTTTGCTTCCTTTGCCGGCTCATGTTGCCAGTGAATTACTTGACTTTTTAGCTCTGTGGAACTCTGCTTCCAGAGGGGAGAGCTCTATCTCAAATTGCTGGGGTTTTCCTAACTGCTGGAGCTATTAGGAGGCCGCTTCAGCCCCCGTCAGCTTTGGCTCACTGAAAACGCACCCCAGGACCACCACCCAAGACCGTGATCCAGATCCAAGCTGCTGAGCACAAGAGCGCTGGGCCTCTGAATGATCACTTGGCCCCCCTGCAATCCGCAGACCAGGAGCTTCTGAAGCAGCCACATGGAAGCAGCTGCAGGGCCACCACTTCTGCCACTTCATTGCCCTGGAGGCAGTTTGGCCGGACCGCTTTTCTCCCCCAAATTTAGCTGAGTTCCACTGACCTTTCACTTTGTTCTTGTTTCTTATGGGTTGATAGTTCTGGAAACTGTCACAGCTGCCACTGATCCACTCTCCTAAAGGCTCCAGCTGAGGCTCGTTCTGGCCGCCCCAGGCTGGTTTCAGGTTGGGCTGGTTTCAGCTCTCAGTGTACTGTGATGAGCCCTTCCTGCCCAGCCGCCTTCAGCATGAGATGTGTTTTTTCTGTAATTTTGTGAGTTCTGGAGCCCTAGAATTTGTTTAGAGTCATATTTTATGGGTATTTGAGGTGGCTATGTGGGAGCTGATGAGCTTTCCTGCTTCTACGCTGCCATCTTGGCTCTGCCCCCCTCTCTATGGATATTTGAAAGATAAATTAGAAAGGGAAAGGGGAGGGAATAAGCATTTATTAAGCACCTACTATGTGCCAGGCACTGTGCTAAGCACTTTACAAATATCTCATTTGCGTCTCCCAACAACCCTGTGAGCAACATAGGTGGTATTATCATCCCTACTTCACAGAGGAGGAAACAGAGAGAGGTTAAATGGCTTGCTGAGGATCACACAGCTAGTAGTTTTTGAGACTGGATTCAAACTCAAGTCTTCCTGACTCTAGGCCCAGAGCTCTATCCATTGCCACCTAGTTGCCTCAATAAGAAGTATTAGATTTAGGTAGTTCCAAAGAGGGAAGAAAAATGGGACCAATGGGTAGAAGTGACAAGGAGGCAAATTTCAGCTCAAAATGTGGAAGAATTTCCTAATGATTAGTTCAATCCAAGATCATTGTAGGCAGACTCATAAGGTACTGAATTCTCCGTCATTGGAACTCCTTAAGTAGAAGCTGGTTAACTGACCCTTTATTGGAGATGTTGTAGAAGAGATCCATGTATTGGGCAGAAGGGTGAACTAGTTAGTCTTTCCAACTTTAAGATTTCGTGATTGCCATAGTTTTTTGCTCCAGTTCATCCAAAATTCACTATTTTACCCGAGGGAGAGAGAGAGAGAGAGAGAGAGCCCTGAATGGGGCTTATGTTACCTCCCTAAGCTTTCACAATCATCCTAGCCAAAGCAACTTTCTACATGGTTGACTGAATGTAAGCAAAACGTATGGGATCATGCTTTGCTTTTAGTATCTAGTTGGCTATACTTTGATGTTCATAAGCGTTTGCTAATCACTAATTAGTTCACAGGCCAGCTCACATGTATAATACTATAAATATGGCTAATTTCCAATAATAATCAGAATCTCTTTGACCTTTTCCCCAGCCTCTTGTGAAGGTGATAATTTTCATGTGTCTACTCTCTTTTCTCTCTCCCAAGGCAACATGACCTTAATCTTCAGCAGAGTTCTCTTATCACTTCTCTCATGGTGTGATGAACTTAGCAATTTTTGCCAAATGACATTCCACCCCTGTAATTGCCCACCTTTACAAAGCAGTTAAGAAATAAATTTGGGCCACTTAGAATGTAGTTGTGTTTAACACTCCACATACAAGGGCAGTAGTATATTCCAATGTATAAAAATGTCACAGAACCAAAAGCATAATTTCCCTAGGTGGCTACACACCAAAATTTTAAAAGCTTGGAATGCTGGCTTACACTGACTATAAACACATTACTTCATAGGTAGGAGGAACAATAGTTATAACTATTAAATGTTGTTTTACTCTCTGTTGGATTTCTGGTTTCTGAGCCATTTTCGTTGTTGTTGTTTGTCTATTTTTGGTGATGCTGGGGAGTGTCCTTGGATCTTTGCAGTGCCAATGCAATATTCACAGCACTGACAGCAACTGTAAATATGCCAGCATAGGTCTTAATCACAAAATATAACAGACTCTCCATATAGAAGAAGGAGCAAAACATTTATTTAAACACCAGGAAACCAAATCCATCAGAAGTTAACACACCATAACACAGCAGAGAGCCATACCATCCTTTAGCCTTCCCACAAACCAACACTCACAAGTATAATGTCAAGCAAAGAGAACTTCCAAGATTTGGAACACCAGCATAGTAACTCTCCATATTATTCAGTGACAAATTAAGGCAAAACATTCACAGAAAAGAGAAAATCAACAAACAGCATTTGGCATGTGTAATTCAATAATTTAGTAAGTCCTTAATTCAATCCAAATACTACTCCACCCCTGGGAAGTACATTCATTTAGTCAATCACAAAGTCTCTCTTCTCAAATGGAGATTAGTTTCCAATCATAAACAAAGAACATTCATTTGGTCAGTCACAGAGCACAAAAAAAGTCAAGTTTCCCACCCCTGGATCACAACTGAATTACAAAAAAATTATCATCAGTTAGCAGCCAAGCACCTTCTCAAAAGGGGCAGTAGAGAGAACAAAAGGCCATCTACCCCTAAGCTACAAAGATATCATCACAACATTTAATACCCAAGGAGAGGTCTTTTCTTCATCTCGACCTGAGGCAAGTTCTCAGCAATCTCTGTTCTGGGGAGACAAAGCTTAACGAAGCCACAAGATGCATTGCCAGTGTCCTTATCGAGATACTCTCTGCCAGCAGAACAGTCCCAGAACCCTTGAAAGCATCAGCAAGACCCTCTTCCAGGATTTCTGTACATATACAACAAGAAAATCCTTCAGGGCTTCTGAACCAACAGCAAGGTTCCAGGACCTCTGCAACAACAGCTCTGTCCTTCACCAGCAGAGGAGTCTGGCAAAATAACATCAAAACAGACAGATAAAATACTGGCATCACAGCCGTGCCTCCTCAGTTCTTGGTAGTTTTGGGTGGCAGTTCTCAAAAGTCCCAGGCAGCTCCAACTGGCCCTCAGCAGTCTCTCTCTCTCAGCAACTCTGGCCCCTGGCAATTCTCATCTCTCTCTGCCTCCATGATACTGCTCCCCAAAAGTTCTTCTGGCCTTCTCTGCTTGGGCCTGTCTCTAAATCCACCACACCAGATCCTCCCAGTTCAGCCCTCTCTCTTCATGTCAACATGTCTATCCCACAAGTGGGATTCACATGCTCTGGGTTTTAACACAACCCCAAAACCAAGCCAATACAAGGGGATCTTTAAATTCCATTACCGTTACAACAAGCCTAGCTGTCTCAGAAGGGTATAAATACTCACAAGCCTAGCTGTCTCCCTGGGTACATCCTCTCCTCTCTCCAGTTCTAACTACTCTGACTCCCAGCTTCCTGTGGGCTCTGCTCCACCCTTCAGCAAACTCCTTTCACCACAGTCTCATGTAACTACATTCAGCCTATTAGGGGGCAGTGAAGATCTTCAAATCAGAGAAGATCTTCATATTTCCTTAAGCTTATTAAGGGTCAGGGAAGATCTTCAAATTCCCATTACCATTACAATCTTTCAATAATTGATCTAGTCTAGTCACGCCATGCCATAATGGCAGTTAATCTGTGTCTTATGTTTTTGCAGACAATTGTACTCAATTATAGAGGTAATATTTTTTTTCTTCAATATACTCCTTACCTACTTCAATGCTCCAAATTCACTAAATCAGCTGACTAGTCACATTGCATTTATAAGTGTCACTTCTAGCCTCTGAGACTGCTTCAGAAAGCCATACAAATTGCAACAGATAATAAAATGTTAAATCTTCTAATCTTCCAATACAAGCACAAGCATAATGAAAAAGTTTTGATAGACTGGCAGGGAAACATCTTTGTGGGAAGAATTTAAAAGATATATTTATCTTTTTTCTCACAATGCCTTGAGTGAGTCATAATCACAAATTATAGTGGTCCTTGATTAGCTCATCTACTTAATGCTGTCAGCAGATGTTCAGGGAATGATTTATATTATAAACAAAACCTACCAATATTATCTCTTGCCTGGACTGTTGCAATAGCCTCCTAATTTGTATTCTTTACCCCAGTCTTTTCATTTTCTAATAGTACATCCCTCCCACAGCTGCCAAATTGATAATCCTCAAACACAAATCTGGCTATGTCATCCAGGTCATTTGAAAATCTTCAATGCCTTCTATTGCCTTTAGGATAAAACACAAAATGTTCAGTTTGTCATTTAAAGCCCTTCACATTGAGAGCCTTGACATTCCATCCCTGTCCTTTGGGCCTTTGTCTAAGTGATGTCTCATTTATGGAATTCATTCTCTTCCCACCTCCACTTCAAGGAACTTCTCAGATGCTCCTCATTACCTGAGGTTTTCCTGTTTGGTGCCCATTGATTAAAGTTGGGAGCAGTAGACAGCATGGACCCAATGGAAGAGTGCTGGCATAGGGGTGGGAGAGGCAGGAGTTTGATGTCTCACTTTTACAGTTTTTTTGGGGGGAAACAGACCAATTCTTCTCTGTGCCACCTTAGTGTTAGTTCATTAACACACCCAAATCATCTCAAAGTTATCAGCACCTTTTGATGTTCTGCTGGTCTAGAATTGGGGAAGTCTGGGTTTTGACTGGGATTTACATATCATGAAACCAAAAGCCTTTGTAGCAGCACCTCTATGGTGGGGTAGGTTGAAGTCTCTTCATACCTTCATATGTTCATCTTCATGCTACTTACTCTGAGTATTTGCCCCAGGTGCAAAAATTCTTAGTTGCAGTTCTGAGTGTGAAATTTTCTGTCTTTAAAATGAAGATATTTGACTACATGAGATTTAAATTTCCCTTCTTGCTCTGACATTCTGTTAAACTTTGACAGCAACAGGTGCTAAATAGTATTAGGCTGGGAAGGCAAAGTTTTTATAATTGCTGTCAACCTACTCCACATCCCAGGAACCATTTCTGTGTGGCACCAATTGAAGGCCTGTACTCACTGATATAGGAAGGAGAAAAGAGGAACTGACCCCCTAGTTCTCACTGGAAGGTCCAACTGCAAAGTGATTGATTACCGTTTTTATCCCCATATACCTACAGAAACTACTTGGAACATAATGGGGACAGAAGCTGAACTACTCTGTCCTGACTGAGGGCTGTCACAATGGTGACTCTTCTAGCTCATCTTGCCACTCTGTGGAGAAAGATTATATTTCCCCTTTTGTTCCCTCAGAATTTGGACCATCAACTTCACTACTGCTGAGTTCTCTGTGGTGTCTAAGTCAGTTGGCAATCAGGTTCTCATTTGGTAATTGAATGGACCACTCTAGGGTTCAGGTATACTGAGGAGAGGGGAAGGGGAAGACAGGTCTCCTTTTCCACACATCTCCAGTGGTATCCATTTGACACTTCTTTGGAAACCAGGAAGAACAAAATCTGATGATAGTGTACCAATATTGAACTTATTATACTTGCAAGAATCCAAGTTTGCAAAGTCCTTTGCCTGTATTCCACACTCTACTGAGTTATAAAATCACAGAATTTCAGAATTAGAAGAGAGCTCAGTGTCCATCTAGTCCAATCCCTATCTGAAAATAATTCCCTCTGCAACATACTTTAAAAAGTTGTCACATCATCCAAAAAAAAAAAGGGAAAAGGACCTATGCGTAGAAAAATATTTATAGCAGCTCTTTTTGTGATAGCTAAGGATTAGAAATCAAAGGGATGCCCATCAATCAGGGAATGGCTGAACAAGTTGTGGTATGTGATCATAATGGAATATTATTGTGCTATAAGAAATCACAAGCAGCATGATTTCAGAAAAAACTTGAAAAGGCTTTCATGAACTGATATAAAGTGAAGTGAACAGAACCAGGAGAATTTTGTACACAGTAACAGCAATATTGTTCAGTGAAGAACTGTGAATGACTTCGCTATTCTCAGCAGTACAGTGATCCAAGACAATCTCAAAGGACTAATGGTAAAGCATACTGTTTGCCTTTAGAGAAAGAACTGATGTTGTTTGAATACAGAGTGAAGCATGCTGTTTTTTCACCTTCTTTCATTTTTTTGTCTTCTTGTACAAAATGACTAATATGGGAGTGTTTTACATAATTGCACATGTATAACCTATATCTGATTGCTTACCATTTCAAGGGGATGGGAAGGAGACAAGGGAGGGATAGAATTTGAAACTCAAAACTTAAAATAAAAATCTTAAGGAAAAAAAGTGATCATGCAGCATTTGCTTGAAAATCTCCAATGAGGGGGAACCAGCTCTCTCCTGAAACACTCCATTTCACTTTATAATAGTTTTCACTGTTTTTCATTAAGCCTACATTTTTATCTTAGCAACATCTACTCATTTCTCCTATTTCTGTTCTTTGGGACCAAGAAGGATAAGTTTTATCCATCTTCCAGCCTTTCAAATACTTGAAGATGGATAAGTCAATAAATTAACAAGCTTTTATTAAGCACCTACTATGTGCCAGTCACTGTGTTAAGTTCTGAGATGAGAAAGGCAAAATATGGTCCCTGTCCTCAAGGAGCTCACAGTCAAATGAGAGTCCATAATATAATGTCTCTTAAGTCTTTTTTTTTTCTTTTTGGAGGGAGGAAGGTAGGGCAGTTGGGGTTAACTGACTTGCCCAAGGTCACATGGCTAGTTTTGTGTTAAGTGTCTGAGGCTGGATTTGAACTCAGGTCCTCCTGACTCCAGGGCCAGTGCTCTATTCACTGTGCCACCTAGCCACCCCTCTCTTAAGTCTTAATAGGCTTAATAGGTTTAAGTCTATTCTTCTCCAGGTCAAACACATCCAGTTCCCTTAACCAGTCCTCATATGCCAAGATCTCAAGGCCACTCATTATGCTAGTTGGTGAGTCCACTTACTCTGCACTACTCTTAAGCTTTTCCATAGCCTTCCTTGGCTATGAAACCCAGCACTAAACACAACAATATAGCTATGTCTGAACAGAGTTAAGTATAGGAGGGCTATCACCTTTTTGTTTCTGGAAGCTATATCACTTAGTCCAGCCTTTCATATCATTTGGTTCAGCCCGGTATGCTAGCCTGGATGTGCATTGTGTTAACTATTGTGCAGTGTGTTAATTATTCCTCCCAAAAGGCAGCTAGGTGGCACAGTGGATAAACTGCTGGGCCTGGAGTCAGGAAAACTTGTCTTTGTGAATTCAAATCTGGCTTCAAAACTTCCTAGCTGTGTGACCCTGGGCAAGTCACTTAACCCAGGTGGCCTCAGTTTCCTTATCTGTAAAATGAGCTGGACAAGGAAATGGCAAACCACTCCAGTATCTTTGCCAAGAAAACCCCAGATAGGGTCACAATGAGTCACATATAACTGAACAACAACTACATGAGAGTAACAACATTCCTCCCAACTTTGTGCAACATGTAAATTTGGGAAGCATGCCATCTGTGCTTTCATTTAAATAAGTGATAAAAATACTAAAAAAAGCACAAGGCAAAGCAGAGATCCTTGGAGAGCTCAATTGGAGAGACAGCTTTCCAAACTGAAACATCTAGTTGTGCTGTCTTGCTCTATAATGTTTAATTGCCTTTCAACACTACCCCCGTTACAGATTCCATCACTGCTCCCAGTCAGCTACAGGGCAACAACTTAGTACTTATTTCATATTCTTGTTCAGATTTTGATTTGTGATTGTAAACCAAATGTGCGTGTGTATACATACACACACACACACACACACACACACACACACACATATATATATATATATATATATATACACATACACACACATATATACATATATACATACTTGGGTACTATATATATACATATATATATATATATATATATAATGTATATGTAAGCTCTTTTCTTCTTTTACTTTACTCCCTTGAGAATTAAATTATAATTCTTTGGCACCCTTTAGGGCAGTGGTTCTCAACCTTCCTAATGCTGTGATCCTTTAGTACTCACATGTGGGCGTATCTGCATGTGGGTGGACCTGCCTGGAGACGAATAGAGGAGTGGTGTCTTGGTTCCTAAGACCATCAGAAATATATGTTTTCCTATGGTCTTAGGCAACCTCTGTGAAAGGGTCATTGGACCCCCAAAGGGGTCGTGACCCACAGGTTGAGAACTGCTGCTTTAGGGGAAGGCCCTCACTTCCAAAAGTGGTTAATACAGTACCAGTCACATAACAAATGTAAAATACATACTTACTAATGGATTCAAATAATGTAACTGAGCAGTTGGATCAAAACACAAATCAGCTCTTTAGAGGTAGTTTAATGCCTGAAATTAACACCCGGAGAAAATATCTTTGTATTTTGAACAAAATTTTAGGAAACAAGAATATTTTGCCGCTGGTAAACAGCTCAGGTGTCAATATCTCAGTCTACTTTTCTCCATGAAATAAGTGCCAGTGGCTCTTTGCTAGTGCTAACTGTCCACTCCCTGATGGTGTCAGAAAAACACCGTCTGTCATCTTTTGCCGGCAAATCTATTCTAGTGTGAGTCTTTCTACAGGTGGCGCCTGTTCAGGATGTTAACTTGTTTTGCTTAATAGTTTTTTTTTTTGGAGTAACATTTTGTAGCTTTGCTATTTCTTTTTAATCGTCATCATTGTCATAAAGTACCTTAGTCTAAAGAATGGAGGAGATGGCCTCCAAGATTCCTTTTGGCTTTAAGTCTATGGTCCTAATATATTTGTTGTTGTTTTCAGTCTTGGCTGACTCTTCATGACCCCATTTGGGATTTTCTTGGCAAAGACACTTACTGGAGAGGTTTGCCATTCACTTCTCCAGTTTATTTTACAGAGAAGGAAACTGAGGCAAACAGAATTAAGTGACTTGCTGGTAAGTGTCTGAGGTCAGATTTGAAATCAGGTCTTCTTGACTCCAGGCCCTGATACAACATCTAACTGCCCTTATATATTAGGTGAATTCAAATATTGGAAATTATAGGTTGGGAGGATGTTCATTAGGAAATGAGTTCATTTAAGCTGCTCTGTTACTGTTGTGCAGAGAATAAGAGCAAGCTGAGACCTAGGTTCAAGGTAAAATTTAGGCATGGATTTTTTGATCAAGCGTGCGACTACCTGGAGTGTAAATTCAAATCAGGCAGTCTTGACTGAACATACAAAAAGTGTTTAAAAAGACTAAAACCACAAAAACCACAATCAGGGAGGGGAGCTAGCATAAACAATGATGTACAGAAACCAAGAACAGCCATTGGTTAGATCTCTAGCTCAGGGATAATTTGGGAATATGGTGCAAGGGTACAAGGGTGCAACCTTCCTGGATCATGAGGGTCCCTCCTAAAACAGGGTGGAGGGTACAGGGTAGAGGGTTGTGGTAAGCTTCCCAGAACAGGGTGGAGGGTATAGGGTGCAGGGTCATTGGGAAAGGGGGAGTAGAGATTAGTTAATTTCCCAGAACAGGCCGAGGTCATGTTCTGGGTGTAGGGTGTTGGGACCCTGCTTGGTTAGTGGAACAAAAGAGGGTGGTCTCTTCTTAAGATAGACTTGCACCATACCATAAACCCAGGAGTGATCTTTTGTACAGAATGCTGATTCAGGGAGAAGGGGGGGGAGTCAGGGGATCACACCTTGGGCAATTTACCCAAGACTATGCCTTAAGCTGTTTTGAAATAACCTTGCTAGCAACAGGGTTTTAGGACAGAGACAAAGACAAAAATATGAAGGGCCAAAATATGGTGAGCCTCAGAGTAGTATGATTTGGGTTTGGGTACAACAGTACCATGTAGTTTACTGAAGTAATAACATTCAAAATAATATTTCAGGTCTCATCTTTCATAAGTTAAATTTATAAGTGTATATAATTATTAGCAGAGAAGTGAATAAAGCTAAGAAACAGATTACACGGTTCATAGATTTAGAGCTGGAAGATGCCATCGACGTCGTATGGTCTAATTCACATCTTAGAGATGAAGAAACTGAGACCTCCTTAGTGCTAGGGTCTTCCCTCTGTTGTTTATTTCTAATTTATCCTGTATATAGCTTATTTGTAACTCCTTGCTGGTATGTTGTTTCCCTCATTAGACTGTGAGCTAATTGAGAATGAAGAATGTCTTTAGCCTCTATGTATGTTCCCAGCACTTAGCAGAGTGCCTGGCAGTAGTGAACCTTTAATAAATACTTAATGACCAAGTGAATCAAAGAGAAATTAAGAATCCAAGGTCATAAAGAGATTTGAGCTTAGATCTTCTGACTTTCAAGCCAATGCTTTCTGCTCTACTATGGTGTCCCAAATGTGACTACTTGTAATCTCAAATTGTGGGATATATATATCATGGCATAAAGGACTTGGTCCTTGAAAGATCAGTGCCAAATCACAGAAAAGGGACCCCTATGAGGTGTTCAACTAACCTTGAAAATTTGATCCTTTTACGAGGTATGAACAAGTTCCAGAAAAGGAGCAACAAGGCATAGGATGCACAATGATTGGGCACTAACATTTAAAAGTCAATTTAGTCAGTTCAGAAACAAAGTAGAAGAGGAACCCTCCTCCTGATGAGACAGACATGCAGAATATATAGGGAACTGGACAAGAGGAGGTCATGAAAAGTCATGTGGAGCAGGTAGAACAGAAGTCCTCAGACTCCAGGAGTGAAGCTGTTTGGTGGCATTCAGACAGAAGAAATGTCACTCATACAGTCCAGGCTGCTTTCTTTGGGGCACCTGCTTCTCTACTTTTTAGTCTGCTCTCTTAGTTCCAGAGGCTACCTCCAGCCATGGGTATTCCCTTCCATAAATCTTCTGAAGATCTGGATAAGAACTGATATTATCTTCAAATGTGGCTGCCACTTGGGACGACTGAATTGATTTGCTTCCTTTTTAATCCATTTAAGGGGATTTGTTTTCTCCCGATACATGGATCACTTGGTCTGGACACATTTTTGCAATTAGCTTATCTCCTTGTTTTTATGCCTCTTTTCTGTGATTAGGCCCAGGGCTTACAAGAGCCAACTCTTTTATAATGGTATGGCATCATTTTTTTGTTAGTGTTTATTCTTAGTGTAATAGATAAAGTTTCTCATGCTATTTTTTGTGAAAGAGAGAAATATATGTGAGCAAGACAATAGAACAATTAGATAAATTTGGAGGTGGTTGAAGGGATGGATCCAAAGAACAGTCATTATTAATGGCCTTATGGCAACTTGGAAAGTTTTTTATAGGAGTGCTCCAGAGATCTATCTTGACCTTGAACTTATTAACATTTTCCTAGTGACTTGGACAATGACATAAACAGCATGCTTATCAAATCTGCAGGTTTCACAGAACTGAGAGGAGTAGTAGATCTGTTGGAAGACACAAGAAGATAGTCCCTCTTACAGAACCTCCTGGAAGAAATCTGTAACTACTTAAACAATTTGGACCTAAAAGTAGGGGAAGATAGTGTAACAGTCTGTGATTAGGACAGAAGGGGCAGAGGTATGAGATTTGATCACTTTCATTTCAAATGACTAGTGTCGATCACATTTCTTTTGTTTCACTACCTTTTTTTTTTCCAGAAGGGATTTAAGAGCAAGGAAAGGGAAAAAAAGTGTAAGAGTATGTGATGATGGGAAAAATATAATTTATAATCATGACTAGGAATGGGAATGGGAAGAATTCACCTACCTAAGGAATAAAGGTAGCAAAATGGATAAAGAATCCAGAATCAAACATACATTGTTTATATAGGAAATGCATTTGAAACATAAATATTCACATGGATTTCTAGGCTTTTGGGATGCCATCCTCTCTTGGTTCTCCTCCTTCTTATCCTACTTATCTCCCCTTCCTGCTCAGTTTCCTTTGTTGGATCCTCATCCAGAACATGCCTTCTAATCATAGGTGTTAACCATAAGGGTTCTCTCCCGGGCCCCATTCTCTTCTCGCTCTGTACTATTTTAACAACTTTGCCTGGTGATCTCATCAGCTCCCATGGATTGATTTACTATCTCTCTACTAATGAGTCTCAAATCTACCTATCCAGTCCTAAATTCCGCTTATCTATAATCTCACATCTTCAAAGGTTTTTCAGACATCTTGAATTGGATGTCCAATAGAAATCTTAAATGCAATACGTACAAATCAGAACTCATGCTCTTTCCCCCATTCTCCCAGTCACTCACAGTCATCCTGACTCCTCATTATCTCTCACCACCTATATCGAATCTGTTGCCATGGCCTGTTGATTTCACCTATGAACGTCTCTTGAATGTGCCCCCTTATTTCCTCTGACCATGTCCTTACCTCATGCCTTGATTATTACAATAGCCTGCTGGTGAGTCTGTCTGCCTCAAGTCTCCCCACTCCAATCCATCCTCCAGTCAGTCACTAAAGTGATTTTCCTAAACTGCCAGCCTGATCATGTTACACTTCTACTCAGTAAGCTCCAGTGGCTCCTGATCTCCCTCAGGATGAAATATGAAATTCTTCTTTTTTGCCATCAAAGCCTTTTATAACCTAGCCCCCTTCCCAGTCTTCTTACACCTTGCATCCCACCACATATTCTTTGATCCAGTAATGCTGGTCTCTTGACTGTTCCATGAACAAGGTACTCCCATCCCTCAGCTCTGGGCATTTTCTCTGGCTGTCCCTCTTGCCTGGAATGAGCTCCTACCTCTATCCCAACTGCTGACCTCCATGGCTTCCATTAAGTTCCAACTAAAATCCTACCTTCTACAAGAAACCTTCCCCCACCCCACTTAATTCTAGTGCCTTCCCTCTTTTAATGATTTTCTATCTATCCTGTATATAGTTTGCTTTGTACAAGTTTGTTTGCATGTTTTCTGTTCCATTAGATTTTAAGCTCCTTGAGGGCAGGAACTGTCTTTTGCCTCTCTTTGTATCCCCCAGCACGCTTAGCACAATGCTTGACACATAGTGGATGCTTAATAAATATTCATTGAATGGCTGAGATATAAAACATCATTCCAAAGCTTGGTCTACAGAAGTTAGAGTAACTGTTGCTATCTCTTTAAGATCACAGAAGCAAGGAATTATCATTCTAACTGTCATTCCATGAAATGACTCCCAGTGAAGTTAGTGGTGAGAGTGGAGTTAACTTTGATCTTGGAGGATCTATGAGAAAACAGAGAAAAAGAAGGTGAGGACAAACTTGTGTATTGTCAGAGTTGTCCTAACTGCTATTTTCTAGAGAAACATCATCAAGACAATTTTATACAGAGGGAGTTTGGAGAGGGGCTACTGAGAGCAGTGACTGAAAAAGAACAGAAAGAAGTTTTTCCTTTATGAAACTGATGTAAATTTCCTCATGTGAAGAGGATAAAGGGGAATCTAATGAAGAGAGTACATTGGTTATCTTTCAGAGTAAGCTAAGTGGGGGTGGTACTGTGTTTTCACAAGTGAAGAGAAATTTTCTGCTTTATGGTGAGGGTTTAAGGTAATTTTGGCCATGCTTATTCTTCACAGGTAAAATATTATAAATAATAAATCCATTATTATTTTAAATTACTAATAAATTATATATTTAGTAGCTTTAATAGTCACTTAATCTTAGGAGATTAAAGGATTTAATATCTATAGATACAGAAACATATGTCTCTAGATATATATAATTATATATATTGTATAATTAAAGTTACAGAATATATAATATATTCCTATTTCCCTAGATATAGGAGAACAGAGACAGAAACAGAGACGGTCATGACGAGACAGGGAAGGAGTGAGACAGAGACATAGAGAAAGAAACACAGAAAGGCAGAGACAAAGACATAGACCTAGTGATGAAAATATAAGAGGATGACAGTTGGACAGAGAAAGAGACAGAGAAGACAGAGGACAGAAAAAAAAGACCAAGACAGAGGAGACAGAGAAAGAAGATGATCAGAAAGTCAAAGAGAAAGTTAAAAAAAAATTCAGTGTGATAATTTCCATAATGTAGCTTTCTGATTCTTATAAAAAGGTTTAAAAAAAGACAGATTTCAGAAAATTTAGTTACAGCGATACTAAAATAATTTCTACTTTAAAAAATTGGAGTATTAAAGGGCTAGAGAATCTCTAAGATCCTTTCCAGGTCTAAAATCTCTGATTTATATTTTTATTTCTAAAAATGCTCTTATTGATATTTTTTCAGTATCACTGCAGTTTTTCAGAAACCCTCCCCTCCATCCTCCCATAGAATATTTTCCTTGCAACAAAGTAGTACAGTCAGACTTTAACCCTGAGGAAGTGCTGCTGGTCAACAGGGCCTGGGTAATCTCAACACTCCCTATTCTATGAGCATGATATTTGGACTGGGTTCATTTCAGGGGTGCCTGATCTCCACCTAATAAGAGGGTCTTCATGCTTCTCGATCTCCCTGACACCTTTGACATTGTTGATCATCCTCTTCTCCTTGATACCCTTTCCACTCTGGATTTTTATGTCATTGCTCTGTCCTAGTTCTCCTTCTTCCTATCTGAATGCTACTTCTCAGTCTCCTTTGCTAGATTTTCATCCAAGTAATAAAGTAGGGCCAGAGTCAGGAAGACCTGAGTTCAAATCTGGTCTCAGACATTTATTAACTGTGTGATTCTGAGCAAGTTACTTAACTTCTGTCTAATTCTTATCATCTGTAAAATGGGGATGATAATAGCACCTACCTCGAAGGTTGTTATGAGGATGAAATGAGCTATCAGCGCCTAGCACATAATAGGTGCTATATAAATACTTATTCCTTTTCTCTCTCTCCCTCCCCCCACCCCAGAGATTCAGTTCCTATATTCTGTGAGTGTATGAATACAAGCTTTTGTAAGTTTGAGTTACTATACAGGTTTCTGAGACCATGGTGGGGTTCTCCAGAGTGTATAGTTAGACTGACTGCTTCTGTTATTCTTTATTTTTTCTGTCATGTTAAAGAAAACCTGTCCTGTAGTTTATGTTTTGTTAACCTGAATGCTTGCATGGGAGCTAAGGGCCCTCTCTTAGAAATATACCCACTAGCTTTCAGTGTTACCAGGGGAAACTTTTGGGGGTATGAGTAAAAAAAAATTTGTGAGAGACACCCCCAAGAGACCAATCCTGGTCTCTACTGACAGAGTATGATTGACACAGTAATTCCAAGATGGAATTTGTGAGCTATCACAAGGAAATTCACTAAAAGTCAATAGTTAATAACCACGTATGAGTAAAACACTAGATTAAAGGCTAGTAACACCTGACTACTGAAACATTAGGAGAGAAAATAACAATAGGATTTAACCAAATTAGTAGGAAATGAGTTAAAATAGCAAATACTGTTTACATTATTCATTTGGAAATAAGTCATGTGTCACCTAGCTAGGCCTTGACTATAGCTTTAACTTTTTAAAAGATTGTTTGTTTTTCTTTAAGCTTCCACCTGTTTATGTCTTATCTTCTACCTATGTGGTAACCTTCTTGGGAGGCCAGAAACCATCCTTTAGTCCTCTTACGTATCCCCCACAGCACTTGGCATTCTGCCTTACACACAGGAGGAACTCAGCAAATATTTATTGATTTGATTGAAAAGAACAGAAAAAAGCTCATTAATTCAAATTGTCTTAATGCTTTTCAGTGGCATGTTTTTTCAGGTGTTCTTCTCTCATTACTTGGAAACTCTTTGTACAAATAGAACAAAGAAGAAAAAAAAATAATGTACCTGGGGCTCCAGAACAGAGTTAGTGACTTCTGAACTGAATCAAGGGGTTAAATGTAATGGAAATTCCTTTTAGATACAGGGAAAAATAGTGATTATGTTTTAAATAGGTACTTCCAAAGGGTTAACCAAGAAAAAAGATAAGTCAATTATTTCTGTCAACCCAAGATTCACTTATAAGGCAGTATCAAATCTAGGCCTGAAGAATTAATTGCATTTAGAGTCTGCTTTTTTGTGCATTCCAAACAGTCATTCAACGTGGAAGAGATAACTCTATTTGGGGGAAATATCTATCTCTCACCATTGTCTATCTGGCTCAGACAGGTTACAGTCCACTGAGAACTGAAAAGCTAAATGAAACAGCATTTATAATGCAGAATGACTAATCCTGCAGGCAGGGTGATAATCTAAGAAAATTCTCTAAGAGTCTTTGCTCCATCTTCGGGGAAAATAGATTAATAGAACTCCCAGTGACTTCAATGGATATGGTTCATTTTATTAATTACCATCTAGCCTAGAAGATACCAAAGTTATTACTGAGTTTCCAGCAGATACAATGATGTGAAAAAGTGGGAGAGAGTTTCATTGCTGCCACCTTCCTAACACTTCCTAACAAAATCAGACCAAAAGAGACTACCAGAATTTCAGTCATGTGGATACTTGAATCTAGAGTGAGAAGAGAGTTCTTAAGCATAGAAAAGGGCAAGGTAAAATAGGCCACCAACCCAGGAAGGTACTTGGGGGAAACTTGAATGACTGTATAGTTGGCCAACTTTTTGGGTAGCATCTTTCTATGTAAGCGCCTTCTACCAAAGCAAGCAACTTGTCTGGAACTTCATCTTAGCTGCCTAAGGCACTGAGTGGTTAAGAGATTTGTCAAAGGTCACACAGCTGGTATGTGCCAGAAGCAGAACTTGAACCTAGGGCTTTCTGACTCTTAAGGCAAGCCTTCTACCCACACTGTCTCTCATATTGTATTAATGTTAAACAATTGTATATTCATAAAGATATTCCTCTGGATGGTTGGCAGAAGTTCTTACCAGAGACTGTTAGAGACTGTTTTATCTATTAATTAATGTAGAATGGGATAGTATATCATCTTTTATATCAACAGAGAGGGCAATTCTTGATAGAAAGTTTAAAGTACTATATTCATTAGAGAATTTGGGGAGCTTGATATCACTACTTAGAGTGAAATTTGGGTAAGTTACCTGATTCTAAAAGGGAAAGCTCACTGGTTTTATGTGTTTCTGTGAGCACCTCTGATAGAGACTTTTCACTCTGAAATTTTAGATTGCAGAATCCTTTTCAGCCTCTGAAAAATGGCAACAAGGATTCTGCTTGACAGTATCACCAATGCCATAAACCCTAAAAGTTTGAGGTCCAGAGCAGGTTTGACCATGCTTACTTTATCTGCTGAGGATAGATTTGCTCATATGCCATGTCTTTATATATCCTTATGTGTTATCTCTCTCTTCCTCAGAGCTCTAGCTCTAGGCTTAAGTGAACTAGGTTCATTCTTTTGGGGGTGGGAGCTTGAACCCAAAGGGATGGGAAAAGACTCTTCACACAACTTTCATTGTCCCTACCCTAGAATTCAGGGAACTCTTTTAAAGCAAAGTTTAGGTATGGCTCATGCCAAGGATCTAAAAGGGTATGAGTGTGCCCCTTCTAGAAAAAGTTCTCAGTGTACAAAGTAGACATCATTTCCTTCATCAGAAAAATTGCTTAAAACACATGAAATACCACTTGGGAAAGGGATGGGGGTGGGGGAGTTCCCTGAAGTACAATTCTGTGACAATGTGTGCTGTGTATATGGAGGGAGACCACCTGTTACAATGTGGAGATACTTCTGAGCAGACTCAGAGGAGAGACACTGGGCAAGAGATACATGTATCTCAACTTTTTAAATAGATAAAAGGAGTTCCCAGTGCCACAGGCATGTGAGGAAAGCCAGCACCCTCACATGTTCTTTGATTCCCAGCATTTTCATCCCCAGAGATGGCTAAGAGCAAACTTCTTTGGTGAGATTTTTCTCTCCCTCCTCCAGGTGAGATTTTATCTCAATTCTGAACTGGATTCCTTTTTCTTTTATGTATTTGATTCTATCAATTAATCTGTATAACTTCCCTGGTTTCTGTTTTACTACTTCCTTGGACAAATGTTTGCTTGCTCTCTGTTACTGTCTTTTGTGTAACAAGGAGCTTAGCTGGCTGAGGGTAAGTTAACTATCATCCTCCCAGTGTGGGATGGGACCACCTCCCATTCGAAGTGAATAGCAAGAATGATATCTATCCTCAACCCCTAAGAAAGCATCCTATACTTATTCTACAAATATCTGGTGATGCAGTTCTAACACAAGGCCCCTCTTGAAGATAGGAAAATGAAGGAATGAGAATCCAATCAAGCCCGTCTTAAGGTAGAAGTCAGTTTACCTTGGAGATATGGAGGAGAATATTTCAGATCTTATCTATTTAAAAATATCTCTATAACTTGAGCTGTCCTGGGCGTCTGTCTCTTGAGTTAAAACTCTTATACACAAAATACTAATAAGTACATGTTAACAAAAATATAAAACAAGAAAGTCACCTTATATTTTCTGTTACATTCTATTGGTAAAGTGAAGACAATTTTTCAGGACTGTTCAATACATAATTCAAATTGACTTCGGATCTTTACTATATCAACAACTCATGGATCTTCTGGCCAACATGTCCTTTCGAATCAGGAAACTTCTAGTGAGAGTGCCCTTTTCTTCTGAGAAAATGTCTTCTGATAGGTAACCATCTCAGACCTCTCAAACTCATGAGACCAGAAGCATCTGTTTCTAAGGGACATTGTTTAGGGACCTTAAGGAAAGAAACACAAAACAAAATAAACAGCCAGTGCCTTGAGGTGCAGTCTCAGGCTCACCTGATACTAGTAATTATAACAGGTAGCATTTATGTAGCATGTTATAGCTATATGTTGTATAGCTAAATGGCATAGTGGGCAGCTAGGTGTCACAGTGGACAGTGAGGTGGCACCATAGATAAAGCGTTGGGCTTGTCAGGAAGGTGTGAGTTCAAATCTGGCCTTAGAAACTATCTCTGTGACCCTGGACAAGGTCCCTTCATGCTCTTTGCCTCAGTTTCCTCATCTGTAAAAGAGGATAGCAACAGCACCCACCTCCTAGGGTGGTTGTAAGGATCAAATGAGACAACCTTTTTAAAGCACCTGGCACACAGAAGGTGCTAGATAAATGCTAGTTATTGTGTTGATGATGATGTTAGGGTTTTGCAAAGCAGTTTACACATGCTTTCTCAAGCAGGTGCCCTTGTTGCCATGTGCATGATGATAAATGTCACTGCTTGTTGTTCCTGGGTTGGGGGTGGGGAGAAGAAAAGGTGAGAATGGGAGAGAGATTGCTTCCCCTTACCTTGTTTTGGGTCTAAGTAAGAACTATCACTGGTTGCATCTCAATCAAGAGTTTGCCTTGAAATTTCCCTTCATTTCTAAGAGCCCACAAATTGGGCAGCTCTTCCTTGATCAGTTACCAGCCTTTTTTGACATAATCCCTGTTTCACAGATACATGGAGACTGATCAGGCCACGGAAGAGGGCCAGGACAGTCATGTTTAGGCTCATTACCCTATTATAAAAATAAAGCAGACTATGAGTGCTCTAAGAGAGGAGCCAAACCACAAAGGAACAGAAGGAAGTTCAGAAGGAAGTGCAGATAAAGTAGGACCGTTTGGAAATTCATTTTTTGTATTTTATTTTATTATATACTTTGTTATATAATATTTATTATATACTTTTAAAAAATCAAATGGTGCAAAGATTCCCTGTCTATTCATAACACAAAAAGCATGTGGGCATGCTTTGGGGGGCAAATTCAAAATAAAAATAAATAATATGGTGCAAAGTCTTTTGGAAAGACAGAGAAGGGTGAGATTGCACCCCCTCCTCCCTTCATGGCAGTTTTGGCAGAGTTTCATAAAGTTATTTTGGAGGTAATATTTATTGAGGCACCATAAATTAATCCATGATACCATGCCATGGTGGAGGATAGCACTTATGAAAATGGCCCATAAATCAAATTGAAAGACCCCAATCCCATATTAACTCTGTTTACTTACATATCTCTTAGAGAGTAAGTTGGAATCATGGGACGCCTGTTCAGCAAGAACTACAACATGTGTAGGTCAGACCTGAAACCGATATGAAAAGACACTTGTAGTCAGAAGTGTGCTAGTGAATGCTTAACAACTGACTCTCCAGAAAAAAAAAGTACACCTCACACATATTTAAGTCAAATTTGCATTATTAACATATTCTCCATCATTTTTTTTTGAGGCAGTCAGGGTTAACTGACTTGCTCAGGGTCACACAGCTAGTAAGTGTCAAGTGCCTGAGGTCAGATTTGAACTCAGGTCCTCCTGACTCTAGGGCCAGAGCTCTATTCACTGTGCCACCTAGCTGCCCCTCTCTGTCACTTTATTAAATATAGACAATCGAGAAGACAACCAAGCCCTGATGTGTAACATTTATTGATTTCTGAGGTGACAATTCTCACCCTGAATATTTAACAATCAGCTTTCTTGAGCTAGTTCAAGCTGGCTCCAGCACATTTTGGCTTGTAACCCTTCTGACAGTTCTGATTTATGTAGGGCTAAGTTCAAGTTTCTAATAGAAAGGGGAAGACCTAGAAAAGATCTGAAAAATGGCTACAGAAACCTTCCAACAACCCTGGCTCATGAGGATGGAAGCTTCAAGGAGGCAATTTGGGGTGATGCCTTTTATTCAGACCACCTATCTAGATGAATTTCATCCAGATCTCTGGGCAGTTACCAGTTAGAGAATTTATCTGACCAGGTTCAAACCACTCTCTGGCTAAGTAGGCCAAGGTTAGACATCAGTTACTATTTTAGCTGGATCTATGAGACCCTTTGTTTTTTCTTTCTCTGGTATGAAATCTTCTGCTAATTCGCTGTCTCCAGCAATATTCTGTGAGATCATTACATTTTCCTGTCTTAAGTTTTCCTTTTCTGCTTCAATTTCTCTTTTCCAAGAATTGGCATATCTTAGATCTTGTGTTTCCCAGTAAAGATGGAGAAAGGAGTACAGTTTGCTTCCAGCCCTCCTGACGCCCCTCTTACTTTCACTTTGTATGTGGCTAGCTAGGAAGGACTTTGTCTTTAAACCATCACAAATCCCCAAGCCCCAAGTCACAGGTTTGGCAGTACTGCCCCATCCTGTAAGAACAAATCTCATTAAAAAACAAGAAAACCCATCAAACTCTTTTCTACCTAGTACTTTTCTTTATAGACCCTGAGTGATAGAAAAACATTGCCCCTGGTATTGGAGCCCCTCAGGGTTTGTCCCTATTGCAATCCCAGTTGTTTATTGACTGGATCCATCATGTTCCTAGTATTTGAGGATCTGGGATCCAGGATCTGGGATGATGCCGTTCCAGTATCTGCATGGAACTGCATTCACTGCAATGCTGCTGATGGTTGACAATTGCTGCTGTTTATGCCTGCAATGAACCTCCTGTCACTCCCCAATTCTAAGTCTTTTATGTAACCATCATTTCACGTATCACTTAATTTGAATTGAAATTCTGATTGACTTGTCCATCAAATAACTATGACTGTAAACACCGTTTTTGGTCTCAAGAAAATTTACATCCTAAGCCTATGTGAAAGACACAACAGAAACGTTTGTTTTCTTGGTCTATTTTGTCTTTGCTAAAATTGCAAGCAGAGATGTAATGGTAATTATTAACTACTATTGGTTCATGGTCTATCCTCAGAATAAGTTGTTTGGAAGAAGTTGAGTCTAAGATGAAGGCATAAGAAAGGGAGGGGGCTGCTTGACCTACTCAAACACAAAGTTTTATTTCTTGAGTAAATAACATGGAAGGGGGACTAGAGCAGAAGTTCTTAACCTGGAGTTTGTGAGCTTTTTAAAAAAAATTGATAACTTTATTTTAATACAATTGGTTTCCTTTGTGTATTTTGCGCATTTAAAATATTATGTGGAGAAGAGACTCATAGACTTGCTAGATTGAGAAAGGGATCCATGACACAAAGAAATAGGTTAGGTCACATGGATGGGAATCCTGCGGCCTCAAGGCCGCACTGAACTGTGAGGTTTGTATTCAGTCAAGGTTTGCACTTGTGGCCTCAAGGCCGTAGGTTCCTACCCTTAGGAACTCCTGGTTAGAGCTAAGTGTGGGTGAAGAGATCTGACAGTGATTCCTTTATCAGAGACATTCAAAGTAGTAACATCTGAGAGATATTTGAAATCTTTCTAGGAAATAGAGTTCACAGAATGAGGATAATGTACAGGGTATTGTATTGAACTAAACATAGACTTAGGCACAGTTCCTTCTCACTGTGATGGAATCATCTTAAACAAGGCAGCATAAGCCTGAAACTTCTAAGATGAATTTTACAACATAGAAGTCCAGTCACTCAAGAACCTCATTTCAATTTGGTTTTGGAAAACCTGTAGGAGATGGAAAAAAAAATAAACTATTTGGGGTATTCGTGTTGCTCTGACTCTTTTTTGAAGATTTATGCTATTAAATTCACTGACAAAGCCAAACTGAAGGATGAATTGAGAGGAGAACCTATCTTCATCCATTCGTTGCCTCAGAATGGATTCAGCTGCAGTGTGAGGTGCTTTGTCTGACCATAACTGTATTTAATCTCTAGCTGTCATCAGCAAGGATCTTGATGGACAGGTGCTGTCACACTGACCTTGACAAGCTTGCTGTATTTATTTTCAGGGGTGTGTAGCTTCCAAGGAGCAAAGGAAGCAAAATGAGCTCCGCTCAGCTCCATCAATCAGCGTCACAACTCAAACCCTGGACACATCAGGCATTCCTATAGCAATTGCTCCAGTATCAGGTCAGTGACAAGTTGGCCCAAGTCTATAACTGATGTAATCCTTGAGTATCACAAGTCATTCCAATCTGGTTTTTTCTTTCCAAGTCAACAAGCAATCATTTACGAAGCTCCTGCTATGTGCCAGATACTGTACACAGTGCTGGAAATACGGATACAAGCAGAAAGAAAGAATATCTATTCCTTCAAGGACCTTACATTCTAATGGGCGAAAATAGAACGCAGAAGGAAACTGATTGAGGCTGAGGGTGGAGGGGGACAAAGAAGATACCTGGGCTGGGACATAGAGTCAGGAGAGGATCCCGGAGAGGAAAGGAGATATAACTGACAGGTCCTTGAAATGGAGACTCTGGAAGGAATCATGAGTAGGGGCTACAGAGGGGAGTGTACTTCCACTGTGCCAAGTCCAGGGGCAGAGTGAACTTCCACAGCAAGGAGGCTCCTGAGTTTGCCAGCAAGGGGAAGGTGAGGCAAGGTTTTCAGTAAGTACCAAGGCAATGTTGTCCTAAACATTTCAGAACTTGAAAGGGTCTGAGTGATCATCTAGTCCAACCTTATCCTTTGATAGAGAGGCAGTCGAGGCCCAGAGTGTGGTTGCTCCTGTATTCTGCTTTCATCAGACCTTATGTGAAGTATTGGGTTCAGTTTTGGGTGCCACCATTTAAGTACTTTAATAAGCTGAAAAGTGTCTGGAGGAGGGCAAGCAGAATGCTTTGAGTCCATGTCAGATGAGGACCTGTTGGAGGAAATGGGCTGTGAAGCTTGGGGAAAAGAAATCAGTAGAATATGATAGCCATCTTCAAATAAGAGAAGGGATCAAATCTGTTCCATTTGGCCCAAAAAGAAAGAACCAGAAGCAAGCTTGGAAGAGGCAAAGAGACAAACTTCATACTGTTCCTAGGTCTCACTGGCCAGGCCCCTGGTATAGGCATGAGATTTTACTCTAGTATTTTACAACCTCAGAACATATATATATATATATATATATATGTATATATTACCTTATTTGATATTAACAACAACTCCTTAAGGAGAGTATCACTATCCCTAGTCTACAGATAAGGAAAGTGAAACTCAAGGAATTTTAGTGACAACTCTGAGGGTTATGGGACCCTAAATTTAGAGGATATTAGAAGCCATTTAGTCCAGCCACCTCATTTTTCAGGTGAAGATTGAGACCCAGAGAGGAGAAGTGATTTGATTAAGATTGCCGAAGTAGTCAGTAGGAAAGCTGCAGTATGAGCCCAGGGCTTGCCAGAATAAGAACCTAACTGTTACCTTTGCTGTGCTGTTCTGGGCATAGCCAAAGCTCAGATGACCTATGCGGGTTCAATCTCTCAGTAAATCTCTCCATGGCTGGACTTTCTGTTCAAGCTCTGCACGTCTGAACATCTTTTAGGGATGTTTCACCTACAGTTTGCCCAAAGGACAGGGCTTTCAACTGGCTTTTTGTTTGATGTTTCTCTTCCCAGTGTAGTATTAAATGCCATTGTGATCAACACATGCTTTCCTTTCTCTTGGCTAGGGCAGAGGGTAGGGACCAATTTATTTTGTCTCAGTATCTACAGTGTCTAACACAGTGAAAGAAGTCTAGGCCTGCTGCTCAACCTCATGGACCCTTCTAGATTGCACTGTTACTCTTCGTTTTCCTTTTTCTCCTCTATGCTTCAGGGCCCAAGAGAGAGTTCCTAGTTGGTAGAGCTGAATGGTGCAGGGGTATACCTTGACAAATGTATTTCTCTTTACAACAGGACTAAAAGTGAGGGGGAAATACCTTCCATTGTTTACCTCTCTGGGGTAGAAAATAAATTGCTGGGAATTCTAAGGATGCTTCAAATTTACATGATTAAAAGTGACAGAGGCTCCAAATTGCCCCTGCTGAACCGAGAAAGAACTAAAGGGATATGTATGTGTGCATATATATGTATATATATGTATATATACATATATATATGTGTGTTTGTGTATGTGTATATATAATATGTATGTATATATGTATATACACAAATATGCACATATATTCATATACATATATAACATATATGAACATACATTTTACATGATCGGCATTTTTATATAAAACATCATTATTTACTTAAGTCCTCCTAAAATAGTGTGCCATAGTGGTTATACTATTGGATTTAGAGTTAAGGAGCCCTGGAATTAACTCTTGCCTTGGCTAACTATCGGTAAGCAAGTCACTTAACTTGAGATATGTTTTCTTCTATAAAATGGACATAATATTAAAACTGAATGAGGGTAGTTGTGAGGACCACATAAAATAATGCACAGATTGTAAAGCACTTTGTACACCTGATACAATGTGAGTTATTATTATCCTCTGAGTTCTGTTAAGGGCTACCATAAAGTGAAAACTGTGAACCTCAATACTTCAGGCCCTTCCTGTAGAAATCTTAACACAGGAATGATTTGTAAATGCAGCTTGGTGTTGCCATGCAGATGCTGCACCCAGAATTCAATAGCACTGATATGGGGGTAGGTGGGTTGTGGAATGGGGGTAGGTGGGTTGTGGGGCTGCCTCAAGGAAAATTCTGGGACAAAGAAGTCAGAAAGGAAGGAACAAGGCAGCAGATTTGGAGTACATGTAGTGGCCTCCAGATATCTTGGCACCATGTGGGAGATGCTGGGTGTCCTGGAGTTTCCCCTCTCCATTCTCCCAGTTTTTTAGTTCAAAGAAACTATGTCCAACCACAGAATTTTCCAAGGCTGAAGCCAATGAAGGTGTTTGTTACATTGATAAGGACAATTGGTGAGCTATAATTACCAGCTTTGACATATATGCCTGCTTTGGAGTAAGGAAAAAACTCTACTTCTCTACCTGAGAAACTCTTCTAAGGTTCTCTCTCTCTTTTCCCCTGCAGTGGGGACTAAAAGGGGAAGAAGGTATCTAAGCAAAAAAGCCATTTCTGCTCTTGCTGTCAGAGATTCCTGGAGCTGGCTACCATATATCCAATCAACTGCCTTCTTTTTGTTCTTTTGCTTTTTCCCCTGTTATTATGTCTACTCCCTTTTATATAAAAGAAATTAGTAGCCACTAACCTTGGCTTCATGTTTAATGCTGGCCAAGGAAATAGAGAAATAGAGGTTTGGGAAATTGGGCAATCTGGGAGAAAGTAGAGGATATATCCGGCAGGGGAGAAAGCGACCCAGTACTAATCTCCACGTTGGGCACGTGATTCACAAGCATGACCGTACGGTGGTATTCTTTAGCCATTTCAAGGAGATTAGTTGGAGTCCTGGTAAGCAAAGAACAAATAAAACTTGAAGAGAGTCATTATACTCTAGGTCAGGGGTTCTTAACGTTTTTGGGGGAGTCTCATGAAACTTACAGAGCTCTTTTCAGAATGTTTTGAAATGCCCAAAGTAAAATACATAGCAATACGAAGGAAGCCAGTTATACTGAAATGCAGTTATCAAAATGTTTGTTTCTTAAAGTTCCTGAACCCCAAGTAAAAAAAAAAAACCCTGCTCTGGGCTTATAGAAGAGATATTTTTCGTGAGCCAAAGCTCAAGAGGAAGCAGGGAGAGAGGAATGCTTGTCATGTGGATCACGCAGGTGCTGTTGGATCCTTCAGGAATATGCCTAGGTTTCATTCCCTATCTACTTAATCTTTGAGCAGTTTACTCTGGAAATCCGTAACTCATAATTTATATTACATGTAATCTCAGAATTGCTTTAATTTACATTTCTCTAATTTATAGTGATTTGGAGCATTTTTTCATATGGTTATAGATAACCTGGGTTTCTTTCCTAAAGAAATTCTGTTCATTTCTATAAACCATTTATTAATTGGGGAAAGGGTCTTTTTTCTTACAGATTAGAATCAGTTTCTCATATATCTTGGAAATGAGACCTTTATCAGAGAAACTTGCTGCAAAATTTTTTCCATTTTAATTGGTTTTGTACAAAATATTTAAAATTTTATGCAACCAAAGTTGTTCCTTTTATCTTCTGTGATCCTCTCTATTCCTTGTTTGCTCATGCACTTTTCTTCCATCCATAGATATCCGCTAGGTAATTTAAAAAATGTTTCTCTAATTCGTTTATGATAAGTCTTTTATCTCTAGGTCGTGCACCTATGTGGAATTTATCTTTGTATAAGATATGAAGTGTTGGTCTCAATTTCTTCTATACTACTAGCTAATTTTCCCAGAAGTTTTTGCTAAATAGTGAGTCCCTCTCCTGGTAGCTGGGATCTTAGTAATTATCAAATACTAGAGTACTAGATGTGTTTATTTTTGTATGTTGTATACCTAATCTGATTGATTTCTGCCAAATTATTTTAATAATTGCTGTTTTGTAGTATAACTTGAAATTTGGCACTGCTAAGGTCCCCTTCTTTTGTATTTCTTTTCATTATTTCTCTTGAGATTTTTTTTTTTTACCAATTCTCCCTTCATATACATGCTGTCCATTACAGAGAAGGGACAGATTTAAGGTGCAGAATGAGAAATATGTGTATATGCACATATACATATATATGGATGCTTTCGTGTATATACATATATACATAAACATGTATTGTGTGTGTGTGCATATTGAGGAATTTGTTTTGTTTGACAATTTTTGTTACGAAAATTTTTTTTCCAATGGAGTTGGAGGTAAGAGGAAGATAAAATAGATTTCTGTTAATTTTTTTTTTTAAATAGGGAAGCGGTTGGTGGGAGCTACAGATGTGGAATATTTCATGCACTCTCAGATGGGGTCACCAAAATACTAGTTTTACTTAACTATTTTACTTTGTTGCAGGAGACCTTTTATAAAGTGGTAATAATCTATATTTGTTCATGATGTAAAAACAAAACAAATCAATATTTAAAAAAAATAAAACATTAAATCTGAAAGCTGGGAGACCTGGGTTCTTGTCCTGACCCTGCAATTACTCAGCTTCCTTCAACAAATCTATTAAATGCCTGCGGTGTTCAAGGTACTATGCTGGGTGCTGGAGATACAGAGATGAAAAATGACTCAATTCTTGCCCCCGGTGAATTTATAACTTAATATGGGGAACCTACCAATCACATGGATAAATATGATGCAAGATAGAATAAGATAAGAGTAAAGGAAAGGGCCGAAGTACTCTACTCTCTGCTTCCCCACACCTATTGATACTCCCTCAAACATCCTAACTATTCAGTTTCTTAATTTGCTAACTGCCTAGGACCTACTCATCTACTCTACCCCCTCATGTCCTAGACTTTGCCATCGCCCACAAATGATTCCATGTCCATGAACTCTAACCTTCCTCCATCTCATCACAATCTCTTGTCATTCTACCTCTCCCTCTGCTTTGCAACTTTAATCCTATTTGCTGTATTCACCACAACCTCCAATTCTTCCAACTGCTAGTTCTTCCCCAGGTCTTCACCCCTGCGTTGTCTGCCTTCTCTTCCCTTCCCCATTTCGACTCCTTGGTCAGCCAAATCAACTCTACACTTAAATCCCTTGCTCCCTTGTGCTATTGTACATCTTGTCCTGACAAGCTTTAGCTTTGAATTTCCCTCCCTCTCTTTTGGCTTCCTTCATTCCTGCTTACCTGATGGTGAATGAAAATCTTGGAGAAAATCATAAACTATGCTTGCTGACTGGACTCGTTGCAAATTCATATTACATGATTTCAAATGGACTCTTACTGTGGAAAGGCAATCCTTTCACATCTCCTTGATTCACTCTCCTGGGTTTTCTAGGTGCCACAATAAATAGAGCACTGGCCTTGGGGTCAGACAGACCTGAGTTCAAATCCAGACTCAGACACTTACTAGTTGTATGACCCCAGATAAGTCACTTAACTGCCTCAAAAAAAAAATCACTCTCCCACTTACCACACTGGCTTTTCCAAACCTTTTTACCACTTCTTAAGTTTCCTGTGTCTCCTCATCTTCTACTCTTTTAGCTGAGAACCTTGTTCCATATTCCCCACTGTATCAGCAATTACCCTAGTATACTCAAGGTGGCTGCTAGCACAGGTTCTTAGATCTGCTTTTCTAAAGGAAAACAACTCAAAATGGGTTAACAATCTCACTTTAATCAATCAAACACATATCATTTACCTAGTTCAGGGGGAAAAGTCAGCAGCCTGAACTTCAGAGAATCAAACACAAGTTACAAACAAACAGAAAAACGGATCAGCAGACATCTTCCAGCGTCTGACCATTACATCAGTTACCAGAGAGGGAAGCACCAACATATGGGTTTTTCAAAACTGGGGGGCTCAACAGCTTCCCAGAGTTTCATCTGGCCAAATCACACAACTCTTCCCAAAGTGAGCCCCAAACCAAAACCTCACATCAGGGCGTGTATATAGCTTTCTCCAGGCTCGGAGAATGTCACAGCCCTCTTGACCAATTGGCCAATCACAAAGCTACAAGGCACCGGCATTCCCAAAAAACAAGCCTGGCACCACAGGCTCCATGTGACCACATTCAGCCTATTAAGGGGCAGAGTATACCTTCAAATAGGGGAAGGTTCTTAGTCACATAGCCACTTTAGCAAAGGGGCTAGGGGCAGGGAAGATCTTCAGATTCCCATAACACCCGCCCACCCCAATTTGAGGCCATACACCAAGAGTTCCCTCTTCTCCCCTCCTCATCTCATATCACTCAGATGCTACTCTTCCTTTACTCTTGTCTCACATAAAGAATTGAGCCTTTGCCTAGCCAAAGCAAACTTCACTATGTGTACAAATGATCCTAGGTCATCCCATCTTTTCCAGCAGATTGACCACTTTATCATCTCTACTTTCTCACTAATATTCAATCTCTGCCTGTATCCTTGTTGCTTCTTTAGCCTACAAAAATGCTCAATTTCCCCCAGTCTCAAAATACCCTCACTTGACCTGTTTGGCCTTGAAAGCTACCTCCCTCTATTGCTCTTCCTTTTGTAGCTAAATTTCTTTAGAAGGTCCCACAATTGATGCCTCCACTTCCTTTCCTCTCTTTTTTTAAAGCAGTCTGGCTTCTGATCTCATCATTCAACTGAAATTGTTCTCTCCAAAGTTACTAATGATCTCTGATTCCTCGTCCTCCTTGGTCTCTCTGCAGTCTTTGATACTATCAGTCACTCTCTTCTCTTTGCTGTTCGCTTCTGGTTAGGTTCCTTGCAACTACTCTCTCCAGAGTCTCTTCCTACCTATTGTACCACTCCTTCTTAGACACCTTTGCTCAGTCCTCATCCAGGTCATGTCCACTGATAATCATGGGTTTTTCCAAGGCTCTGTCCTGGGCTCTCTTCTCTTCCCTCTCTGTGCTATTTCATTCATCAGATCTCATGGAATCAATTGTTGTTTCTATGTTGATAGTTCTCAGATAGAGCTTTCTATCCCTAAACTCTCTTCCAACCTCCTTTCTTGCTTCCATGGCTATGTATTGGGCATCTTAAACGCAATCTATCTCAGACTAAACTCATTATCTTTTTCTCTACTTTTCCTAACTTTTCTAATATTGTTAAAATTACCACTATCCCCCCAGGCACCCAGGCCCACAACCTAGATATCATCCTTAACTCCTGAATTTCAAACCCCACCCCCATTTCTAATCTGTTACCAAGTCCTGGAGACCATACCTTTGTAGTATCTCTTGACTATATCACCTTCTCTACTCTGACACTGCCACCCTGGTGCAGGCCCTTATCACCTCACATCTGGACTGTTATGTTGAGGGCCATCTCCAGTTAGGCAGGTAGAAGCAGCCAGCTTCTTGCAGCTGCTCCCAGGCCAACTGGATGCTGGCTCACCACTCTCCATGACATTCAGGAAGCAGAGCACCCTGAATTCTTACTCACCCTGATAGTAGTAACACAAAAGGAACTAAGTACAAGGGAGTGTACAGCCTGTCCCATGTGAAACGGGAACACTCGATAAAGAATGGACATGATAGCCTTCAAGGTCTGACTGACATCATCTGCCTGATATCATGAAACTAAACCAAGCAGTAATGGAAAACATAGTGACCAATAGTTACCTTCTTTGTCTCATTGCTCTGTAAAAACCTTTCTGGTATCAATAAACAGAGTTCGGAGTTCTATCCTGAACTACCCATCTGGCCCGGTTTATCTCACGTCTCTGATCACGCTTGATGATGGTATTGAGTGGCCCCACGCTATTATAATAGCCTTCTATTTGGTCTCCTCTTACTCTAGGCTATTGTCCACTCAGCCATCAAATTGAACTTCATAAAGTGCAATTTGGGCTATGTCTACTTGTGTATATATCAATATATGTGTGTGAGTATATGTATACATATATATGTACACATTTATATACACACGTAGTTGTTTTCATATTCTCTTCATTAGAATGTGAGTTCCTTGAAGGCAAGGACTGTCGTTAGCTTCTTTTTGTATCCCTAGAGCAGTGGTTCTCAACCTTCCTAATGCCGCGACCCTTTAATACAGTTCCTCATGTTGTGGTGACCCCCAGCCATAAAATTATTTTTGTTGCTACTTCATAATGGTAATTTTGCTACTGTTATGAATTGTAATGTGAATATCTTATATGCAGGATGTATTTTCATTGTTACAAATTGAACATAACCTACAGGTTGAGAACCTCTGCCCTAGAGCTTAGCACAGTGCCTTGCACGTATTAAGCTCTTAATAAATGTCAGTTGACTGGTTGATTGACTGGTATGAAGTTCCATCACCGAACCTCTGTTCCACTGACCTTTCAAAGCCTTGCAAAGTCCTGTGCCAAAAGAAAGAAGAACATAAACAGAAGGTGGACCCCTACCAGATATAGGCTCTGTTAGAATGTGAATTCCTCTAGATTACTTAGCTATACCTATGCTTTTCCCCAAACGATTATTAACTTGCTAAGGCCCTTTCTAACAGTAACAGCAATAGTAATATATATGAGTGAGGTAAGAATATTCTTCTGGTCCAAATGATATGAACTCTGCACCCAGATTTCCTCTTCACTTCCCTGGATGCACCCCAGCCTGTACTTATCTGAGCAGTCCATCAGGGTCACAGCTGTGAGAAGGAACAGGTGAAGATGGCCAGATCAGAAAGAACAAAAACAAGGGACCGCTTTTTGGAGATCTCTGATAGTACTAGCATGATTATTGCCTCCCCGTTTTAACCTCTTTCACTGCAGGTTGGCTGAGCCCGAATAGCCAAGAGCTACAGTCATTTCATCTGAAACAGTTTAAAGAACTCCAGGAAGATGTGGCTTTGCCAAGTGACCCTGGGATCCCTCTGCGTTAGGCCTGGGCCCTCCTCCACCAACCCCAGGAAGCTTCCAGCTTGTGTCTCCATGTGTTTGCAATTAAAACAGGACTACGGCAGATGATTGCTTTGCCAGGGTAAAATGGCAGCCTTTTATTGCTTGCTCATGAGTTTTTTCCCTGTCATACAGAGAAGCAGGAACACAGTGCCCTTGTGAGCATTTAGATTAATTTGACTACCTTTCTTTGTCCAAACATTTAGTTTTAATCCTGTGGTTACACAGGGAAAGAATCAACCTTAAAGGATATGTAGGAGGGAAAGCTAAGGAATTTGGAGAGCACAGAGTCTTAAAGAAATGACTGGGAGGCCAACACACTTATTAGGAGGATAAAAGTCTCAGCAGCAGACAGCAACAATTTTTTAAGACCTTCTAGGCTGGAAGTGTTAGAGGTTCCAGTGACCTCCTTTGATAATGATTGGTGCCTGGGCCCTTGTACATGCCATGAGGCTTTGAATGTCCCTTTAATTACTAAGAGTGCTGATCAGGGCCCTTAATGGTTATCCCTGTCTCATGCATTATAGGACTTTGCTTGGCTGAACAGAAGCACCAATCAATGCAGCATATTATAGTAGAAAGAGAGAACAGGACTTGGAATCAGGAGCCTTCAGTTAAAGAGCTTGAATCTTTGCCACTCACTGGCTATATGATCATGTGAACCAACTTAACCACATGAAGTTTGAATTTCCTTATTTAAAAAAGGGAGAATGATACTTCCAATACCTTCTTTCCAGGATACTGTAAGAAAATTGCTTTGTAAACCTTGAAACCCCATATGAATCTGAATTATTATTAACATTCATTCATTTTTTTAAAAACGTATTCTTCAGTTATCAAGCATTTTGTTACTCCCTATCATTTCCCCTCTCTCACTGGAAAAAGAAAAACAAAACCTTTGTAACATTCTTTCATTATTAACACCAAAGGAATTGCTTGGGGGGATATACCTAAATTTATTTTCCTTGAGTCAGGGTAGGAACCATACCTTAGTGTTCCCCATGCCCCCAGGGTAGGTAGTTACCTATATATACCTAGAACACAGGGTGATCTGGGAGTTTATAGTGCATGGGCAGGAAGAGGTACCCCATTGAGTAGATACCAATGAGCAGAATCCTGAAGAACAGTTCTGCAGGTGTGGAATCTTGCCCTTCTTGAATCTTCTAGTGGGGCAATTAGTTAAGTGATCATAGATGTGTAAGTAAATGTTAACAACCTGGCTCTTTGAGTAAAAAAAAAAAACCATGCACATATACTTTTAGTTTAATCTATATTATTAACAGTTAAGAATAAATTGTCTTGATTTTTAGCAATTTTTGAGGTATAAATGGTCACACTGAAAATTTAATAATAAGCTGCTTTTATAAGCAGGTTAGAACTGGCCTCAGCACACCCCTGCATGTAATATTTTGGCTGGCTGCAAGACAAATACAGACCCTCCTGAGATCTGTTTCTGCTTCACAAGTGTCACAGATGAGGTGGGGTACCTTTTAAGGAGCCAAAACTATGTTGGGAACCCTACCCTCTACTTTTCTCTTTCCATCTGGAGAGCTTTTCTAAGGGTGTCTCTGGCTAGAGAGAACGTAGGTCAGTATGGTTGTTTATGAGATGCCACAATTCATGGAATTCCACTGTCAATTTCAGCTACCATAACAGACATCACATTGAGCCATGATCAGTCTAAGTTTAAAATGTGAATGATGGAAGAAATAGCATTGGGTTTGGCATCAGAGGGTTTGACACTGGCTCTTCTACTTACTACTCACATTACCTTGGCCAAGTAATTTCACTTCTCTGTGCCTCAGTTTACTCATCTGTTATTAGTGGATATAGAATGGGTAGGCCACATGACATGGCACCCACATCCCTTTTCTCTTTTTGGGCTGGCTCAATCCTTTCAAGACTCTCTCTTCTAGAGTCATCAATGTCCAGGGATAAGACAAAGCAACGAAAACTGGCAATGGCCCAGGATACAGTGGATGACCTTGGCATCTTCAATGTCTGGCCAAGCTCTAAGCACTCCACAGTGCCTGCTTCAGCTGCCTTCACGACCATTGGAACAGATTGTTCTCTTCCACCCATTCCTCTGGGGAAGTCTTCACATGGTTGGGGTAGACACATCCCTAATTCATTGGTTACTCCAACTGGGTAGATGGTTTTACTGGAATACGGCCACTGTACATGTGCTTGTTGGAGGTGAGAGCCAGATGACCAGTTGGACACCAAGGGCTTGGCAAGCCCTCACATCAGAGGTCCTAGTCCTCCTGAACATTCCATATACCCAGGGCATCATAAGAGCAGTGCAGGCCTCCTTCAAAGGGCCTCCCTCTCTCAAGCTAAAGGCAGCACTAGAGAACAAAGCAGCCTTTCTCCAGCAAGCTCTTCCCCTACCAAAAAGGATTCTCCTTTGCTGCACACTGCTCTTGCCAACAGCAGAGCTCTCCTCCAATCAAATCAGCTCCTGCATCAATAGCAGAGCCAGCCCATTGGTAGCCTGTTGGACTTGGGTTCAGCAGCTTCCCAGCTCTCCAGGCTCAGGGGTTGTGTCTGATGTATCCTTTGTCTTTGATATCTCTCTTGCTCTGAGCTTCTTCAGTCCCTGACTCCTGATCTGATCTGGCACCTAATGCCTAAAGTCAGGACTACCTCGTATGTAGACTAGGACATTCTCAACCTCCAATTTAGGTTGAAAAACTAAAAATCCACATTTTTGTTAGAGGGGACACACATATTTCCATAGTCTTCCCAACAACTCTTCAATTTGGATTGCCATCAGTAAACTTCAAAGTCCTTCAGTCACACTAAAATTAGCTGATGCCATCTCTACAATCATTCAGTACTGGATAGAACACTAGACTTACAGTCAGGAAGTCCTGATTTCAAATCCTACCTCAGATATTTACTAGCTGTGTGACCCAGGCAAGTCACTTAACCTCTCTGAGCCTCAGTTTCCCCATCCGTAAAATGGGGATAATAATAGCATCTACTTTATAGGGGTGATGTGAAGATCAGATGAGAACATATTTGTAAAGCGCTTTGCAAACCTTAAAGCAATATATAAATGCTGGCTATTATTATAATAATAATTACTACCCCCATTGTCATCATTATTATTGACTTTCCTTTGGAAGAGCTGTTCTCTCTCAGGTCCTTACGAACCTTTATTTGAGGGGCTGCACTTCTTTCAACACAGTCTGTTTCTGCTCAAGGTGCTGATTTTCTTTGTTTCATATGGAATGTTCTTTTCTGCCTCTTTCAGCAAATAAAATGTCTATTCTATACAGGTAGGATGAGGCTGTTGGACCAGAAGACCACTAAGATCCCTTTCATCTCTCTAATTCTATGGTCCTACAGTTCTGTTCGTTTTCTTGGATGAGAACGCTGCCTTTGGCTGCATGATGTTATTTCCCTCACATACTCGCCAAGATTATGCCAGCAAGGTGGTCTTTATAGACCATTCTCATCATGGGGTGCGTGGATTATCACTAGATCTTCTAGGCCTCTGTGCTGGAGATGGGGCACAGGAAAAGTAACGAGGGGGTTCAGTGGATAGAGCGGTTGGCCCGAGATCGGGAGAACCACCCTGCCTCAGACACTTACTGTCTGTGTGAATCTAGGTTAAGTCTTTTCACTTTTCATCGTCTGCCTCAATGTCCTCAGCTGTAAAATGGAGACAATAATAGTGCCTACCTCTCGAGGTTGTGAGGATAAAATGAGATGTTTGTAAAGCACTTAGTAGCATAGGCGCTGGCACATAGTGGGCCCTCTATAAATGCTAGTTATTAGTAGTAGAAATAGTATGTGTTTTGGCATATCTTTTTTAAAAAATGTAGTCCTGCTACACTTGAAACCCTCTTTTCAGAATGGCTGTACTGAGGTAGGTCACTGGGGAATTATCTGGGGAGTCACAAAGTAACTGTGCCCTTGGATTTAGAGTCTGAGTGGTAGAAACTTAGAGTGTGTGGCTGTAGTCTTTTTTGGAGACTTTCCTAGGTTTCCTTTGGGGGCAGCTTGGAGGCTAGTTGAAAGCTGACACATTATCCATAAAAGACATCAAGGTTCCTGGACACTAGGAGGCCTGAAGTCATTTTTTCTCTGTCTACCCTAATGGTAATTCCATGTCTTTCCATTTCTATCCACTTGGGTCTCAATCAGCAACCTTTGTAAACTTGCCTTTCTATAGATCTTCTTGACTTATCTACCTACCTAAATCAGAGAATGTCCTTGCCTGGGAATGTTATTGTGCTGTGGCTTTATGCACAGACTTCTAGGAAGTCTTTTCTTGGTCCCAAGCATTGTAGGAAGTGAAGCCCTCTGGTTATACCTGCTATATCAGGGTGGCCAGCATCCACTGTCTTATCAACTTTTAGCTTTTTACGAAAGGGATCCATTTGTCAGAAAGCAGGAGCCAAGAATCTGCTTCCAAATGAGATTGACTCTCAAACGCTTTAAGAGATTTAGTCCTAGACAGTTTTTGTGATCCAGAGAGCCAGGACAGTCACTCCAAACAGGTGGCTGGGCAGTATAAGTCCCAGAGGTGGTCCTGTCCTCAGGTAGGCCTGGTGTTTCCCACCAGACATCCATCCTTGAGGCAATTCTGCTCATGTTCTCTTCAACCACCAGACACACCACTAAAGATCGATAACTTCTCTAATCTCTGCTCTACTCTTAGACTGAGTTTGTTCAAAGGACCTTTGTTCCCTGACAATTTGCTAATTAATATATCACTGTACTTCCATAATCTCTTGCCCTCTCTGTGACTTGCTTCTCATTCAAAATTTCACTCCCCCTCCCCAGAAAAAATAAGGTCTACATTTCATACTAGGGCCTCATTAGCTTTGTGGCTATGGGTGGGGGACAGGAGTAGAAGATTTCCCTCTGGCTTTGTGGATTGAGGCTCTTAAGTATCTTCCTTCATCATTTTGAGGCCAGGAGGCGGATTTCAAGGGAAAGGTCGGAGCTCTAATTAACCACCCATAGAGAATAAGGCTGATGGGACTTGCAGAAATGGAGATCCGGTTCTAGACACCAAGCACATAGAGGAATTATTGGAGGAGACTGTCGTTTGAGTGGCTTTCAATCATATAACGTCTTTTCAAAGTCTGTTTTACTAGCTCTGTTGCTTTTCATTTGTTTTGGAAGAGGAAAAATTCTTGGGATTCACCAATGCTGGGTTTGGAAGGAATTTCTTCATTTAGATGGTAATGGTTGTAGCTGGTAAAATGATCCTGAAAAGTAATATTGCCCTTGGAGCTAAGGAGCCCTAGCCCTGTTTGTCCAGGTGCCGGCCTCATTTGCAAACATATTCACTCACCCCATTTCTCTGCTTGCTTGGCAGAGAAGCCCAGGGGTGCTGATTGGCTACAGCAATCTGTCTCACACAAGTATGTGGGCTGATTCATTTCATTTAGCAAATATTAATTGAGCACTGAAGTGACAAATCAGATAGAGTACTGGATTTGGAGTCTGAAAGACCTGGGTGGGTCAAATCCACCCTCTAATTCTTTGTAACTGTGCAATCCTGTGGCTGGTTTCTTAACCTCAGCCTCACTTTGTTTATCTGTAAAATGGGGATGATAGCAATACATCCCAGGAGTTCTATGAAGATCAACTGAGATAATGTAAATATCACCTATTATGTGTTGGCTCTCTGGGAACCCCGAATAAATGAGCTATGTCTGGCCTCATAAAGCTTACCATTAGTACTCTTGTGATGAAATGACATGTCAAGGTGGTGGTGGGAGGGATTAAGGTTGCAAACAGCTGTGGCCACTGCAAGGTGAATTAATTTGCCTATGAAGAACCAAACAAAGCAAAGGAATTGAAACTAATGAGGCACAATAATTAAGCAGAACAAGTGCTAGTATTAGCCAATTGGTCAGAGGTTTAGGAGCACAAGCAGAAATTTTTAAGTGGTGCTGCAGTGGAGAGAGTGCTGGATCTGGAGTCAAGAGGACTCCTCTCCCTGAGTTCAAATCTGGCCTCAGACACTTAAGGGCTGTGTGACCCTGAGCAAGTCACTTAACCCTGTTGATCTCAATTTCCTCATCTGTAAAGTGAGCAAGAGAAGGAAATGACACACCACTCGTGTATCTTTGCCAAGAAAACCCCAAATTGCATCATGAAGAGTTGGACTTAGCTGGAGTGATTAAACAACAAATGGACACTTCAGACTTTTGGTTGATCTTAGCTAAGTAAATGTTTTCTGTATGTTCTTGAGCTAGATTAATGCTAATTCTAGAACTCTACAAACATTTATAGTGTTTTCTTTATATGTAAGGAGCCTCGGCTTCATGGAGCTGATCTTCTACCTATCTAGCTGATTCTGTGCTTTCAGAGGCTAATAGGCTAACACAGCGGGTAGAGAACTGAACTTGGAAACAGCAAGACTTGAATTCAAATCTGGCCTCAGATGCTTAGCTGTGTAATCTTGGGCAAGTCAATTAATCTCTCTTACTCTCAGTTTCCTCATCTGTAAATTGGGCATTATTAGGGATAGCCCTTATCTCCCAAGGCTGTTGTGAGGATAAGACGAGGCAATATTTGTAAAGCTCTTTATAGCCTTTAAAGGGGACGACTATGGTAGAGGGAATACATACCTGCCATGGGACACTATAGCTCCCGGGCCTCCAATAGTGTGCTTTCCATTTGACAAAGCATCTAGCTGAACTCCATTAACTTTCAATAAGAAACACTTACTAAGCAGAAAGCAAAAGCAAGACTCATAACACAGCATTCTACTTGTAAAGCAGGGACGCACTCTCCCACCGATGTGCAGAGAGTTTGTGAGGAGAAAATGGGCACAACATTTCAGAACCAGTAGAGAGGCACGTGTAGAGGGAATACATGTCCAAGGTAACTCCCAGCTCTGGACCGAGGGTCTCAATGTCTGTACAATAGTTCCATGATGAGGGTGAGAAAACTCTTCTCTATTGGCTGCTCTGCTTGGGATGCTCCTCTTCTAAATTACAGAAGCAGGGCTATGCTCTTTCAGGAAAAACAAAAACCCTAAGCCTGAGGTCTGCACAGCTTTTAAGGTCAGCTCTCCTGGCTGGGTTCTGAGGATTTTCCACCTCTCACACAAGTAGATGGCCATTCAGGGAAAAGCAAAGCCCAGAGTTTTTCATCTTTCAGTCAGCTCTGTCAAATAGCAAGTGCAAAGTTTTTCTTCCTCTGGCCAGCTCTGCCAAGCAGCAGGTGGCAGTGCAAGTTTAAAGTCTCCTCCTAGATCTGACCAGAGGCCTCTCTGATGAGATGGGCTTTCAGATCTGAGCTCTTCTACAGGTGCTCAGTTCAGCTACCTACTGGTCCAAAGGGGAGATGATTCACTTCTATCTCATGGTAATAAACTAAAACACTCATTTTTACCATCTACACCAGACCTAATCAATATGCAATTGTCCTGTAGTCACCAAGTAGATCTAGGAAGCAAGGCTTCTCACTTATTACCTTCAAAGTCCTCTCGCCAGTTGTATGTAAACTAGATGCTAGGAAATAGGATGCTTTGTCCCTCTTCACCCTTTTCCTTTTCTCTGTGCATCTACTTTTTCCCCCATAGTTCTCCCTGATACTCCACCTTTCCATCAGCAAAACTGTCCACATTTGAAAGGGGCCACCCTTGACATAAAGTACACATAAAAGTAATTTGGAGGTGTGGGGAGGCCACTAGTAACTGAAGAAATTAGGAGAGGTTTTGTGCATGAGGTGGCAGGCTGAGCCTTGACAGAAGCTAAGGAATCTAAGAGATGAAGGTGAACACAGACAGCATTCCAGCTATGAAGGACAGCCTGTGCAAAAGCATGGAGATGGGAGATTGGATTTTGTGTATGAGGAATAGCAAGCAGCCAGTCTGGCTAAAACATTGAGCATATAAAGGGTAAAGAGATGCAAAAAGCTTGGACAGATGGACTGGAGTCAGATTATTATGACCTTTCATAGCAAACAGAGGTGCTTGTACTTTATCTAGAAACAATAGGGGGCCACTGAAGCTTTTGGCACAGTAGAGGAAACTAGTCAGGCCTGTCTTTTAGGAACATCCATTTAGCAGCTGTCTGGAGAATAGATTGAAGAGAGAAGAGATGAGGCAGAAAGACCAACTAGGATGTGCTGTAAGTAGCCCAGGCAAGATGTAATGAGAGCCCGAGCTAGAACGGTAGCAGAGTGAGCAGAGAGAACAGAATAGCTACTAGAGATATTGTGAACAATTCAATAAGACTTGGCAACTGCCTGGATGGCAGGGGGTGGGAGGGAATGTGAGAGAGTGAATAATCAAGCATAATTCTAAGGTTGCAAACCCAAGCAACTGCAAGGATGGTGAAGCCTTAAATAGAAACAGGAAAATTGAAAAGTGGGAAAAAAATTGAAGAAAAATAATGTGTTTTGTTTTGGACTTGATGAGTTTCAGAAGACTATGAGACATCCAGTTGGAAATGTCCATGAGATAGTTGGGGATGTGAGCCTGGAGCACAAAAATAAGAGCAAGGTTGGTTAGAGATGATAACTGAACTAACAGAAGCTGATGATATCACCAAGAAGGAGCATCAAGAGAGAAGACTGAAAAGATTCAATAACTTCAATTGGTCTGAGTTCCCCATTTCACCTGAATTAATTTATTCTGTATCACACTTTTTTTTGCCTTTTTTTTTGGAGGGCAATTGGGGTTAAGTGACTTGCACAAGGTCACACAGCTGGTTTTTGTATTAAGTGTTTGAGGCCAGATTTGAACTCAGGTCCTCCTGACTCCAGGGCTGGTGCTCTATTCACTGTGCCACCTAGCTGCCGCTATATCACACTTTCTAACACATCCCCAACAAATTGTCATCCAACCTCTGATTGAACACTTCCAAAGACACGGATGTAATACTTCTCTTGAAGGAGCTAGTTCCATTTTTGGACCACTCTCATTGTGAGGGTTTCATGTTTCAGCATTAGGAAGGTCAGGATGGTTGAATGAGGTTCTATAAGTATATTCCTCAGCATGGTTCATAGTGGCAGAGGAGGCTATGGGTCAGACAACAAAAGAGAATAGGAGAAAATAAACAGGGGGGTAAGGGACTGTTAATATTGGGCCTCATAGCTCACCCTTGAAAATTCAACTGTATTTTATTTTTCTTCTCTCCCTCATGTTTGACACAGGGCTGTGAACAAAGTAGGTGCTTATTAAATGTTCACTTACTGAAAAAAACAAGGGGGGGGGGGGCGAAGCCAAGATGGTGGCGTAGCAGCAGCAACATATCGCAGCTCTCACATAGCCACCCCAAAATACCCATAAAATAGGACTCTAAATTAATCCTAGAACTCCATAACGCACACAAAGATACTTCCCACTAACGTCAGCTTGGCTACGAGGAACCATATCAGCACTGCGAACTGAAACCAGCCTGGCCTGAAGCCGCAGCTGTGCCCCGGGGGGCGGCTGGATGGGAGGGGCAGAGGAGCCTCTCTGGTGAGTGGATTAGCGGCAGCTGCGAGCAGCGTTCAGAACTAGGTCACTAGGCATTGCAAAATTAGGAGAGTAAAGCAGTCTGGCCGAAAGGCCTCCAGAGAGGAAAAGCGAAAGGCAGAGGTTTTGCACCCGCCTCCACATTGCAGCTTCCCGCCCACGGCCTGCAGACAGCAGGGGGACTAAGTTATTGTTCTGAGGCCAGTGCTCTCACGTTGAGCGGCTTGGATCCGGATCGCGGTCTTGAGCCTCAGTCTTGGAGTCTTCATTATCCAGTCAGCCAGAAGTAAGTAGGAAGGGTCCCAG
>CM053580.1:490312911-490317911 GCA_028627135.1 Pseudochirops cupreus
AAAAGTGACATAGAAGAGAATAGACTGGGGGAGGGGGGACACACTGGGATGGCTGTTTTTGGTCGGTGGATGGGGGAAAGAGGGGGAGAAAATATGTAACTCAAAATCTTGTGGAAATGAATGATGCAAACTAAAATAAAATTTAAAAAAAAAAGAAAGAAAGAACAGAGGAGTTTCCAATGGAAATTCGTTAATGGTATCCTGAGAGCACTGAGCAGAATCTGGTTTCATTGCAAGCCCTAAAACCCCTTCTAGTTCAAAATTCTATTACTCTATTATCCTATGACCCTAAGCCCCCACACTCACTATCCGTTGGTCACCTACCTTCTAGCCCTCCTGCTTGGGAAAATTTATTTTGTTGTCTTTTTCCCCATGATGAGTGAGTGTGAGAGAAAGCTCATCAGTGTACTGGCTCTTTGCCAAGACAAAAGTCATCCAGAAAGTTTGGGGACCATGACCAAGAAGACTGTGGACACTCAGGAATGTAAGATCATGGTTTTTCGAGCTTTAAGAGACCCCAGATATCATACAGTCCAACCCCTTTATTTTGTAAATATGGAAATAAAGACCCAGGAATTAAGCAAAAGCCTAAATTTTATGCTTCACTATTAGCAGGTCCTGGTTGAGCATGAAGGTCAGTAATGCCCTGTACAGTTTTGCAGGTGAGGAAACTGAGGTCCAGAGAAATTAAAGACTTTCTCAAGGTCACATAGATTTTCAAAACAAGGCCCTTTAGTTTCAAATAATTCCCCTGCACCAACCTGTACCAGGAGCAGTTTGAGAGCTGGGGAGAGAACCCAGAAGGTGTCCTTTTGAGCTAAAATACTTAATATTTGCTGGGTGCCCTCAGAGTGCATGATACCAGTAAGCCCCTTTTTATAATCAAATTAGGACAGAGGGGAAAGATGAAACATTTTCCCTCCACCTAAATGAAAACTTGGCTTTGCCAGTGGAACAATGGCTTAGTTTTCCATATTTAGTCCATCACCATCCTCACTTTCCTATAACCCTAGGTTGTTGGAGGACAACATTTGAGTCAATTTTTTTTTCCCGTTGATTTGGCAGGCTCTGGCCTAGATACACAGGCACCATTCTAGAAGAACAGGAGAGTTTGATTGCTCTGAGGAACCAAAAGTAATACCCAAGTTGCAGATGAAAAAGAAGAGCTGATTAATTTTAGAAGAGTATTTCAAATAGAGACAGAAAGGCCAAGGGATATCTTGGCAAGAAGACGGAATGTTTCCTGCTGTGTGTGTATTGAAATGTGGTTGATTAAGACACTGGCTATGGATCAGTGCAACAATTTATCACAACCCCTGCCTTGAAAGGTAGCGGTTCTGGTCAGTATTGACCTTTTGCTCTCCTTACCTTCCAAAAACCTGGGGCTGACTCCTCCCTGAGGCACAGAACCAGCCATGACCCACTCCTTGGTGACCTTGAAGTTGGTGGGTAAGTCTAATGTGAACTCCCTAGGAGTTTTGGTTTGAGTGGAAATGTGTTGACTGATTTCTAAGGAGCCAAGAAAGAGAATGATGATACAAGCACAGAATGGGAATGACCATTGCGGCTCCTTTTTCAATGGAGGAAGAGGGGAAGGGTTATTTGAGGTGGTAGAAATAGCCAAATAGTCTGAAATGTGGTTCCTTGGACCATTATCTCATACCTCATACAATGAGGCTGCATTAGTGAAGAGAGTATCGAGTTTGCCTCCAATCCCACAATTGATGCTTCCTAACGGAGTGACCGTGGACAAATCACTAAACCTGTCTGGCTTTCAGTTTTCTCATCTGCAAAATGATTTTTTAAAAACACGCATTTATCAAGCCCCTTTTGTTTACCAGGCACTGTGCTGTGCTTTACAAATACTCTTTCATTTTATCCTCACAACAACCTTTACAGGTAGGTGCTGTTATCACCCCCATGTTACAAATGAGGAAACTGAGGCAGGCAGAGGTTAAGTGACTTGAATTTAGGTCTTTCTGACTGTCCATTGTATCACTAACTGCCTGGGTGGTATTAATAATGCCTGTGGCACCTATCTCACAGGGTTGTGGTGAAGCTCAGATGAAATGATGTCTGGAAAGGACTTTGTAAACGTCTGGAATTATTATTCACTAGGCTACTTTTTGGTTATTGTCATGATTGCTTTTGTACTCTTCAGGAATGTTTGTCTGGTCACAGTTGCAATCTGTAGTGGTACGCCAAAAGGTCAACAAATGCTTGTTAATAAAATTAAATTGGATAACCCTTCTGTCTCCGTAATTCCATCATTGAGTTGAATGAGAATAATAGTGTTAACTAGCATTTATACAGTTTTACAAATACTAATTTACTTAATCCTCACAATAACCCAGGGAGATAGATGGCTATTATTATTTTAATTTTATGATCTCATTTTTTTTCCAGCTAAAGAAACTGAGGCAGTCAGAGGTTAAGTGAATTGCTCAGGATCACATAGCTGAAGTAAGAGAGCTTCCTGCTTCGGTGTCCAACATTCTATCTACCGCATCATTTAGTTGCAATGCTTACAAGTACCAGAAAGTGACTTAGCTTGACATTGTCCCTGGAATTGTAGGATTACAGAACCTCAGAATTAGCAAGGACCTTAGTGGTCATCATTCTAGGCCTACCCTTAACCTCAACATGTACTTGATAAGTTTTGTCTGCCCCTTTCTTGGACTCCTTGAAAGACAGGCCATTCACTGCCTCATGAGTACGTTTGTTCCATTTTTGTACTGCTCCAATTTTCAGCAAATTTTTCCTTGTATTAAGACAAAATCTGTATCTCTGTAACTTTTAGCCACTGGTTCTGCCTCTGCCTTTCTGGACCTAGCAATATAAGTTTATTCTCTATATCTTATACCAATTCTTCTAATAGTCAGAGATGGTGATCACAGATAGAATGAGGGAAGTGTTAACGTCACTTTATTTTGCTATGGTTAGGCCCTCTGCTAAGAGTCTGGCCAGTCTATTCATTTATGGGGAAGGGAAAGGGAATCAGGGGCTCACTAGAGTTTGGTCATATCACTAAACAGGGGAGGTGATCATGATGAATCCTGTCCATAGATTCTCTGAATGGAGCAGGGCTTTGATGGAGTGTCTAGGTAGGGAGGCTGTCACTGTGTCTGTACTGCAGACAGTCCATACCTCTTATGTGGCTCACTCACAGATCCCAACAAGGTATGCTTTGGGTGTAGCAGAGATTCAACAAATATAAATAAGTGAGGCTTCCCCAGGAATCCTCCTCTGATGCTTTGTCATGGGAGAGGGTGACCTCTGATTCTTGAAGGCAAGGCCAGCAGAGTGTAATCTCTAGCAGGTCCTACTGAGCCAGAAAGGCTTCATGTATGGCCTTATAGTGCCATTGCAATAGTTATAGCACCAATGATCACAATAAATATTCCTGCATGGTGTTCTATCACAAAATATAACAGACTCTCCATACAGAAGACAGAAACAAAACATTTATTCAGACACAAGAAAACCAAATCCCAAAACCAGTAAGCTGATTTCATCATAGTAGCAAAGAAGCTAATAAGACACAGCAGCACAGAGAGCCACATCATCCTTTCACCTTCCCACAAACCAATACATGACCAACTTTTACTCACAAGCCCATCTATCTACTTGCCTGAGCGTCCTCTCTCTCCTACCTTCTCTCTGGCTCTGACTACCAGCTTCCTGTGGGCTCTGCTCCACCCTTCAGCAAACTCTTCCCACCACAGACTCCATGTGACTATATTCAGCCTATTAGAGGGCAGGGTTTATTTGCAAAGCAGGGAAGGTCTTAAAATTCTCTTAGGCTTATTAAGGGGCAGGTAAGATCTTCAAATTACCATTACCATTACAAGGTCCATAGACAGACTTTGTTTCCTGGCCAAGAACTAGCCTGGCTAAGCATAGAGAGGCTCATCACCCAAAAGAGTGGACACTATTAATTAAGCCAGGGTGGTATCTTGGATTTGGAATCAGGAAAAACTCAGTTCAAATGTTGCCTCTCACATGTCCTCACTGTGTGAGACCTTGAGCAAATCAGTCTCTCTGAGGTTCAGTTACTTCATGTACAAAATGAAGATTGTTATAATAACCGTTCATAGGGTTGTTATGAGCTTCAAGTGATATCATGTATATAAAATGCTTTGCTTAATGCCAATTATTATTAGGTGATGAATATTTTGGCCTTCTAATACATGAAATAGAGAAAAATATGCCAGTCAGCAAGCATTCATCAAGTGCTTACTATGTTCCAGGCCTTGTGCTAAGCACTGGGGATACAAAGAAAGACAAAAAACATAGGTCTTAATGCAATGATCCAAGACAATCCCAAAGGACTAACATACTATCCTCCTCCAGAGAAAGAAATAATATTGTTTGCATATAGATTGAAACATGCATTTTTTTCGCTTTCTTTCTTTTGTTCTTTTTCTTTTACTCGAGTCTTCTTGTGCAAAATGACTAATATAGAAATGATTGCACATGTATAATCTATATCTGATTGCGTACTGTCTTAGTGAGAGGGGAGGAGAGGGAGGGAAGGAGATACAGAATTTGGAAGTCAAAACTTTAAAAAATGTTTAAAAATTGTTTTAACATGTAATTGGGGAAAAATAAAATATATTAAAAAAAATAAGACTTATCTTTAAGGAGCTCACATTCTAAAAGGAAAGTAACATGCCCAAAACTATGTCCATGCAGTATTCAGTATAAATAGGATGTCATCCCAGAGGAAAGGCATTAGCTGGGGAGAGGATGAGGAGGGACTGGGAAAGGGCTCCTGTGAGAAAGTAAGATTGGAGTTGAATCTTGAAGGAAGTCAGGGTAGCCAGCTAGATTTGAGGAGGGAGAGCATTTCACAGTTGAAGGATATGTCTTGTGTAGCTCCCTTTTACTTCCTTGGTGACAGTGACAGAGTAGAGTGGAACTAGGAAAAGGGTGTTTAAGAATCTCACAGTTATCAAAGCGTCTCCAAACATTAATCTGTTAATGAAAGAGCAAAATGT
>CM053580.1:490322911-490327990 GCA_028627135.1 Pseudochirops cupreus
GCTGTTATAAATATTTTTGTGCATATGGACCTTTTTCGTCTTTCTTTGACCTCTTTATGGGGCTATTAACTTAGCAGTAGCATCAAAAGGGTATAGGCAGTTTAATGACTTTTGGGGTATAGTTCCCAATTGCTTTCCAGAGTGGCTGGACCAGTTTACATCTCAACCAACAATACATTAATATGTATGTTTTCCCTCAAATCCTTCTAACAATCACCATTTCCCTTTTTTCGTCATCATTGCCAGTCTGATGGGTGTGAAGGAGAACCTCAAAGTTGCTTTAATTTGCATTTTTCTAATTATTAGTCATCTGGAGTATTTTTTAAAAAAGTGTAGCTGTTGATAGCTTGAAGTTCTTTCTGTGAAAATTGCCTGTTAATATTCTATGATCCCTTATCAATTGGAGAATGACTCTTATTCTTGTAAATTTTAATCAGTTCCTTGTGTTGAGAATGAGCTCTTTATTAGAGAAACTGGCTGAAGATATTTCCCTTCAGTTAATTGTTTCCTTTCTCATTTTAACCGTATTGATTTGGTTTTTGCAAATCTTTTAATTTTTATTTTACCAAAAATGTCCTTTTTATCTTCTGTGATCTTCTCTGTCCCTTGTTTGGTCATGAACTCTTCACCTATTCATAATCTGAATGGTATTTTCTTCCTTACTTCTCTAATTTTTTTATGATGTAAAATTTCCTATTTGGAGATTCCCACAGTGGAAGTCACGGGATCAATCCAGGGGATGGTGGTAGTAGCCTCAAGTACAATTGTGGGGCATTGAGTAAAAATAAGGGGGCAGTAGAAGCATAAGGAGAGAAAAGAAGAAAACCGTTCCTACATGTTTCATCTGTTGTGTAAAAGAGTTAAAGTCATAGTGATTACATTATTTTCCAAATAAACACATAAAACGCAAGTTATAACTGATTAATGGTCAAATCTGCCAACAGGTCTTAACAAGCCTGTTGGCAGGCAAGTGTGTCACGCATTGTCAGGAAGTCCAGCATATATTGGCAGGAACATGTGCATGTAATGACTTGCTTACAATACAATATTACATAGTTATATGATGTAATATTGCATCATCAAAATTTCAGTGCAGGAAAAAACCCCACAAATTTACAATAAGTTATTAAATTTCGATGTATCATTTTAAAAAAATATACTTTTTTGAAATGGTGCAAATTAAAAAAAAACCAACCATTAAAAGTTTAAGGAAAGTAGATTTCCAGGGGTTGCTGAGTAATTTTTTTTTTTGAAAAGGGGATGGTAGGCTGAATAAGTTTGGAAATCTTTGATCTAAGCCATGTATTCATCTGGAGCTAATCTTGATATATAGTGAGTGATCTAAACCCAATTTCTGCCAGACTGCTTCCCAGTTTCCCAATCAGTTTTTGTTATCCATACCCAGTAGTGGGGCTTTAGGGCTTATTGAATGTTAAAAGTACTTTGTTCATTTGCTTATGCATGCTGTGTACCTAAGCTGTACCACTGGTCAACCTTACTAATTTTTTAACCACGACCAAATAATTTTGATGATTGTTGCTTTGTAGTAAATTTTGAGGTCTAGGACTGCTAGGCCCCTTCCCATTTAAAAAGTTTTTTCCCTTGAGATTCTTGGCTTTTTGGTCCACTAACTGAATTTCATTATTTTTTTTTCCTAAATAAATAAATATGGCTAGTATTGTTGTCCCCCTGTCATTTATGTATTTATTAGCTTAGTCTGCCCTCTTTTGCTAATCTTCAGTCAGTCTCTCATTATCTATTGGTTCCTTCCCTGCTGACACATCCAAGTCTCCTCTATCCTTTAAAAAAAGCCTTTCTTGATTTGACTATCCCTGCTAGTCATAGCCCAACATTTCTCCTCCTGTTTTGATGAAATTTCTTGAGAAAGCCGTTTATATTAGATGCCTCTATTTTCTCTCATCTTACTTTTAAACCCTCTGCAATCTGGCATACCACTTCATCATTCACTTGAAACTGTCCTCTCCAAAGTTACCAGTGATCTCCAAGTTGCCAAATCTAATGGTCTTTTTTTTCCAGTCCTCATCCTTCTTGACCGTTCCTCTGACTTTGATATTGTTAGTCATCGTTTCTTTCTGGATACTTTCTCCTCTCTAGGTTTCCATGATACTGCTCTCTCCTGGTTTTCTTCCTACCTATTGAACCACTCCTTCCTAGACTAGATTTTCATCTAATAACTCCAGGTATTCCCCACCCCCAGTCCCAAGCAAGGGTGTGCTGGCAAATGTTTAACAACCAGATCTCAAAAAAAGGTGTTTTTTTTTTAGTTTAATCTCATTATTAACATTTTCTCCATTACTTTTTTAAGTACGAACAATTAACGAAGCAATAGAGCAACCCCTGATTTGTAGTGTTTGCCTAGGTATAAATGCCCATACTGAATTTAACAATCTACTTTTGAGAGCCAGTTCAAGCTAGCTTCAACTGAAGAACAGTTCAGCCTTTGACTCCAAGGCTCTGTCTTCATCATTCTCTTCTCTCTAGATTATCTTGCTTGGTGATCTTATACAGGCTCCTGTGGGGTCAGTTATCATTTCTATGTTGAAAATTCTCAAATCTACAGATCCAGCCCTAACCTTTCTGTTGACCTCCAGTTTCACATCTCCGACTGCTTGTCCCATGCACATCTTAAACTCAACTTGTCCCAGATAGAACTAATTATCTTTTCCCCAAAACCTTCCCCTCTCCCTAACTTTCTTTTACAATTGAAGACACTATCATACTCCAAGTTACTAAGGCCTACAATCTCAGTGTCATCCTCAGCTCCTTATATACAGTCACCCTATTTTATCCAGTCTCTCAATGAATCTTTTCATTTTTACCTTCACGACATCTCTGGTGTGAGTCCCTTTTGCTCTATTCACCTCATGTTGGAATAAGCCCTCATCACCTTTCACCTGGACTATTACAGTAATTTTCTGATTGGTTTCTCTCCATATCTTTCCTCTCAGCTGTCAAAATGATTTTTCTAAGGTATAGGTTTGATCATGTAACTACTTCCACATAGTAAATAAATGCTAATGGCTCCCTATTACTTCCAGAATCAAATACAAAGTTCTCTGGCATCCACAGCTCTTCATAACCTGGCATCTTCCTACCTTTCCAATATTTTTACACTTTATTCCAGTTCATGTGCTCTGTGATGCAGATATAGTGACTTTCTTATTGTTCCTCACACACAACACTCTATCTCTGAACACCTTGCCTTTCACTGGTTGTTCCCATACCTAGATTCCTCTCTTTCTTACCTATATCTTTTATCCCCAGCTTCATTCAGAAGAGTTAGACAAGAAAAGAACAAAAAAACAAAACAAAACAAAAAACCCTCAAAAATTCCCTCTCCTTTAAGGAGCTCAAATTCTAATGGAGGAGATAACATGTAAACAGCTCTGTCCATACAAGGTCTAAACAGTCTAAATGAGAGGTAGGGGATAGGGCTGGGCGAACTGGGAAAGGTCACTTGCTGATAAGAGAATATGAGCTGAGTAATAGGGAGCCACTGGAGTTTACTGAGTAAGGAAGTGTTGGGGAGCAGAGCAGAGAGAAGAAAGGAGGGGAAGAGATGTATTGTCACACTTGCATTTTAGTAATTTCCAGGGGCAAAGTATAATTCAGGGAAGAGTCAGGGGAATGAGGCAGTTATTAAATGTGACTTTCTTTGCACCTCATTTTTTTCTTCTGTAAAAAGTTATTTGGTTTGATTTGGTTATTCCCCTAGGTCCTTTGAGCTCTAGGGCCTGTTGCTCTCATTGTCTTCTGGATGGTATAAGTAGAAAGCAATCCAAGCAGCAGTGGAACCTGTCAGGAAACACTTTTTCAGGGACTGTCCTGGGTCACAATTTCATCTCACCAGTGGATCTTCCTTTCAATTTATATGTGATTATTGAGAGGAGAATGTAATGGGGTATAGGGAAAAGGAATCTGATTATTGCTAACTTTCTCTGCAATGTAAGCCACTGCAGATAATTCTGCTGTCCACAAATGCTGTCATAGATTGTGAAATGGCAGTTTGCTGCTGTCATACAGCAGGGGAATTGCTCTTTGCTTCCTTCCAAGTTTGCCCTTTTTTTTTACAGGCAATCAGTAAAAGTGACAGGAGGGCAGAATTGGACCCTAATTAGCATGTGATTGCTGTCTGTGAGACCATTAATAAAAACAAGACTGTGGGTGGAAAAAGAATGCCAACAGGGACCATTTTCAGTGAGCCTGTTTTTTGTAGAGAGAAATTGGTTAACACCTTATTGTTTTTCAAATAATTTTCCAAAGATTCAGGTGGCAGAACCTTTTTTCTCAAAGCTAGGGCATAGCAGCACCCCGTTTTCCACAGAGGCATAGAAACTTAGGCCTTCAAGGTCTTCTAGTTCAACTCTGTTCCTTTTTTAGAGGTAAAGAAAATGGGGCCTATGTTTGGTGTGATTTTTTTATTAATTGATTTGTTTATTTACTTTTAGTTTACAGGATTCAGTTCCACAATCCCTTGAGTTTCAAATTTTCTCCCCTCTCTCTCCCCTCCACCACATGGCAGCATGCAATCAAGTATAGGATCTGTAAATACTTTCACACTGGATGTTAGTCTGGTTGTGCAGAAGGGTTGTAACCAATGGAGTGAACAATACAAAAGAAGAAACAAAACCAAACGTGGAAAAGAACAATAGCATGTAAATTGCTTCAGTCTCCATTTAAACTCTGGTCTTTCTAGATCTTTCTCTGAATGTAGACATCTCCTTCCATCCTGAGACTTGTAGAGTTGTCTTATAACTGTGTTTGTGTGATTTTGCCAAGCAGAGACAAGATGAGTCCAATGGCTCACAGCATAGTTGAGTTGGGGGAAGAGCCTTATAAATTCAGAAGGGGGGGGGCAGAGCCAAGATGGTGGCATAGGAGCGGCAACATATCGCAGCTCTCACATAGCCACCCCAAAATACCCATAAAATATGACTCTAAACTAATCCTAGAACTCCAAAACGCACACAAAGATACTTCCCACTAAAGTCAGCTCGGCTACAAGGAACCATAATAGCACTGCGAACTGAAACCAGCCTGGCCTGAAGCCCTGGCTGA
>CM053580.1:490328490-490363454 GCA_028627135.1 Pseudochirops cupreus
TGACCACATTCAGCCTATTAGGGAACAGAGTATACTTTCAAATATCCAAGGGTCCTCAGGGTCACGTAGCCACTTTAGCAAAGGGCCTAGGGGCAGGGAAGATCTTCAGATTCCCATAACACTGATGGACATATTTCTAAAATATACTATTCTGTGCCTTCCTAAACTGTTAGAGACATAATTACACTTTTTCTTAAAAACCTGTGATCATGCAAAGGAACATAATGTGACGGCATCAGGTCTGGAACCAGAGCCTGGGTTCACATTCTGGCTTCCATGCTTTATTACCTGTGGAGCATTCAGCAGGTCATCTTACCTCTTTGAACCTCAATTTCCTCATTTATAAAATGAAGGGATGGACTTGATAAGGTCCCTTCTAAGTCTTAATTCTGTGAGCTGATGATTCTGAGTATCAGTTACTGTACTGTGGGTTACACTGTAGCAATACACTCAGTGACTATTTAGTTGTGTGGGGGTGTTTGCCCTCCACTTATTATTTCCAGAGTTAAGAATTCTTTCCTATAATTTATTTTCTTAAAAATGACTGTCTCATTGTCATTGAGATTGTCGGTATTTTCTCTAGTGAATCTTTTCCCTTTCTCTTTTGAACTGCTATGAGGCAGATTTCTAACCTAATTAAAACTGAATGTAAAATAAAAGCAGTTGAACCCTAAGTGAGTCAAAGACAGAGGTGTCAGATTCACTTCAAAGCTTGAGAGCTGGCTACTTAACAAAATAAACAAAGATGCAGCATAGATAATGTTGTTTTGTGTTTTCTAAATCAGCATGAAACTACAAGGATATATTTCTGTGTAAGTTTGACACCTGGTCTCATAAACACACACGAACTTAAACTTATATTGAACTTCTTGCTTATCCAGAAACCTTTTTAATTTAACGTAATTCTTTACTGTGTTCTGATTGTGTTAGGCGACTTCTCAATAAGTGGAATACTGTTTATTTACCACACAACAAAAAGACAGCATATCCTGATATCTGTTTACTGACAAACTGAAACAGGAGTGATGGTGCTAGAATTTGAGGGAAGCAAATTTTTATATATATAGATAGATAGATAGATGTATGTATGTATATGTATATGTATATATAAATTTGCACGTATATATGGGCTAGATTTGGCAGGCTAGGACCAGGGGGCTAGTTCAGTTTTTATTTGGTACCTTTCTCAATCAGATTTAGGGTATCTTGAGATCCATTGTTCTCTAAAGGAAAAAACAGTGGAGTTGAAGGTCTTAGACCTGAGTTTCTAATACTGGATATATTAGCTACAAGTTTCCTAAAAACTAAACCTCAATTTCTTCCTTATGAAATAAGGATAATTTCTACCCTGTTAATTTTATAAAATTGTTGTGAGGTTTTGAAGTAATGAAATACAAGCGTTTTAAACCTCTAGACAAATGTAAGGTAGCGCTATCATTAGGTTCCTTGTAATACCCATAAATTTTGTTACAGTTCTAACAGTCCTGTGGTCTCTGGCGTTTATGTCTTTAATATTGTGATATTTTTAACCAAGAGTTGTTGTGAAGCCAAAGGTACTTGAAGTACACATTTTTGGTTATTGTTCTTGGGAGCACAAAACCTCCAATGTTTGACTAAGCTTTGTAGCAACAAGAACTTGGGGGATTTAAAGAAACAAAGGACAGAAGATATCTTGGTGTGATATAGTCTTATTTCTAAAACTGCTTTAAAGGGTTATGCCATCTTAAGCACATATACTGAACTGTAAAGCTTCTGCTTTGTGCTAAATATTTTTCAGCAGCAGCTTTTGGGGGAGCAGAGATGAAATTAGTTCAGTGTTTTGGGCGATATTTAGAAATAAGAATTTCATTTTTTTTTCCAGTTTGGTGATATTAAATCTAACCCAGCTGTAAATTTTTTTCCCCCTTTCAGGAAGAAGATGCTACAGGGGGTGATCAGGATCAAGAAGAAAGAAGGTGGAACAAAAGAACTCAGCAGATGCTTCATGGTCTTCAGGTATTACTGATAAGAATGATAAAAGGGAGCATTTAATTAAGTAGTGATCCGCTTCCCCAAAATTTACATAATAAAAATTATTGAAAATTATTTTAGAATAATGTAAACTTGACCTACAAATGGAAAAGAAGTTTAATCATGATGGAGATTGAAGCAAACTACATGCTTTCGTTCTTTTCCATGTTTGGTTTTGTTTCTTCTTTCCCACTGTTCACTCCATTGCTTACAACTCTTCTTTACAACCAGACTAATGTCCAATGTGAAAGTCTTTGCAGATCCTGTACTTAATTGGAAGCCGCCAAGGGGGGCATGGTGGAAGGGAGGGGAGAAAATTTGAAACTCAAGAGATTGTGGAACTGAATCTTGTAAACTAAAAGTAAATAAACAAATCAATTTTTAAAAAAGTTTAATCATGACATTATTGAGGGTGTTGAAGTACAAACTCTTGTTAAAATTTTATGCCACCCACAAAAGACAGGAAAATTACTCAGTGAATGAAGCCAGGTGGTTTTATTCATAACCTCTAGCAGCATGGCTTTTTCTCCAAAGAAGTCTTCTTTGTAGATCCTAATAGAAAACTTTTTCTTTTAGGCTGGAAATTTGGATATATCTAGTGGGCAGATAGCTTTTAGCCACTTTTTTAAAAAAAGACCATTATCTAGATTTGAAGTAGGAAACCTTATATATTTTTGTAGTCATCTCCATTTGTGCTTGGAAAGATACTCTTTGTACTAAGGTTAGGAACATGTATACCATATGGTTCTCAAACCTGTGATATAAAAGAACACATATAAATAACTTAGAAATATGTGGGCCACATTTAGTAAATTTAATCCTATATTTAGGTAGTTGTATTCTGTAGCTATATCAAAGGAATTACCATTGTTTAATAATCTTAACCCTTCAGATTTACATTTACATTTACATTTTACATTTACATTTACTTCATCTAAAGATACAGTATGTGTGTCTGATTTTTGTCCACCTGATTGATGTGAAAATTATTTAGGGGTCTTTTGGTCTGTGTGTGTGTGCATGCACATTTGGAGAGGGGAATGCAGGCAGTTGGGGTTAAGCAACTTACCCAGGGTCATACAGCTAGTAAGTGTGTCAAGGGTCTGAGGCTGGATTTGAACTCTGATACTCCCGACTCCAGAGCTGGTGCTCTATTCCTTGCGCCGCCTATCTGCCCTTGTCCTTCGGTATCTTGACGGAATTATCTTATCAGCACTTAGTTTCTTTTCCTGATGTTAGGCAACAAGACTATATTAACCTGGTACCTCACCATCAAATGGTACCCAAGAGAGTACACAATCTTGAATGGATACACAGTTCAGAAAACTCATCACTGTAATATTTCTGTGGTACTATTTAGTTAAGTGTATTAGTAGTTTTGGCCAAAAATTGATGTGCAGATTTTTAGTCCTCCTCTAAAACAGAATAGTTATTGACTTAACGTAGAATGTTTTTCTATCTTAAATTATAAAAACTTTCTTAAATTGCTCATTCCATCTACCTTTTATTTGCTTTTCAGAGAGCTCTTGCTAAAACTGGAGCAGAATCTATTAGTTTGCTTGACTTGTGCCGAAATACGAACAGAAAACAAGCTGCAGCAAAATTCTACAGCTTCTTGGTACTTAAAAAGCAGCAGGCTATTGAGCTGAAACAAGAGGAGCCTTACAGTGACATCATTGCAACACCTGGACCAAGATTCCATATAATTTGAATGTCTCAATGGATTATAGCTAGTGTTTATTTCACTAGAACAAATGAATTGCCCCCAATGTGTAGGGCACACAAGACCATTACAGAAAATTTAGATTTTTGTCTGTACAAAGTATCTCTTGCCCCTTTTTATATTTTTAATTTACCATCTTTGTTTTTAAGGGAAACTGCTCGGGTGGGTTTTGTTTGTATTCTGATGGAGATATATTCTCCAGGACCCAGATAATGATTTTAACAGTTCAGAGCAGATGTGTGCAATATTGGTACATGTAATGATGTTGAGTTTCAGTGAAAAGTCATGATTTGTATCTTAATTCTCCATTAGTGCATTTAAAAAATTAACCTCTCTGGGAAAAGCCTGCCAACCTCAAAACATTAAGTACCTATTGGGGTACTTGATCAAAAAAATGTCTGCTTTTCACGGAACAGAATTGGGTTTTCTCCCAACTTTTTGCTCTGGTCTCTGGCTGGCTATCTGAAAACTGTGGACAAATTAGTAGTTCCTACAGCTATAGGAATTCATTTGGTAGCACACTGAAAAACTTGGAATGATTTAGCTGGGAGCAGACATCTCTGCAGAGCACTTGCTGAAACCAAACTTCCTCAGATGAAAGACCAGACTTGTTTAGGCTGAAACATTCCCAGTGTTCTCTGAATCATCTACAATGTTCAAATCCACATCATTCTAGCTCATTGTAGAGGTGCCATTTTTCTTACATTGCCTCAGAGGCTTGCTGGAAGAGCCCACCACAGCAAAGGATTTAATTTCATTTTATGAACACTGAAGTCAGCCTTGTGACTCTAGAATGAACAATGGCAGATTTTCTTTCAGGATTAAAGGGGAATTCTAGCTACATGTAAACTATAAATCAAGCTTTTTTTTTTAAAATAAAGGTTTTCAGATAATGAACCATTTATTTGGCACATTCAAATCATGAAAAAAATTAAGGAATAAAATACTACAAAGTATCTTGTATGTCAAAGGGGCAGACTGATGGGAAGCCACTTACCTGATTATACTTATTAAGCAGAAGATGCTGTTTTAACTGTAATGGCTTTTCTGGTATTTATTATAAGTCTTAGCATTGATCTATTTTTCCAATACTGCACACTCCTGTGTTTGGACCTTTTATTTTAATAGCTTTGCAAGAGAAAATCCTGTACCTGGTTTCCTATAATTTAAAAAACTAAAATTAAAAAGCAAAAAAAAATAATAATAATAATAAATAAAATAAAGGCTTTATTGTTAACAGACCAGATAGAACCAGAAATTATGTGAATATGTTGATTATCAAAACATGTCTTAACTTTTTTTAGGGCAAAATTACACTAAAAGTTCTGGCATAAACGTTGGCACTTTGGTGGAAAAGATTAATTTTTGAGACTCAGATTTCCGTATATACCCAATAATGTAAAATTATGTGAAATGTTTTAAAAATTTGTGAGACTGCATAATTACTGTTTTAATAATTCAATTTCTTGAGAAAGGTAATTGTATAAAATTGCTACTGCAGCTTTATTTTCAACATGACGTGCCTGTAAACCATGGAATTTCCCCCTTTGTAAAAAGACATTGTAGATAATTTGAATGTTTAATTATAGAAAGGTCATTAGTTTCTTGTTACACATTTTGTTAGTCTGGTTTTTGTTGCTTATCAGGTTTAATATTGTTCTTGAAAATAGTTGATGCTGTGTTATGTATAACTTTTCTAATAAAAGTTGTGTTATAAGCTGTATTTTTCTTATTTTTGTTCTAATTTGAGAAAATTTTTATAGCTGGAAGGAAACTTAGAGATCATCTAGTTAGTCCTCTCATTTTACTTGCTCAAGGTTGTAAATTGTAAATGACAGTCATAATCTGAAGTCAGATCCTCTGGGCCCAAATGCAGTGCTATACCATGTTGCTTTCTCTTAAGAAAAAACAAACTATAGCTCCAAATCTTGCCTTTTGTTCACCTTATCTTGTCCAGTGAATAGAAATATTTTATAGGTTGCACAACGTAGACCATCTTAATGATCTGTGGCCGAATAATATCATGACCAGCTAGCCAGTCTTGTGACAAGCATCTGAACTCGGGCTGATTTTCAGATGACAAAAACACATGTTATCAGGCCCTTGAAATAGGACTCATCAGAGCTTCCATTTTGAGAATTTCCAGTCCATGAGGTATCTGCAGTTTTAGTAGAGGAGAGAATGTAAGGCCAAAAGTAATGTTTTCCTACCATAATAATAAAATGCAATGGGTCTTGGAACTGTTGCTTTTTTTTTTTTAAAGCAACTTGTTTTATGAAGGTTAGTTGAAGGAACTGGAACCTTTTAATCTGGAGAATAGAGGAGGGGTTACACAAACTTGTTTTGCTTTATCCCCACAAGAAGTACTTAGAAGCAAGATTTAGTTTCAGAGAGGCAGGTTCAAACAAAAACTTTTAAGAGCTACCCAGAAGTGGAATGGGCTACTAAAAATAGGGAGTACTGTAACATTTGTAAAGCTCTTAGTGTAGTAACTAGAACATAAATGCTTGTTAAATCCTTATCACAACCAGAGGTCTTAAGTTGAAGACAGATGACAATATGGGGAGGATTCCTATTAGGGTACAGATTAGACTATACTCCTGAGGTGTACCTATTCCAACTCGATTTTCACATGGTGTTAAGAGCTACTTAGGAGATGGGGTGATATAAAGTGACGACTTAGGCATCCTTGTATCTTTTGGAGAGGATTACAGAAGTGATAGCTAATGGTGAAGCTGTAGTGTGGAACAAAGGAACATACATATATACCTACTAGTATATTCCAAACGTTGGGGTTTGACTACTTCTAAAGGAATATGGAGACTGGGTGTCTATTTAGGAGGATAAGTCAAAATTAGGACCCATTACTTCAGATGACTTGGGATGTCTCCCTTCAGGTTCTAAGAGTTAGCCAATACTTCAGTGGGTCTGATAAGGATACTACACAGAGTAATTGTTCCTGAGCTGAGCCTTCAAGGAAGCCAGGAATTTTGCAAAGGAAGAACAGAAGAGAGAATGCATTCCAGGAATGGAGACTAACCTGGTTCTGGGAAAAGCAGAATAGCTAGGCCTGGAATGTCCTGGGTGACATTTCTCTTTGTTTGCCAGTGCCTTATTTGGGCTACTGTGACTTACCTCATGGTTAAAGGTGCTCCTAAATGTATGAATTTCTGACTATAGATGACCAACAATGTTGGTGATGGTTATTATCATTGTTACTAATTGTCTATTGAAACTAAAATACAACCCCGGGTTTTGGACACTGTTTTCCTAAGAAGAAACATTTGTATTACCTATAAATGTGGTTTATTATAATTTTATATTTTTACATATTGAATTAATAGCTTCATAAAACTGCCTGTCAAAAGCACATTTTTTTCTTCTACCAATACAGTATGTTCCCCTGTGTTCCCTACTTTCAAATCCAGATTCTAAGACAACAGTAATTCTCAGTCATCCTTAGGACATTTATTACTATCCAGGTTAAGCAGACTTCCATCACCACTTCCTAGCCTCACTGACCAAAAACATTCTTAGGTTAATCATGGAGACATTCATCATAGGTCTTTCTCCTGATAACTGGCAGCCAAAGCTACTGAACAACAACCAGTTGTGAGTCAGGCATATGTGTCCTGGCCAGTTCAATCAACAAGCATTTATTAGACACCTGGGAATACACAGAAAGAAAAATCACTCTCAAGATGCTTAACATTCTATTAGGAAATAGAATATACATATGTAGAATAAATATGAAAAATAGAGGGGAGAGAAGGAAGGCACTAGGCACTAGGATCATGAAAGGCTTTGTGTAGAAGGTGATATAGGATGCCTTTTAAAGGAAGCAATGAGGAAGAAGTGAGGAAGCAGTAAAGGACTGCTTTCAAGACAGTATAAAGATATGGAGAAGGGATATGGGCAGGTACAACACTATGAAAGGAATGGAAAAACAGTTGGCCTGGATCATAGAGTGCAAGGAGAGTATAATGAGTCAGTCTGGAGCAAATTGAGGTATTGGTGAGACATTTGGGTCAAGATGTCTTTAGGCTCCTGGAGCTCAAATGAGAGGTGAGGATTGGAGTTAGTGCTTAGGAGACAAACTGCATAGTATTCATAGACTAAACTATAGAATGAGACTGCCGAGAGAAAATTGGTAGAGAGAGTCCAGACCCTTAGTAAAAGAATGTTAAGCTGGTGAAGACGACAGAGAAAGTGGAACTTTTCCACTCAATCAGTGGAACTGGAGGCCAAGAAGAATTGCTGACTGCTGAATTACTGCTAAGAAACCACATCTTTCCTGTGCTTTTAGGAGAGGATCTCAGTTCTTGGGACATTTCCACAGAAAAGTTAACAACTCACATGTATGTAGGTTTTTAAGCTTTTCAAAGCACTTTTCTCACAACAGCCCCATGACTGAGTTAGTTGCAAATATTTTTATCCCCACTTTAGATCGAGGGAACTAAGTGACTTGCCCATACTGGGGAGCAAGTTGACATGCAGTATCAGACAGGCTTTGATGCTAGTTGTCCTGACCCCCAAATTTACTGTTCTTTCCTCTGTACTTCTCTACCTCTGTGAACATAGAAAGCTGAATTATAAAATTACGGACAGGTTCTCCAGAGACATCTGGTGCTACCTCCTGCCCTCTAAACTGTCCTGAAAAACGATGTCTCAGATTTCTAAAGTAGCACTCATTTAAGAAGTTTGTCATGAAAAATATATTGTCATGTCCTAAATATAACAGTCCCACAAATGTCAAAATATCCATAAGAACACTCATTACAAAACTAAAAATGAAGCAAATGTCCAAGCTGGGAATGGCTAAACCAGTTGTAATACATGAGTTGCAATGGAATATTGTTGCACTATAAGAAACTAGTAACTAAGCAACGGAAAAATGTATATGAAATGATACAAACTGAGGTAAAACGCCGGGAAAACACCATGCATAATAGAAATGTAAAGAACAACCATCACAAAACAATCAAAAGTGAATATTGTGAAATGATAAAGAACAAGCTTTACTCCAAAGGAACTTTGTGAAAAGGCACCTGCCTGCCTTGTTTTCAGAGGAGGCAGACTACGGGAGTGGAACATTGTGTAAAATAGACTTTCTTCAATATGTTGGCTATATTTTACGGAATTTTTTAAAGAATATTTTCATTCTTTGTTTTAGGGGATGACTCTCTGGCAGAGAATGGGGGAGGTAAACACTGGGAAATGTAGGTGATATAAAAATAAATTTAAAATATAGAAGAAACTGTGCGTGAAAATAGAGAATCATGTAAACATGTGAACTGATGTAGAGTGAAGTGCGCAGAATCAAGGAAAAAACCCACCTCATTTCCTCCAGTGCACAGGTGGGGAGGGGACTATGGGTGTGGATCCTCCAATATAGTACAGGACTGAGCTGACGTCTTTGATTAATTTTATTGCTTTGCTAATTTTTCTCTCTTTTTTTATTCTTTGTTGCAAAAGATGGTTCATTTTGAGAAAGGGAAGAGCTGTGCTTGGAAATAAAGCTAAGATAAAAATGAAAGATGGTATCAACACAATTTTATGAACAAATAAAACTTCAGCATCCTAAAAAAAGTGTCAGACTGAATACTTGTTTCAATTGTCCAACTTCATTCAGGCCTTTCTGCCGAGTCTGCTATAAACCATAAAATCACTGACTTAAAATGAATGGGGTATCAAAGCTTTGTATATCCATCCTTATTTTTCTATTCCATCCAAAGGTTTTTCTTGAATGAATGTGGGGTTTCCTTTTCCAGACAGTGAAAAGCATGGAAGTACATGGTGACAGCTATAAGTAAAAGGAGCTCAGGTGTTCTTGGAAATATTAAGTATATCTAACTTTTCCCATATCGACAGCTTCATTGATGATGGAGCAAATACTTTATCTCTGGCTCCAGTTTTTAGTTTCTAGTTCAGAAACATAATCCAAGTATAAAGTATTGGCTTTATGATATGATTTTATAAAATAAGTAGAACGTAAGCATTTAAGGGGCAGAATGGTATAAGACAAGTACTGTCCTTAGAGTCAGAGGTCATGGGTGTAAGTCCCAGTTCTGTCACTTTCTTAGATAAGTGACCTTGGACAAGTTGATCCAATTTCCTGATATGTAAAAATAACACTCTTCTATTCAAATCCAACTCCAGGACCACATCAAGGCAAATCGAAGTCCTATTTTGATACCTTAATGTGGGGTGGATATGACCTAGGGTTCTTGAAAGCTAGGCTAGTTAAGAATAAGCTAGAGAGGTTTCAGGTACTCACTAGGCAATTGTTTGTCTGCCTTGGGCCTACCCTTCTAAATTCAGGAACATTCATTAGTAAAAGCTTGTCTTGTCTACCAGTTGGATTCAACTTAATTTAACAAGTATTTACATCATCCCCATCTTGCCCTCCAGTTTCCAGGTATCTTCACTTCTGAGTCATTCCAGAAAGCCCTGTGGCAGCCCAGAGTCAGCCTACTTGCCTCCTGACCTTGCCTTAGGAAAACCCCATGTCCAGACTTGTAGCCTCCATTAGGTCTTCAAAGGCTTTTCCCTACCTGTCCTTTGTTTATTCTTCTGAAGAGGTCCAATGACATCACGGGTGATGTCTTGACTTGAGCCTGAACTGGATTTAAGTAAAGCGGAGTTGCATAGAGTTTTCAGCTTCACTCTCTCTTCCTGAATCATCAAAGGCCAGTAGCAGAACAAAAGTCAGGATAACTGGCTCTGGCCCAAGAGGCAGTGGATGATGACCTCAGCATCTTTGATAGTGCCTGCTTCAACTACCTTCATGGCCTGTTGGTACAAATTGTTCTCATCTACCCATGCCTTCGCTGGCTTGGGGGAGATATCCTCTAATTCACTGATGGGGCTGAGGTCTATTGGTTACCCTTAACCTGGTTTAGCCTGTCTGCCAAGATGGTTTTTACTGGAATACAGACACTGTGTGTGCTACAGTTTTTTGGGGGAGAACCTGTTTGAAGTCAGATCAGGCAGACTGGACTGCCTTATTATTATTTCTTTTAGTGAGTGAATTATAAGGACTCATTACTATATGCCAAGCATTCTGCTAAGTATTGGGGATACAAGTACAAAAGTGAGACAGTCCCTGCTACCAAGGAGTTTAAATTCTAATAATTGGAGACAAAGTTTAAGGGGAGCTGAAAAAGGCAGCTCTCCAAGACCACAAATCACAGAAGAGTTGCAGAGTTAGATTTGTAATACTAGCTTCCTCTTTGGGGAGCTCCATAATTACCTGGCTACAGTACTCTGAGACTTCTCTGACTTTTCCACCATGCTCCAGGAAGCTCATCATTGGGAAAAGTTCATTATCCTGAAAGATCCCACCAACCTTGGTATTCTGCCTCATCAGCATCCCTCTGATTAGAAGATGTGGCCCTCAACACCAAAGCCTCCATTTAAGGAAGGAACTCAGCTCAGAACATCTCATTTTTCACCAGGCTGTATGACTTGAGGACTTTTTTGATTTTTCTCCTAGGTGGTGTAATTAGATTCAGGAAGATCTAAGTGTGAATCCTTCCTTTTGACACTTAACAACTGGGTGACCTTGGGCAAGTCACTTAACCTCTCTCAGCCTCAGTTTTCTCATCCAAAAAATGGAGGTAATTAATAAACCTACCCCCCAGCATTGTGAGGATAAAATGAAATAATATATGTAAAGCACTTTACATATTTTAAGGCATTATACAAATACTAGCTATCATTATCATTACTACTACTAGTACTACTAGTACTAGTACTACTACTACTACTACTACCACTACTACTACTACTTCTATTAGGTTTCAATCTGATCCAATTGAAGGGAATGTCTATACCAATGAAACTATGGATCCTGAGAGGAAATTGAAACTGTTTATGCCTGTCACCTCCTTCACAAGGTCCTGGTAAGGTGAGTGAGCACTTTGGAAATCTCCAAAGCTTTCTAGACTGGTGAGTTATATTTATTATTCAAACACTAGTAGCATACATCTTTAGTTTTCTTTATGCTATTGAGTTGATAGGAATTACCTATAGGCTAACTCACTAGTTTTCTGTGGTGACAAACCAAACTTCACATAGATCAGTAATCTCATCCATTAAGGAGTTCCCTCAAACCATAGAGATTATAACCCATCCTGTATAACTCCAGTCTGTCTTTTTCCACCAGTTAACCACAGGAAGTCTACCTAATGCGCTGAAGAACCTCCAGTGAAGCTCTCTGTCCAATTTTTCTGGTGCTTTAAATGTGGCAATACTATTCTATAGAGATGTGCAATCAAAGGCACACCTCTTGTAGGAGACAGGACATGTACCATGTAACAGGAAGCAATTCAGAGCCATTCCAAAGTTGCCATTTTGAATTTTTGGCTATACTCTGGAACTCCAGCTGCTCTGATGGAGGGCCCTTAGTGATCAGTCATGATTTATAATCAAGGATTAATTAGCTCTCAATTGGCCAACAGCTGTTCACTAGTACACCATTTTGCAGTTCAAGAATCCTACAATTTCTTTGAGCTTTTCCAACTGTGCAGAAAGGCTATGCTATAGAGATACACAGAAAGAGTTATTTCCAGAAGGCATCTGACCCAAAAGGGGTTCATATCCTTTTGCAATTATTCTGGCTGCTGACACCTTCCTACATGAAGTAAAAAATAGGAAGGGAGTTACTGAATGAATTTCTGTTTTTGGTCAATATTTAGTAAGCCCTTCCTTTGGTCCCAATGTTATTAAGAACCAATTCTCTATCATCAGTGCTGGTTTATGTACTACCTTCTATGTGCAGGGCCCCGTGCTAGAAACTGAAGGAGATACAAATTATAAACTGAACTTGGACCCTGCCTTCAAGGAGCATATAGTGCCAAAAGGGGATATGACACTAAATCAGATAACTTCAATACATAATATCGTATGACAAATTCATTCAAGAGGTACAAAGCAGTAAAATGTAAGGTCACTACCAATTGGGGAAGGGGACCAAGGAAGTTTTCCTACAGGGGAAGCATCTTAGTTGGCCTTTAAAGATTGGGCCGGGTGGCCCACACTTAGAATACCTGCTACTGAGGCTGAGGCTCAGTTGAGTTTGAGAGTCTTGAGCTATGGTACACTAGGCCAAAGGGTATCCACAGTAAGTCTGGCACAAATATAGTGGGGGAAGAAGGGGAGAGGGAAGTGAGGAAGACAAGTTTGCTTGAGGAAGGGTGAAATGGCCCAGATTGGAAATGGAGCAGGTCAAAGATTCCATTCTGATCAGTAGGGGGATCAAACCTATGCGTGGACCCTGAACTTCCAGCCAAGGTGAGATAGCGACATCCTTCCTCAAATAATAATAATAATAATAAAATAAGAATAAAAGGAGATAGGCATTCAGTGGACAAGATAGAGAATGAGAGCATTTTATCAACATGGGACAACCTGAACAAAGACATAGAGACAGGAGAAGATATTGTGGGGACGAGAAGATTGCTCATTTTGCCTGGAGCATTCCAGTAGACTGGAATGGTATTTTCTATGTCTGGAGAAGTACCAGATTGTGATGGGACTTCTACAAGTCAAGAGGCAATAGAGAGTTCCTAAAGACTGTTGAGTAGAGAAGCAATGTGATCAGATCTATGTATAAGAAAAATTATTCTGATATGGAAAGATCTGAATAAGCCCATATTTAGGGTATATTGAGGTATGGGAGTACAGTGAAAAGACAGAGGTAAGAGGAGAGGTTAAGGCTAGCGAGAGTTATACCAAAGCAGAATGTGAGATCTAAATATAACATAGAATGCCCATCTTCTGCAACCCTGAGCAATTAGAGATTAGGAGTTCTAAAGTACAGACCAGACTGCTCTCCATTCCCACTTTTAGTCAGCCATGGTGTGTAGGCTGGGCTATCACGTCTGAGAAAGACTGACCCCCATATTGTCAGACCATCTGTATGTGACTGTTGTGTGCCCTGAGATGATATACTGTGCAAGGTAGGCAAGACTTAGTACAAAGCATCATGCTATGCCTTTTCCTAAATGTGCTCTTGTCCAAACACACTCTTTCCAAAACAGCATCCCCATGCCTTGTTCTTCAAACCTCTTTCTACCTAATTGGTAGGCTTGCTGTTGGGACCACATATTCTCTCCAGTAATTGAAACTCAGAAACAACCCCCCACACCTGATACCCTGTGCTCTCCTCTGGGATACAGGGGGGACCAGGAGCCACATGACCCCCAAACTTGTAAGCCTGTTTTATGCATTGGTTGCTCTGATCCCAGTAACATTGATACAGATTTTTCCACTTCCCCCCAACTTTGTCATCCGTCACCTGGGCTCAGAGTTGTCATTGAAAAGGGGTCAAAGAAAACATTAAGAACAAGGACCAAGAATCAAAAGTGTTGCTTCTTTTGCCCTATTTTTGGGCCAGTCCCAAGTACAACCATGGGCTTTTTGCCCTCCTTATTGCTGCTGTCTGAATATCAGTCATCCAAATTATAGAAGCATGCTCAACCTGTCAGATTCTAAACCATTCTATGGAGGATAACAATAAGTATTAATTCCATAAATGGCAGAGAAATAGTGTACTAGAGGTGCAGAATGAGACACATTCTCAACCGTTTGTCATTGTTCAGTCACCTAGATCTTTGTGGTCTGCCATTTCCTTCTCTAACTCATTTTACAGATGAGGAAACTGAGGCAAACAGGGTTAAGTGACTCACCCAGGGTCACACAACTAGTAAGTGTCTAAGGCTGGGTTTGAAGATGAGTTTTCTTGGCTCAGGCCCAGCACTCTATCTACTGTATCACCTAGCTGCCCCAAAGCAGAAGGGCTGGTGTTTCCCCCCAGTTAGCCAATGAATTGATTTGTTTGTTTGTTTATACATATTTGTTATAAGAGACTTTCTGTTTGGAGAAGTAAAGGAGGCGAGTTAGCAGGCAGTGAAAGATTATGCCCACCAAATAATACCATTAATAAATTTTTTTAATATCAGAAAAAAGTGAAAGGGACACAAATAAGAGTAATATTGTTCCAACCTTATTCAATTTTATGGAGGGATAGGGTAAAGATAAAGAGCTGGCCTTGAAGCTAAGACGACCTTTAAATCATTCATCAGGAAAGAACAGGGAGAACCAAAGGGAATGACGTGGCCCGCTGGGAAAAGAGAAGACTGGATGGGGAATAGGGCGTTCTATTTAACTGTAACCTAGCCGACAGGAGCTGAGCTGTCCAGCAGTGACCCTGAAAAGAAAAAACCCATTAAGTGGTACCATGGAACAATATCCAATAGTGAGACTAGCCAGGGAGGAGAGGAGAGGGGAGAGACAGAAAGAGACAGGGACAGAGAGACACATAGATAAAGAGATAGAGACAGAGACACAGAAAAAGATGGAGAGTACCAGATGTGATACAGCAGATGTGGAGTAGCACATGTGATGTTTACTTGGGGAGTAATAGTCACATTATGCTATGACCAGATAAAGGCACAGACAAGAGCAGGGAACTGAGAGAGAAAGAAGTGAGGAGCAGCAGAGATATGATGCCTAGTAGGGGACTAGTATATTATACAGTGACCAGATATATACGCCCAGCCATGTAGGCCTAGAGAATATAGTGGGATCAGATGCAAAAAGGACACCAATGCATCCCCTTCTTACATCTGAACTGGAGACTCCCTAGTTTTATTCAAGGCTCACCTCCTAGCACCTGCTAATAAGGCCTTTATTGATCCCCCGAAGCCTAATCCCATGATTCTAGTTGTCTAAAAAACACCCTTCATCTATTTTTATTATCAATGAAACTATGTGTCATCTCCTATAACTAAACCGTAAATTGTAAACAGGATAGTTTAGGCTGTTACCTGTATTGCTAGCACCTAGCAAAGAACCTGGCAAATAATTGCTGATTGATTTCTTGATTAGAGCAGAACAGCGACATCCCCACAAGATATCAGAGGTATGAGTTATCCCTCAGAACATGTGCCCTAGACATATTTAAAGGGTGTCTTCTTCCATATTTGCCCTGGACAAACACGTTCCCTATGTGTGTGCCCCACTACATGAATTTCATTCTTCCCATTGTATGTGTGTGTCTGTGGAAGACTGCCTCAGACTGGTTTGTTGGTTGGCTGCTTTTTTAGGGGGGAGAAAAGGGGAGTTGGAATGCTCTATTAATGCTTCTTTCTAACTAAGCTAATTCATTAAATAATTTTGATCTGAACTCATTGTGTCCTTTGGCTGAATGGTAAAAGGCTGCACATTTGTGTGGGTTTATAAGCTATAGTAGTTTGAGTAGATGTGGACTCATGGAGTATCTTAACCTTATGTAGCCTTTCTGGGTACCATATAGGGGGTGCTGTAGGTATAATGCCCCCATTACCCATCCATTTCCTGACTCACACTTATCACTCTACCGAAGCCATTATTTATACAATGACTCATGAGTCACGTAAATATTAGGCTTGGTTTGTTCTGGGTGTTTGTACAGCTATCTATGTACATTAAAGGTTGCCAGGTTTCAGTTTGGAGAACACAGCCTTAAGTTCAGAGCGTACAGGGTTGGGTAAGGTTGCTATCAGCATCTGGCCCAGCTCAAATACAAAATCATTTACACATCTTGACACATTGAAAAACAGTACAAGAAACTGAAATTGAGGACAATCTTTTATAGAGTGTGTATTTGGCAGCCCTAACGTAAAGTAAGACCAAGCAATTCAGATCCTACTAATCTACTGGGTTATCTAGAAGAAAGAATCCACTAAGGAAATTAATAAAGTAAATAGGGTTATTAGGTCAATGTTCCATCTGCTCTAGAGAATAGTGTGTTTGAAAGCATCTAAGCTTTATATGTATTCTGTCTTTATATGTATCTATCTTTATATGTGTCCCAATATTCCCACACTTCTGTGATCTCCCTGACTTAGGTGTTCTCTCCAGCTATGCAAATTTGCAACCCTACTGTGTCCTCTTGTATATGTTCTCCCAAGAGCCCTCCCCGCCCCCCAATAGTCAATCCAGGAAAAGAGCCAAGGAGTTTTTGTGATTCTTGACATCATGAGGATGTCAACAGAGTATATGAACTATCCATCAGTTTTTTCTCCCTCTCATTACATCTCTTTAAATTATACACATTTCTTAGCACATCAAAAGGTGTCCTTTGAAGTATCCTTTATCCAGCTCTTCCCTTACAATTCCTGCTTTGCATTGTGTTAGGACTTGCTCATGCTCACTACTCTCCTTCCATTGTCCTCTGAATGAGCCTCACCGTTAATTCTTAGATGCTGTAGCGTTTCATGACTCGTAACCATATGACATATCATCATCATCATCATCATCACCATCATAATAATAGCTAACATTTATATGGCACTTACTATATACCAGGTACTCTGCTAAGTACTTTACAATTATGACCTCATTAATCCTCACTACAACTCTGGGAGGTAGGTGTTATTATTTTTCCCATTTTATAGATAAGAAAACTGAGGCAACCAGAGGTTAAATGCCTTGTCCAGGGGTCACACAGCTAGTAAGTATCTGAGGCTGTATTTGAATGTAGGTCTTCTGAGGAGTCCAGGATCAGCACTCTATCTACTGTACCAACAGAAGAATTCCGCTACGAAAAATACGGGCCTTTATTTCTGGGATAAGCTTGGGGTCATTAAAAAAACTTTGCAGTTTCCAAAAAGGCAATTCAGCCACCTCTCCTTCTCATTCTGTATCCAATGTTCATAATGTCTGTCCAAGATACATATTCTGATGGATGAGGTCTGTAGGTCATTTATGTACTTCAAATCATAGTCTGGACAAGTAGTCTCATCCACATGATTTTTCCTAGGTGGATAGTTGGACTAAACTCTGAGTGATTATGAATCTCATCTAGGAGGTTCTGCAGTGTTCTGAGGCTTCATGCAATTAGCACAATGTTGCTCACAAAGAGGTTCATCTAGAGACCCTCACCATCTGGAACAGGGGTTCTTAACCTTTTTTGTTGTTGTTGTTTGTCATGAACCACTTGAGCAGTTTGGTGAAGCCTATTTACCTCTTCTCAAAATAATATTTTCAAATACATAAAATAAAATAGATGAGATGACAAAAGAAACCAGTTATGCTGAAATGTAGCCATCAAAATATTTTTAAAGTGCTCATTGTGGCTGTTTAGTTGCTTTCAGTCTTGTCCCATTCCTCATAATCTTGTCTGGGGTTTTCTTGGCAAAGATACTAGAGTGGTTTGCCATTTCCTTCTCCATCTCATTTGACAAATGAAGAAACTGAGGCAAACAGGGTTAAGTGACTTGCCCAGAGTCACCCAGTTAGGAAGTATCTGAGGCTGGATTTGAACATATGAAGATGAGTCTTCCTGATTCCAAGTCCAGGGCTCCATCTACTGTGGCACCAAGCTTCCATTAAAGTGTTCATGTACCCCAAGCTAAGCTTCCCTCTTCTGCCAAGGCTTTGTGCTGGATTTCTTCCTTGACATTGCCGAACATTTTAATTAGCATGCCACTCCTTGTTTTGCTTTTCTCTTAATTTTAATGATCAAACGACCATTGAACAAGATTATCTCTGCTGTTATTTCTTTCAAGGCAGTTTTGGTATGTGCACGGCAGACACCTGATTGGAGAAGAGTTCTTTAGTTTTCTTTTACTGAATCACACACTTTTTTAAAAAATCACAAACAACAAACACAGTGGGATCTTTCTTATTCTCTACATCTCTCAGTCAGTTTTAAAATGATAAAGATGGGACCTGCTGTGGAGTATCACTTGCAAATGATTGCTCATTCTTTTCTAATTCCCTCATCCAGGATATCCTTAATACCTACATCAATCATCCTCATGTCCTAAACAACGTGTTCTACAGAACAGATGGGCTCTGTGACTACTTGGTCTACTCCAGCTGCTTTCCCAGTCTTTGTTTCCTTTAGTGTCATTTCTGCTTCTTTGGTAAGGAGATCTGGGACTGCAATACTGAAGTCCAAATGAGGAGGTTCCACCCTCCTGGAAGGGAAAAAGAGCATTTGTTCAAATATCTTTGTAGATCTTTTCTGTCTATCATTTGGTTGTGGTCCCTCCAGTTCCATGCCTAGATGGCCTCAGAATGACTTCACTTAGTAAGGTCTCTCAGTTTCTAGGCCCAGGCTCTAGGATCTTTAAGTTCTCTTTAGGGATAGAGAGATTGGACCTGTGATTTAATTGCTAAAGGGCACTCCTAGATGAGAAAACTCCCTTTAATGTTGTCGGTGGGCACTTTTTCTAAACTTATCATCTTAGAAAGTTGTTTTCCTTCCACTGCATCTTATTGCTTCCTGAGGTGTTACTGTTCATAATCTTGCACAATCCTTCTCCATAAGATTTTACAAACAAGTTTATATTTTATTTCAGTTACCTTTGGCCACTGCATCTTTCCACTTGGTAAATAGGTCAGTTGCTTGCTGAGGCAGGTTTTAGGCTGTTTTGGTCTCACTACATGGCACAGTGGATAGAGAGTGGCAGACCTAAAGTCAGGAATACCCGTCTTGGCGTGTTCAAATTCAGCCTCAGATAACTTGGTTGGGTGACTCCGGGCCAGTCACTTAACCTTGTTTGCTTCAATTCCTCATCTGTAAGATGAGCTGGAGCAGGAAATGGCAAACCATTTTCTCATCTTTGCCCACAAAGTCCCAAACTGGGTCACTAAGAGTCAGATACAACTGAAAAATCTCTTTATCATGAAAATTAATTTATGTTGATTAAAATTCTCTATGAAATTGTTATGATCAATGATGATATTCTTTCCTCCATCTATTTCCTTATTTCAGCACCAACACAATGTTTACTTCTTTTAAAATGGAGTTTTTTAAAACTCCATCGCATGTCAAATTGTTTTCTCATTTTTATTCTTCTGTCTTCTTAATAATGAGTGTCTTTGCTCTAACAAGCTGATTGTCTGACTGTACACACAGCTGATTCAGGAGTGACTCCCAGAGCAGTTAGTCATTTCCTGACTGTTAAAAGATAATCATCTTGGGGTGGCTAGGTGGTGCAGTGAATAGAGCACCGGCCCTGGAGTCAGGAGAACCTGAGTTCAAATGCGACCTCAGACACTTGACACAAAAACCAGCCCTGTGACTTTGGGCAAGTCACTTAACCCCAATTGCCCTCCAAAAAGCAAAAAGAAAAAAAAAAAGATAGTCATCTTCCATTTTGTGGTATTATTTGGGACTCTCCATGCCCAGTGCCTTTGAATTCTTTTCTAAAAGAAAGATATACAGTGTGAGGTTTCTATGTTCTACAAGTCTTTGGACATCATAAAACCAAGTGTGATGATTCCTTACAAGGAAAACTTACATATCAACCTTCCATTTAGTTTCAATTTGGTCTCCTTATTTATAGCAAAAATGTTAAGATTGAAACAATTCAATTCTTCCAGCAGTTTGCCAACTCACTCACTGATTATTGGACAAAGATCTCAAATTTAGAGTACCAACTGCTCAGTTAATGTTTATAGACAGTTTTAAAGCTATGTGATTCTCACTAAATATAGCATTCAGGAATGAAGCAACTCTCAGCGAGCAGATGTCTCCTCTCCCATTGATCACAAATGGAACTTATACACATGTGAAGGGATTTATACAAATCCATCCCCATTGATGTGAGCAGCTAAGTGGTTCAGTGGTTAGAACACTGGGCCTGAAGACAGGAATACCTGAAATCAAAGCAGGCCTGAGACATTTACTAGTTATATGACTCTGGGCAAGTCACTTAACCTCACTTAACCCTATTGGCCTCAGTTTCCTCCTCTGTAAAATGAGCTGGAGAAGGAAATGGCAAGCCCCTCCAGTATCTTTGCCAAGAAAACTCCAAATGGTGTCACAAAGAGTCAGACATGGCTGAACAACAATAATAAAACCCCCACTGATAAAAAGCTCAAAGCCTGTTCCTTATGATAAGTCATCTTTCTTTATACACAAAGCAGCACAGCACATTTTCATGTCTATAACTGTAGTCCTTTGTGAATTCCTGTCAATTCAACAAAAATTTAGTGAGCAGCTACCGTGTATAGAGCACTGTGCAAAGCCCTGGGGCAGATAAAATGTTGAGATACCTCTAAAAGACAGTTCCAGAGACTTTTCTTTCTAAATATACTCACTGTCCTTGAACTAGTCAAGCAGGCAAAAACCAGTGTCCCTGCCCTCAAGGAGGGCACATTCGGGTGGGGAAGGCATCATGCTATACATAGAAGATATACAATAGAAATGGAAGATAATTTCAGAGGGAAGGCATTAGCAGAGGGAAAGGGTGAGGGGGGAACCAGGGAAATAAGGATTCGTTAGCCTTTGGCAAGCATCTAAAAATGCTGTCAACAATTATGATTTCTTTGGTTTTGTGGATTTTAGGGGAGGTTTTTTTTTTTTGAGACCATCTCCCAATTTTGCCCAGAATGGGAGTGCTACAGCCACCTATGGGCCAATCCCATTACTAATCTGCATGGAAGCCTTGACCAGAGGCTGCTAGAGCACTGGACCTGGAGTCAGGAAGATCAGAGTTTAAATCTGGCGTTGGACCCTTATTAGTTGTGTGACCCTGGGCAAGTCACCTAACCTCAGTTTTCTCAGCTACAAAATGGGGATCATCATAACAGGTATCTCAAAGGGTTGTAAGAATTGAATGAGATGATATTAGTTTAGCATGGCACATGGTAGGTACTATATAAACGTTCATTCCCTTCCTATCGGGCCTGGGCCTCTATGCCTAGCAAAAACAAAATTAAAATTTGTCTAACCTCAAAACCAACGATTTATTCTTAGCGTTCTCTGATGCCTCTGATGCCCTGTCTCTCTCACTGCAGAAGAAGGACAGGCAGCAGAGGATCCTCTGAGGGCCATTTTGTATTTTTACTTGTTTCATGGGTTGCTGTGGCCAAAGAATTCGTCACCAAGTAATCAACCTTGGTGACGAGCCTCTCTACATTTATATAGGTTAGTCCTTAGAAAGTAAATATTGTCTCAACAATATAAATGTCTTGTATGTGTGACCCACCAGGCAAAAAAGATTTGAGACCGAGTTGTTCTTCCCTCAATACATGGAAATGTTGTGGGATGGAAAAGTTTAGAATGAGAGTTATGGGGTAAAGGAGAGGTCCTGGGGAAAAAAAACATTCTGAGAAAGCTTCACTTGAGGGTCCTACAAAAAATAAAATTCCAGCTACAAAAGTACTTCCCTCCTCATTTATTTACCCGCCTGTCCAACACTGAGTACCCCCTTTCCGAAAGGCACTGTACTAGGTACTCCCAAAAATGACAGAAAAAAGAGACTGGGGGCAGCTAGGTGGCACAGTAAACAGAGCACCGGCCCTGGAGTTCAAATGTGGCCTCAGACACTTGACACGCTCACTTAGCTGTGTGACTTTGAGCAAGTCATTTAATCCCAATTGCCTTGCCTTCCCCCTGCCCCCAAAAATAAATGTAAAAAAAAGAAAAGAAAAGAAAAAAGGTACTGTTACCAAGTCTAGGTCTCTTTGCATAGCCTAGCAGATAGGTGATTTTGTATTAGGAGTCAGGGAATCATGACTTCATTCCTGGTTCTGTTTGTATAGAAAAGAGGTGGAAAGTTGAACGTGAAACATTTCCTGTGCATGGAATCGTGGCAAAAGGACCAATGGTGACCGAATCTCAAATGAGACAAAAAATTGAAAAACAGAAAATAAATAGAAAAATGTTTTAAGGATAGAAAGAACCTTCCATTCCAGAGGCCCTTTCCTCTAATTGGAGAATGGTAGGATCCTCCCAGAACCTCCATTTAGGGAGGGGGCCCAGGCCAGCCATTTCTTCATTCCCTAAGAGGTTGCTCTTCTCTGGATATTCCCACCACTGTACTTGCTCAGGTATCTTCCCCCATTCCACCCTCTCTCTTTTTTGGTTTCCTGTTTTGTACTGTCTTCCTTCATTAGAATATAAGCTCCTTGAGAGCAGGGATTGTCTTTTTGCTTGTTATTTGTATCCATAGCAGTTAGCACAGTGTTTGGCACTTAGGAAATGCTTAATAAATGCATGCTGGTTGAGTAACTGACTAATAAAATTTGTAGTGGAATGAACCCTGAGCTAGAATTTAGGAATTCTAATCAGGCCCTTGGTTTCTTTGCCTATAAAATGAGATGACTGGATTATAGAGTCTCTTCCACTAACAGTCTGTAATTCTACGAATTACTAGGAAGGAAAGTAAACACAATAGGTTTACTCCTAATATATTTTGGTAGACTTGCAACAATAGCAGTAATTGAATTTCTGCTTGGTTAACTGAATGGTGACCAGATGTGGCCAAATGTGATTAGCCAAATAACATTTATTCATGGATTATATCAGTTGTTCTCAAAGGCATTCTGTTAGTTTCACTACGTATTCTGCAAATTGTATGAAAAGTATACTTTCAATCACATATCTGGTCATAAGTCTCCTATGAATTGTATGAAACTTATATCTTCAAATGACTGCTAATGTGCAAGGCTCCCCAGCTCTCCCATAGTGTGCTCCTATTCCTAAGAACAAAAAGTATTACTGTGCCACAAGAAAAAAAAAAGTTTGAGAACCACTACATTACGTCCTGCAAACTGACCTATTTTTGTCTGAGTCACCACTTGGATAAGCTGGTGCCTGGCTTGCCTTGCACTCCTTGGTAGAGGATGGCTAAAAGGGCTGTAAGGGGAGGACATTTTGTCTTCTTCTGTCTGAAGTCCCAGATAAAGGTCCTGACTACTGAGTGCTTCATGCAAATTCTACACATTCTACTTTACTTAACTTCTGTACTATACTTAACATATATTTTACATCTTCTACATATAAAACATTCTTCTGGTACCTATGAGGTATACGTAGCTAGCTAAAACTTGCTTTCTGTTACCATGGAACTTATGATCTACTATTTTGCATTCTTGAACTGATCAAATTGGGATCCATAGAGCAACAGATCACACTCCCAACCCCTACAATCATTGGCAGGGTGGGTCCCTAGATGGAAACTGCTTACTTCTCTCTTTGGGGTTTTAGGGGTTATCCTTGAGGGGTCTGGCATTTTTTCACCTACTACTATTAGACACAAACTCTTTCAATATCAGCCAGTTATCATCTTCCCATTATCAATTAACCAATTAACATAAATTAGCCTTTACAAAAATTATTTGCTGAGAAGGCATAGCAAGGCCCAAAATACAAAAACATCCCTCTTGAAGAGGAGGTTTACTCTCTCTTCTATTTACCCATTCAGTCCTTAGGAAGACTAAGACTCAGAATCATATGCTTGCTACAAAACATTCTCTCCTTCTCCCCCACCCCTCCACTAACCCAGAAAGGGATGTACTTTTGGACATTGAGAGTTCCTTTCTCCTTTCAAGGTGTCCCCACCAAGTTCTTTGGTATCTCAGGCCAAGTCATTTGTTCCTGATCAGACTGTTGCTGCTCCTTGTTTCCGAGGAGACCTTTGATAGCTTTTCTGAGCTTTCGAAGTTCACAGAATCATAACCTAACCCATCTCTATCCCAGTTCCACTCTTCACTCCCCAGACTTCTCTCCTTACTCTCCAGCAGCCTTTCCGTTTTGTGAGCATCTTCCTTGCCCCCTTCCCCTGCTTTCCAGCTCCCTCTACACGTTGTTTTTCCCTTTAGGACAGAAATTCCCTAAGGGTAGGATGTCTTTTTGTTGCTTGTATTTCTACCCTAAGGACTTAGCACAGTGTTGGACACATAGTACATGCTTTAAAATGCTCTCTCTACAATACTCATTCACCCACTATGAGGAAAGAATGAAAAAACCAGAGACAGAAGAAGCAGAGTTGTTGAGAGTCCTCGGCCACATGGTGGTCAGGTGGAGATAGCAAACTGCTGCCACTCTCTCAGCCACTACCACACAAAGGCCCACCGCATTTCTTCCCCTTCGCTCTAAAGCTGCCAGAAAGATAACTCATCCAATCCAATTTTGTATACACACTCAGTTCTGGCTCCACAACCAATGAAAAGGTTTTTGATGTTATCATACACTAAGCCAACGGGGCACAGTCAAAGAATACATTTGTGTACTTTAATGTGGGAAAGGAATCCCCATCAATCTCTCATTTCCAGAAATAGGCTCACCAAACCCCTTTCTATTACATTAAGGTTTGTTCTGGGATCATCTTGGAAAAACAGTTCAAAGAAGAGAGACTTGAGGTCAAGATCAACCCAAACCCAACAAGAACTTTGTGCCTAGTACTCATTTTCTTTTCTTTTTTCTTTTTTAATAAAATGGCAAAAGTCAATAGATGGCCACAATATGGGGGCCTACAAGAATTGGATGCTTAAAATCTTTAATCACTTGGCACTTTCACCTATCACAGCTAGAAAAGGCACCAAAGGCGTCAGAAAGAATAAGAGGAAGAACTAAAATGATATAAATCATATTCTTTAAGCATAAAAGGCAGATGCAAAGGCAGGGGATCAAGCCAACTCTGCCAAAATGCAAAGAAGCTCCAACGACAAAGGAGGTAGCATTTAAAACTATTTAACTGATGTGACAAGTCATTTTAGAGGCAGCTCCTAGGGAAGGATGGATAAGAGGAGAATCCGCCCTCTACAAAGCCTTGAAAAGACAAGTTGAGTCCCCAAAGCCCAGTAAGATTTGCTCCTGGTGGGAGCTATCAAATCAGAATGAAACTTCAGGGTTTTTGACAGTTTACCAAGCCTGAAATGAAGGTCCAATGTCTCTGGTGATCCAGGAGTTAAATCACATTCTCAGATCTGTCGAGTAGAGTCCCCACTGGGAAGGGGTGACATTTGCTCTTTTCTCTGAAGTACTTAAGGCTCTAATGCTGGTGTTCCTTCTCTATTCTCTGTGATCATGACAGATACTTAGAGGAGATGTGGTTCTAATGAAAGGAAGCTATTGCTGTTTAACTACCTCCCTGTCCTCCCCTTCCCCCACTCCCACTATCAGAGATTATGCATTCCAGTGAGTATTGATTTAAAGAGAAGGCATATTGGAAAACATCAATGCATTGGCTCTTTAGGAATGGTTTTCAGCACCCTACCACAAAACTAGCATCAGAGTCCTGGAAAAACTATCCATACCAGGGCAGGGAGGAGGTCATGGAACAGTGGGAAGGACATGTGTCACATTTGATTCTTACAACAACTCTGAGAATTAGGTGCTATTATGATCCCCATTTCATAGATGGGAAGATTGAGATTCAGACAGATTAAGCGATTTCTGCAGGATTACATAGCTAGAGGAAGCTATGTAGTGTTAGAGTACTGGAACTGGTGTCAAGAATACCTAAGTTCAAATCCAGCCTCAGATCTTTGCTAGCTGAATGACCCTGGGCAAGTCACTTAACCTCTGTTTGCCATAGTTTCCTGATCTATAAAACAGAGACAATAATAGCACCAACCTCTCAGGGTTATTGTGAGAATCAAATAAGAAAATAATTATAAGCAGTGTCTAGGTAGCACAGTGAATAGAGCACCAGCCCTGGAGTCAGGAGGACCTGAGTTCAAATTTGGCCTCAGACACTTAACACTTAATAGCTGTGTAACCTTGGGTGAGTCACTTAAACCCAATTCCCCCTCCAAAAAGTAAAAAAAAAAAGGAAATAATCATAAAACATTTAGTATAGTGCCTGGCACGTAGCAAGTATTATACAAATGTGAGCTATTATTATTACTGTTGTCTGAAGCAGGATCACAAGCACTGTCACATTCCTTTAAATGATCAATTCTGTAGGACAGAGGGCTGGTTTCCCTGACTTGTTACTTTTCTATGCTGTGAGTTTGTTGTTGTTTTCAGTTGTGTCCAGCTCTTCATGACCCCTTTGTGGTTTTCTTGGTCAACATACTGGAGTGTGTGTGTGTGTATGTGTGTGTGTGTGTGTGTGTGTATGTGTGTGTGTATACACATACGTATAAAATATGTATATGTATGTATATATAGATATAGATATAGATGTATAATATGTATATACATATCCTTGCCTGCCTTGGTCAGATCACCTAGCAGCAACCTCTACCTTACATAGACAAGAGTTTTGTGATGAACATAAAGTCCGAGATATATAATTTCTGGGTAATTAATAATCAATTTCTTAATTGTGACTAGCAAATAATTACTAAAATGAGGTCAGTAGCACTCCTGGAAGCTGAAGACAAACCCTGGGGACCTTCTGAGAGTTTAAATATCCTTGGAAGAGTAGGCGTTTCCAATAGGCAGAAATCAACTCTGAGTGGTTAACAAAGAGAGAAATGAATATCATAATGAGAGGTGAGCCTTTTCAAATGAGAGGCTGGGTCTGTGACTCTAATTATGTCACCCTTGGACAAAGAGACTCATCTCCACACCCAGACCACACCCACCTCCAGCAATCTAGACAAAAGGATCTACCTCTACCCAAGCCACCAATGAACAATGGGCCAGAATATAGCTAGATTAGATATATCACCTAATATCTCTTTACTCTTTAATTAGAACTAAACTTTCCTAGTTGGGTGCAGTTTTGCCCAAGATTGAGGAGAATGTCTCATTGTCAGCTCTGTCCTTCACAAGGACTGGGTTTTAAATGAGAAAACAGAAAGGGAAAAAATCCCTGGATTTCCATACACCCCTCCCCCCATATTTGTAATTGGTTATTAACAATCATTTCTCTTAGTTTACCAAGCCCTGAATTAATTAGTCAATTATAATACTTTCATTCTGGTCCCTCCATCTCAACTGTGTTTTCTGCATAGCCACTGGAATTATGCAGATACTAGACATGTGATCATGAGCAAGTTATGTCATCTCTCTGAGCCTTCATTTTTCCATCTACAAAACAGAAATTATATTATCCATAGAAGCTGTATTAGAGAGTTCTTGTGAGGATCAAACGGGATGATGTCTGTAAAGCCCTTTGCAAACCTTAAAGAATTACATAAGGTCAGCCAGTCAAAAGTCAGTCGCTAAGTATTTATGAAAACCTCTTCTATGCGCCAGGGAATGTGCTAAGTCCTGTGGACACTGTTCTTACTCATTTGTTTCAGTTATGTTTGACTTTGTGACCCCATTTGGGGTTTTCTTGGCAAAGATGCTGGACTGGTTTGCCATTTCCTTCTCTTGCTCATTTTGTAGATGAGGAACTGAAGTAAACAAGGTTAAGTGACTTGCCCAGGGACACACCACTTGTGAATGTTGAGGCCAGATTTGAATTTAGGAAACTTAGTCTTCCTGACTCCAGGTCTAGTGCTCTATCCACGGTGCCACCTAGCTGCTAAGGACATAAAAAATGGCAAAAGACAGGCCCTACCCTCAAGGAGCTCATAGTCCAGTTGTCCAGAGACAACATTCAAGACACATACAGTATGCTGTTTTGGTTTGAATCTATGGTTATGTGGGTAGGTAATTCCAACTGCAAAAAACTCCATTGTCACACAGCTTGCCTGGATCCGAAGTGGGACTTGAACCAAGATCTTCCTGTCTAATGTCCTATATTCACCATAGTTCCCTGCTTTTCATCAGTGACTATAATTATTATCATGATTTATTACCACATGCTGTCCTTACCATGTTGATCTCTTCAGGAAAGTCCCAGAACTCCTCCTAGTCAAGCCTGAGTGATCCTGATCCAGTTCAGGTAACAAGTATCATAGGTCATGGCATTTTTGACCCAAAATACTATAACACAGTTTAGTTACCTACCCATCTTATTCATCAAAATTAGCTTTTGGCTATTTCCTAAAATCAAAGCCATCTTCAGAGGGTAAAAATGTGCAACCATGAAAATATTCCAAAGAATATGCACAGGAAGATAGGCCTTCTGTCAGAAGCGTTTCCAGCATGTTTTGAGCAATGATAGCATCGCTGGAATGAGTGTATGACCACATATGGGGATGTAAGAGGTGTGTCTCTAAGGCCAGTTCAGGTTCAATGTTGGGACAAAAGGAAACACTCAGAACTCATTGAACAGTAAGCAGATACAGCTAGTATCTAACTCTGATGGTTATTCAGCAAGAGTAGGCACCTGGCTTCTCTGGATGAGGCCCCCCTCATCTGCACCTGGAGATGTATCTGGTTAAAGGTCATCAGGTAATAGAGTCCTCAGTGGTCTTAAGCACGCACTAAGTGTGAAAGACCCAGACTCGGTGATGGCTGGGTGGAGGGATTGTGGGACATGAAAAGAAAGCTGCATCAACGAATGCCGATCCTATCACCTACACCTCTTGGAGCGAGAACCTTGCTCCAGGACTTTTCAACCTTTAAATGATTGCAGCCATCTTTGTATGGGCAATACCGAGGGGGGAAAGGAAGCAGAGACAAACAAAACAAAAATTTGTCAGAAATTCTAGAGATTTCTCCCCTTTTTCATGAGGACCAAGTCTCACGTATTTTACTAGACGGTGCTCCTAGCATGGGCAGTACTAAAAGAAAAAGCAATGGAGACAAAACAAAAATGTGGAGGAGAAAAAAAAAGCTAGGGATTTCAGACCTTTTCTTCCCCCCTGCAGTAGGATCAAGTCTCAAGTGCTTTACTGGTCCGCACAGTGAGCGACGTTAAGTCTTTCAGTTCACGGTGGGTCTCCGGGTTCGAGGCAGTGACAGTGAACCAGAATGGCACCAAGAACATCAGAGCCACAGCACTGATAATTATACCTTCAGCATAATCACCTTCTCTTGACATGAAGTTGTAATGATGAGCAGGAGCAGCTCCAGTCATATCAGGCCCACAATATGGACATTCCCAGTAAAGTTCAGTCATCAGGGTCATCTATAGTAAAGTGACTCAGAGGTCATAACCTCTTGCATATAACCTGTCCTGGGATGAAATCTGATACTGAGGCTTTCCCCGTATGTCAATGGTTCTCAACCTTCCTAATGCCACGACCCTTTAACACAGTTTCTCATGTTGTGGTGACCTCCAAGCATAAAATTATTTTCGTTGCTACTTCATAACTGTAATTTTGCTACTGTTATGAATCATAATGTAAATATCTGATATGCAGGATGTATTTAAATTGAACATAACCCACAGGTTGAGAATCGCTGCTGTACAGCTATCTGCTCAGTATTCCCAGTCTGCCTGCCAAAACCTTTGCCTTCCCACGAGTCACATCAGGGGAATGATACAAAATATTTACCTTGTTAGAGGCCTCTGTGGAAGGGCTTTTTCTTTTACACTGGCTAAATAAGAATTCTCATTCACCCATGTGCAGTAACTGAGAATTACCACTAAGTCTACCAAGGAACCCTCTTGGATCAATACAAACCCACCATAGTTATACAGCAAGAGTTTTACCTCTCCTATTCTGTTAGAAAGCTACCACATGATACCATCCATTGGTCCATTCCTGCCCCAAGCCCTTTCTGGGAGAGCTCTATGAACTATTCTGGAGCATAGGAAGCCTGACTTCTCCAGGATGTATGGAACCCTTTGTGAAGACAAGGTCCTTAAGGCCAAGGCTACTCTGTACTGAGGAAGGAAGAAAGAAAGGCTGGAGAGAGTCAGGCAGAACCACATTAAAAAAAACAGTCCATTCTTATCAGATGTCTTCCTAGAGACTGGATCCAAGAAACCACTGAATCAAAGAGCCCATATGTTGTCCAGGTCAGTGCCAATTTGTTGCAGACATCACTTCTTGGAGGTTAGATACCTGACCCAGATAGTCAGATGCATAATAACACGTTTGTTGATCAGCAGGGGCAAATTTCTTGCCCCGAAGATGGAAGAGTGTCATCTTGCCAGTTGGTGACAGGTCGAGGTCACTTAGATTAGGAATATCTGCCTTGTCCTTAGGGAGGGGGGATCATATTATGGTCCCACAGAGCATGGTATCAGCACCCAAATGTCCAAATTGACACTGGAACCACTTCCCAACCTGTGCTATTGCTGTAACTGCTACCACCCGGTCATTTAGTATATGATGATTCTGATGGGTGCTGACATGAATAACTGTATGCAATTGGAGGTATCAGTCAAATTCTTCCACTGGTCCTGACCCCAAACGGGAGAGTCTTTGATTGTCTAGCCCTGTATTCTTCAGGCCCCAGGTCATTTGGCCAGACCTATGGCCACCATCCAGGAACTAGTATAGATGAAGATCTTCTCTGCCCCATCCCTCAAGGCTCTTGTACATGTTAGCCTTGTGGCTTGAAACTCAACTGACTGGAAGGATTTGCCAGGATCCCTACTTCCTATGATATCTAAGATTAGCACATTAGTGGTTGCTGAAGTCCAGTTGCACATAACTTTCTTGTAATGGATGGAGCCATCAGTTAACTAGGCAAAAGACTTTTCTCAGGTTCTAGTTCCTTATAGGTGAGGGCCCACCAGACCAGAGGAAGATGTAGCATTCTAACATCTAGACTAGAGAAGTCTTAGCCTCTGGCAGAGTCTGTATGAAGAGTACCAATACCAGTGGGACCCAGGGAAGCATGATTTCTAACATACCATTTCCATTTAGCAATAGAGTTTTCCTTTGTTTGACCCAGCTTGTTAGAGGGACCATCTTGTATCACTAACCCACAATAGGCAACTCTGGACAAAGGGCGATTAATGGTAAGACCCTGTGTCATTTGTTCAGTAGTGATGAGGGCCCAGGAAAAGGCAAACAACTGTTTTTCAAAACTGATATAATGAATGTTTGCTCTGGGGAGCTTGGAGCTCCAGACATCTAACAATAGCTTACCCTGGACACCTCTTGGTGCTTGCCAAAGGCTTTACCCAGCTTGGTGTTTATACAGACCTCCAGAAACATAAACCTTGAAGGGTCATAAGAACCCAAGAGAAGAAACTGTAAGACAGGCATAGCCTGTTCTGAACCCTACCTGAAAGGGGCAGAGTTGCAAGTGATTCAGTAAGTGGGGGCCATCACAATACCTAGGTGGTGAATATGGGTTTTCCAAAATCTGAAGAGTATAGTAATTATCTGGCCTTTCTTCTTAGATTGTGGGGAAGCAAATGCCAGTAATTTATTCCATCCAGACTGTGCCTGGAATTCTCTGGGTTTCCCCCACCCACTTTATTCCCTCAAACTTGACTGAGCAGGCTGGACTTTAGACTTTTTAGGGCGAATTTCCCACCCCTTGTCCCTCATATGGGCACCATCTGATCTAAGGTCTTTGCTACAGTGGGCCCATCTGGCACTGTCAACATTATGTCAGTGATATGGTGTGTCAATGTCCTCAGGAGGGAGGTCTATGCCTACCATGATGTGGTAATATGAATAAGCATTCAGGTAGCTCCAGAGAAGGATGGTGAAGGTATATTGAACTGCTTCCTAGTTGAAAGCAAACTGTTTCTAACTAGTCTCCGACACAGAAATAGACAAAAAAGGCATTGGCAAGGTGAAGAGCTTCATATCACTCACCCTGGCCTGGGCTACCCAGTCCTAAACACTGATGAGGTCAGGAACAGTTGTAGAGATAGGCTTTAACTCAGCACTGCAAGCTGCCAAGTGCAGTTCGCCTTCTTCTCAGGTGACACAGGATTGTTGCAAAGGTAGCTGGGCTTAATAAACTACTCCAGCTTCCTTCATCTCCATCATTAAGAGAAGAAATATCCTTCACCTCTCCATAGACTGGATATTATACGGTGTTAACTACATGAGAGGGCCCTAAGGGTTTCCATCTGGCCATCCTAGAGGTTGCTGAAAGGGCCTCCACAGTTACTACGCCCATAATTCTCCTTCTCTACATGGACTGCCCTCTGTATGACCCAAATGGAACAGGAGCTTGGAAGGATATCTCAGGTTTGTCTGGGGCTTGAAGGGACCTTAGTACCCTGGATCTGAACCTCTCTGTACAGTTTTACTAGCACCCCACCATGGATTGGCCATCAATTTGCATTCTTAGCAAATCCATATTTCCAGAGCTACACTCAAAGCTCCCTCCTATCTAACAAGGCAGAGGGCTCTTTGTCTTTCTCCCGCTTCCCCTTTCCCCATTCCCAGAATGCCTCTTCAAACTGATGGCAGTATTTGCTCAAAACACAACTGTCATAACTCCTGGCTCAAATTTTACCAATTTGATCAGCTCTCACCTGAATAATTATGTATTAGGGGAAACCCATAGCTAAAGTTGGAAGCCAAAGCTTCACTCAGAAGGCAAGATCTAATTGCCCCAGAGAACTACTGGATATAGTGTGTGGCATACCATAGATAGGGGCTGAGAAAGGAGGGACAGCATAAACCCAATTTATCGTTTTCACCCCCTATCTGAGAGCTGGTGAGCTGGCTACAAGAGGAACGCATTTTTACAGAGCCAGGTGAGAATAATTCCCCATCCCAGCCACCTACAAAGGGGCAAAGAGCACTCCCCATCCAATGGATGTAATAAATATAGTTGACTCTATAAAAGTACTCCAGGTTATGAAGTCTATGACAAAGAGCTCCATTAGACCACACCTCAAGAATCATTCCCTCAGGGACCTCTCGGATTTCTGTTTAAACTTCCTCAACCACCTAGGGGAAGAGAGTCACCTAGCCCCTGCTACCTCAGGGCAAGGAGTCACACTTCTTGTCTAGAGAACAGGGCTAGGATAAGCTTGAAGCATTCTTGCCCTGAAGGGAAGTTCCCCAGTCTGCCCCAATTTTGCTCTTTTCTAATCTCTTAGTTCCTATCTCATTTTGAACCTGAATTTCTGGGTCAGAGACTACAGACAGTTTTTGCTTTATGCAAATTCACATTATGCAAATTCAACTTTAGTGAAGAATTCTGAACAAAATCTGCACTCAAAAGAAAATCTATGTTAACTTTTCTATACAGCACTGTAATCTCCACTCCTGCCCCTCCACTCCTTCCAGGACCTCCGGCCACCCCCACCCCACATCCCCACTAAAAAAAACAAAAACCTCCTCCAAGTGAAACAAAGAATGAGGACTTAGTTTGAGACCTCCTGTGCAGAGAGGAGACCTTTGCCCTACTCTGCCCACCTACCCCAGTCTCCACCCTGACATGAATGTCTTTTACCCCTCTGCCCTTGGGTACTGTATATCTGTCTCTAGCCCCTACATGTTGCCTTTTGCCTTGCATCCTTTCATGTCAGTGCCCATATCTGGCCCTCACATCTGTCCCCGCTTTCTTCCTCCAGGTTCAGAATGGGCCTCCACGTGGCTGCCTCTGCCCCAACATGTTCCTCCTCCTGCTCTCCCCTCTCTAAGTATTGCTGCCTCTAAATATTGCCTTACTGAAAGGTCTGCAGAACTGGCCACTTACATAAAGCAGGAACTGTCTGTATAAAGTGGGGGTTACTAGATTGAACCCTTCAATCCTCACCCTTACCAAGATATATCACTTCATCTGTATAGTCACCTGCTCCATTGGATGCCCTTGGTCCCTGAAAGCTGATAACTTTATTTCTAGTTACTAACTGGGCCAGTCCAGTTTTCTTTGTGTTACTATGCTGGCATTCCAACTTATGCAGCAGTCAATAAGCAGGAAATGCTGGTTGGTGGTTTTTTTAACCTTTTCTGGAACCCTAACACTGAGCTAATCCCTTTGCCTCAGTTGGAGCCTGTTCCTGTCCCACAGAGAAGCCTCTGGAGGCCTGATTTAGAGGGCTCTGGTGACAGGGAGACATAGTGTCCTGTCATCTGATTATGCCACTCTCTTCTGAATTTATTTATTTATTTGTTTTTTATTAAGGTAAAATTTATTTTTTTTCTTTTTTTTTTTAAATTTTATTTTAGTTTGCGTCATTCATTTCCATAAGATTTTGAGTTACATATTTTCTCCCCATCTTTCCCCTACCCACCACCCCAAAACAGCCATCCCAGTGTATCCCCCCTCCCCCAATCTATTCTTTCCTATGTCTTCCCCTCTCACCCCTCTGACTTTTCAGTAGGGCAGGATGGATCTCCTAACCACAATGCCTGTGTATCTCAAGTTCCAGTTGGATGTAGTTAATAATAATAATAATAATAATTGCATATATATAGATATATATTTATACCACTTGATTGGAATTTTAGATTCTAGATTCTTTCTCTTCCTCCCTCGTCACCCACCCCCACTGGAAGGACAAGCAATCAAATACAGGCTGAACATGTGAAATTACGCAGAACCTCTCCATAGTGAGCACACTGTGAGAGTCTGATTAAATGTCCCTTCTTCCTATCCTGCCCCCACAACCACTCTCCAGCCTGTCCCTGTCCCTCTACAGAAATGTGAACATTCATCAGCCCTCCCCCCCACCCTGCCCTCCCCTCCATCATCCTACCTCTCATCCCCCTTCCCCCTACTCTTCTATGTGGCAAGATGCCCAGTTTAGAGTTTATGTCATTCCTTCCCTAAGCC
>CM053580.1:490363954-490416278 GCA_028627135.1 Pseudochirops cupreus
ACTTTTCCCCCTGAACTAGGTAAATGACATGTTTGATTAAAGTAAGATTGTTAACCCATTTTGAGTTGCTTTCCTTTAGAAAAGCAGATCTAAGAACCTGTGCTAGCAGCTGCCCTAGGTATGCTAGGGTGCTTGCTGATACAATCATAAAGCAATAAAAAAAAAACAGGTTTTGGTGTTTAAAAGGACAATTTCATTTCAGTGGAACACTTTATTCCCCAAATGCTAATAAATAAACTGTTGGCTAATTCAGTCTTATTTAAATTTTTAAAGAAAATATTGGGGAGACAACCAAAGTTCACACCTTAAAAGACACAGACTAAAAAAATCCAAGAAAGACCCTCCATGCACCTCTTGATGATAAGGCTCAGAAACTGAAGGTGCCTTAGAGACTATTTATTATTTTTTGGCTTTTTGGAAGGGGGAGGGAGGGGCAATTGTGGTTAAATGACTTGCCCAAGGTCACATGGCTTGTGTTAAATGTCTGAGGCCACACTTAAACTTAGATCCTCCTGACTCCAGAGCCAGTTCTCTATTCACTGCACCACCCAGCAGCCCCTGAGACTATTTATTTTGTTCAATTCTTTCCTCTTACAGACTTGACTTAATCTTCTTGCCAGTATATTTGAAAAAATAGGGACCTAACTTGTAGCTTGAATGCATAAACAAGAGGAAATTCTTATGAAGGAAGTCTATTCCCATTCAAGCCAGTTCTAATTGTTAGGAAATTATGTTTTATAGAAATCAGCTTCCCTTGTAAATTTTTTGCCCTTCAATCACAAAAATGTGCAGATCTCTCTCCTAAATGACAATCTTTTAAACACTTCAAGAAAGCAGTTCATAGCTCCTTTATACCTTTTCTCTGGGATAAAAATATCCAATTTTTTCCCACTGAACCTTTTGTGGTGGTAGAACCCTATTTAAATGTTAAGTATCAGTTAACATACGTTTAAAACCAGAACGTCATGTGAAAATAGCACAATAAAAATGAATTTGCCAGTCTTCTGAATTTATTACCTCTTCCTCTTCTTCCTCTTCCTTATCTTTCTCTTTTTCCTTTTCTTTCTCTGGCAAAAGTTCCAGCTCAGGTATTAGCTGACAGATATTTGGAGGCTCTTCTGGAGGAAGTTCTACAGGTGGCATTTCCAACTGCGGCAACTGTTCAGGCTGGTAATTCAAATAAATGATAAGAAGCAATGTAAATGTAACATGCTAGTTCAAAGTAGATGAAGCTTTCAGGATTCAAAGGATATGAAAAGTTCTCAAAAGAATTTTAAACTATTAACTATATGAAAGATTGTTCCAAGTCATGGATAAGAGAAATGCCAATCAACACTCCAAAGTTACACCTCATAATTACGCAAGTGGCAAAGATGAAAAAGACAGGAATAATCTAGGTTTGGAGGGGTATAGAAAGACAAGCACAGAGTTGCTGGAACTGTGAATGAATCCAACCATTCTGTTAAAGCAACTGGGAATTAAGCAAAAATAACTAAAATGTCCACAGCCTTTGACCCACCACATAGCTAGCCTCACATACACTATAATAGTGACAGCAGTAATTTTTGAGGTAGCAAAGAAGTGGAAACAAAGTAGAAGGCCACTGGCTATGGAATGGCTAAATCATGGTATATCAATTTAATATTAATTGCACTGTAATAAATGATGAACATGCAGAATTCAAAGTACAGGAAAGACTAATAAGAACTAACTCATAAAAGAAAACTAAGAAAAATGACATACACAATCATACAACATTAAAGTGGAAAGAACAAAAATCTAAAACTGAATGCTATGTAAGACCTAGCTTAGTACTAGAAAACAGAAAAGGTACTTCCCTCCTTCTCTATGGAAAGATGGGGAGACTCATGGGGGTGTGAAATTATCACTTATTCTGTTGGATATGGTCCCTGCATTGCTTTGCCTTGCTCAACTGCTTCTTTCTTTCCTTCTTTGTTACAAAGAAAGACTTTTTGGATAATTCAGAAATGAAAGTAATTTAAAATAAACAAATATAAAAATAATATCAAATTTTCTTACTGTCTCTCCAAACCTGAGACCACAGAATCAATGATTCTAATATGGATACTTCTTAAAAATAAATTTGGAGGAGCGGCTAGGTGGTGCAGTGAACAGAGCACTGGCTCTGGAGTCAGGAGGATTTGAGTTCAAATCCGGCCTCAGATACTTAACACTTACTAGCCGTGTGACCTTGGGCAAGTCACTTATTAACCTCAGTTGCCCTGCCTTCCCCCTCCAAAAAAAAAGGAAAAAAAGAAAATTTGGTAGATAAATGTTCCAAGTAAAGGAGAAATTTTGCCAATTGCTTTAAAAACCATGAAGAAAAATAGCTATTTTTCATGAAAATATTTATATGGCAAATATTTTAACACAGGACTGACATAAAGCTATGACCAAAATACTACATGCAACTAAACTGGCACATTATTGTTAGCTATCAGAATGAAAAACTGTCTTATATTATCACTTTGTCCAAAGGATAGGGTGGACACCAGAGGGGAGCAACAACACTAAAAACGACTCACTTATGTAAACCACTTTCCTCGTGACAATCCAAAAAGGTATGGTAGTAGTTCTGAATAGTCTTTTAATAGTGGTATCAAAAACTTTTAAGAAGAATGAAGAGACCCCATCTTCAGGGTCCCTCTAACACTTCCTCTTGGTTTAAGTGTCTTCTGTTAAGAATATGTTATGAGATAGTATTCTGATAGAAAGTTCAAGAAATAGAATTCTGAGTTCAAACTGAGACAATGCACAATATGCTTCAGTTACAACTCCTGACCACCAGAGGGCACAGAAAAGCTGGTTCTTAAAATCAAAATAAATCCAAAAGACTCTTTTCTCTATATAGGCTAGGCTTTTAAAAAGGGTACCTTGGTGCTTGAGTCTTGTGCTGCTAAATCTCAGTATCGTGAGCTTATGTTAGGGGGTCCAAATATATGAAAATGAAGCACTAGGTTTCTAGTATACATCATTTCCAGCTTCGTCCCTCCCTAATACGTGCTAACAACAGTATCTTGGAAATTGCCACACTTCCCCCTTCCCCCCCCCCCCAACATATTCTAGAGAGATTCAGTAACACAAGGAAACAGCTACACAAAATTTAGGGCAGTTTAAGGGAGAATAAAGATATTCCCAACACTTGTATATGGATCAAGAAAAATGAATCCGAGACTCTAGCCTGTCTTAGATCTCTTTCCTCATAGTAAAGGATTGGTAAAGCAGATGGCCCACAGTTTCTGTTCCCCAAACTAAAAGACTATAAGTATTAGAGACTTCAGATCTGGGGAATGAAGAGTACCATTAATGAGAAGCAGTAAAGAAAAAAATCCAGGATCTCTCAAATTTTCATCTAAATTTAAGTATTTTTGGAAGGACCTATAATTCCAACAGTGAAGAGCAACTCTTAGTAAGGACAGTTCCTCTACCAATGTAGATCAGTAACTGCTCTGCAACCTATACTCTTAAAAAGCTGGAATGGACCACTAAAAAATCAAATGACTATCCAGCTTCACATAACCATTATGTACAAGTAAACTTTGAACACAGGTCTTCCTAACTCAAAGGTCAGCACTTTATCCACTATGCCTTGTTTTCTCTCTTAGATAGGGATATAAAAATCATACGCCCTTTTCAAGTGACAATCTTTGCTTTTACATTTCTTTCCTTTGTCAACAATACTTATTACTATGTGTTTTATTTATTTTGTTTAATGTCCAGTATGTCTCTCCTAATAACAAAGACTATCCACACTCAAATATCTATCCACACTCAAATTATCAAAGAGGTAATGTAGAAAGGTACACTTTTGTTATACATGAGATTTTCTTACTTACAGGTAACACGGGCTCTGGGTCAACTTGCTGTACCTTGCGTTTTACTCCTGCTGTTTGAGGTGGTGGCATGACAGAATCATCCGTATTGGTTCTGCTGCCTTCCATGATTGATTCCTGTATCTGGGTTGGCTCTTCTATAATAGTTTCATCTGCAAATCATCATGTAAAGATTAGACTTGACATAAAGTTGAGAGGCCTGTTTCAATATTATTTCATTATCAGTATGAAGCTATTTTTTCAAGGCTGAAAAGGATATAATTTACTCATACACTATACAACAAATCACTACATTGTTTCAACTAAAGCTTGTATGCCCCCCCCATCAAATCTGACTTTTGTAAAACCTACAAGTAGCCTACAACAAAAAATGTTTTCTCTTGCTGTATTCCTATTTATTCAGGTTCATTCAAAGATATCTTATTCTCCAGTGCAGTCTATATTCAAACTAATGTGGGAATTATTCATGAGTTTCAACCTAAATACCAGTGTAAGCCTGGAAAAAGGATCACCACATTACAAACCAATAACATCATGTTGCTGCTGCTGTTGCTGCTGTGGTGGCTGCTCCTCTCTGGGTACTTCTGGATTTTCAAAATCTTTGAGGAATTCATCCAAATTATCTGCTTCTCCACCTTTCCTCCTTTTCCTAAGATCTTCTGGCACAAGAGGTGTGAGACAGCGTGTAAAGAGCTAAAAGAGATGTACATGAAAGTATAAACAACTGGTTTTATACCAAACCTCAGATGTACTAAATGTTAATGCCCCATATAACTTGAAATCAGCCTTCCAGGAAATCTCAATTGCAATAATCTGGAAACAATTAGAAAACAAAGTTTTCAAGTGACCAAGAACAATACCTTTCTCTTGTGCAGCCCTCAACCTGATTACTGTAAAATAAGACAGAAAAACACTAATAATTTAAAATGACAAATAACCTTACCTTTATGGCCAACAATTAGGGAATGACTAAATCAATGCACAACAACAGAATAGGATAAGTAAGCCATAAAAAAATAACAAATGTAAATATATGGGAAAAAAAGAGAAATGGTACAAAACAACAACCAAGAGAATATGAATAATTACACATTGATTACAACCACATTAAAAAAAAAAGAACAAAGGCCAGAAAACTTTCTAAGGTCACAAACTGATTAAGGAGGCACAATAATTGCTATTCTTATTTTATTGACACATACAATCAAAATGCAAAAGCTGAAAGTTTTAAGGTTTTATTTGGAGATCTACTCTGGGGTTTTTTGGTCTATCTGTTGAATGCTATATACATGATTAAAAAACAAAAGCATCTGCAAAAATCTAAAAGAACTAGTAAAGCTAAACAATGTTTGTAATGATCCTGAACCAGAGCAAGGAAACTAAAATAAATATAAGCATGCTTTAAAAAAAATGTTGGGGCAGCTAGGTGGCTCAGTGAATAGAGCACTAGCCCTGGAGTCAGGAGGACCTGAGTTCAAATGTGACCTCAGACACTTAACACTTATTAGCTGTGTGACCTTGGGCAAGTCACTTAACCCTAACTGCCCTGCCTTCCCCCCTCCAAAAAAAAGTCTAGGCATTCAAATAGGAAAGGCTTTTGTCAAATCTGCATTGTTTTAGACATTGACAAATAAGTGTTATCGTATTACCAAAATGTACTAGTGGAATGGAATAACTATTTCTTATGTCAGGTTCTGTGCACTTTACAAATATTTCAATTTGATCCCCACAAAAACCTTGTGAGGTAAGTGCTATCATGGTCCCCATTACACTGAGAAAACTGAGACTAATGAAGGTTAAATGACTTGCTCAGAGTCACAAAGCTATTAAAGTTATAATCTGAGAACTCAGGTTTTCCTGACTCCAGGCCCAATACTTTATCTACTGCTCCATCTAGCTGCTTCTGGTCATCCAAAGAGAATTGAAATCACGTAAGACAAACTTCAAACGTTACCTTCAGTAGTCTATTGTTCCATAAAGGTTGAGCAGGCAGAGAGAAAAGTTTTTCTACTCCTCCAGTCTCTTTCCACATCATCAATTTTTTGGTGGGTGGTGCAAGATCCAAAGTAGTGACAATATCAGAATAATCACTTAGTTGGGCTCTAATTGTCTTGCTATCCAGCTCTTTTACGCTGTCAACAATTAGCTTCCTCTTTCTTTTGGCTTTTGTCTCCTTGACTGTGATGACAGACAAAAAATGAGAATATGTTATGTCATGAATTCAGAGGCAAAGGCTAAACTACGTATTGACAGACAGCATCCAGGCAGAGAAATCTGCACATCTATTTAGGTCCTCAGGCACCACTGTTTTCTTGTACTCAACTCACCACAAAGACTCAAATCAATGTAGACAATGAAACATAGAATGAAACAGTTTTAATTTATTCTGCATATCTAGCTTTAAGTGCCTAACAATATTCAAATGTCAGGAAGTTCAAAGATGAAACTGGGTACAGATAATAGTGAATGCTTTTATTAACAATATAACAACAGCATTTGTAGATGGAAGTCACCTTAGAAATCAACTAATCCCAATCGTTCATTTAACCCACAAGGAAACTAAATCCAGAAAAGATGACAGGTTCAAAGTCACATGGCTAACTAAGCAGAGATGAGATCAAAATGTAGCTCCTCTGTTGCCAAAAATGCTTCTTCCACTATAAAACAAAATTTGTTTTGTGGTTCTGTGCAATAACTTGTTCAAAATAATGACCTTGGGGGCAGCTAGGTGGTACAGGAAATAGAGCACAGGCTGTGGAGTCAGAAGTCCTGAGTTCAAATCTGGCCTCACTTGACATACTTACTAGCTCTGTGACCTTGGGCAAGTCACTTAACAGCAATTGCTTTGCCTTCCCCACTCTCCCCCCTCCAAATCCAGCAAAATACTGACCCTGAGGTATTAAAAGTCCTCAGGAACATTGTGAATGTAACAGTAATTTACTATTATATTATTATACATTTACTACACATTCAGGGAAGATTTAGTGTTGCACGTATTTTAATTGGTTTGAAAATTGGTAACCCAAATATAGTACCTATAAGAATTCTCAGTTAATCAAAACAGCAAGATTATCCTGCCTTTGTCACTACTTGTGTGACCTCAGGCAAGATAACTTCTCTGGGTCTTAGTTTCCCTATCTGTAAAATCAAAGTGCTATACTAGATAGGTGGCTTACTGCAATTTCACTGTGAATCTTGACAGCAATGTCTTGCTTCTCAAATGATGCTTACATTTATTATCTCATTTTATCTGCACAACAAATTCTTTTCCCTGGCAATCCAAGACCATCTGGGGATGACTGGACTGTGCCTCACCAGATAACTGAATTAACACTAATGTATTAAAATACAATTTTAGAAGTTTGATACAAGTTTTTATATCTTGCACCAAAATCTCACTGAAATCACACACACATGAACAAGTAACAGAGCTTAAATTTATCCCTGCATTATCTCAAAGCAAAAAGAGGTTACCTAAAGCAGAAGACAGTAGAATTTACTGTGAATGAAAATTTACTACTCAATTAAGATTCAGGAAATCTCCGAGTTTTTTCTCAATACAAACTTTCTCCTTATAGATGGAACTTAAGAGATAACCACAAAGAACTACCTTTCAACAACAGTCTTAAGATGATCTTTATTGAGGATAGGTACTTTCATTCATACATGTAGTAATTATAGGAATAAATTATGTGAAGTATCTGTACAAGCAGATAACTTTTTGTTGTTGTTCAAGTCATTTTAATCATGACTGACTCTTCCATGACCCTGACTTGGGATTTTCTTTGCAATGGTTAAAACTGAGGCCAACAAGGCTAAGTGACTGAGGCTGGGATTTGAACTCAGGTATTCCTGACTCCAACCAAGCTCAGTGCCCTATCCATGGCACCCTCTAGCTGTCAAGAGGGCTTTTTATCCTATAGTTATTAAGATTTCTTGTACCTTTGCTATAAATGCTTTATTTTCAAGAGTAATTTATGCTAGAATGTGAAAGGGCAAGCTTCTCCCTAGGGTCATCCTTTCCCATTATTCTCTTCTCCACCCTTTTCACTCAAGGTGTATTCTTGAAAATACACTTTGAAAGTTTCTGGTTTCAGGACTCACATCAGCTATTCAAGTGAAAGCAAACAAAAGGAATGATTGGTAGGGGGTGCAATGGGGTACTCACCTATCCGCAAGAACTTTTAGTTAAACCTGCATTTTTGTCCAACAATTCCCCAGCCCCCTCAAACTGGAGAAGGAAGCTTTTCCTTTTCTTATCAGTGTAAGGAAACTATCATCTAGTTAAGGGAGAAAACTTTTACATCCCCAATTTTTTTCACTAACAAATATTTATAAATCTAGTAATCTATTAATAATGCTAACCCCCTTAAAGGCTATATAGCTAAATTGAGCTAGCCTACTAATTAGTTTGTATTAAAGGATTAACTGTACTGAGACAAATTACTATCTAGAAATTGACAAATCCTACAACGCATTTCGGATTATTCATTTTAATTCTAACATGGGTTTTAAGATGACTGTATATTGTTTAGATGTTCTATATGTTTTTAGTCTTGACCTTTAAAAAAAGTATCTTACATTTGTATGCCACTTTAAGTTTTTAAAAGCACTTTATCACCATTTTCTTATCATCCTTTGGACTTTCTTATTTGTGCCATTTATTTCTTTTTGAGCTTGACTTAGCATTGTATTTTTGACTGCATCTTCCGTAAGATAAATCTAATAACTTCATACACTTTAAAAATACTCATTTCCATAAAAAGAGCTCTGATCACAAATGTAAACTTAGCCTCAGTAAACTCTGCTTCTCTAATGAAATTAGATATTCTAGGTCAGGGACTGCTTTATGCATACCACATTAATGTTATTGTCACACAGTGCAAGTCAGAATTAATACCTAGGTCTCTTGACTAATATTCTATTCAATGAAGACTCCTATATTCAATTTAAATTACCAAGTTATCTAAAATTTCCATTATCAAGAGTAGCCAAAACATTTTATTTACTCACCAGTGATGTCAATAGGTTCCAAAGCAAAAGCTTCCTCTTCATTTGGAACAAGTGTTGTTTGATCAGTCATAGTTGGTAATGGTTCAACAGGGTCTACTGAATCTGGACTATCTGGTCCACCCACTGTTAAAAAACAAAACCAAAGACACACACAAGTAATTTCCACCCAGAATTCCAAAGCCAACAATACCCAGAATTCCCATACGAAATGTAAATGCACTTAAGAGAAAGAGAATCAACTCTCAGAATCCAACTATACACAACCCTTTCCTCCTAATTCCTTTTCACACTTGAAAAATGAGCCCTAGTGTGAAAAAGGAAAATTAGAAGAGAAATAAGGACTACAGTAGAAACTGACTTTCTAATCTAGGTAGGGATATTGTGATGTAACAAAGATACAAATACTAGTGTGTAAAACAAATTTACTAAGTATGAATTGTAGCTCTTTACACAATCTCTCATGTTAAATGTATTCTGGATACCACACAATCCCAACTAAATAAAAACACTAGAAACATATTCATAAAGTGGCACACTCACTTGATACATTGTCATCATCATCCATATCATCGTGTGCAGGCTGCTCTGGCATCATGACCCCTCCTTCAGAGAGGGCAGGTGGATCATCAAATATACCTCCATCATTATTACTTATAAGTTTGTCATCTGAAACAGTGAAAAAACTTAACTATAACATGAAATAAACAATAGCTATTAGGCCCCAATTACTGAAAAATAATAAAACCACACTAAAATGTTTTAGTGAGTTCACTTCACACCCAGCCAACTCTTATTACAAAACTGGAAATTTCTTAAATAAAAATAACTTCTATATCAAATGTTTGTATTTTGAAAGTATAGTTCCTAACCCGGCATATCAACTGAAAATGATAACTGTAAACTCAATTAAGTGAAAATTAAAGACTATCTTAAAAATTAGAAATTTAGTACCCTTCTAGACTCTTTGCAAAATGATACTGCTAACATAATTCTTACAGAATGACTCCTAAAGAGTCATTTGGTCAGACTTGCTACCACTTATTCAGCAATCTACAACACACAGTACTAAGTATTTTGATAATTAGTTGTTGCTATACCAGAGTTTAATAAATGAATTATTTTGAAACAGCCATCTTTTTGTACATACCCAGTATGCCACCATCATTTCCCTCTCCAAAATTGTCATCCTTATATTGGTCTTCATATTCTAGGTGGTTGATTTTCTCATTCAGATGGCTGGTACTCTGTTCAGGTTCCAGTAAGAGGTTAGAAGCACTAGTGCTTACTAACATGTCATCATCTTCAAATGCACTACCTTCACGCATCATTTCACGATCATCCATCCCAAAGTCACCTAAGAAGAATTGAAATCTGTATTCACTGAAAAGTATTTATTTTATATTGACAAAACATACCTACTTCCACAAATTTAATAAATATTATATTTTATACACTTCCATGTTATATAAAGTATCACATTTTTGCATAGAAATCCAAATTAATCCAAACCTTACAAATGGAGTTATTCATTTCATGTAACTATCACTATCAGGACCACATTCTTCTTCAGTAGCAGTTAGAGAATTGTTATTACTATCTCTACTACAGTGGAAATCTCCAAAGATTTTTTCTTTTAAAGAAAATTTGTTACGGAGCCAATATGTGTTTTAGTACTGAGAAACTAAGACAAGCTGAACAAGATGAATTAAAACAATACTATTACAGGTAAAGGAAAAAAATGGAATATTAGGAATCCTTTTCTTGATGAAAAGGCATTACTTAATACCTTAATTTTACTTAGTGTCATTTCTTGAGTAATTCAGCATATTAAAATATATAATTAGATATATCTGAATTTGGACCTAACCTAAACATTAATCTATTAGAGATCTGTATAGACAGAATTACATGAGAAACAGTAAAACAATCTTATGTAGTAACGATACTGGAAAGAAAAAACTGAAAGACTTAGGAACTCTGCTCAACATTATGTGATGAAATATGTTACTACTTATTTTCTCAAAGAGATGATGGGCTCAGAATAGACAGACATTTGAGGGGACATGGCCAATGTAGGAATTTGTTTTGCTTTACTGTACAAGTATGCAAAAAGGGTTGTTTTTCTATCTTTTTCAATGATTTGCAGGGGGTGGGAAGGATGTGGAAGCAAGAGCTGGATTTTCATGAAAAAAAAAAAAGTCTGTATAAAACCAATTACCCTCCCCCCTCCACTATCATAGCCATTTCCCTGAAACACCTCCCAAACCTCTAACTCATTAGAAGTTATGGATTATGTTTGTTTTTCTTTCACTTTTCCCCCCCTTTTTACCAAAGTCATTTTCCTGGAGGATACTGATGTTTCCAACTTCTTCTCTCATTGTAATCTCTTCCACTCTACTCTGATTAAGGCTGAACTGCTGAGCCACATCAATGTCACTTAAAAAAAAAAAGCAGAAACTGCTTAGACTTTTTCAACATAGAACACTGGGTTAAAATAACATACTTACAAATATCTTTGCATTATGGAGAAAATACAGCGAAGTTCAAGGCAAGACCAAGAAAATGTATAAATACAACTGTGATAAGTGTCGTATCATTTGGACCAACCTGCATCATAAAGCAGCAAAATTTGCCAGATTTGATGGAACTAGTAGCAAAGTACCATGGCAGAAAACTAATAAAATGATGGGAACTTAAAGAACTACACCATTGTAGAGTTTGTGATAAATAAATACAATGCGTTGCATAACTCATAACTTTGGGAGAGATAAGAATTTAGATCAAGAATTATGGTAGCAATCCAACCAATTCTATTAGGAAAGTCAGTTCAAGATAGGAAAATAAAATTTTTATAATTCTGAGTTCTTAATAATGAAGAAATTTTAAAATGTACAAATAAGATGGAGTCAGTAAGAACAACTGGGGGGGGGATATTTATTTACACAGGATGAGACTAGTGGTGAGGAAAAACACTACTGAATTTTAAATTGTTTCTGTTTTGTTGGCCAAAAAATGTTCTTTGGGCTTGGGAGGAAAGAACAAAAATGACCGCTTATCCTGGGTTTCAATTTCTTGTTAAAGTGAAATGATTAAATTACTAATAACAAGCTGTTCTCAATAAGCTGAGGTCACTAAGCCCACTAAGTCCAAATAAACTATTTTCAAGGGTAGTAGTACAGGCCAAATTCAGATTGGCACACTTGCCTCAGCTCCTAGTCAAATACTAAGACACATTATTAAGTTATGGCTTGAACCCATATAGAAAGGGAAGCGATCGTTAAAGAGGCAGAACAAGCTAATATTACTTCCTTTTTTAACAGGGCTTTGGTATATAGATAAGTGTTTGCTACAGAGACAACATATTTAGATTTCAACAAAGGAAAGAGACAAAGCCTTGCATGTTATGTTACTCCTGTAGACAAGATGTAAAGATCTGAGTTAGAAGATATCATGAAGTAACTGGAACTAGCTGAATGCTTGGGTCCAAAAGACAATCAATGATGGATTGAATATCTAATGGCATGACCCAAAGATCCTTGTCCCTGTGATGTTTAAAATGTTTATCAATTATTTGAAGATATAGATTGGCATGTTTATCAAAAGTGTAGATGACACAAAGTTGGAAAAGATTAACAGAAATGTTGGACTGAGTCTGGATGCAAAAATATCTGGATACCCTAAAACGATGAAAAGGATAAACAAAGTGTTACATTTGTGTTTCAATAAAAAAAATCTACTTTGCAAGTAACAAGATGGAATAAGATTGACTAGACGTAGCTTTAAAAAAAAGATTAGGAAGTTTTAGTTTGCTATGAGCAACATGGTAGTCATAACAGTGAATGAAATATTAGGTTGTACAGATATCAGTAAAGTGTCCAAAGAGGGAGGTGGTAATGCAGCAGTAAATCTATTGTGGTCAGAAACACCAGGTGTATCCTATTTAATTCTGAGCACAATATTTTAGGTACAACATTAAGTGCATTCAGGGTAATAGCCATGTTGACTAGACAATAAAATAACTAGTAAAAGGAATAGAAATTTTTGGCTTAGAGAAGACTTAGTGGGGACACGATAGTTCCCTTCAAGTCTATGAAGGGCTATTGTCTGGAAGAGTAACTGGACTTGTTCTGTTGTCCTCAAGAAATCAAAATAACGAAGCAATATGCAGATGCAGAAATTACAATTGTAGACTTGATCTCAATATTTAAAATTCCTTTATATACATCCCTCATTGGAGAACTGGATGACCACTTGTTGGAACACACATGCAGGTAACAGTGATACGAAATCCTTTCCAAGGTTGAGAATCTGTGCTTCCGACCCATGGCAGAAAAACAATATATACAAGAGTAGCATGCCATTCTAAGGGTACCTAGAGTGTTAAAGCCCAGAATAGGCTGAATCTTGCAATGAAAACTAGTACCAAATAAAAAAGTACTTAAAAAACTGTGCTCGAGTAGTAAGAACACAGAAGGAACAGAATAATCACTAAGAGTCAATATTAGTTCACCAATGGCAGGTCTTATTAAACTAATCTCATTTTCTTTTCAACAGTTGCTAGACTGTCAGTTAACTTACTAGATCAAAAGAATGGCAAACATACACACCAATTTTAGCAAGGCATTAAAAGTCAAGAACGAAATAATTAAGGAAAAGAGATAAAAACTGGATGGTAGCATAGAGAAGCAGACTCAGAAGTATATAATCTGAGAGAGATTATAGAGAAGCGACGTCTCTACTAGAGCACCATAGGGAGCTATCTGCCCTCTGTCCAAATATGCTTAACATCTGTAACAAATGATTTCAATATATAGGTAGCATATTTGTAAAACTCACAGACGACATGAAGCTGGGAAGGGCAGTCAAATATTTGGACAATAGACACAGCATCTTTCTAAAAGCTAATTGTGATCTTGGACTGCACAATACCTAGAATAAAGGCTATAATCCTACTGTACTCAGATAGCTGAGATTCAGTTATTGGTACCTTTTGGGATTGTACACTGACAAGATGGAATACAATCAGATGCGGGTAACCAGCAGGGTTAAGTGAATGAAAGTATCACGTCTAAGACTTAAGTATCAGGGGTGTTCAGCCAGAAAACTGGGGGCTTGGGGGTCGGAAAATGGACGGGAGAGAAAAGGGAGATATATGATATACCTTCAAATATTTGATGACCATTCCCATGTAGAAAGAGGATGCAACTTATTTAGCTACGTCCCAGAGGCCAGAATTAAGACAAGCAGTATACTTTAAAGATAGGCAGATTTTGGTATAATAAAATGGAAACTTTCTATTAGATACATTCAAAAGTGGACTGGGGCTACTTTGAAAGGTAGTTAAGTACTACATGACTAGAGGTGTTCAAAATTGGAGACTGGTTCAGGGAAGTTATAAAGATTTCTGTTAAAGAATGAGTTGGCCTCAGTGACCTTTAAAGTTATCTTCTAACTCAGAATCTGTGATGATCCATCCATAACTACAGCTCAAAGGATATGTTCTCTTAAGTCCAATCATGCTATAATTAAACTAGAATGAAGCTGAAGTTACATTTCCTAAACTGGTTTGGCAATTCTCAAGCTGGGGGAAAGAATTTGCAACAATTTCCCCCTTTTGGTTTACACACATTCAGCTGCCTCAGGAAATGAACTGGAACACAAAAAGAAAAATGCACACTTTAGCTTCTGGTCAGATCGCTCCCGCACAACCATGCCTAGGTCCCCTATGGAAAATCTTCATTTATGAAGATGATCTGACCTCCACTGAATCACATCACAACTAATTACTGCACTTATGGCACGCTCTTTATCCTTCCTAGATAATACAAAACAAAACAGTGGTCCTAAAAACCAAACTGAGTAAAAGTAAAAACCAGGGCATATGTACCTCTAAGATGATGGCTATGTAAAAAACAATGCCAAGACATGCAGATAAAGGGCAGTACAGGAATGCACTGGCAGGTTCTATATGCTGTAGACCAGTGGGTCTCAACCTTCCTAATGCCACAACCCTTTAATACTCATTACGTGGGTGTATCTGCATGTGGGCAGACACACCTGGAGACAGATAAAGGAGCAGTGTCTTGGCTACTAAGACCATCGGGGTCTTAGATCTTAGGTAACCCCTGTGAAAGGGTCATTTGACCCCTAAAGGGGTCACAACCCACAGGTTGAGGACCACTGCTGTAGACAAAGCCAATAATAAATAATAAAAATCATACTCTAAATCAGGCAGTGGCTGATCAAAGTCATGAAATTCCTCAGGTAAGGTGATTGCATTATAAGCAGCTTCCCGATTTTCTTCAGGCAAATCAACAACACCTGAAAAAGACAAAGTTGAATCAAGAAGTGGATACAAAGGTTAAAATAATAAAGATAGAATATTTTGCTATATGGTAGTTCTACTTTTCTATAATCACAATAAGACATCCAGTCTTTAAAAGTAGCTGGAAGCACTAAAATGTTGAAATTATCTAGTCCAGGATCACAATGCCAATGTTATGAGAGATAAGACATGAAAATCAAGTCTTCTGGACTCTGTGGACAACTTTCTTATCTACTATACCACATTGCCTACCATGCTTATTTTTCTAAAAGTTAAGAGAGGTGAATTTAACATAAGCACTTTAAGAACTGTCTTTTCAAGTGAAAAAAAAATCAATTTCTGTATACAATTAAAGAACTTTAAATAAAACCATGCAAAATACATAACTAAAAACTACAAATCACCTACCAAATTAACTGAGGCTATGCCAAGTAACCTTCATGGGTCAAATGTACAAAAAAATAGATGAGATGAAATCATGATTATAACATTCCTTTCAAAGTTATGCAATATGATTATGTATGAAGTAACAGGAAAGTACAATTATCTTTAAACAGTATGACATCAGGAAACATTTCTTTGCTCCAAACAGTTCTCAGAAAACACAAAAACTAAGTTTGGTGGCTGGTAAGGACAAATTAGCCTAGCTTCTAGAAAAGGAGTTCTTAACCAGGTATACTTGAACTTTTTTTTAAAAACATTTTTATAACTAATTTCTGCATAACTGAATTCCTTTATAATTAATTGTACACATTCCATTTCATGCATTTAAATACATTCTGAAATGGGGTCGATTGACTCTACCAGACTGCCAAAGGGCTCTACATGACACAAAAATGCTAAAAACCTCATGCTTTACAGGGCTAAAGGAAAAAAAGACCTGATTATTAGCAATTGCATAGCATTAATTACAAAACTCATTTTTCCTCTGCACTTAGTATAAATTTCAATGGTCAGTCACTAGATCTTTAATTTTAACATGGTCAATCATCTTTTAGAAGAAAAACAATCAAAATCTGTTTTTTCAAATACTCTTTAATTATTAAGAATAGTTTAGAATATCACTTGAAATAGTATCTACCTACTACAAAAGTAGGAAAAATAGTGAGCAAAGTAGGATAGGAGAAAGTTTTACAGTACCTGGCCGAAATGCCATTTTTATCTTAATGAAAGCTTCGTTGCAATCTGCAAGAAGATATTTTGCTTTCCTGTGATAGATTCGAACTACTCCCAATAAGAGATGTCCTGAGGTTCGAAGTGCCATCTTTACCTATAAATATTTAACATTAACTTATTATAAAATTTTACACAGTCACCATACAAAACAAAAATAACCAAGAACACTAACTAGATATAACAAATGTTTCTATTAAAAAATTACAATTTTTATAGTGAGGCTTATATCTAGATCTAGTTACAATGACTTAAAAAAATTATATAAGTGGAAGGCTTTTGAAAGATTCTGTTGCCATAAGGACATTTACTGAGGAAAAAAAGCATTTGGTACAAACTTTCCTGAACAGCTCTTGAATGGTTTCTAAGTTATACAAACAATTCCCTAAAAGCTAAATCAGTGAAAAAACTACTATTAATTACATATTTAATATTTACCTTAGCTTGAATATTAGTTTTACATGGGTCAAATTTATGGCAGTTTATTTTCATGTCTTTTATGTACACTTTATAACAAAATGCCCACTTAAGCACTAGAACTTAATTTTATTATTTTAATTTACAAAGGTTTATTATGATTTTATCTTTGCTTTTAAGATACACTGTTAGAAGAGGATCCTGGGAAGATGGCACAGTAGGTCAGAAAATTTCAAACTCTCTAGATACCCCCCCCTCCTCCAGTTATTAAATAATGCCTCAACGAGAACACAGACCAGGTAAAGAGAAATAAGAAGTAGGGGCAGAACAAGGGTCCTCCTGGAACAATCAGACAAGATCTGAAGAAAAATCCCAGGATGAGGTTGGTTCTCAGTGAAGAGTAAAGATCTCCAGACAAGGGTCCACTTAAACAACAAACAGCACACCTTGGGGTTTGTAGGGCTAGGAGGCTGCCTCAGCCCCAGCCACAGGAACTTTTACCACCAAGACAGTGAGGGGTGTTTGGTATATGAGTCAGGGAAGGTGGAGGGAACCTCTGCTGATAAAGAATGCCAGACCTAACAGGGCTGCTGGCTGGGGGTGGGAAGAAACCAACACATGCCCAGTGAGTGCAGAAGCAGTGGGGGAGGGATGCTGCTATTGAGGGCATTTAGAGGAGGCTGGAGGTCTTGATTTCTGTTCCAGGTCAGAGGGAAGAACTAAAGTAGGATTTTAGGCCTGAGGCACCATTTCCCATAACTCAAGATAAGAGATGATTACAAAAACTAAGCTACTACAAATAAAAAAAAAAGCATAAGTGAGAAAGAATCCAACCATAGAGAGTTATTATGGGAATAGAGAAGACCAGGGTTCGTCTGAAGCAAAGAAACCCTGTTCTACCTCAAAGAGTAATTTCAAATGGTCACCTGCCGAAAAAGAATTCATAGAATTTAAGACTTCAAGGAAAAGGAGATTCAGAATCTGAGGGAAGCAAACAGTTCCCTGAAAAGCAGAATTGTCACCTACCCAGCAAAACTGAGTATAATGATTCAGGGGAAAATATGGTTATTCAATGAGGTGGAAGACTTTCAAGGATTCTTGATGAAAAAACCAGAGTTGAACAGAAAATCTGACATTCAAATACAAGAAGCAAGAGAAGCATGAGAAAGTAAACAGGAAAAAGAAATCACCTTGAATTATTTACATGCCTACATGGAAAAACTTTAGATAACTGTAACCTATGCAACTTTTCTCAGTATGAAGATAGTTAAGGGACTATAAATGTATTTATATGTATACATATATATATGTCTATATAGGAGAATATATGTGCGTATGAATACATATGTGACTGTGTGTATGTATGTGTACAGGTATACATAGACAGGGCACAGGATCAACTGAATAGGAAGGGATGATATTTAAAAGGTGAAATTGAGAGGTAAGAGAGGAATATAATGAGGAGATGGGGAAAGACAGAATGGGGTAAAAATAATCTCATATAGAAGAGGAAAAGGATAACGTATATTACAATGGAGAGGAAGAACAGGAAAGCAAAAAGGAATGGGTCAACTTTACTCTCATTGAATTTGGCTTAGGGAGTGAATGACATATACACTAAACTGGGTATCTTGCCCTACAGGACAGTAGGGGGGAAGGGGAGGGCAGGTCGTGTGTGTGTGTGTGGGGGGGGGCTAGTTAGAAGCACATACTTTTGTAAAGGGACAGGGTCAAAGTAGAGAATAGAATAGGGGGCAGGTTAGGATGGAGGGAAATATAGTCAGTCTTTCACAATATATCCATTACGGAAATGTTTTGCATAACTACACATATACAACCTATATTGAACTGCTTATCTTTCCAGTAAGGGTGGGTGACAAGGGAGGAAGGGAAAGAATCTGGAACTATATTGAACTGCTTATCTTTCCAGTAAGGGTGGGTGCCAAGGGAGGAAGGGAAAGAATCTGGAACTCAAAGTTTTAAAATCAAATGTTTAAAAAATATTTATTATTATTATTTACATGCAACTGGGAAATAAGATAATACAGGCACTGGGGTAAGGAGATCCATCTTGCCCTACCGGAAAGTCGGAGAGGGAATGGGGGAGGATATAGGAGAGAGCAGATTAGGGGAAGGGATATACAGTGGGATCGCTGTTTTGGGTTGGTGGGTAGGGGAAAGATGGGGAAAAAATTTGCAACTCAAAAATCTTGAGGAAATTAATGATGTAAACTAAAAATAAACATTAAATTTAATTTAAAAAAAGAAGACAGCTTCGGATACATTCCAAATGTTTTGATATGTCATTGTTATAATTTTATTTAATTAAATTATCTTTTGCTTTAAAAAAAAACGGAATTGGGCAAGGGGAAGCCAGTAAAGTTGTAAAAAATGAAAAAATAATAAAACAAAATATAAAGAATGAAAAATTAGAAGAGTACATGAAACATTTCATAAGAAAAACAACTCCTCTGGAGAACAGATCAAGAGAAAACACAAGAATAATTCAACTACCTAAAAGTTATGAACAAAAAAAATCTTGATACAATAATACAAGAAATAATTTTTTTAAATTGTCCTAAGGCATTAGAACAAAAGGGGAAAATATAGAAAGAAAAAAAATCCACCAATCACCACCTAAAAGAGATCCAATGAGGAAAACCCACAGGAATATTACAGTTAAATTCCAAAACCCCCAGCTCAGGGATAAAATGTTACGAGCAACAAGAAAAAAAATTTAAATATGCCCGTTCCACAATTAGAATCATATAAGATAAGAATTATATAAGATATAAGTGGCAACACTAAAAGACCACAGGTCTTGGAACACTGTATATGGAAAAGCAAAAGACCTAGGGTTCCAGCTGAAAATTATCATACCCAGCAAAGCTAAGCATAATCCTAAACAAACAAACAAACAAAATGATTATTAAATGAATTGTCGGACTTCTAGAACTTTGTTAAAAACAAATCCTGAACTTAACAGAAGATTTGACATACAAGAGCCAAGAGGAATATAAGGTATATACCAAAGACTAATTACAAGGGACTCAGTAAGGACAGACTGTTTACCTTTTATGTATGTAAAACGCATAACTTATGTCTAAGACTGTCATTTAGTAATTGGTATTTCATAAGAAAGGTTGGGGTAGACCTGAATATGATATGACTTTAAAAAGTAAAACCATTTAGGAACAGCTAAAGAGTAATTATCTCATACAAATAAGGTGGTAGAGGGAAAAACCAACAAAGAGGAATTAGCTAGGGGAGGAGGCTCTGTTAGTTCTGGAAACTTACTTTAATGGGCAATGGGCTCAAGACAGAACAATACCTATATATCTAGAAGAGTATAAGTCTTCTAAATTCGTTAAGAAATAAAATGCTAAGGAGATAGGAAAGGCGGAGAGGATAAGGGAAGGAACAGGTTAAAAGAGGTATAGAAAGTTGTTTAGATTTATGGGAATGGAAGGTTAAGGGAGGGATGGGGGGCGGTGGGGAGGTAGGCTTAGGTTAAATAACAGGAGGACAAGGTAGCATATAGAAGTAAAGTAGGCATCAGGAAGGATAGGAAATGAGATGTGCACAAAAATTAAAGACAAACTACAGGAGTAGAATTTGTCAGGGAAAGTATATGTTCATGTATGTACATATGTATAGATGTATTTGTATATGTGAATATGTGTATGTATTTATCTATATATAAATATATCCATGTTTAATTGTAACCTGTGGGGGTGTGAAGAATGGGAAAAAAGAACAAAGTAAAAAAGTTCACAACAGACAAAAAAAAATTGCAAGGAAGCAAAGATGGACAGCTTTCAACACAACACTGCTTATATAGGATTTCTTGAAATGGAAATTTATTGCTATATATTTTGAATCCTCTCTTATGTTCTGCTGAGCACATATGTTTTTTTCCCTTTTCTTATTTTGTATTTAAGGTTATGTTTTTCTCTTCTCTATTGTGCATTTAAGTTTTAGTATTTAAGCCTAAAAAAAAAGGACACACTGTTAGAAATACCAATGATTTATTTAATGCTAAGTCCTTAGCCAGAAATAAAAGCTCCCGTCAAAACATTTTGCTAAATGCAATCTATTTTATATTTAAATGCCTTGATGCAAAAAAGTGGTAGTGGCTTATCACACACAAAAAACCAAAACAAAACCAACAAGTAAACAAAAAACCCTCCACAATTTTCCTCATTTACAATAACCAAAAGCTTTATCTGGAAAGCATATATGACTAAAAGGTAAAGAATGTTCCATTCCTCACCTTAAATTACTACACAATTTTAACCCATGGTGGGAGAGCTGGTGACTTGTGAAAAGCAGTATACCTAATTTTTCAACTTCTTTCCCTCTGAGGTAACAACACAGTAGGTAGGATGATAGCTGCTACTAAGTATGTAACAACTTCCAAACATGATTATTTGATATATGATATAAGTATTTCTGTGAAGGGTAGAATGGCAGGGCCTGTCTACATTGACCAATGTCTAAACAAGTCAATGAAGAATGCACTGTTAAGAAGAATCTATAGAAATAATGAAGAATCTTTCAAGTATACTAGTCAACCTTTAGTAAAACACTATTATGTTCTACCTCTAATGTGAACTTTAAAATACATATATCTAAAATTGGACATATCTTATCTCTGCACAACCCACAGCACATAGCAGGCATTTAATAAGTATGTTAAAAAAAAACATTTGAATCTTCTGACCAAAGAAGTAACAATAGAGTAATCACTTAAACAGATTTCAAAGAAAGGGATGCATTTTCTATTAAGGATGTATGTAAGTTGTCACCAAAAGCACTCTCTCCTTTGACTCTGAACAAGGACACCCTTGGCCCTACCCAGGTAAAATTTTTTTATATATATATAACATGCATAGTTTTCAGTCATAATTGGTAAGGAGTTATGAGATATATGATAATGTATTTCAGTGAATCTAAAACAAGGGTAATTTTTAGGTACAAAATCCATTGGCCAAAATGTTAAACACCCCCCCAAATTTCCCTAAAAGCTAAATCTTACCTATATCAATTTATCATCTTCTGACCACCACTGAGTCAAAGTAAATTATACCATCTTTCAATGAAGCTTTTCCAACCATTCTCACCTTACCTACCACAATCAACATGCTTGTCACTCTCCTAAACATTTCCCAGTTATTTTAACGTTCTAATACGTCCATAAAACCCATATGAGGTCACGACCCACAGTTTAAGAAGCACTGAAGGGGTCTCAAGTAGAAAAAGTTTAAAAAGTCCTGGACTTGATCTCTAAGTAGCTGTCAATTATACTCAGTTGAGGGTAGATCAAGACATAGAGGACTTTCCTGGGGTCCACAAGATAGTGGTAATTCGAAAGCATTATTCCAAGAGTAATGTAATCTTTTATTGTCAAAAGGAAGACAAGCTGTGGTTGATAACCTGCTGCTGAAGAATTGCAGCTATATGTGAGAGAAGTGTATTGTCTTCCTAGGGCATGTTGCTGAAATAGTAATGATGGAAAAGCACCTGAAACTAATCATATCTAATTATCACCATCCAATTCTGGTGATTCACAAAAGAATGTATAAACAAGAAGGTGAAAATACTCTCCATGGATTACAAAGCAACAGAAAGGATACTAAAGGATTTGAGTATTTTCATCAAATTTTTTTTTAAATTACAAATAGGAACTTTAAAAGAAAAAAGAAGTGAAAAATGATGGTAAGAAGGAATGATGGGCCAAGGATACAGTAAATCTAACATATTGGAGAGTTGATCTGATGAAGGGTGCCTTAAAGAATAAAAAGCTGAAAAAAGTGCTCAGATACAACTGTTAAACAGCAGCAGGTGTAACAGAAAACGAGCTAGAGTTTAGAGCAGTGGTTCTCAACCCTAATGCAGCAACCTTTTAATACTCGTATATGGGCATGTCTGCATGTGGGCGACTGGCCTGGAGACAGATAGAGGAGCATGGTGTCTCCGGTCCTAAGACCATCGGAAATATGTGTTGCGCCCCACAGGCTGAGAACTGCTGGTTTAGAGTCTAATGAGGGAGACAATATAACAACAACTTAGTATAAACAAGATATATACAGGATAATTTGGAGGAAATCTCAGAAAGCAGCAGATGTGCTGGCAAATGTTTAAGAAACGGGGGGGGGGGTGGGGGGGTGGGGGAAAGACACCCGACATTCATTTACATTATTAATATTTTCTCCATTATTTTCTTAAGTCTAGAATCAACAAAACGAGCCTTGAATTGCAACTTTTGCAGATTTCTGAGTTATAAAATGTTTACATTGAAAATTTAACAATTAGCTCTCAAAAGTCAGTACAAGCTAGCCTAGCATATCACTGGAAGGCAGGCACTAAGATTAAGGAGGATAGGAATGGCTTGTTGCAGAAGAGAGACTTTAGTTAGGCTTGAAGGAAGCCAGAGAAGTTGAGAGAAGGAAATAGGAAGGTTCAAAGCAGTAGGGATAGCCAGTCAAAATGTCTGGAGATGGAAGATGGATTGTTTTGTTCAAGAGACTGCAAGAAGGCTAGTGACACTGGATGGGAGAATATTTGTCAGGCAGGGGAAAGAGTAGATGTAAGAAGACTAGAAAAGCAGAAAGGGGGCCAGGTTGTGAAGAGTTTTAAAAGACATACTGGATATATATATATGTATGTGTGTGTGTGTGTGTGTGTGTGTGTGTGTGTGTGTGTGTGTGTGTGTGTGTGTGTGTGTGTGTGTGTGTGTGTTAGACATACTTTAGGAGGATTAATTTCACATGCGATTGATGGATGGACTGGAGTGAGGAAAGCCTTGAGGCAAGGAGTTATTGCAGTGGTCCATACATAAACTGATGAGTATGGAAACCATGTCAAAGGAGAAAAGGAGGCACAGAAAGATAGAAACAATATAACTTGGCAACTGACTGGATATGAGGGGATGAGAGTGAGGAGTCAAGGATGACATCTAGGTTACAAGCTGTGTGATTGGATGGTGGTGTAATAGGGAAGTTGGGAAGAAAAGAGGATTTTTGGGAAAAGATAGCGTTCAGTTTTGGAAATATTGGAACAGCAACAACTTGTGGTTCTGTACTTGATTCACACCAGTTAGTTTGCTAAAGGAACCTTGGGAGGAAGGGACCATGCCATCTTAGAATTTAAGATTTGAAAGGAAATGTGAAGTAATAAATCAGTAGCCTAGATTTTAGGAGAGCTGATTTCAAAGAGTCCATAGAAAATATGGTTAGAATACACCTAAAAGCATCTATGTGCTAGAAACTGTATGAGACACTAGGGATACAAGGCAAAAATAAAACTTTCCCTGCCCTTTAAAGCTTACATTCTATTGGAGAAGACAACATGAACACAGATAAGCAAATATAAAACATATACAAAAACAAGATAGATTTTCTTGACATAGAGCAGTGGTTCTCAACCTTCCTAATGCTGCGACCATTTAATACTTGTATGTGGGCGTATCTGCATGAGGGCAGACTCGCCTGGAGACAGAGGAGCAGTGTCTAGGTTCCTAAGACCATCAGAAATATGTGTTTTCTGACAGTTTTAGGTGACCCCTGTGACAGGGTTGTTCGACCCTTAAAGGGATTGTGACCTGCTGACATAGAATATGTGTGTGTGTGTGTGTGTGTGTGTGTGTGTATGTGTGTGTGTGTGTGAAGGGGGGAACTAAGAGCAGAAGGGGATGGAATTAGGGAAGGACTTATATACAAGGTGGCACTTAAGCAAAGTCACGAGTGAAGACAGGGATCCTAAGACAGAAGTAAAGAGGGAATGTATTCCAGGAATGGGGTGTGGATGGAATAGGCATGTAAAGGCACAGAAGATGGAACAGTCAGAGAAGAGATTTGAGGCACAGAAACCAATCAGGAGGTTATAAAAATAGTCTGAGCAAAAAGGTGATAAGGTGGCTGGATGGAAAAAAGTGACAAATCTGAGAGATTCAATAGAGGTAGAGTTGACAAACTTATCAACTGATTGGATATGAAGTATTATGGGTAAACGAAGAGTTGAAAATGAATGCCATCTTGTATGCAAGGATCTGAACCTGGTTAACTGAAAGGAGAATAGTGTTCTCAACAGCAACAGGGAAATCAGGAAGAGGGCTAGGTTTTGAAGGGAAGAAGAGTTCTGTTTTAGAAATGTTGAATTTGAGGTGACTACAGAATGGACTCAGCTGTCAATGTCCAACAGACAGTTAGTAATGTTGGACTGGAGCTTACTATAGAAGCCAGGGCTACAGATACACAGAGTTGCAGAGGGTCAATTAAATCCATGGAAACTTATGAGAATACTGAGTAAGAGAATGCAAAGTGTGAAAGACAGGTACAACCTTAAGGTATATCCATAGTTTGAAGGCATATGGGTATTGAGGAGTGGTCAGGATAGACAGTAATATAAAAAATCCTAGAGGGAAGACCCAATCTAAGAGGATAAGGCGGCCTATAGATGCTACAAAGGTCAAGAAACATGGGGACTCAGAAAAACCATTTCATTTGTTTATACAGGGATCATTGATAACTTTTCACAAGAAGAAACTTTTAGAGGCAGCTATAAGGTGCAGATTACAAGGACCAGATCTGAGTAAGGAAGCTGTCAGTTCACATCTGACCTCAGATACCACTAGCTATGAGATCCTGGGTAAACCACCTAACCTCAGTCTCACTTTCCTTATTCGTAAAATGGGGATAAGAGTACCCATCTGAGGAGTATCGTAAGGGTAAAATGAGATATTTGCAAAACTCTTTGCAAACCACATAAAACTCTACATAAATGCTAGTTATTATCCATTCATTCAATAAACATTTATTACTATGTGCCAGGCATTTTAAATGTTGAAATTTAACAAAGAGGCAAAAGATGGTAGGGAAGACAATATGCAAATAAATATACACAAAGCAAGCTATAAAAAGAATAAACAAGAAACAATTTAAAAAGGGAAACTATTAAGACAGAAGGCTTCCTGTAGGAGGTGAGATTTTAGGTGGGACTTACAGGAAGCCAGAGAGGTCGGTAGTCAGAATTGAAGAGGACACAGGGGACAGAGAGAGAAAACGCCCAGAGCTGAGAGATGGATCACGGCACAGTTAGGAGGTCAGTTGTCACTGGACTGAAGAATGTGTGTCAGAAAGTAATTTATAAAATGAGAGGAAAGGTACAAGGGGGCTAGGTTATGATGGACTTTGAATCCCAAACACAGTGTTTTTTATTTGTTCCTGGAGGCAATAGAAAGCCACCAGATTTACTGAATAAGGGTATGATCAGACTAGCATTTTTGGAAAATCTTTTTAGTAGCTGAATGTAGAATGGAGGGGAGTAGGGAGAATCTTAAGGGAAGTATACCCACCAGCAGACTATTACAGTAATTAAGGTGTGAGGTAATGGAAGCCTGCACTAGAATGGTGGCAACGTCATAGGAAGAAAACGGGGAGTATTCCAGAGACGTCACAAAGGTGAAATTGAGGGTGGAAGTCAGGCTCCAAGAGGCTAAGCAAGAAGAGAGGAAGTGGGGACAGCAAATCTAGCCAGCTTTTTCTAGCAATTTGGCTGCATGAGGGAGGAGACTGAGGGATATTTGAGCATGCTAATAGGAAGCAAGAAAGAGATCATTAGTTAGGAAAAGAATAATGATGAGAGATGTGATAATTAAAGAGGCAATCTACCAAAGATGGAAGGGGATGATCAAGATTACAAGCTGAGTTGGACTTGGTCATGAGAAGGGCCATCTCTTCACAAATGAGAGAAATAAAGGAAAGAATAGGAAATAACATTAAAGGATTTTGATATGAAGAGAGGGGAAAAGAGAATTGAATTGCCTCTTTTCTGAACAGTATTCTGCTGAGGAGGGTGGGAGGGAGTATAGGAAGTTTGAGGAGGGAAGAAAACATTTGGAACTAGCTGCTATGGGGAACACCAGAGTCAGTAAAACATTCTCTTATGGATAAGGGGTCAGTTGAAATTAGAAAACAAATTTGTAGCTGATTAAGTCAGCATGCTTACATGACTTCCTTCAGCACTGTTTAGGAACACACAAATTTGAAAGTGGATTTAAGCTCCTTTGAAAGTAGGCGATATTTCCAATCTCTGTATTTGTATCTCCACCCTGGGCCCAGAACAGTCCCCGCCACATAGTAGCTGCTTGACACTCAACTGACAAGAAGGTGGTAAGATATTCAACAGCAGAAAACAATGGAACTGATCAGCTACAGGATCAAGATTATGAAGGGGGAAAGAGAAGCAAGAATAGGGACACTGGGCACTGCACTGAAGAGTAGAAATCAATGTGAGGATGAATAGATATAGGAATGTTGCCTAGGAAGAGACAGAATCACAGAAAATTATGGGTAGATAAAGGAATTTCAATTTTCTTGATCACAAAAAGTTAACATGAGATCAAGGGTGCAGAGTGTGACTGTTCCTATGTGGGGCTTAGATAGAGTGGAGATTAATGAAAAAGGAGGCTAGTGTTTGAAGTTCCTTAATTTAAGGGCAGGGTAGGCATTTATAAAGTACTTGGGTGCCAGGCAACAGTGATACAATCACAAAAGCAAAACAATGTCTAGCTCAAAGCAACTTACATTCTATCAGGGAACACATCCATAAGTTAGTAAATTCCAAATAAATACAAAGTAAAATTGGGGGGGTGGGAGAGGAGGGAATACAAACAGTTTTGGGGATTCCATGTAGAAAGAAGTGTCTAAGAAGATTTGTGAAGGATACAAGGCTTCTTTGATGTGAGGGTAACGTGGGAGTGCATTCAGTTTTGGACATGTTGAGTTTGAGATGCCCATGAGACATCCAGTTTGAACTATCCAGCAGGCAATTAAACATACATGACTAGAACTCAAAAAAGATGGTAGAGCTAAATACGTAAATGTGTCAGTTGGCATAGAGAAGGAAGACCACGAGACAAGTGCTAAATTCTCTGACAAAGGAGAAGACTGAGAGACATAGAGAACTGCCATGAGGTTCTTAGTAGTGATATGAAGAAACTGAACCTCAAAGGAGAGGTTACTAAGAGATGGCAGCAGGGGAAAAAGGGGGGAGTTTAGAAGCAGTGACAGGGATCAGTAAGTATACCTACTCCTCCTGAATCAGTGTGTCTGGGGCATAAGAAGGTGTATTCAGTGTTGAAAAGAGTCAAGAATGTTTTCTGTAGGGGAAGGCAGCTCTCTATATGAGTATAGAAGATAAAATCCTTAAGAGAAGAACAGCTTGCCAATCACTCTACATATATTCTCAATTTGATCCTAAATGTTCAGAAATTAACTTACTTGTACATGGTCACAGAACTGTTAACTATGACAACTCATGTCTCAACTCCAAGTACAATGTGCTCGTGCCATTAAAAGATATTGTCTCTCTGAAAGAAGTTTGCTTAATAGGAGCAGCTGCACTTTGGAAAAGGGCACTGAAGAACAGGACTTCTTCTTCAGGGGAGCCTCCAGGGATAATCCCTATTCTATGAATGACCTGGGAATGTTTGGTTAAGAAAAGACTGGGGGGCTAGAAAGACAAGATCATCTTTAAATAGCTGGAAGGGTCTAATGTAGAAGAGGATTTAGACCTATCCTGCTTGGTAGAGAATCACTAGGATCAATGGACAAAAGTTATAGGGAAGAAAATTCTGGCTCAACACAAATACAAGTTCCTAATAATCAGAACTGTTAAAAAAAATGGAATGGTTAGCTTTGGAAGGTAGTAAGTTCAACAGCAATCTTTAAGCACATGAGAGATGATTACTTGTAGAAAATGTTCTAAGAACTGAAAAAAACCTGGAACTTGGTGTAGTACTATGAATCGATAAAGAGCTTTTTAAAGCTTATAAAACCATACTTCTGAGTCCCCAGGAAGTTGAGACACTGGTAGATTAAAAAAGAAAATACAGTTTTTTAGGCTTGTGCTTAAATAGCAGGTGTCAAACAATAAAGCAGAATATGGAAGCTTCCTGGATACTCCTGAGTCAAGAGACCAATAGGTCTAATTTAGGACCCTTTTTACTCAAAGAGCAAAAGTGTTCTTTCCAGTAATCTTCACCCAATGGGTGTGAATTCTTGGATCAAGAGTACCCAACAAAAAACCTGCCTTAGGAGCTAAATATTATATGTGTGTGTGTATACATATATATTAGTGAGGATATTATAAATTAACAGAGAACTGACTATACTTATTATGGAAACATGCCAATAAGCTTTAAAGCAATCACTTGTTTAAAAAAAAGATCAGACCAAAATTACATCAGTAATAACGAGCAAATCTTTCTTATCTGACAAAATTCTATGCTAATTATTAACAATACATGATTTGGGATGCTCTCACAATTTCATTTGTCCTTAATAAACTTAAGCCTTAAAGCCTTCTATAATTAGTATCTCATGCTAACAAACATACCAAAATGTCTCCTAATATCAACATAAAACATACCTTGGGCGAAATGATACTCTCCACACTGCTCTCTAAATTACACTCAAACACATGGGCTTTGGTTAGCTTCTTATCCCAATGGGCCGCTAGCCAAATTTTGGCCAGTGGCCCTCTCTTACTCAGGACAAAATGAGCGTAGAACATGGTGTCAGCAGACTAGAAAACCTGTCAAAAAAGATAATTTTAAAAAACCATATATGCAACAAATGCTGAAACATACATTTCCCCAATCTGATCTTGATGTTAGCACTAAAGATACTTTTTGGGATATATACAAATTCCCTGGTTGACATTCAAAAAGCACTTCGCAATCCAGCTCCAACTTAACTTTATAGGTTTACCTTACATTATTTTCTTTAGTGTACTCTACGTTCTAGTGACTAGAATCTAGTCAAATTTTGGTTCTCCAAATTGAGTATTTCATCACTATCTATATCTACATTGTTACATAGGTTGTCTTCTACGATTGCTTTTCTTACTTCTGACTCTTAGAATCTCTAAGTTTCGGTCAAAGCTCTGCTCAAATTCAATCTCCCATATGTACCTAACTCAGATTTGTTTATGTGGTCTCCCCTAATAGAATGCCAGCTCCTTGAGGGCAGGGACTTTCATTTTTTTCCCTTCTTAGTCCTAGAGGCTGGTACAGTAGGAGCTTAATAATAGGCCCATTGATGTATCATTTTCATATTAATAGGGCAGATGGACCCATCACCTTAAATAGGAAGAGTTTTACATTTTCAATACAGAATTATCCTCCTTCCCTCCCTTCCCCAAGAAGAAGACACACCAGAACCTCAGAGGAACTTTTTCCAAAATCGGATTCTTGAAGTTTATCCAAATTTTACTGTTTTTTCACACACATAGATATTTGAGGAAACAAAATACTACATATGGCAAGTAAATAATGCTCAAGAATGAAAACATCTCACTTTTCAACTAGGTACTAACTAGAGAGTAAAAAAATTCATGCCTTTTTTTTTTCAGAATTCAAGTCTGATGCTGTAAGAGCTCTACTACAAGCTTATTAGGGCCTACCATTTCCCAACTCTGCAAAATTTGAAACTATGGTTTACTGTTCATACCTGTAACTATATCAGATGACAGAATCAGTCACAGCAGTAAAGCAAAAACAATAAGAAAACAAGCCAATAAAACATACCAACACACCATAAAGAAGTCACACAGGAGATAACTAATCATTTTTTCTTTGGTTCATTAAAATACCATTTAAAAAGATTAGAAAATTTGGTGCTGAAAATAAATGTTATAGGACACTTGTGTCATCAAAACTGTGGTAAACTCCACTTACTTTTAATAGTTTATAGAGTATTACAGCTCCTTCAAGAATGGAATGTATTTGTGATTCCAGTGACACACTGGTTGACATATATACAGATTTAAAGCTTGACAGAAAAGTCTATTTTAGGGACAAGTAGAGTGAGATGCATTTAGGTCACCTTCTACCTTTCAGCACTTTAATAGCAAAATGTTCTGAAAATTTTCAATCATTTAAATTGAATGCTCTCAAAAGATCCTCATTTATTCTAAGGCAATATGCTCCCTAAAAGAAAGCAAAAAGGCATTTCCATTCCCAAAGTAGCTTAAAACAATATTCATTTTTCTTCCCAATCAATGATTCAAGACACACTACTAGAGGATACTGTAGCAAGGATTTAAGTAAAATATTTCAGGGTAGGAGCAGTATTTAATAATGACTTCTCACAGTTCCTTTCCCCTTTTCATATATTTACACCCTACAACTCAAGAAGCTCACTTGTTAACATCTAATACTACTGTTTCAATTGTTCAAGATTATTAAGAGCAAAATGACAAATTCAAATTCCTGTTAGATATCTTGACATTAGATTTTCTGAATGATTCACTGTCAGTTATGACATTTTAATTCACCCACAGAAACAGACACTTACATAATGGTTATAAGGACTTAAAGTATCTTCTCAAGTTTAGGAGTGTTTAGAATCTAAACACTTGGAATAGTGATGAACTCTACCAGGAGTCAATTAATTGACCAGTAAATATTCTTAAACATTTTTTGAAAGCTCTGGAAATTGAGCTGTTGGGCACCTTCTACTAGGTGTGATTAGCTCATGGTAGTTCTTCAGTTCTTAGGACTATGCCTCAAAATAGTCCATCTTCATTCTACCAGAGGAACTTAAGTTTCTGAGCAGACGCGACTTCTTGGCAAGAACAGGTAAAGCTGTAGCATGGAAGCTGGCCTGGAGAGTAATCTGGCAGGTAAAATGAGTCTGAGGAAAGCAACGGTCTTATTTCAACGTGGCCAACAGTTCCTTCTTTTAGCATATGTAATTCAGATTATAGTACCCTGATAACATTATCACTTGGTTTAAAATAATAACAGAAAACTATTGTCATCTGCACTTTTAAATAAAAAATGTATTACAAACTCCCTAAAAAGCTGGTTATATGACTTTAGGACTAAATTTTGCCAACTCACACACACACAAAAAGTTAAGCCCTGATTTTGATATCAAAAGGCAATTTAATATAAAAATAGCAGTTATGATATTATGATAGAAAAATTAGTTGATGTTTTAGTATATTTTAAGGAATACAGAATACGGTATAAAGTTACTTTTTCCCATATGACTTCAAAATTCGAGTTAAATTAATTTCTGGATTTCCACGTTGAAGTTAAACATCAACAATGCTTCACTCCTGTTATCAGCATTATTACACATGGAACTCAGAAGCCTATCTAGTAATCCAACAGCAGAGTGTATAAACAAAAATTGATAATGAAAGCATATGTAACAATTTTAATAAGTGGAAACTTTAATAGAGATATTGAACTTAATTTCAATTAATTGTTCTTCCATCAAACTACTTACAGTCTTCAAATAAAATATCATTAGGTACACTAAAAAAAATTTTGCACTTGCTAATATTATTTCTTTTCCACTTGAATGTTTATAATCTAAATAAATCACAAAGAAGTTGAAGTCATTTCAGGGAATGAAAACTTTTTAACAGAAAAATGAAAAGATAAAAAAAATTCTTATTTTAAAGCATATTCTAAGTAATTGAACACATAGGCTAACAGGATCTAGAGTTGTAAGTGATCTTAGCCCAAATTACCCACTTTACAGAGACCAATCAGGTTTTTGCTTAAGTGACTTGTCTGCTAAACTGCCTCCCTTGTTCTATTATCTATATGGATTCGTGTAAAGAAGATGTCTATTTTCCAGATGGAACATTGGTATTTCTGGTAAGAAAATTAATGCATATGGAAAAACTCAAAACACTGTTTACTTAAATCTTTTCACATTTTCCCTCTTTTAAATAAATCAGCCCCTTCAATTTGCACACTTTAGATCATAGGTTTTAAAGCTGAAAGGGGCTGGAAATACTTAATTTAAGGAGGGAGGGGGAGAAATAAACCTTTATACGGTGACTACTAATGAGCCAGGCACTCATCTAAAGTGCATTTATACTTTAGAAAACTTACCAAAATCTTCAGCATGTTTTTAATCTATAAATTCCAGTCAGACTGTATGATTAAGTTACACAAGTGGAATTCTGAACAGCAAACTTTACTGATATTAAAGTGTACAATGCTAATTATTCTGTACAACTTGAGTTTACTCAACTTTAAATTAAGTAATTTATTCACAACCTATTTCCACCTACTCTAGATTTCTTTAAGGTCAACATGATCCTTTCTGTTGCTTCTGACATTAAAACATATAACCTTCCAATTTTCATAACTCTCCTCGTGACGTTACACTATTGCATAGCTCACAGGCATTTATGAAATGTTTCCAAGTTATACAATTCTGAATATTTTGTGATTAAAAGAAATACTTTCGCTTGTGATATAAGACAACAAACTTAAATCTTCACTAGAACACGAAGATGAATACAACGTTTTGCAAAGCTAAAGGCGGCATAAAAAGGTTATAACTGATCAAACTAGGCGCGTCTTTCAGTTCTACTCCATTCAAACTCGAAACATAGTTACTTAGTATAAACTTTAGTACACAAAGTTAAGTAGCACGATTCTACAGGGTCATCTCTACTCCTCTAAAGAACTTAAGTATTTTTTCCTAATCGCCTCCACCCCCCCCCTGGCATTTTTTGATTCAGAAAGAGACTTCAAATTATACATATCGGATAATTTCCCCCCAAAGCCTCCACCAAACACTAACATTAACCTGTAGAGAACAACCAGCGTTTAGGAAAGTTGAGGAAGGAAACAAACAACTAACTATACCGTAGTCTTCTTCTAAGGGCCCAAAGCATGTTCCCTTTGAGTTTTTTTCTCGCTTTTTCTATTTGGTCTTTTCCAATTGTGATGTCGCCTTAAAGGGATGAGTCCCTTAAAGGGAGGGGGGAGAAGGGCTCCAAAGCTCTCGGCCCCGGGCTGCCCCCGCCCCGGGCACAGCCGGTCCACTTCCTTGATGCCTCCTTCCCAAGCTCTACAAACTGTTGCTCCTCCTCTGAAGTTGGCATTGGGGTCGGGGGCGGGCCATCTCCTCGGAGATCCCGCTTCTCCGGAGGATCCCCCCACCCCCACCCCTCAGCCAGGCCCTGGGGGCGGAGGGGGGGCCTCAACCCTGCCTCCAGCGCCGGCGTTTCCTGATCCCCGGAGCCCCGAGCTGCGGGCAGCGGGAGGCTACGACGAGGGGCGGGGTGTTTTTAATTAAATCTGCTCCCTCACCCCCCCGCGCGCGCCGGGGCTTGTCCTGGGGAGCCCGGCGAGGAGGCCGGGCCTGATTCCGCGGGCACTGGGCCGGGTGGCGGCTCGGTTCTCGCTCCCTCCCGCAGCGGGCCCGGACGCTCGACGCCCCGAAGGCAGGGAAGATGGGGGGTGGGGGGGGGTTGGCAGGGTCTCTCACCTCGAGCTCCTCCGGGAGCGGGGACGGGCTGGGTGGCCGAGGGAGGGGAGAGGGTTAGGGGGAGGGGGACGGGGAGAAGGGGGGGCACCCCTCGCACGGTGTGAGAGGAAGCCTCTCCCGCCGCCCCTGCTTCTACCGCCTCCGCCGCCGCCGCTGCTACCTCCTCCTCCGCCGCCGCGGCAGCCGCTTGCCCGCCGCCTCCGCCTCCTCCCCGATTCACTCAAACAAACAAGATGGCGGCAGCTATGGCCGCGGCTCTTCCTGCCGCCCAAACCCTCCGTTCAAATCGGCAGGATGTTTACGGTCAAAATGTTCCTCGGGCGCCTGCGCCGCCAGCCGAAGCCTACGAAGACAACTGCGCAGACGCAAGCTCTCGCCTCTTAGCCCGGATTCTATCCCTCCCCTACCCGATTGACGGAACAGACAGGCTGAGCATGCGCCAGCAAGGCCGCGCAGTTAGGCAAGCGCTTAGGTGACCTGGCGCATGCGCTGCGGTTGCAGACGTTGAGCGTGAATGCATTTCTGTATTATTTAATTTATCCGTGGTGGTTTTTTTTTCTTTAAGGAGAGCCGGGCTGTTTCGGGGTGAAAGTCAACACGTGGTTGTCAAACTAAGTTATAATTTAGTTGTGGGGTAGTAGAGTTAAAAATTTTTTTCTCCGTTATTGTAACTCCATAATACAGTAATTAAGTTGTTAGAATATTCTAATAAAAGTTAAGCATAGACAAACTAAAAGAAGTTATGCTTTCAAAAAAGTATAAATCTCCTGAAGCCCATTTCCAGGTTAAACTTTATTCCTCTTGAGGGTTTTTTTCGCTGTGCCTTCACACTAACATGATTGGTTCTATTTTATTCTAAATTAAATTATTTTAAAAGAGAAGTTAAACGTAACTCGGGAGAACTGGAGCAATTCTAGCATTTTGCTGGAAATTATATGAGGTTTCGAACCCCTAAAAGGATTAGAAGGAGCAGATGTGTTTTATAAAAGAGACATCTAAAAGTGAAATGGGCTGCAGGCTGTAATGGGCTCTCCATCACAGGTGCTCAAATAGGGCACTGGATATTATTGCAAGGATATTAGAAAGAATATTTCTGCATGAAGTATGGTTTGGACTAGAATTCTAACTTCTCAGCTTACGCCAAGTTGATAGGGGAGGTTGAAGAATAATAACTATATATGTATACATATATAAATATAAAATGATAATAAAGATTGTGAATTGTGAATAATGATTGGATCATACTAATTCCATTATACATGTTTTATCCCATTTTTTTCTCACTACTTTTTCTAGGATTTAAACTGTTTGATGAAACTACTACATATTAGATCAGATAACTTTTACACAGTGCTATCCAACTTTCTTTGCTTGATTCTGTGTACACTGAGCAGTAAACTTGATAATTTCATTTACATGGCACCTTTATACCAGAAAAAAAGTTCTTTGGAAACTATCTGATCACTAGAAAGTAATGTAAATTAATAAACTGTCACCCTTTACAAGTCAATTTTTTGTAAGTTTGTTTAGTATAATAACTGAGAGTTGGTCATCAAGTGTAGTACAGTGAAGAGAGTATTGGCTTTAGAGCTAGAGCATCAATGTTCAGATCTGACCTCTGATACTATCTGTGTGACCCCTGGATAAAGTTTCTTAACTTCCTTTGGCCTGTTTCCCCATCTTTAAAATGAGGGTTTTGCCATTCTGGAGAGCAATTTGGAACTATGTTCAAAGGGTTATCAAGTTGTGTATACCCTTTGATCCAGCAATACTCCCACTACTGGATCTGTGTCCCAAAGAGATTGTAAAAAGTGTGTGGAGGAGAACCTATTTGTACACAAATATTTATAGCAGTTCTTTTTGTGGTGGCTAGGAAATGGAAATTGAGGGGATGCCCATCAACTGGGGAATGACTGAAAAAGTTGCAGCATATGAATATAATGGAATACTTTTGTGCCATAAGAAATGAGCAGGATGATTTCAGAAAAACCTGGAGGGACTTATATGAACTGATACAAAGTGAAGTGAGCAGAACCAGAAAACTGTAGATAGTAACAGGAGTATTGTTCAATGAAGACTGTGAAGAGCTTAGCTATTCTCAGCAATACAATGATCCAAGACAATTCCAAAGGAGTCATGATGAAAAATGCTTTCCACCTCCAGAGAAAGAACTGATGGAGTCTGAATGCAGATCAAAGCAGACTATTTTTCACTCCAAAGGGAAAGTCCAGGGACTATGCCATAAACATTTTGAGGAGGGAGAGTGATCATTTCCCTTGAGAAGGAAACTCTGGAAGGTTTCAACTGGCAATGGTATTTGAATTAGGGTTCTAAAGAAGGAAGGGAAGGAATTCAACAGAAAGAAATAGGAGGGGAACCTATTCGAAGTATGGGAGATAGTAAGAGCAAAGGCAAAGGGATGGGACAGGGTAAAAATGGATGGAGAGGAATCTAGATAGTGGTAGCTAGATGACACAGTGAATAGAATGCCAGATCTGGAGTTAGGAAATCTGTCTTCTGACACATTATTGTGGAATAAACTAGGGTCAGCAGTATGAGATATCTGGAAAATTTGGTTGGAATCAGATCATAGGGATCTTTCTAAAATCAGATAAATTCTTTAAAGGATTTTTGTGGAACAGAAATACAAAATGATAACCATTAGGATCAGTTTATTTGGTCAGTTATCTACCAGGGAAGCCTAAGAAGTCAATCTTCTTTTAGCATTAATTGAAATTTGCATGAAGTCTGCATTTCATCTTTGCTCAATACATCAATGTGTCTGTGATTTCATCAGTGTGATTAGCCTCTGCAACAGGGCAGATGCAAACCCATACCATATGATTTTGAGAATACCAGTGGAGCTGTTGCAATATCCCTCTGTTATCCTTTATATGATAGACTCCCCTCTTCCTGATCCTTCTTGTGATGATATCTTGTATGTCACTTCTTGATCATAGGTCATGGTTAGACATTCTCCAGGCAACTCTCCAAAAGATGGTAAAATGAATGGTTGTAAAGAAGCCCAAGTCCCCTGCACCACTTCAAAACAAAGAAAGAATCACATTAAGTAAAGTAAGAGAACAGAAAGAAACCCCATCAACCCTCTCCTGTGCTATTGCAATAGTAGCCTAATGGGTCTTCCTGCCTCATGTCTCTCCTCCCTCTAATGTGTGCCCCACAGAGTTGCCAAAGTAGTTTTCCTGAAGTGTAATTCTATTTTACCCACTCCCTTATTTAATAAACTCCAGGAGCTCCCTATTTATTTGAGGATTAAATATAAACTCTTCTGTTGGATGTTTAAAGCTCTTCATAATCTGGCTCCAACCTACCTTTTATGCATATACTTTTAAAAAGTTTGAGAGACAGTTTCTGGGTAACTAACCATTTTATTAATCAAACTAGCAATATTTAATAAAAGGAGTCAGTGATCAGTGACACTCTTGAATGCCAAAGCTCCCTCACAGACCCTATTCAAAGTTTATATGCCCTTGGAAGAGTGAGTGTTCCTGAAGGCGACCATTGACGCTGATCAGTTAACAAAAAGTTAGGAATAAAAGTAAGGGAAGAGAATGAATGTTATAACAAGAGGTGGACTTATGTGGCTTTGTACTGTCTTTTACTTCCAAATCACCCCCAGTCTAGGGCAACCAAATCAAAGAATTTATCCCCACCTAAGCCAGAGTAGAACACAAAACACTTCCCCAACTGGATGGGGGTCTGAGCAAGATTGAGGACAAAGTTAATCTCATTATCACCAATGTCTTTCTGATGCTGATTTGGCCTACTACTAGAGAATAAGGTTTCAGAGAGGGATAAATCCTGTGTCTTTTCAATATTAACAATTAGTTATTTAATACTAATTTCTCTCAGTACTTTATAATAATTAAAATATTGAATTTTAAAAGTTGAGTTCATTATGTTGATACTATCTATGTCTATATCAATATTATCTATTTCCACATCTATTAGTCACATCCATATCCGTATCTAGATATGTATCTGCGTCTACTTCTATATCTACATTTCAAAGACTAAAGTATACAATGAGTTCTTTGTACATTTTTGTGGTTGAGTTGTTTCAGTTGTGTTTGATTCTTTGTGACCCCATTGGGGATTTTCTTGGCAAAGATTCAGGAGTGCTTTTCATTTCCTTCTCTAGTCATTTTACACATGAAGAAACTGAGGCAAACAGGGTTAGGTGACTTGCCCAGGATTACACAGCTAGTAAGTTTCTGACATGGGATTTGAAGTCAAGAAGATGAATCTTCCTGATTCTAAGCCCAGTGGTCTATCTAGTGCACCACCTAGCTGCCTCTTTACATATCTACTTTTTAAAATTTTTATTTATTTTTTTCAGTTTTCAACATTTACTTTTAGAAGATTTTGAGTTTCAAATTTTTCCCTCTCCCTTCTCTCCCTGTCCCCAAGACAGCATGCAATCTGATATAGACTATACATTTTACAAGTTTACTGAACGTTATTTTACCTCTTGTCAGATGGAGTCTGAAATCCATATATCCTGCTGTTTGCACGATGCAACATCTGATTAATCAAGGTTTAGATCTAATTGATTTGGTTCCATTCCAGATAGTCTCTAGCAAATGCCTGTTGTTGTCTTAATTATAGCTTGGCCCATTTTATGTTGTTGCCTTGTTACTGCCACTCATTCTTATAGCACAGTCAAGAGAGATTAGCATGAACTTTTTGCCATGAGACTAGGCTTCTCCTTCTCTGTCTTCCTCATTCCCTTACATGGGTTAGGTCAGATTTTCACTGACAAAAGCTTCCCCAAGGCCTCAGTTGGACCAAAAGCAAGATTTAAGTTGGAAATTTCCTAGTACTCTGTGGCCATATTGATGTGACTTTCTGGTCACCTAAGGGCATAAAATGTCACATGGTGTTAGGGTCCTTCAGACTTGAAAGATGTCCTAATACCTTGGGAGTCACCACACCCTGACTTGCTGAAATTCTGTAGTATCTTAGGCAATGACTAAGTAAATCACTTTTGGTTAACTATTTTTTTTTACCAGCTGAAAATGTAATTGGGAAATATTTAACAAAACAAATAAATAATACAATAAAAAACAGGTAATATTAATACATGGTTTTTAAGTCAATATGCATCCGGCAGAGATCCTTATATATGGTTCAGTGGCTACAGTTTTTTTTCCTTATTAGTATTTTATTTTTTCCCAATTACATGTACAGATAGTATTCAACATTCATTTTTGTAAAATATTGAGCTCCAAATTTTTCTCTCTCTCTCCCTTCCCTCCCTCCTCCCCAAGACAGCAAGAAATCTGAAACAGGTTATACCATGTACCATTGTGTTAAACACGTTTCTGCATCAGTCACATTGTGAAAGAAGAAGCAGAACAAAAGGGAAAAAGCACAAGAAAGGAAAAAAAACAAAAAAAGTGAAACTAGTACGCTTTGATCTGCACTCAGACTCCATAGTTCTTTCTTTGAATGTGGATAGCATTTTCTATCAGAAGTCTTTTGGAATTGTCTTGAATCATTGCATTGCTGAGAAGAGTTAAGTCTAAGTTAATGATCACACAATGTAGCTGTGTACAATGTTCTCCTGGTTCTGCTCAACTTCACTTGGCATCGGTTCATGTAAATCTTTCCAGGTTTTCCTGAAGTCTGCCTGCTCATCATTTCTTATAGCACAATAGTATTCCATTACATTCCTATACTATAACTTGTTCATCCATTCCCCAATTGGTGGGCATCCTCTCAATTTTCTATTTGGTAAACTGTTAAATGATCCATAGGTCCCTCTCAGATGCCTCATTTCATTCCAACACTAAACCTGAATTAACAAGGACAGGCCTGACTCAACCCTAGATCAAATGAGATAATATTTGTGAAGGCTTAGCACACCACCTAGTACATAGTAGGCAATAAATGCTCTTTCCCTTGCCCCCTTGCCTAACCAGCAGTAATCCCTCTTTCCTCTTTTCATTTTGTTTTAAACAAAGAGGCTAGTACTAATTAGTCTCTTGTTTGATGCCTTTGCAAAGGCTGTCTCCATGATTCCATCCACTCCTTTTTTTCATCTACTTTTTAGAATCCTTATTTTTCCAAAAAGAACAAGTCAGGAGCAACTTTCTTCATGAAGTATAGGATCCACATTTCTTGATTTCCCCTCCCCACTTTGGTACTTTTAGCTCTTGAATTGTTTTGTGTTTATTTGTGTTTTTTAAACTAAGTGCTAGGTAAGCAGTTTGTGGATAGGCACTTAGTAAATTTTAATTGAATTTTAATTTTTTAAATTTATTTTATTTAATTTTTAAAATTGGATTGGGAGGCAGGGTAGCAGAAAGAATGCTAGACTTAGAAACAGGAGACTTAGGTGTGAGTCTTGGCCTTGACACATTTTCTGTGGAAGCTCTGAGAGCCAAGTAACTTAATCTCAGTTTTCCTGTCTATAAAACAAAGATAATAATGCTTGTACTAATTACCATATGGTTGTCATAAGAAAAGTGTTTTGTGGACTTCTGTATTTTTTGTTGTTCATTCATTTCAACTGTGTCCAACTATTCATGACCCCATTTGGGGTTTTCTTGCCAAATATACTGGAGTGGGTTGTCATTTCCTTCTCCAGCTCATTTTATAGATGAAGGAACTAAGGCAAACAGGGTTAAGTGACTTGCCCAGGATCACATAGCTAGTAAGTGCCTGAGGTCAAAGTTGAACTCAGGAAGAGAGTTCTTCCTGACTCCAGGCCCAGTGCTATACTCACCGTTCCACCTAACTGCCCACATTCATACTATAAATGTGAACTATTGATAAAAGAATAGGATTTGGAGTCAGAGGATCTTAGCTTGAATCCTCACTGTGTTACTATGGGCAAGTCATTGTATCCTAATCAATTTCTTGAATCAGTTCTGTCTGTCTTTACACCCTGGACTACTGGACCTTGCCATTAGACCTGCTGCTTCACCCTTTGAAACAGTGGACCTCTAAAGACTGTCCTATGGGTCTTGTAGCAGCAAACACTCTAGCATACCCAGGATGGCTGCTAGCACAGGTTCCTAGGTCTGCTTTTCTAAAGGAAAGCAACTCAAAATGGGTTAACAATCCTACTTTAATCACACGTCATTTACCTACTTAAGGGGAAAAAGTCAGCAGAGAATTACAAACAGAAGTTACAAGCAGACAAAAAAAAATACAGACAGAGAAACAGATCAGCAGACAGCTTCCAGCTGACTGACCATTACATGCATACATAGTTAGTTACCAGAGAGGGAAGCACCAACATCTGGGTTTTCAAAGCCAGGAGGCTCAACGGCTGCCCAGAGTCTCATCTGGCCAAATCACACAACACTTCCCAAAGTGAACCCCAAAGCAAAACCTCACATCAGGGTATATATAGCCTTCTCCTGACCCACTACCCAATCACAAAATAACAAGGTGTGGGCATTCCTGAAAAACAAGCCTCCTGCCACAGGCTCCGTGTGACCACATTCAGCCTATAAGGGGGCAGAGTATATTTTCAAATCAGGGAAGGTTTTCAGATTCACTTAAGCCTATCAAGTGGCCAAGGATCAGGGAAGACCTTCAGATTCCCATTACAGGTCTTAACCTCCTTCTCTTTGGAATTTCTGCCCTGAGGCCCTACCATCCTAATTAGTGAAAATATCACATGGTTGACTATATCTAGCTTGCCTCTGCCATGCTTTGCATTCCTCCTTGGCATATTTAAATGCCTACCCACCCACCCTAGCCTCTACTTCTCCTTAATTCCCAGCTATGGAACTGCAATCAAATCTGGAGGAGAAGGAAATGGCAAACCACTCCAGTTTATTTTATATTCTTTCTTTATAAACCACAGCAAATTTATTATTCAATATCTAGCGATGAATCATAGCACCAGCCTGGTCTCCCTCCCCACTTACTCCCAAGAAGTATACCCCAAAAAAATGAAATCAAAAGTCAAGCCATTTCTTTTTTGAAAGGCCTTGGTTCCTGTAGCGACTTCACAGTTCCCAAGGCATCAGCAAGGTAACCCTTTCCCATCAACCCACCAGTATCCAGAGAGTTAGTCTTTTGGGTCCTAGTAAGGGAGAATGTGTGTGTGTGTGTGTGTGTGTGTGTGTGTGTGTGTGTGTGTGTGTGTGTGGAGAAGGAGGGACAGGGAGAAAGGGGGTAGGATAGTAGCAGAGAGTACTTCTTTAAGAGTCCTCAAGAGTTCCATTGGCCAAGAGATACTATCTGGAAATTTTCTTCCAATAGGGGTTTTGCCTTTGGGATAGTCAGTGCTTTGATAGTTCATGGGACAGCAAGTCTGGCCCATCATACAGTCCTGCACCCTGGTTGCTTTTTTTTTTTTTGCATGCAATTGGGGTTAAGTGACTTGCCCAGGTCACATGACTGGTAAGTGTCTTGACTAGACCTGAACTCAGGTCCCACTCAGGCCCTTCTGACTTCAGGACTGATGGGTGCTGCAGGGTCTGACCCCAGGGTCATTACTCCTGGAAAGGATGTGTAAAGCAACTCCCCTATCTCTGTGATTTCCCAAATTAGATGCCCAAACAAAACTTCTCTCTCTAGCCACCACTCTGTTATATATGTTGTCTCTTCCCATGAGAATATAACCTTTTTGTGTTCAAGTACTGCTTCAGTTTTGTATAGCACAATGCTTGGTACGTAGCAAAAGCTTAATTAATAGTTATTCATTTATTCAATATGGTTTACTAAAACTGTAAACCCAGTTTGTTGATATGTATGACACCTAAGGTCTCTTCCAGTTCTTAATCTGTAATCTTATTATTTACGACTCTACTATGTACTTGTATTATGCCATCATGGAATTGCCTGGTAGATAAAGAAACTGAGACTCAGAGTGGGTAAATGACTGACCCAAAGTAATATGGTAGCATCACAGCTAGGAATTTAACCCCAGGCTTTCTGATTCTAAACCCAATGCACTATTTATACTATAAAAATTCTTCTATTCCCCCCTTAGAGGGGGCAGCTAGGTGGCACAGTGGAGAGAGCACTTGGCCTGGAGGCAGGAAGACCTGAGTTCAAGTCTAACCTCAGATACTTACTAGCTGCATAATCCTGGGCAAGTCATTTAACCTTGTTCATCAAAATTCCTCTTCTATATAATGAACTGCAGAACGAAATGGCAAACCTTTCCACTATTTTTGCCAAGAAAACTCCAAATGGGGTCACAAAGACTTGGATATGACTGAAATGACTGAACAACAAAAACCTTTCTTTACCTTGCAAACTGGATTATAACTTCACTGAGGATAGGAACCATGCCTGATTCACCTTTATCTCCCAGAGCATAGCACAGTACTTTGGACACAGTCCCTACTTAATGAATGTTTGATCACTCATAATTGATCTATTGGCAGATGCAGTTTTTCACTCAAATATTCTCCTGGGAGCCTTATATAAAACCAGATTTATGTTGACATCTAATGGAATCTTTAGGATAAGTGGCATATATAAGAAGGACCAGATATCTTATTGGGGTTCCAGTCAACCAAGTATTTTCCTTTATCCATTTATCATGATGATAAACTTCGGCACCCCAATTTCATTTCCTAAATATCACATTTGTGTTTCATTTTGAAAATGCAGTCAATCACTGGAGCCCCACAGATTTTATGTTCCAACCAAATATGCCTATTTGCTGTACTCTGAAACTGGCATTTCATTTCCCACTTCCTTGACTTTGCACTAGTGAGAATACATTCTCTACTTACCTGCACATTTTAGAATCTTTAGCTTTCTTCAAGGCTTAACTTAAATGGTACTTTGTATGAGAAACTTTTCCGGATCACTTTCGCACTAGGAGTTTGTCCACGCACATACGAAGATTGAAGGAGTAAAGAATGTCTGTTACCCAGATTTCAACACACATCTGAACGGACGTCTTACAGAACTTGTCCAACAGCATGCGCATGTGGGACAGACAGTACACATGGACAACGAGTTGGGCTCAGAGTTGGAAAAAAGAGCAGGCTGAATTGCCTTGGGAAAACTGCAACACCCTTTTACTGTACTCACGTTTCCCAAGACAACAAAAGCCCAGCTTTTTAATACAAATACTTTAATGGTATTTCGGTATTTACCTCAAAGCCTCAGGCCACGTGGACTCTAAACTAAGTCACCAAAGAGGAACGTCACGCAGAGGTTAATGAAAAAGCACGTTAGGTACCAAGCACGTGACAGCACAAAGCTAATGAAGACTGAAGAAGAGCAAGAGTAAAGGCCAGCATTGAGGAATTGGAGGACTGAGCGTTCTCAGCCAGCCTGGCCAGGCGGCAGGAGGAAGGATGACGAGTGGACAGATAGAGCACTGCATTGTCATCCCTAAAGCTGAGGAGAAAGAAGACGGCCTCCATCACATGGAGAGTCTCCTTGGGATGGGCAGGCCTCAGTGATCTGTGATCAGCAGAATTGTAGTCTAAAGTAATATCACAGACCACTGGGAAATTTCCTATTTGCCGATGTATTTAGGTTGTTTTGGCTAGTATTAGAAAGTATTCATTCTGTACTTCAATATTCATTCAATTCTTCAAGGATCTTAGTGTCATTGGTGGAAGTACTCCCTCTACTGATACATATAATCCCTCTATACTGTAAATAATTGTCTCTATTATTACTGTAGCAGAAAAAAATTACCTACATTGTAGCCAACCAGGTGATGTGCTTTTCTGACTTTAGATGGGTTGGAGGGCAGAGACAAGATGACGGAGTAAAAGCAGGAACCTGTTTAAGCTCCTCTAATACCTGTAAACCACCTCTAATACCTGTAAAATATGACTCTCAATAAATTTTAGAGCTACAGAACCCACAAAGTGATTGAGAGAAACAAATGTCCCACTGAAGGCAACCTGGCAGGCTGACAGGAAGGATCTGTTGCACAGGGCCGGGAGTCGAGCACAGTCCTGCATAAACCTTTTGGGCCCAGACCCTGGGTGGCCTGACTAGTGGCCCAGGCCAGCTGGAACAGACTTTAGGAGAGTGAATCACTGGCAGCTGTGGTGGTTTCCAGACTTCTCAACTCATAAATGCCAAAGAGAAAGTAAAAGGTCAGTGGTGAACCCTCTTGACTCAGGGAAAGAGAAGAGCGTGGTCCAGCCCCTTCCTCCGGGGCTAGAGGTGGTGGTGGTAATGCAGCAACTGCAGCTGCTGCTGTGTGGCTGTCTCTGGAGCTCCTGGCCTGCAGATGATAGGGGGACCAAGGCACCATTTAGAGCAGTGGTTCTCAACCTTCCTAATGCCACGACCCTTTAATACTTGTATGTGGCTGTGGGAGGACCCTCCTGGAGACAGATAGAGGAGTGGTGTCTTGGTTCCTAAGACCATCAGAAATATGTGTTTTCTGGTGCTCTTAGGTGACCCCTGTGACCCTTGTGAAGGGTGGTTCAACCCCCAAAGGGGTTGTGACCCACAAGTTGAGAACCACTGATTTAGAGTGTAATTGCTCTTGCTTTGACCTGCTTAGATCTGGGTCACAGTCTTGGATGGTGGTCCTAGGGTAAGGAACACCAGTATCCCAGAGCTCATGGTGGCTGTAGAGAGGGCACTCTCCTCATAGCTTTGACAACTGTGAGAAGCCCAGCAATTTGGGACACAGCTCTCTCCACTCTGGAAGCAGAGTTCTACCATGGCAAAGAGCTCAAAAGTCAAGTAATTGGCTGGCGAGATGAGCAAATTGAGGAAGTGCAATCAGACCATGGAATCCTTTTTTGGGGACAAAAAAGATCAAAACATGGAACCAGAAGAAGGTAACAAAGTCAAAACTCCTGCATCAAAAGCTTCCAAGAAAAGTATGAATTGATTACTGGCAATGGAGGAGCTCAAGAAGGATTTTGAAAATCAAGTAAGAGAAGTGAAGAAAAATTGGGAAGAGAAATGAGAATGATGCAAGAAAAACATGAAAAGCGAATCAACAACATGACTGAAGAAAATAACACCTTAAAAAACAGGCTAACTCAAATGGCAAAAGAGGCCCAAAAGGCCAATGAGGAGAAGAATGACTTAAAAAGCAGAATTGGCCAGATGGAAAAGATATTTCAAAAACCCACTGAAGAGAATAATTCCTTCAAAATTAGATTGGAGCAAATGGAAGTGAATGACTTTATGAGAAATCAAGATACTATAAAACAGATCCAAACAAAAGAAAAAATAGAAAGCAATGTGAAATATCTCATTGCAAAATCCACTGACCTGGAAAATAGATCTAGGAGAGATAATTTAAAAATTATTGGACTACCTGAAAGCCATGATCAAAAAAAAAGCCTAGAAATCATCCTTCAAGAAATTCTGAATTTAGATGGAATGGTCCTCAAGTGATGGACTTGCACCTCTGTGCCCAGACTAAAAAGTCTTTCCAACTTATTAGGACTTGTCAGAGTTTGTACTTGGGTATCATAACATTTGGGAATTCAGCATCACTTCTATACTGCAACAAGACACCTCAGTCTTTGACCAGGATTTTTCCAATAATATGGAATGAATTCCTATGCTTCCTATATTATTTCTGCCTCTGGTAATGAATTTTATGCAAAATCATGTAGACTCTACCTACATTACATCTTTTGCATACATTTCCTTCTTTCTACTCATATTAATAGCTACTTATTTGCATTTGTAAAATTTATATAATGCTTACACGTACCAAGTACTGGGGATACAAAGAAAGGCATAAAACAGTATTTGCCCTCAAGGAGCTTACAACTGAATCAAGGAGACAATACATAAAAAAAAAGTTGAAAGGAGAGCCAGTTGGGAAATGATCTGAAGAAATGTGAGTTTCTAAATTGATTTCATTTTTCAAGATGATGAGTGTCCAGAGGTGAGGAAATCCAGGAAAGTATCCAGCTACCCCTCGTTTGACCAATTGTAACTTTATAGATAAGGATATATCTAGGCATACATAAATGGTCTCATAGCACCTGGGATCATTAGATACTTCTAATCCTCACTGCTAGCTAATATCTTGCTAGCTAAGCTTGAATAAATTGGGAAATTTTCCAATCTCATATTATCATCTTTTCCACCAATTTACTGTGCTGAAGCTAGCTCTAACCAGTTGATGAGAGCCCATTGTTAAATTTTGGAGTTAGCCTTTAAACCTTGGAAATTGGCAAAATCAGGACTTGATCTAATGTTTTATTGATTGTCTAGAATTTGTAGTGATAGAGAAGTTAAGAATGCAGATAAAACTTGAAAAAGGTGTTATGGGCACAGTTCTTCCCACCTCCCGCTGCCGCCCCCCACAATTGTCCTCTCTCCCCACAAGATACCATCCTGGAACACCAGAAAAGGAGGGAGTATTCCTAACAGTGGCCAGCACAGTGGGTAGAATGCTAGGTCTGGAGGAAGGAAGACCTGAGTTCAGATCCAGCCTCAATTAAACTGTGAGACCCTGGGCAAGTCACTTAACCTTATTTGCCTTAGTTTTCTCAACTATAAAGTGAGCTGGAGAAGGAAATGGCAAATCACTCCAGTATCTTTGCCAAGAAAACCCCAAATGGGATCACAGAGAGTCAGACATGATTGAAATAACTGAATAACAACAACATTCCTAATATGGTCAGAGATTGATACAAAAGGGAAAAGTCAGATTTCACACTGTATAGACCACTGGTCCTAGAGTCAAGGAGACCTAAGTTCAAATCCAACTTAAGATACAGGCTGTGTGACCCTGGGCATATCACTTAACCTTTGCCTCAGTTTCCTCAACTGTAAAATGAAGATAATATCAACACCTACCTGACACATCATAGATACTATATATATTTATTTCCATCTTCACCCTATTCTAGGTATAGATTTCCTGGTATCAGCTCCCCATGGGGCTGCTTTTCTGGACTTAATAATCTCCAGAAACTCATCATTCTGTAAGATGAAATCAACTACGAAACTCTCAGTTCCTTGGATCATTTACCACCCTGGCTGCAAGGCTTCATCATGCCCTCAAATCAAGTACCTTTATCCCCCTCCCCCTAATCTTTTTCAGCTTCTTTTTAATACGTTGTCCATCCCTCTGGATTGTGAGCCCCTGGAGTGTAGGGACTGTCTTATACCTTTCTTTGCATTCCCAGCGTAGTATCTGGCACACGGTAAGTGCTTAGTAAATATTTATGAGTACTGCCTGCTATTTGAAGGGCCTCAGGACCCCCTTCCTATCTTTGGCTGGCTGTAATAAATCTCTTTTTGATACATTAGTCCTGTTTGGGCTTCTTCCTTTTCCCCTTGGTGCAAATGATGAGTTACCAATTCTTCACTCATTTGTAGAAGCCTTTGCTGCCAAATACAGGAACTTCCAGTGAGAGCCCTCAGTTGTATTGAGTGACCCTAACTTATCTCCCCATCTGAAAGTGTCCTCTACCATGCTTAACATCTTTTAGCAGATTTCTCTTTTGCTCTTCAAGGTACACAGTGATTTGTTCCTCAAAGGAATGCAAAGTATAGGCAGGAATGTTGAACCAATGAACATTATTAGGCTGGGAGTTGTCAGTTCTGTTGCCACTACTTGGTCTCTTCAGTCTTGCATGAAGTGAATTGGCATGGCAACCAGGGGCACCTGGGGAGTGAAAAATAGCCCTGTCATCCCATTCCACACAGCTTCTAAAACTAGGCCTTTTTGGCTGATTAGTCACCCCTTCTCTCTCACTTTTTCACTCCCTGTATCATTTCTCCTTTCCCTCTTGACTATCTCTCATATAATAACATGATAACATCGCTCCCTCCTTCATGGAGAAGACTGAGGCTATCTGATTTGGGTTGAGGCCTCTTTCCTCCATTCTTCAAAATTTCTTAGAATCATTATCCTCTCTGTCTTTCCCTTTGGTTGTAGAAGAGGAAATAACCATATTCCACATTATGAACTTCCTCTTTCTCTATGCCCTTGATCTGATTCTCTCCTGCTTTCTCCAGGATCTTGTTTGAGCAATCATTCTCACTATTTCATATACTTCTAATCTTCATCTGCCTACACACACCTTCAAGTCTCCCCAATCCCTTCTAGACCTTGCCTTGACCTTGTGGCAATCCAACTACACTATGGTATTTTTCTCCCTTTCATTACCAAACTTCTTTAAAAAGTTGACTACTTATACTTCCTCATCAATTATTCTTCTATCTCCACTCTGCCCCACTCCTTGAATCCAGAAAAATTGTTCCCATGTATAGATCTCATCATGTTACTGCTTTGGTCAAACATCTTCAGTGACTCCCTGATATCTATCAAATAAAGTTCAGACTCTTCTGCCTGGCCTTCCAGGACCTCTGTAGTAGAAATTACGTTGGCATACCCAGAATGGCTGCTAGCACAGGTTCTTAGATCTGCTTTACTAGGAAAGATAAAAGTTTAATGGGTCAACAATTTCTTTTTAATCACATTTACTAGTTCAGAGGAAAAGTCCGAACCCCGAACTTCAGAGAAAATACACAGGGCTCTGACTGCCTGAATCAAACCAATATTGCTATACTCTTTACATGCATCCCTGGATTGAGAAAGCCTTTCCATCTGAGCAATTGGGAAGCTCTGAACATATGGCCACTCAGAATCTTGACCAGGGAATCACAAGATCCTTCTCATAAGCAAGCCCTCAAAGCAAACTATCAACTCAGAGTATATATACACTTCTCAAAGCCAGAAGGCATCCTGACTCAGTGCCTCATCAACTTAGTACCAAAAGGTGTGGAAGTCTTCCTATAAGAAAGCCTCCTCTAAGTAAGCTTCCCTTAATGGGCACAACATGAGGCCTATTAATGAGTTGGGAAGATCTTAAATCCAATCCTATTAACATTATAACCTCCCAAACCTGCTGCCACCTTACCTTTTCAGCCTTTTCATCATATTGCTATCCTCTCTCTATATGACACTCTCTCCAGTCAGCAGGTCCTCTTTGTCTCCTAGAAGCACATTTGCCCTCCATTCTTTTGCCTTTGCTTATCCCATTCTTCATGCCCCCCTTCCCCTTGGATTGTGGAATTCTTTGCTTTAAAGCTCACCTCAAGAGCTTTGTCTATCATGAAGTCTTTCCTGATTCTCATTTGGTAATGGTCTTTACCCCTCAGATCTCATACAGCACTTTGTTTCACAATGCATATCTGTAATTCTGTGAATTATAGTAATCTGCACACAGTATACAAATTTTTGAATGACTGAATGTATGAAACAGTGAAAGAATATATGGGAAACAGCAGAAGCATATAAGCAGCAGAGAAACAAAATCCTACCTTTTTGAATAAAAGGTATTCCAAAATAGGCAAGTAGTCAAAGTATATGAACAAACAGTTCTCAAAAAGAGAATTGCAAACTGTTAACAACCATATGGTATAATGTTCCAAATCACTAACAAAAAGAAATGCACATCAAAACAACTCAAATGAAAAAGATGAAAATAGTCAATGTTGGAGGAGCTGTAGAAAGAGAGACATTGTGGTGCATTCGTTATTGGTGGAGCTGTGAACAATCATTTTGGAAAGTGGTTTGTAGTTATCCAAATAAAGTTACTCAAATATCTATTTTCTTTGATTTGGAGATTCTACTACTAGGCATATCCCAAGGAGATCATTTCGTAGAAGGAAAATTCCCATATACAGCAAAATATTTATAGCAGAGCTTTTTGTGGTAGCAAAGAACCAAAAACAAAATAGATACTTACCAACTGAGGAATAGCTAAACAAATCATAATTTATTACATGATATCATGAAATGTAACTGTGTGGTAGGAGATAATGAATATGATGGATACAGAGAAGCATGGACCTACATGAACTGATGCATAGTGAAGTAAGCAGGCCCAAGAAAACAATATATACATTAATTACAATAATGCAAATGGAAAGAATAACGACACAAAAATTTGATAATAAATGTTGCAAAAATACAGAGAATAACTTTGGCCCAAGAGGAGATATGAGACAACACCTCTCCCTATTTCTTTGCAGAGATAGAGGAACATTTATATATGTGCATATATATATATATATATATATATATGTATATATATATATGTATATATATATATAGTAATGGCAAGCACAGGAGTATTTCACATCTTGTTTCAGCTATTGAATTAACACCTTGTTTCAGTGCAAGTTTCTTTTGAGCCTTGTTTAGAGTCTGTTAAGAAACAGAACGTTGTGAACCCCACAACTTGTGAACCCTAGAACTCTTGGGGAGGAGCTAATGACCATATATAAGGAGAACTCTAGGCTACAGAAAGTAGAACTGAAATGAGGACTCTTGTGGTGGCAAAGTCAAGAAGGAAATAATTTGTAGTATCGTGGCACTCTGTCAGTCTGCTCTATCTCTGTTGAGGCTTGTTTGTGATACTTTGTACAGAAGCCCTGGGACCTTCCTGAAAGAGGATTTTCTGGATATATGTTTACAGAAGTCCTGGAAGAGGGTTTTGGAGGTCCTGGGACTTTACTGATGATTTGTGCTGACTTCTTGGACCTTGTTTGTGGGTCTGTGTTGATTTCTATGTTGATGATTTGTGTTGAGTTCTCAGATCTTGTTGGTGGGTCTGAATTGATTTCACAGGCAGACAGTGAACTAATGATGGTACCCGCAATTGTTATGGGAATCTGAAGATATTCCCTGCCCCTAGGCCCTTTGATAGGCTTAAGTGACTCTGAGAACCTTTCCTGATTTGAAAATATACTCTGCCTCCTAGTAGGCTGAATGTGGTCACATGGAGCCTGTGCCAGGAGGCTAATTTTTCAGGAATGCCCATGCCTTATTACTTTGTGATTGGGCAGTGGGTCAAGTGGGCTGTGACATTCTCTGACCCAGGAGAAGGCTATATATACCCTGATGTGAGATTTTGCTTTGGGACTCACTTTGGGAAGAGTTCTGTGATTTGGCCAGATGATACTCTGGGCAGCTGTTGAGCCCTCCAGCTTTGAAAACCCAGATGTTGGTGCTTCCCTCTCTGGTAACTAACTAGGTATGGATGTAATGGTCAGAGGGCTGGAAGCCCGTGTGCTGATCTGTTTCTTTGTCTGCTTGTAACTTCTGTTTGTATTCTCTGAAGTTCAGGATGTTGACTTTCCCCCCTGAACTAGGTAAATGATGTATGTTTGATTGATTAAAGCAAGACTGTTAACCCATTTTGAGTTGCTTTCCTTTAGAAAAGCAGATCTAAGAACCTATGCTAGTAGCCATCCTGGGTATGCTAGAGTGCTTGCTGATACAGCAATGTACATGAATATTATGGTGGCTCTGTCAAGCTTTG
>CM053580.1:490426860-490470477 GCA_028627135.1 Pseudochirops cupreus
TCTCTCTCTCTCTCTCTCTCTCTCTCTGTCTCTCGTTCTACTACTTAATTATACTTTTATTTTTTCTTAAAATGTTTTAACATTTTATTTATGCTCTTGTTTAGATCGTGGTCACTCATTATGATGACTCCTTCCTTCCATGACTAGTAAAACCTTCTAACGTAACAAGTACAGTCAAACAAAACAAATAAAGATGGTGATCATGAATAAAAATGAATGCTTCATTAGACATTTCTGGGCAGCTAGGTAGCACAGTGGATAGAGTGCTGGGTCTGGAGTCAGGAAGACTCATCTCTGTGAGTTCAAATCTGGCTTCAGACAATTACTAACTGTGTGACCCTGGACAAATCACTTCCCTGTTTGCCTCAGTTTCCTCATCTATAAAACGAAATGGAGAAGGATATGGCAAACCATTCCAGTATCTTTGTCAAGAAAACCTCAAATGGGATCACAAAGAATTAGACAAGACTGAACAACTTCCATCGCTTCTGAAAGTTAGTTGGAATGCTTCATTGTCTGTCGTCTGAATCCATGATTAGTCATAGGATTATAGATTTGGAGCTGGAAAGGACTTCAAATGTCATCATTTACAACATTTTCATTTTTTAGATGGGGAGACTGAGGCCCAAATTCACACAGCTGGTAAGTTTTTGAGGGGGGATTCAACCTCCAAATTTCCTGACTTCAAATCCAACAATCTGACCACTATCCCATGCTGCTAACACTAAGTTATGCCGTTTTTAACATAGTCCAAAATTGCATCAATATTTTTTGACTACCACATTATAATGCTGACTCACATTGGGCTTGCAATCCATTAAGACCTTCTGATCTTTTTTTTTTTTAAGAAACCTCTGTCTGATTATCTTTCCCATATTACATTTGCAAAGTATATAATTTTTGAAGCCAAGAAATTTATGCTTCTTAAATTTCATCTTATTGGAGTCAATCTAATACTCTCTTGCCTACAAAAATCTTTTTGGATTCTCACTCAGTCATCAGTGTGTTAGCCATCTCTCCCAGCTTTGCCTCATCTGCAAATTTTATAAGCATGCCACTTATCTTCATTTAAATCACTGATTAAAAATAAGAAATAGTACAGTACCAGGTGCAGATATATGGAGCACTCCACTGAAGACCTCCTGCCAAGGTGACATCAAATTTTGAGTCCTGCCATTCAACCAGTTCCAAAATTGCATGATAATTTAGGCCATATCTCTGCCTATTTTACATAAGAATAACATGAGATACTTTTATTTTACATGCTAACATCTAGGTAGACCATATCTATAGTGTATTGCCATTTTAGCAATCCTATAAAAAATGCCACCTCTATGCCATGTTGTTTGCTTTCTGACTTTGAACTCTGTCCAGAACCAGAGGTTCCCCCACCCCCTGGCCTGGGGCATTGATTAATGTGTCTTTTACCTTATTTTTGTCACATCTCAGACCAACTAACAATGTCTATGCTATACTGACAGGTTCATACCTGCTCCTTCATGCTTTTCACTCTAGTCCTTAAGAGAGTATTGAAATCAATATTGTCATTCCCTGTAAGGACGTGTCCGCCCATTGGCCTGTTTCACCAATCACCATTTTCTCTGACTTCCCTCCCTCAAATATTTTTCTCTTGGCATTTTTCCTCCTGTGTGTTGTCTTCCCCTATTAGAATATAAGCTCCTTGAGACCAGAGACTGTTTTGTTTGCTTGTCTTTATATCCTTAGCACAGAGTGCATAGTAGGTAACATAATGCATTAAAAAAAAACCAACCTCAATCATTTAAAAAAATAATAACTGAGATGTTCACTTTTTCTGTCACTCTGGCTGCTTCCTCCTCTGCCTCACTGCCACCACTAACCACCAGGGCAAATGACCTGATTAGATGCACTGGGAAGCTCTGCTGCTGGGGCCCCTGTCTATTTGGACTTGCTAAGTTGTAGAAACATAGAGGAGACATTTATTAGGAGGAAGTAGAGATAGTGCCATAAGTAGGTAAGGCGCTTTCAGATTGAGCACAGAATCCCAGGACTTTCCTCACTTCTCCACTGGGATGTTCTTCGAATTATAAAGAACTAAATGTGAGGTTATGGGTACTATTCATGGTAACCCTTTGGAAACAGACAGCTGGCATTCAGAGGAGAGATAGAGTAGCTCTGGAGACACAGCTCTCCTAATAGGATTTATTATTGAGTCATTCATGATGAAGATATTAAGGCCTTTAAAGACGGGGAATATGTCTCTCACCACGCTTAGCACAGCTCTCAATATAAACAATGAATATTTGTTTTTATATATTTTACAGTATTTTACAAGAAGGCGCATGGAAATGGATGTGGTCATTTTTTTTTAGTTGGAAGGACAGAGAAATAGTTTTTTATATTTCATTTTTAGAGAAGGATTCAGTGCCCAGTATAAAAGAGTGTCTGAGATTCCTAAAGCACTCTCCTTCTTTCCTTCATTGCCTCATCACCCCCACCTGCATGGGGAAGAGTCACTTTCCCTTCCTAGTGCCAGTGCTGAGACCCTTCAGTCAGCCAGTATCTTTGGGAACATAGATTTCCTTATAAAAACTGTAGGGGGGGCGGTTATGCCCAATCTTTTTTTCTTTTTTTTTTGGCAAGGCAATTGGGGTTAAGTGACTTCCCCAGGGTCACACTATTAAGTGTCAAGTAGGAAAGGTGGATAAAGTTGGCAGCCATCTGGGTGAAAGTATTCCTAGGTAGCCAGGGGTACCAGGATCTTTGCTGGTTATGTAGTGTCACTTGAACCGTTTCAGCAAGGAAAGGTGTCTCCCCAACACTACATTTTGGTTCCCAAATTCAATCATACACACCTTTGCCCTTTCTCCATATACTGCCCAGCATTATAGTACCCCTGACTTCTTCCACAACCTTGGCCACCAACTATTCTCAGCTAAAAACTGAAAGACATGGTTCACCCTTAAAAGTAGATCCTAGTGAGACTAGATTGCACAGTGTTTCTTCCTTAATTCACCTTCTAACCATGATGGAGTAGTTTGGCACTTTAATGAAGACTGAGTTTAAGCCCAAGCACAGAAGCAGAAGGGAAGCCCTAGGCATTGTTAATGACGCAAACTTGAAAAAAAAACCACACTTTTACCTTCTTGGAGCTATAACCTCATCAGAAACTGGACCAGATAAGGTCTGATTTGAGCCATCACTGCCCACAACTACCAGACTGGCTGGCTCAGATCCAGCTCCCTAAGCCTCTGACAGAACTTGGAGTCACTATTACTGAAGTTGTCTCGAAGGTGGTTAGATTACATGTACTTAGTTTAGTATTGCTTTATTTAGTATGGTTTGAGCGGAAGGCTGGGTTGGGTATTCATTACACACAATACATTTTAGGGTCTTCAGGTGATTTCCACTGTGTGGCACTGTAATTCAAATTGGGACTTTTCTCTGTTAAGCAAACTAAGTGAAATTGAGTGCCAAATACTGCCTCAAGTAACTAAAAGCAATTTGATTAACTAAATCGTGGAGTGTCTTGCCTTTCCTTTGAGGGTAGTTTTGGATGCTTTTTCACATAATGTTTTTGATACTTGTACACAACAAGTCAACATAAAATGTTAATCATGGTCTTTATTTAGGTATCTAGGTTGCACAATGAATGGAGCTCTTGGCATTGAGCCTTAGGATACTGGTGTTCCAATCTAGCCTCAAGTACTTACTAGATGTGAGACCCTGGAGAAATCACTTAACTTCCATCTGCTTTGGTTTTCTCATCTGTAAAATGATCATAACAATAGCACTTACCTCTCCGAGTTGTTGTGAAGATAAAGTGTGATTATATTTGAAAAGCATTTTGCAAATCCTAAAGCACCATATAAATGTTTGTTGTTGTAGTTATCATTACTATTATCATTAGAGACATCTGGCATGATGGCTGATCAGCCGCGAGGTCCCTGGCTCGGACAGTCTCTTTTAATTTTCAAGAGAATTCCACTGGGATGAAGCAACTTTTTAGACAAATCACAGCCAACAAAAAGTCAGCTTCAGCTCCTTTCAAGAACATGATTGCACCACATCCAGTCTATTTTTCACCAGTCTCTCCAGAATGCTTTTGTTCCTCAGAGGGTTGGTTCTAAATGAGGGCCACAGGCGTTTGCTTAATGTGGCCAAGGGCATCCGGGGGTGCCTTTGTGGGCTTTTTTTTTTGTTGTTTGCCGTGGGTGGTAGAGTCCCTGCAATAACCTCTTGTGCTTCCAATAAGGATTTCCCATTTGATGCTTTGCATCCATATGTTTTTCAAAATCAGTTTCTAGGAAACTGTAGCCATTTCCCTCATCCCAGAAGTCAAAAGTTCCCAAGTATGACAGCAAATTGACTTTTGTGTAATTTCCTTAGTTCACTGATGCTGAGGAGTCTATTACCATCTGAAGTTTCTGAGTGGTACTCGGAGGAAAATGGGTCTTTCCCTTGAAATGGCAGGAAACATATGGGAATTAGATCTTCTGTGTTAAATTAATAGTTTGAGGAACCAGAGTTTTTGCCAAGTTTGTACCAAATTCACTGTAGAAGGAAAGTCCTTTTCCCTCATGGAAAAAACTTGATTGTTATACTAAGACTGGATCTGTTAAGAACTGCAATTTGCACATTGGTTTAATTTGGAAGCTCACATTCTATTTTACTTTCAAAGAAGGTTTCCTTGGGTTTCATTGCAGTTATCTTAAATGCTAAAGTTTGCATTGGGGTATTTACATTAGCAGACATATGGTATGTGTAAAAATAAGTCACCAGCCAATATTAAGAGATGGGAAAGTCAGTTATTATGCTGACAGGCTGCTGTTAGCCTGTGCTTTGGAAATGTCTTTCAATTCAGTACTGATCAGATGGTAAGAAGAGAACATGTTGTATGCTGTGCTAAGAGATCTGTCTTTGATCTTTGCCATTTCTCCCTTTGTAATAATGTCCACATAAATATAAGAAGCATGTGACACGATGTGGGGCTGGTCCTGGAGTCAGGAAGATACCAGTCTTCAAGTACTGACTCAAACCAAGGTGTCGGTGTGGCTACAAGCAAATCAGATAACCTCTCAGAGCTTCAGGCAACTTTCTAGGATTATAAATTGCAGAGCAGTTGCCAATATGCATTGCTAGAAGGAGTTCCTATACCAGTGAAATGGCAGGACAGGTTCCTTTGTATATACTTATAGCACATATTCAGATAGCCCTATATATGTATATGTCCATGTAGGCAAACAAGCTCAGTCTAACATACCTTCCCCCTTATGTCTAGGGATTAAATTTGATGAAAAGGGAATTTCCTAGCCAGTAATACTATTACCAATCATCTCACCTCTAAGGTCCTCAGTTTCTTCATCTGTAAAATGAGAATGTTGGATTTGAAGATCAGTAAGGTCTCTTCTAATGCTAAATCTTAAGAACAATTGACCACTACTTCCAGGAAATTACAAAAAACCTGGAGAATTAATTAATTCAAAAGAATTGCATTTCCATCCCTAATCCTTCTTGAGCTCCAGTATCAAATCACCAACTGAATGTTGAATATCTCCAACTGGATGTCCTTGAGACATCTCAAATTGAACATATCCAAAACAGGACACGTTATCTTTTCCCCTAAACCCTTTCTTTTTTTTTAAACTTCTCTAATAAATTGTCATGGTCCCCACCATCTTCCCAGGCTCACAGACTAGAAGATGGTCTCATCCTTGATTTCTCTCTTATACTTATCTCACATGTACAATTTACTGCCAAATTTTGTTGTTTCTGCCTTGAGAGAATCTCTCATACACACCCCAGTTTCTCCACTCATATAGCTGCTCTCCCCCCCAGCACAGGCTTTCTTGGAGCTTTTCAGTTGATTTCTCTGCCTGAAGGCACCCTGTCAGTCCATCCTCTACTTAGGTATCAAAGGCATCTTCCCAATGTCCAGGTCTGATGATGTCACCTTCTCTACTTGGTAAACTCCTGTAGCTCCCTATTACCTCCAGGATTAATCATAAAGTCCTCTTGTTTTCCATTTCAAGCCCTTCCCAACCTGCCCCTTTCTGTCTTCCCAGTCTTTTTATCTTTATTCCCCTTTAGCAATATTAGTCTTCATGCTGTTCTTTGAACACAATACCATACTTGTTCCCATACCTTGTTCCCATATCTTTTGCCATACCTTATTCCCCCATCCCTAAAATGCTGTCCCTTCTCACCTATGCCTTCTGGCTTCCTTTTTTTTTTTTTCAAAGAGTCAGTTGAAATTCCATCTTCCAAGGGAATTCTTTCCCCATTCCTTCAGCTACTAGCCTTTCCCGCTCTGAGATTATTTTCCATCTACTGTGTAAATATTTTGTATGTACAGGATTGTTTGCATATTGCCTCCTGCATTAGGATCTAAGCTCCTTGAGGATGTGAACTATGTTTCTGCCATTTAAAACAAATTTCCAGTGCTTAGCACAGTGCCTGTTATAAAGGAAACACAAGATAAATGCTTGCTATCTGATGTGATTGACAGTTGTCAAAGAGTCAATACATTCACTGCCCTCACATTGTGACAGTGTCCTATCTCAGAAACTTACTAGCTGCATGGTCCTGGGCACATTACTTAATCACAATTGGCCCCAGTTTCCTCATCAATACAATGAGGATAATAATAGCACCTTCCCAGGATTGTTGGGATAATAGAATGAGATGATGTTTGTAAAGCATTTTGCACACCTAAAAGTGATATATAAATGTTGCTTTTATCTTTGTCATTATCATCATCACCATCATGGTAACTAAGGACTTTCAGGCTCACTAAGGTGGTCCCACTACTACTACCTCCTCTTCTCCAACCATATTGCGTCCACATATTTGTCTACAGTCATTTCACTTCACAACTTGACTTTTTATGATTTCCTTTTTAGTTTGTGGTCTTTCTTACCAAAATATTTATACCTTCTGAAAAGGTTACTATAACCTCTTTTCTCTAAATACTTTAATGTAGTTGAAAAATGTTTATTGAACATGAAATTTTCTTTTTTTTTACATACCCAAATAAGATTTTATGAAATATATTTTTAACAGTCATCTGGGGACAGGAGAGGTAGAGAAAGGAGGGTTTTGCAGCAGTCTGCTAAATCTTTGCCAGATAGCCATTTAGATGGTGGCTCCAAAGTGGTTTTCTAAGCTTTCTCCTTATGCCATTTCTGGCACTTTTTCTTTCAACACCAACAGAGAGGTTAAATGATTTGCCCATGGTCACACAGATAACAAGTATTCCAAATCTAGCACTCTTTCTATGACCCCACACAGCATTATTCTGATAATATGCGCCATCCCAAAGAGCAAAAAGGGAACTTCTCTCTAGATGAGAGAAAGCAAAGAGTCCACAATAGGAGCAATTGAACACATCACTTTTGTGTTTCATACCCCCAAGATTACATAATAGGGGTGTGTTTGTGTGTATGCATGTCCATCATAGTGTTGTAACCCTTGTCCCAAAGTCCATTGGTATGGGATTCCTTGGTGGTGGAGATGAATGCCCTGTCCTGTGTGATGGGTAGGGTAAAGGAACATGAAATTTTCTTATTGTAATCTTAATTCCTTCTTGTCCGACAATTGAAGCACTTGCCATTGCATTCCTCATTTGACATTTATCAATCATGGAGTCAGGAAGACCTGAATTCAAATCTAGCTAATTCACTTGCTAGCTTGTGTAACCCTAGGCAAGTCATTTAACCTGTCTGCCTCAGTTTTCTCATCTGTAAAATGGGAACAATAGCAGCACCTACTTTCTAGGGTTGTTGAGAGGGTCAAATGAGAAAATATTTATAAAGCATTTCACAAACTCTAATGTGCCATATAAATGCTAGATAGAAATAATAATGGTAACAATAATACTTATTATTTTTAATTCTTAGAAAAAGACCGTAAAGGCTAGCCAGTTCAATCTATATCTGAATAAAACATCCCCAGCAGGAGAGCTTTAGTGACAAGGAGTCCTTCAGTGTTCCCTTGAATTCTTAGTTCTTTTCATGTTGATATGTTTTGTTTTCCAACCTAACTGGTAGCTCCTTCAGGAAATAGACTGTTTAATACTTATTCACATCCCTCTGACAGGGTCTATCACAATGTCTTGTACATAATAAATATTTATTTGACTAATTATAAATGTTCTTATTTAACTGCTTTCTTATGACAAGAATTTATGTGACCTTTGAAATTATTATATATCTGTTCTTCTCCTCTTGTATTTTAGGGTCTTTTAAGAAGAAAGTAACTTCAGTACTGAACCCAAGATTAAATTGGAAACAGAATTTGAGGCTTGGTAAGTCTGGAAATTCTTGGCCAAGAACAGCGGGGTTACATGATTGAAAAGACTAGAGGCATCTCAGCACTGCATTCTCAACAGATCTCCCAACCTTCATGAAATTGTCTTTCAGAATGAATCAGCATGTTTAAGCTGGAAGGAACCATAGAAATGATCTATTCTAACACCCTCAAAATGAGGAAATGAGGGCCTAAAGAGGGTGAGTGACTTCTTCAAGATCATAAAATAAGTTAATGGCACTAGAACTGAGGTCTCCTGATTCTCAGAGGGTCACAGACTATCTAAGTTGGAAGGGACTTTAGAGGTCGTAAGGTCAACCACTAAACAAAATATTCATTTCTTTTCCCCATGCCCACCACTCTTTACAGTTTGACCCACTGTCTTCTTTCTTCCCTTCTTCCTTTTCTCTTCCTCTTCTCTAGTTCAGTAACAGACATATTTATAAGCTAAGTCACAGTCCTCATATTTCTTACTTTCCCTTTTCCTGAGGAATTTGATAGTTGGTTCTTCTAATCTCTTTGTGGGAGCACCTACACATATTCACTTTTTTCTTGGCTCTCATACCCTATCTCCCCAAAACAACACCACAAGATGAAAAAGCAAATCGAAAGCAACCCACCACCTTCAGGTGGACACCTTGGAGGACCCAACCCCTGCTGAATGCTAATGAAAGAATCAATACAGTAAGTACCCTATGTCTTGAATTGTTGAATCTGAAATCTGATCACTTTAGACTCATTCTTGCTTCTCACAATGGCATCTTTAGTTTGAACTATGATTATTAGGAGTTATTCTCTTTATCTCCTATGTAGAATTCTTAAAGCTCGTAAGTCTAGTGAATATAACTTTGTATACTGTAATCCCTTTCATTTAATGGCTATTAAACTCTCTGGCAGAAAACTCTCAATCTAACCCCTATTGCCCTTGAATAGAGTCTCTGCTGGATTGAGAAAGCTCATTGTACCCCCAGCTCAATCCTGCTAGCCCTCTGAAATATGGAGAGCTCAGTTTGAAGCCCAGATCTATTGCTTACTACATGTGTGAATTACTACCTTGGCAAATTACTTCATATTTCAAGGCTTTGGTTTGTTCATATTTAAAAGGAAGTTGTTGGACTTGATTTATCTGTAAGGTCACATCTGGCTCTAAATTCCATGATATTTTCACTACACCATGCTTTATGGTAATGCTTTTTAACTCATTATGACTTTGACTGAAATTTAGATTATACAAAGTAAAGTTATTTACCTGGTGAAATGAGGAAATGAGATAATATTTAAAGTGCTTAGCATAGTGTGCCTGATACACAGTAGGTGCTTAATAAATGTTTGTTTTTCTCTGCTCTACCCTACCTCCCAGTGCCAATGGCTACTTATAAAGATAACTAATTTACTTTGCACTTTTTAAAGTCCTCTTAGGAGCAGATGGGGTTAGCATTTTACAAAAAGAAAAAATAGCCAAAAAAAAATTCTAGTGACTTAAGCATGTACATGTTTATATCTCTGGAAGATACAAAAGACATTGGAGTTTAGATTCAAGTAATGACCAATATTGATTCCAGAGAATAAAAACTAGTTCCTTCTTGACAGAGAGTGTGGAAAATTGCTTATTGGTGAAGAATTAGTAATTATTTGACTATTAAATGAGATCATTGTGAATCTTAAATGTCAAAATCCTTTGTTCATAGAATCACAGACTTTTAGAGATGGAAGGGATGATAGAATTCAGACTAAATGTCCCATTTGAGAGACAATAAATAAATTGAGGCTGAGAAAGTAACTTGTTCACTTTCATAATTAAGTGACTTGCCAAAAGTTATACAGTTAATGTCAAAACCCAGGTCTGAAATCCAGGTCTCCTTAGTGTAGGCTTACGTTCTTTCCATTCTGTTATGCTGTGTACCTTGTGACTTTTGGACTATAAGTGGCCAAACTGATTTTTTGCTAACCATTTTCACATGTAGACCCACAAACTCATAGCAAATAGCATATACCATTCCTTTATGGGTACAAAGTAGCAATAATGTTCAGAGAAAAGGATTTAAATCTGAGTCAGAAGTAGTTGTTATTCAGTTGTGTCTGACTTTACACAACCAATGGACTTGGTCCATGAGGTTTTTTTGCCAAAGATATTGGAGTGGTTTGCCATTTCCTTCTCCAGTGTGTTCCCATTTTACAGATGAGAAACTGAGGCACACTGGAGTCATCTGACTCGCACAAAGTCACACAGTTAGGAAGTGTCTGAGGTCAGATTTGAACTCAAACTTTCCTAACTCCAGGCCTTGCACTCTATCTATTGCACCACCTAACTGACCCTTAGGTTAGAGGACCTAGGTTCAAATTTTAATTCAGACTCAACCTTTGGCCAGTATGTTTAGTTCTGCTCAATGGTAACAGTAATGTTTGTATTACCTCTGTCATATGGATGCTGCAAGGAAAGTACCTCTCAAATGTATTCTGTAGAAATGTTTTTATTATTCAAGCTAAACCACCTCCTTGTGTTCATGTTTTAGTTATTATACTACTTTTGTTTTCCCGATGGGATGTAAAGATACAAGCTTTTAATCTTCAGTTCAAATTTCAATTTAATTTGAGAAATGTGTAGCTAAAAGTACTAAAATACAAAAAGGTGTACAAATATATGACAAAAGATTAAATAGAGAATTTTGGAGAAAAAAGGAAAAAGAAAGTAAAGAAAGGAAGCGAGGAAAGAAAAAAGGAAGGAAGAGAGGAAGGAAGAAAGGATAAAGGAAGGAGGAAAGAAAATCAGAAGGAAGAAGGAAAGGAAAGGAAAGAAAAATGGAAGAAATAAAAGGAAGAAAGAAAACTAAAAAAAATTAAAGGAAGAAAAAAGAAATCCTCAAACTTGATAGTTCAGTTATAAAAATCATGATTAAAGCAATAGTAAGACAAATTTCATGTGTCTTAGAAACATAGAATGCCTGTACTAGAAGGGGTAAGAGAGGGACAGTAACTTCACTTTGTGCAATCTGAATTTCAGTATAAGTGACTATTTGTTAAAAAGCATTATCATAGCAAGTATGATGTAGTGGAAGTCTCATGGAATTTAGAAATGGAAGTGACCTTTGAGATAAATCATCCAGTTCAACACCTTCCTTTTAAATATGAACAAACCGAAGGCCTGAAATATGAAGTAATTTACCCAAGGTAGTAATTCACACACGTGGTAAGCAATAGATCTGGGCTTCACATTGAGCTCTTCTGAATTCCAATCAGGTAGCTCATTCATTTACACCAAGAGATACCAACCTGGGAATCACAAACTTAGGTTCCTGTCCTGGTGGTGACAGGAATGAGTTAAGGGATCTTGAGCAAGGCAGAGTTAGTATTTCTGTAGCTATATACAGACAGGTTAACTTTTCTCAGTTTCCATTTCCTGATCTGAGAGAACAGGATAGTAAGATGTGCACTCCAGTTCTGTCCAAACTCCCAAACCATCTTGCAACTTTTAGAAGTAGAGAGCCACCTGGGGTAAGTGGGGAAGTGATTTGTCCAGGTCACAGAGCCAATGTGTTGTCAAAGGCTGGACTTGAGCCAACATTGTACTGATCTTGAGACCTGCTCCCCATCCTCTAGAGCAGTGGTTCTCAACCTTCCTAATGCCATGACCCTTTAATACTCATATGTGGGCGTATCTGCATGTAGGCGGACCTGCCTGGAGATGGATAGAGGAGTGATGTCTTGGTTCCTAAGACAGTCGGAAATATGTGTTTTCCGATGGCCTTAGGTGACCCCGTTCGACCCCTAAAGGGGTCGTGACCCACAGGTTGAGAACCACTGCTCTAGAGTCTAGCCTATGCCTCTGGGGGTCAAATAATTTCTCTTTTTTATGGGCCCTAACTTCAAACATAATGGAATAAATTACAATCTGAGAACTATGTAACTGAAAAATCATAAAATACAAAAAAAGGATGCCAATATATAATAAAAGATACATAGAGAATTTTGGAGAAAAAAGACAAGGAAACCAAGAAAGAAAGGAAAAGAAAGATGGAAGGAAAGAAGGAAGAAAGGAAGGAAGGAAAAAAGGATTATCATTGATCTCAATGCCAATGTTCCAATGGGCTCCTGCATTATTTTGTTAATTTTCTCTGGAGGAGGAATATTTTTACTAAAATAGAAAGGGTAAAAGGTGAAAATATTTTGCCAGGAGCCATTTCAGTTATTAAACACATCCCCATAGATATTTATGATCATTGGATCACGGAATAAATTTTGTCTTGCTAATAGCTGGTTCAGATTATGCTATTCAGGAGAAATCATTTATGATATTAATAAAGAGATGCTACACTGACAGGTTTAATAGTAATTGGAATTGGATAGTGTTATTGGTGATATATTACACCTGTGAAATAGTGTTTTCCACTGCTGAATATCATTCTGCCTCACTTTTGTTTAATAACTATTGTGATCCATTTCATTTCTCTTGTTCTTTTATTATAATTCTCTGTGAATATAATTTAGTTTAGTTAGAAGTTTCATTAATTACATATAAATTGCAATAAGTCTGAGCTGGGAGTAATGAAGTTATGCACACATGTCAAAATATATGGCACTAAGGGATAAGAACCTAACTAATCAAACTGCAAATGATGAAAATAAATGGCTTTGGAACAAGGAAAACGTGGACTTTGAAAGTTTAGAGTGAAAGAAAAGTCTCCAACTCAACTCTATTCTGCAGGTGGCTGAATTTGACATAAAAAGAAAAGTGGCAATAAAACATCTCCCTCATAAATTTGGGGCACACTTTTCCACAAATATATCAGTATTAGCAGGGAGAGTAAACACACATAGAGGTGATGAGTGGAGAGGTACATATTTAAGGAATATGGGTATCTAAGGTATATGTGAAGCAGCTAGGTGGCATAGTGAATTGAATGCCAGACCTGGAGTTGGGAAGACTCATCTTTGTTAGTTCAAATCTGGCCTCAGACATTTATTAGCTATGTGACCCTGGTCAAGTCACTTAATCCTGTTTGCCTCAGTTTCCTCATCTGTATAATGAGCTGGAGAAGGAAATGGCAAGCCAATTCAATATCTTTGCCAAGAAAACCCCAAATGGGGTCATGAAGAGTTGTATACAACTGAAATGACTGAACAGTAAGACAACGTATACGTGAGAAGGGGCAATTAAAATTTCTAACACTACAGAGCTTTAGGGCCAGTGATATCCTCACATTGCTCCCACTGATCTTGGTCTCATAGTCACTGATCTAAGGGATGTTGTTTGGCTATAGTTACCCTAACTCCAGCTTCTGGCTCAGCTGAAACTTGAGTTTATACTCCAAGCAGAATGTGGTACAGGGACCATGTAAACGGACTTCGTCCTTCTAGTAGATTATTGTAGAATCTACAAGGAATATGGAAGCATCAAGAAAATTTCTTTTTCTAAAATATCCAGTGCTCCGAACTTTCCAACTCTGGAAATCTTGAATTTGGCATTATGTACGAGACAAAACTGGTATGCTCCAGAAATGTCCTTTTCTTTAAGAAAGTAAGATTTTGAGATGATGCTATTGAAGGAATTCAGAATTGTTCCTCCTCAACACAGAAGACTGGAGATCAGAAAGCCATATCCTTTCTTGAATTCCCATATCAGGCTATAAAAATTACATCTCCTACAGTCATGTGCTTCTGCTGTTAGATACCATTACTCTTGGCTTGGGGTGGGGGAAAAGAAAGAGGAGAGTAAACTTCTCTCTCCTTCTACCTCTTCTAAGAGTTACAAAGGAAAAGATAATAATTGAGTTTCCAAGAGTTAAAGGCAAGAGACATTTAATTGCATATATAGAAGCAGTTAGGTAGTACATTGTATCGATAGAGCACTGGGCCTAGAGTCAGGAAGACCTGAGTTTGAATCCAATCTCAGACACCTAGCTGTGTGACCTTCGGCAAGTCACTTAACTTCTGTTTGCCTCAATTTTTTCAGTTGTAAAAGTGGAAATAATAACAGGTTAGTGTCAGGTTCAATTGTGCTATATAGATGTTTATTTTTTTTCCGCATATAAAGGAGTCAGAAAACTTAACTCTGATGGAAAGACTCGAGAGTTTAAAATTGGGAGTATTCAGCTAGAGGAGAGAAGATGGTATCTGGGGCTATGAACCTGATACTGGGGAGATGGAAGATGGTAGACCTCAAAGGCGAGGGAGCAGAAGGGAAGAGACTTCCTGCTAGTGGGGGATAAGATTTCCATCTCTTTTTGAAGGAGCCTAGCATAGTTTATGGAGGGTTGGATTTTAGTTACTACATGTGAAATGTGTTTGTCTTTCAATCTCAAAGAGAACCACGACATCAGGGAGATGATGACATGACTTGCAGTTGACTTTGATTTGAGTGAGGAAGGGCTGTGCAAGGTCACTAGCCTCACTTTCTCCTCCAGAGCCATCTGGGTCCAGTGGAGATGGCCCAGGATGCAATGGGAGACCCTGGCCCTTTCAGGCTAAGGCCTTTTCAGGTTCTCACTTTGACTGAGGTAACACCCATTCAGTGAATAGGCCTCTTTAAGAATCCAGTTAAGGGATGATCACTTTAATTAAAAAAACAAAAAATGATTGGAGGGGAAGACCCATCAGGGTTGCTGGCCAAAAGAGAACCAGTTACATGGTGATTTCTTGATAGAATTGCAGAGGTTGAATTATTGACTATTGTAGTTATAATTAGGATAGGGTTATTGGAGCTTTCCTCTAAAGTACCAAATTAAGAAAAGTGCTGATGTTACTTGAAGTTTTCAAGCACCAGAGAAATAGCAGAACTTATCACTTTGTTAGTGGGTCAACAAGCATTGACTAAGTACCTCTGTGTGCCAGACACTACACATGATGGGGATACAAGGAAAGGCAAAAACCAACCAACCAACCAAAGAAATCACCCAAACCCAAATAGTAAGAGGGATCTTTGTTAGGAAGGACTTTAAATACTAGACAGAGAATTTTCTATTTGATCTGAGAGGTGACAGGAAGTCATAGTAGTTTATTGGACATGGAGGTGCCATGGTTGCACCTGTACTTTAGGAAGATCAATGTGATACATGGATAAGAGCAGGGAGACTTGAGGCAGGAAGACAACACAGAAGGTTATTTAATTAGTCCAGGTGTGAGGTAATGAGGGCCTACGTACATCAGGGTGGTGGCACTATCAGGGGAGAAAAGGGGATATGTACAAGAGATGGATGTGGGGTGGGATAAGAGAGAATGAGGAGTGGAGGATCACATCTTGCACGTGAGCCAGGATGATGGGGAAGATGGTAGTGTCTCAATAGTAATAAGGAAGGTAGGAAGAGGGGAAGATTTGTAAAGAAAAGATAATGAATTTATTTTTGGATATATATGAAGTTTAAGGTATCTATAGGACATCCAGTTTAATATGTCCAACAGTCAGTTTGAGATGAGAGATTGGAGCTTCCTACTTTTTGGGTGGGGGGGGGTAAGAAAAATTAGGCAAGGGGTGGCTAGGTAGTGTAGTGAATAGAGTACCAGCCTTGAAGTCAGGAAGACCTGAATTCAAATGTGACCTCAGACACTTAACACCCCATTGCCCTGCCCTCCCCGCTCCAAAAAAAAAGAAAAATTAGGCAAAATAGGGAAATGATCAGATAAAGGGCTGGGGTTGGTTTTTCTTCATTATCCCCCCAATGTGTTAATTCTCCCTTATCTTAACTGGGGGTGTTCTTCATGTCATTTACTATGGGATTGGTTATACTATTTGCCCTCAGCAAAAAAAATTCCTACTTACGCCTCTGCTCGCCACTTAAGTCACACACTTTTTTTTTCCTTTGGTCTTTTTGGAGAGGGAAGGTAGGGCAACTGGGGTTAAGTGACTTGTCCAAGGTCACACAGCTAGTGTTAGGCATCTGAGGTCAAATTTGAACTCAGGTCCTCCTGATTCCAGAGCTCTATTCATTGTGCCACCTAGCTGCCCCAAGGTACACAGTTAAACTTAGTCAACCTTGGAGCCAACTATGTTCAGGGGCTAACATATGACAAGACACATCTATACTGGGCAACATGTTAGCCTTATGATATTAAAAGAATGTGCTGTTTCTTTTACTAAGTCCTCTAAATAAACAGTCAGCATGAAATAGCTCCTGGAGGCAACGGATGTTCTCTAGAGCCTTACTCATAGTTAGGAGAATGACTCACCTTGCTTTTCTTTGGCCAAGATGCACATGAGCAAAGCAAGCCTGCAGTGATAAGTCTCTCGTGTCCTTCATGGACAGTGCTTTTGGGGTTGAGGCAGAAATTGGAATGGATGGAGCTGAGAGATTGGGCGTGGGAGGGCAGGGGTGTGTTGCTATGACGATTCTTGTTTAGAACATGCCTGCAAAGCTTCTAAGACACTGGCTTTCCTTTAAACGTCATAATGAATGAGGCAATAATCAAAGATTCTTTTTGGGAGGACAGAAACTTGGAATAGGAAAGACAGCAGAAACCTGGCTGATTAAGGAAACAATCTAAAAGGGAAGAGGAAGACTTTTCTCCTACTTTGCACATTGAAAGGCGCTATTTTAGGCTGGAGGAGAGGAATTGAGTCTCCTCTGTACTAACGACTTAGTCATTAATTATTTTTATCTCCATAGATATTTTTCTTTATTGAAGTTGTATACTAAGACTTCTTTCCATCTTGTTGCCTGGACCAGAGACCTGTGCCCCGGAAGGCATGAACCTTTGAACCCTGGAACTCCTTCCCCCGGGCCTTACATGGCACACTGTATCTAGGATATGTCAGTAACGCTTAATTTTAATCCTAAGGCATCTTGACACCACTTTGCTGTTTTCACCCTCTGCCAACCCTCCTCTGCTGCCCATTCTTCACACTGGTCCCTTTCTGCTCTTACAAACTGTGATTTTTGTGTTCAAGTAGAACCCAGATGGCCTCTTGTCAGGAACGCTGTGGAGTGGATTCCTGTTTCAGAACTGGTTAACGTAGTGCCTATCAAATAATAAACACGTAGTAAGTATTTGGTGACTGACTGACTGGATAACACCTGTCAAAGTCGGTCAGAAAGATAATCAACTGTCAGCAGTTACCCCCACATTGATAGGCTTGAGTTCAGTCAGCTCAGCTCTGAGGCCAAATATGCAGGACATATAATCGCTAATGAATGAATGAATAAATGAAAGATTACTTCATTTATTAGTTACTTACCTTATGCAAAGTACTGTGCTAAGTGCTGGTATACAAACAGGAAAGCAAGACAGTCCCTGCTCTGAAGGAGCTCAGAATCTCATGGGGGGGTGTAGGGAAGGAATGGGAGGTGGGGAGGTTATCTTCCCCATTAGGGAAGCCACATTCAGTAAAATACAACTCTAGTGTCCTGGATCTATGACTTTATCTAGGGACTGTTCCGGACCCCTAATGAAATACAAAACCTACAAAGCTCCTGATTGTCCCTCTCAGTAGCTGGAATCACACATAACAACATTAGTGAAGACAGTAGGGGAAATTCCCAGACCACCACAGCTGAGCTGATTTTCAAAGCCTTACCTCCTGTCTACTTAATGTTCTCATTTGTTCCACTGAAACTCATACAAGTGTTGATCCAGTCTTAACAGGGTGCACCAGCAGCAAGGCCTTGCAGGCTAATTTAAATAACTGCTTGGTCTTAGTGGAGTCCCCCACTCCCATTTCCAGTGCACCACCTCAGCTAAGTTCCTATTCTTTCTTGTTACCATCCACCCCTGGTTTATGGCTCTGGCTGAGCTCATCATTTACCCCAGGTCTGTGGCTAACATCTACAGAACCTTCTGACTCTGAGATTCTATGATTAAGTGGTAGAAAAGACAAGAAGGAAATATGTGTAGCATTTAAAACACTTTTTTGTTTGTGTGACATTTACAGAGAAAAGATAAACACTACTCATATGCGTCTAAGTTATTTCATTTTATATGCAAACTAATAAATATTTAGTGATAAATAAATTGGATCGAGTGTTATGGCTTTATGTGCTATCTATTAAACCCTAGTGAAGCCATCATTTTATATATCTTTTTTTTCTTATATGTTCGTCTTTGTTTTTAATATATTGATTAGGTGAGAATACTTTTCTGGTGGTACTTGGGGAAAATACATCATTTGGTCAGTCTATTTGGTCAAGATTTTCAATTTCATTTAGTGACTGTCAGCTTTTCTCACACTTCTTTGATTTTGTGTGTTATAGTTTCAATCAATTTACACTTAATACTGTTTTGTATATCTTTTCTTTTACAACCTTCTAAATTATATTCTAAAAATGTTTTTGTATATTAAGCTATTCAAATATAAAAAGAATGTGTAAAAATTATGATATACTGAAAATTTTCAGGATTAACCTATTTTCCATCAAAAAATGTCAAGTGGAACATTTCCAGGTAGTATATGTTCTATTTCTTACATCTGTCCTTTCTATTGTTTTCTTTCTACCCCACTACTGTCTTGCCACCCCTTAGGTAAAGTCCTTATTATGTCTTGCCTGGACTACTTCCACAAGTAAACCTCATGATCAAAGAAAGGAGAAAAATTCCTACGTGTAAAATAGTATCATAGCAATAATTTTGTGTGCTGGCAAAGAACCTATCAATTGGGGATGGTTGAGCAAATTATAGTTGATGAATATGACGGAATACTATTATGCTATAAGAAATGATAAGGAGCACAGTTTCAGAGAAACATGGAAAGATTTCATCAGTATGACCTGATGCAGAACAAAGTGATCAGAATCAGAACAACTAAATTTTGCAACAAAAAATTATAAAAATGAACAACTTTGAAAATGCTAAGAATTCTCATCAACACAATGATCAGCCATCATTCTAGAAGACTTATGATGAAGAATGCTCCCTACCTCCTAATGGAGAAGTGATGGATTAAATATGCAGAATGACACAGATTTTGGATATGAACAATATGGGGATTTATTTTTCTTGATTATGCACATTTGTTACAAGAGTTTTGTTTTTCTTTTCTTTTTCCTTCCAGTGTTGGGGGCTGGAAAGGAGATAAAATAAATCATTATTAATTGAAAAAATTATTTTTAAAAGACTTTAATCAACTTTTTTGGCTGCTGTGTTAACTCATATTGGGCTGACAGTTCATTAAAGCCCCCAGAATTAATTTTTTAAAAAGATATTTTATTGGATAGCCATATGGCTTCTCTATTCTGTTTGTATGGAATTGATTTTTTAAAATTTGAATGCAGCATTTACCTTTATACACCCAAATACAAAGGGTAAATAAAAGTAAGTGCTGCATTTAGATCTGAAATATCAATTTCATTGCAAATTAATTGTAAACATAAATTATTTATAATTATTTTAAAACATTAATTGGAAATTATAGACACAAAGGGTAAATAAGAGTAAATGCTGCATTTGGATTTTAAAAAATCATTAAATTTATCTTATCAGATTTTTCAAATTTCAATTTATAAATTCCCTTTTCTACCTTATTTCAATTTTTCATGATCTTTTCTTGGATACTGATTCTTTTATCACACACATATCCTTGTATACACATATATATCCTAATATATATCCTACATATTCTTATATATGTATGTGTGTGTGTGTGTATACACATACTAATTTTATGACATCTGCAAATTTGGTAAATGTACTCCATCCAAGTCTTTCATATAAATATTGACCAGCACAGAAGCAAGGTCAGATCCCTGGGACATTCCACTAGAAACCTTCATCCAGGGTGACATCATTTCATTAATCAGCACACTTTGCATCCAATCAAATCAGTTCCAAATCCATCTAACTTTACTATGATCTATATATAGTTAATATTTATCTAATACTTTAAGGTTTACATATTATTTTACATAAATTATCTCATTTGATCCCTGTACAACCCTAAATTTGTGCTATTATTATGAGAAAGGTTAAGTAGCTTGTAGGGTTATACAGCTGAGTGATGTGTGGCATGGTTCAAACTCAGGTCTTTGTGAAGCTGAGTCCAATGCTTTATACATTTTATCACCCAGCTGCCACAGCTCATCTTCTCCATAAAGAAATAATCATTTAACCAATTTTTGTTTAAGCATTTTTATGAAATCTAGGTGCATATACCATATCTACAATGTGCCCTTGATCTAACTCAGTCCAAAAAAGGAAATCATTAATTCTGCCAAGACCTTTTCTTGATGAACCCATGCTGGCTCCTAGTGGAGAAATAGAAAAGTTCCTCCCATTGGCTGAAAGAGTCTCTCCCAACTAAAATTTCCCTAGACTACTTTTGCTTCTATTATAAGCTACCAATTGTCATACTTAATGGGAAATATGTTGTGCCTCTTACCACTAATTAAACTGAAGGACAACATGCACAGTTCTGAATGAATTTTTAACATTGCAGTGGATATTCTCTCCATTAATACTCTAAATTATATGCAATCACAAGGACTTTGGTTAGCTACTTATTTTAATGGGCTTTTTGCCAAATTATTGCCAGTGTTATTTATTCCTTAGAATGAAATGAAAATATTGTCCTGCCTAGGAAAAGGCTCAGTCTTCAAAGACCCTAAAAATAGATCTGTTGCAATCCATCTTTCTAGGGTTCACTTACTCATTTAATTAATCAATAAATATTTTTTAAGCACCTGCTATGCACAGGAATCTATGCTTAGCAATGGTGAGATAGAAGCCACATTTTGATATGACATAATCCTGGGGTGGGGAACTTGCAGCCTGGAGGCCACATATGGCTCTCTAGGTCCCCAAGTGTGGTCTTTTGACTGAGTCCAAGTTTTATGTAGGGATTTGTTTTGTGAAGTTTGGATTCAGTCAAAGGGCTGCACTTGAGGACCTGTAAAGCCACAATGTCACAGGTTCTCCATTCCTGGCATTATGTCATAATCTCTGCCCTCAAGGATCTTACAGTCTAAGAGGAAGTACCCACACAGGTAGCTGTAATATATAATATTACATGATAAGTACATTAGAGGCTTAATTTGTTCTTTGTAGCTGAAATACACACAGAGAATCCAGCCATAAAATAAGATCCCCATTTTGCTTAATGGTAGGGATTTCTCCTCCTTGAACTATCCAGAAAACTTTGTGTAAGCATATCCTGGATAATAATTAATTTCCTGTGTGAATTGAAGTGATGTTGCTTCATCTGAGACCCTCTGCACTTTCATATTGCCATTTTAATTGGAAGCTCCCTCAGAGCTTTGAGAAGGATCAGGAAACCCACTGTCAGCTGTAAGGGGTAGGAAGAGTGTGAGGGGGTGGGGCTTACAGAAGTTAAGTCTGTGCCATACTCAGGCTTGTTTACGTGCTAGGTTATCTATGGAGGGATAACTCAAGTAATACCTTCTTGCAGCCAGGTAGCTCAGTGGATGGAATGCAAGACTTGCAATGAGGAAGACCTGAATTCAAATTACACCTCAGACACTTCCCAGCTATGTGACCCTGGGTAACAAGTCACTTAACCTCTGTGTGCTTCAGCGTCCTCATCTGCAAAATGGGGATAATAATAGTAATAATAACAACATCTACTTCACAGGGTTGTTGTGACAATTAAATGAGTTAGTGTGTTGGTTAGAGCTAGTACAAATACTAGCTGTTATGATGATGATTATGATTACTCAATAACAAGTCTTTTAAAATTATCCAGATAATTTCCTCAATTGTCTATTTCTATATACTTATATAGGCAGAACCCATAAGACACTTATGAACTCTCTCTTTGGATCTCAGCATATCTCAGATGGTCTGTTATGATTTTGTTATCATGTTTCATCCCATACTTTCATCATGGTATAAAGGGAGAAAGCACTGAATCTTTGAGTCAGAAGACCTATCTCTGATATGTGTGATCATGGGCAAGTCTCTCACCTTCTATGGACCTCAGTATTCTTATCTGTAAAATGGGGTAATAAACACAAGTGACCTACTTCACAGGATTGTTCTGAGGAAACAACCTGGGAAACATTAAAGCACCATCGAAATGTGAACTATGATTATAGGACTGCCTTTGTGGTAGCAGACTGCTTATCACAAATTTACCACCTAATATTGCATCTGAATTGGCTTTCAACCTTTCCAACAACTTGATATTTTCTGAAAAATCTAGCCAAATTACATGGACTTCTGGCACATACAATGTCAAGACAGGGGCTCACAGTTTAGGCCCAAATCCCAGAAAGATCTCCTGAAGAGATTTAGCTGAATTTTATCCTTCTTAACAGCCTACTGCCAGCAGGCTAACAGCCAAATAAAAGGGGCTCATTGGAGAAGGAGTTTGCATGCTGTTTACCCCACTTATCTATAATGGGTACAATATTCGCCTGTGGCTAAATTTGCCTATGATAACACTGTGCACTTGGTTCTCTGGTGCTCCACGTTCCAATGTGTGTGTTTGTGTGTGTGTGTGTGTGTGTGTGTGTGTGTGTGTGTGTGTGCGCCCTATGCCTTGTCCTAATTGATATACTGCAGATACACCAAATGCTGGGTCTGGCAGCATGAAAATGGGCTTCAAAGGTGGAATTCTGTACTATCTAGCAAGCCCTGGGGGGAGAGGGGAACTAATACAGAATGGATGCTCCCCTGCTGGATTTAGGAGGCCAGGTGTGGCTGGACCAAATACACTTTGAGCACAAAGGCTCTTATTGACCCTTTATGAGCACTATTTGAAGTACATTATCATCACTGAATGTTTGAATTTGGTAACATATGTGGTGTAGTAGACAGAAAACTGGTCCTGAAGCCTGGAAACACTGTGTTACAGTTCTGCCTCTGACCTATACTCATTATGTGGCATTGGCTAGGTCACTTAATCTCTCAGTCCTCTGTGCAGCTAAGATTGTAAATTACAGAGAAGATGCAGATCTGTATTGATAAAGAGTTTGCTCACCTGGGTGTTCTTTCTGCCAAATGAATTTACAGGCCCAGTTTCTATCCCTGATATATAAATTAAATCTATTGAGAGGCTGAAATATTCAACCAGGATTCCATATGTCCCTGATTTTATCAGTGTAAAGAAGTCCTAGTGTGGAAACTCTCTCCACCATTGCAAATTTGCCCTCTGCAAGTTCTGGCCTTAGAGACTCTCCTGGTGCTCTGGGAGGTTAGGGACTTGAGTTGGAGTAATCAAGGAATGGTGCCAAATAGTAATATTCATTATACGAGCACACAGTCCTTGCTTATAAGGGGGAAGTGAATCTCATGGTAGACAGAATATTTAAATTTAGGCCACTACCTCAAATGGGAAAACAGCAAATAAAGGAAAGCCTGAAAACCAGAGGTTTGCCCCTCCTGGCAGAACCCTAGAAAGATAGTCAGAACAGAGTGTAAAATTGGCATGGCTGAATGATTCTCAGCTCTGAAAGTGCTAAGTAAGAAGGAAAAGCCAGGGCAAAAGAGTGGTGGGCATGGGAAGACTATATGACCTTTCTAGGCTCAGAAATAGCTGACAGGCACTAGGGAAAGCAGCCAATCCACAACAGGTGGCTGTAGACACACTGGCAAAAAGACAGCATAACAACAAACAGAGGAAAAGGGTCCGTGTCCTTGCCAGTGTGAGCCTGTTAATCCCAGGCAACAGCCAACGAGGTCAAACATGCCTCACCTTCCAGGAAAGGGAGAGGGGGCGGGGAGAGGAGCAGTAATTAGAAGGTGTGCATACTCTCAGCTCCACAGTCAGCAGATGTGGTGAAGCTGAGGTTGGAGCAGGGAGCACTGAAGACGCACCTATCCATGTAAAAGTCCCCAGGCTCTCAAAGCTGACTAACATTTTCTGCCCATTGTAACCTCCAGGGAGAAGAAGAACAGATATTATTTACCAAGGAGAACAAAATGTTCTTAGGGTCAGGTGGATTCAGGAAGGCAGGCAGGCCCACGTTTTCTGCTGTCTGGATTGTAGAGACTTAAGTTGTCCAGGGAACTAAGGCTTGACCTATCAACGTAGTTGTCAGGCTGCCAAAGTAAACACAAAAATCCAGCATGCAGGAGACTGGGGTGCTCCTGAGAATCAACATCCAATTCTTATGGAATGCATCACATAGGCGAATGTGGAGTGTGGAGTAGCTGCACCCCAGGAAATCAATGCTACATCCTTGTCCAATACATTTTTATGTTCTTTTAGGTAAATGTCTCTTGTTACAAGTTATATGTTTTATAAGTTTAGGCTAGTTTATATAGAATGGATGTTTTCCCCATACTTTCTTTTACCATACTTGCCAGATTAATTTTCTTAAAGAAAAAAAACAGCTATTTTTAAGGCTTCTGTTCAAAAACCTATAATGGTTCCACAATGTCTGCAGGGTTAAGTTCAAAGTTCTAAGCCCTTTCCCCAAGACTCTCCACAATCTGGCCCCAGTGAACTATTTCAATCTTCTCATCCCTTGCCAATACAAGCCTCTAGTAAGTCAACAGGCATTTATTAAGTGCTTAGAGGGCACCAAACATTGTTTTAAGTTCTAGAAATGCAAAGAAACGTTAAAAAAAAACCAACAACAAAAACAAAAAAGATCCATGCCCTCAAGGAACTTACATCCTGATGAAAGAGACAACATATGAATAACTAGATACAGAAATATTTACAGAGAAAATGGAAGGGAATCTGAAAGACAAGGCATTAGTAGTGAAGAATTACTAGGAAAAACCTTATGAAGAAGGTGGATTTTGAGCTGAGTCTTGAGGGAAGACAGGGAAACTGAGGCAGAGGTGAGAGGCCAGAGTATTCCAAGTGTAATATGGCAAAAGTGAGACATCATACTACAACGGAGTGCCCACATACTCACTCCCCACAATATAATGTTGGAGAATGATGTGGTGACTTTATGTGATGATAAACACCAATGTCACAGAAAAAAAAGTATGTGCATATATGTGTATATTTGCATGTGAATGTATGTAAATATGCACATCTATATATCTATATGTACATATAAGTATATGCATGTGCCAGACTGTGTACGTGTGGGTGCGTGTGTAGAAAAATTTCCTGCAAGGGATGTGTGTGTGTGTGTGTGTGTGTCTATGTTTATGCATGTGTATATGTATATATACAATGTATATACACATATCCCTTGTAGAAAGTTTGTCTATACCCCACTCAGTCTCTGGATTTGGCATACTCATTCTAACTTGTCCTCACCTTTCACTTTATAAAGTCTTAATTCCCAGAAATAAATCATATAGTTATATTTAAACCTCTCAAGGTTCTAGAAGGTATCCCTGTTGAGGGGAACTATACTTTTCTTATCTACCACTATAGTACTTGAGCTCCCATCCAATGTGTTTTCTATCTATACTACCAGTTACTCAGAATAAGCATACTTTTAGCTCTGAAACATAACCGTTTACTTAAGAGTAAGGCAAAAGAAATAATGTGAAATTAAGTCAATCAGCCTTTATTAATCACTTACTGTGTGTATTGGGACTATAAATAGAAAGAAAAACAGTCCTGGCCCTCAAGGAGCTTGCATTCTAATGTGGGTGATGACATATAAAAGGGGTGGGGGAGAAGATCTGTGGTGCAGAGGCATGGTAGAGGAAGCCTGGTGAGTCATCAGTGCAGCCTGGGGGGAAATGAAGATGTGCTTGTTCTGGGCTTCCTCCCTAAAATGGAGGGTCTTGGAGTCAGAAGGAGAAGCCACAGGTGTGGAGGGTACTTCCTATGTGAGAAGTATTCCAGCTGCAGAGTGAGTTTCCAGGGTGAAAAAGTTTCTACTGCATGCTAGAGAAAGTCCTGCGTAGATGAGTGAGCAATGCAATCTCAAGAGGAATGAAGAAATAAAGTATTATTGATACTAATATATTAAGGCTAATTATACATAATAGAAATACATCATATTGCACGTATGGATCCAGACCACCTTCTCTCTGCCTCCAAAGCACTCAATATCTATAGCGAAGAATGAACACTCATTTATACAAAGCCAGCAGGGAGATATATGATCAGAATGAGGATGGTGACCTACTAGCATTTAGGTAGCATTTTTGAAAAGTTTGAAAAGTGTTTTACAAATATAAACCTAGGTGCTTAGGGTAACAACTCTGGACGGCACAGGTTTCAACATTACTGATCCCTTCAGGAACATCTGCAACACTCAAAACGGCTTCTCTGCTCACTGCTTGACTATTTATTGGTCCTCACCGCTCTCTAACTGGGAAGATCCTCTTCTCTTTTACCACATAGCATCTACAAGCTCTTTCACTTTTATCATCATCCTTAAAAAGACATTTAGAAAATGTTAGGTCTTATTATGAAGCCAGAGAATTGCAGAGCTCATCAAACTGACTGTCCTTGGGTTATACCGACCAGCCCAGCACTTCATTTACTCATGTCCAATCAGAACAGAGCTCACAGCAACTCAGCTCAGGCTGGTTCTTGAAAGCCAGCTAACCAGGAAATCAAAGCTGGGGGAAAGCCCCCTCTGCTTTACCTTCTCCAGTCAGAGGTGGCAGCAGAGAGCAATAGTCCTTAATGAGCCGCTTCGCTTCTTATGTGATACGGAAGAAGTGGTCCCTGGAGCTCTCCGCCCCTTAAGTCAATTCTCTCTCAGACCGGATCGAGAATCTCTCAGCGGGAGCCTTCTATTATCCAACTGCTTCTGGCTACTACAGCTTGCCAGAGCAGATTTTCAGTCCCCCTGCTGTTCTCAGGTTTTGACACCTGTTCCTCTGCCTTTCATGACTTAAATGACTTTCAGGAACTTGCCTTTTACTTAAAAAATCACCACTCGCCAAATTTCCCCATCTCAAATCAATAGTCTCTTAAAATCAAATGTTTACAAGATCTTCCGTTTTTGAATTTGATGCTCTTGAGTCACAATATGAGGCAGCTAGGTAGAACAGTGGAGAGACTGCCGGGATTGGAGTCAGGAAGACTCATCTTCATGAGTTCAAATCTGATTTTAGACACTTACTGGCTGTGTCTGATTGTGTCACTCCCTTGTCAAGAGGCTTCCATGGCTCCCTATTATCTCTAGGATAAAATACAGATGCCTCTATTTGGCATTTTGCCAAAAACTTTTGGCACGTTTTTTCAGGCTCCAACATATTTTTCTCCACTTGTGGCACCCAGAATAAATTGCCCTAACTTGATGTTCCTTGCACAGGACATTCAATCTCATTCTTTTCACTGTCCCCAAAATGTTCTCCTTCTTCACCTCTGCCTCTTGGAATTCCAAGGTCCTTTCAAGGTCCCAAACTGACTTTCTAATTCTCCTAATTGTCAGTGCTCCCTTTCCCATTCATTGATTACCTTATATTTATTTTATATGTATAATGGGGGTAAACAGTAAATCCCTTTCCCCCCCAGTAGAACAGAAGTTCCTTGAGGGCAGGGATTGTTTTGTTTTCATCTTTTTATCACCAGTGCTTATCTTAGTGCCTTGCCCATAGCAGATACCCGATAAATGCTTCTTGTTGGTAGTGTTGCTAGGATCTGTCAATGATACACATTTTTCAACATTACATAAAGGGACCTTTAATGTTTGGCAGTGCTAACTATGTAACGAATTTTGGTCTTGATTATGCCCTATGGACAACATATACCACTAATATTATGACCTTCCCATAATACCTGGCAACTTTCTTATAAAATTTCACACAGTATCATAGTCTATACTAATGATATCATGACTGGACATTTCTGTCAAGGGTTGTGTGTACATACAGCCTATGGAACTCACAACATTCCACAGTGTGGCTGGAATCAGAGTAAGACGTAATTGAGAAATTTTTAATAAAACAAATAAAAATACAACAGAATGCAGATAATGCTAATTCATGGTTTTCTAAATCAATATGCAGTCAAGCAGGGATTTTTATGTGTGGCTTAATGGGGTCTCTTTCTGAGTTTGACACCACTAGTCTATACCATAGATTCAGAACTGAAAGGGACCTTCAAAGATTATCCAAAAACAAATTCTTTACCCCTGGTAGAAGATAAGCTCCCTGAGGGCAGGTGCAATTTCATCTTTTTTTTTTTAATCTCTAGCATTTTTCACAAGCCTGAAGTAGTAGATATTTAATAAATGCTTACTGAATGAATTGAATTGAATTGAAACCAATTCCCCTTTACAGATGAGGAATAGAAAAGTGAAAGGCCTGGTCAAGGTCACATAGGTAGTAAGCAGTACAGCTGGATTTCAATTCAAAGTCCTCTGATTCTGAAGGATGATGATAATAATAATATAATTGTGACTGATATAATGATGTCCTACACTCTTGCCACTATATCCCTGATGCCTCAACATTAGCTCCATTAGGGGAATCCTAACCAACATGGATTGATGAGATTAGCAGCTGTATCAATGGGATTAGTACATTGGGGCCAGAGCACAAAAAATGTTTCCTTTAATTTTTTTCAGTGTTAAGCAGGTAACTATGCTTAATTTCCATTAGGAGATTGGGTTACAGAGTTTAATGCTATAATAAAATAAAACAACAGCATTAACCTGATTAATGACACGTATAATTTATTTTTATTTGTGAATAGAGTGTCCTACCCACTATTTTGTAAAAGTGAGCAGGTAAATCAGAGAATCTCCAAGGTCCCCTCCAGCTATAAATTCTATTAGTCTAAAATCCTACTGCTTCTTGGAAGCAAGGCTTGATCCTTCTACTTCTTGTTCTTCCTTTGGGGTTTAGCCCTATGCCCTGCAGAGAGTAAGTTCTCAATAAAAGTTTGTTGAATTGAGTTAATAGAGATATTGATTAGTCAAATATTATTTATAGGGTAGTTATGAGAACAAATGGTTCTCTTTGATCTAAAATATAAATGGTATGCCTTTTAGTTTATAAGCCTATAAACTGTCCATGGCCTCCAGGAAAAATGTTGGCAGGATATGGTACTCTTTATCTTTTTGGACAGCAGGGGGCTCCCAGGTACTGGAGAGTAGCAAGTAAAAAAAAAATAATAATTTTTTTTTTCATGTTTTTGAGTTGGGAAGGCAGTGATTCCCAGAGCTTTGGCCTGCTGACTTTCCTGTCTGTTGTTTAGAAAACTGAAGCAATCCCATCCGGGGCTATTGTCAAGGATGTTGTCAAAAAGCTACAGAGAGAAGTAGTGTCACTATTTCTAGAATCACATACATGTCTCTTTATTAGAGACATGAGATTCATCTGGACCAACGACTGAGACTAAGCATCATAGGTGTTTAAAACTGAATAAGAATTTAGAAAACATCTAATCTAATATTTTGTAGATTTTAGATTTTATAGATGAGAAAACTGAGGGTCAGAGTGGTCAAATGATTGGGCCAACGTCACACAGCTAGGTAGTGGCACAACCAGCCCTGAAACCCAGATTTCTTTTACTATAACTCTCTGCCTTCCACCATATGTTATCAGAAGAACAGTGAATCTTCAGCTTGTTGACCTAGGAATTTCTCTCTGTTTCTCTGTCTCTGTTTCTATCTCTCTCTCTTGTTCTCACAAAATTCTTCTGCAAAACATTTTTCATAAAATGTTTATAAAAACTACCACTATGATAAAAGCTTTTCTCTTACATTTATTTTCCAATTTTTACTTAGGTATTTTCCATGTATTTTCCCAGTCTGCCTTTATTTAGAGTAGGACTATGTTTCAGTTATGAGCTTAGTAATTAATGATAGTCATGATGATGTTGCTGATGATGAGTCCTATCAAAAATTTAGCTTGGTGCCCAACTTAATCACCTAATAGGTGCTTAATAAATGTTTGTTGATTAATTGGAGATGATTGCTAATCTGAAAACAGTACAATTCAGCCTTATATGTGCAAAAAATTCGATAGCTACCCAAATTTTCACTGTTCCTGCTCACATTTACTATTTTTTTTCTCCAAGCTCATATACTTTTCTGCAGAGCACAGGTTGATGCCTACAGCCAAATTCACACAAAACGGACCCATTCAGTCAAGTTCTGTTGAACAACATAAAGTAGACATTTAAAAAAAGTCAGGACTTACTATTTTAATCTTTTCTTTAGGTTGAGCAATTTATTTTAAGCGTTGGGCAACTAATGACAATATTTAGTTTAATATTTCAAAAGACCCATGATTTCATTGATATGGACACTCCTTTCCTGGATACAGATCGCAATTGCCTTAGGAGATAATCTTCACGAATTACTGTGATTCAAAAATATCATTATCTGGTGGCCAGCCTTTGGTAATGAGGCCCTCTAACTTAGAGGGGATGATTGTCCTATGGCCGTTGCACAGTCCATTCCTGAGCCCATCCCTCTCTTAGCTTGGCAGGACTGGGCAGAGCCAGTACTTTGCTAGCCCAGATAGGTCACCTTCTTACCACAATAAGGTATTGGAGGAGAGGTTTTTGTGGAGTAATAATAATAATAATGTATCGCATTTCTACTTCCTACTTTACAATTTATAAAGGTTCTCAGATACATTTACTTGCTTGATCCACATGGGTAGTGGAGAATAAGGAAGGTAGATATTATTCTCATTGTACAGATGAGGAACCTGAGGGATTAAGAGATCAAGTAATTTGCTCAGGGTCCATTAATTGGTAAGTATGGATGGCAGAATTTGAACCTACTCATTTCTGATTTTAAGTCCCATTTTCTCTCCATAACACCATGCCAAGTCATAGAATGAGAGCTAGATGGTCCAAAAGTGCCCAATCCATACTTGAAAAAGTATTTCTTCTATTACATATTTTATAAATGATCATCCAGCCTTTGTTTGAAAATCCCCAGTGGAAGGGAACTCCTGTGGAAGCCCAGACTATTTTTACAGAGAATTGTTCTTGGAATTTTTACTCATATCAAACCAAAATCTGCCTCTTTGCAACTTTTGCCTGTTGCTCATAGTTCTTTCTGGGGCCAAACAGAGTTCAATCTTTCTTCCATATGACAGCCCTTGAAATACTTGAAGACAATCATTAACCCTCTAACTCTTGTCTTTTCCAGGGTAAATGTCAATTCCTTTAGCTGATCTTCCTATGGAGTGAACTCTAGACCCTTCAGCATCCTGGTTTCCTCCTCAGGTTACTCTCCAACTTATAGTAGCCCAATCTTGAAAGACTGCGTACTAAACCAGGAAGAAATGGTGTGTCTTTGAGTACTGACCCAGGACTAAGATGTATGAGAAATCAACCTTGCGAAGTAAAATGTACCATCTACGTATTCCAGATGCTATCTGACTTGGGCAGAGGGATAGCTAGGCTACGACCCTCCTTATCCTGAACACTATGTACCTTCACTTGTCTTGATACACCTAAGATTCACTGATGCATTGTAGCAGAACAGCCATCCCACTATTGGAATATCAAATTCCATATGGAATATCATGAAATACACGTAGCTTTTGATGTCAAAATACTTTTAAATGTGATCGAAGATGACTCTTACAGTTGATTATGTTGATGTTTTTCCTAAAACAACAAACCATAAATTGAAATATAAGTTGTTGTTTGTTTTTTTGAGGTCTACAAACAGGAAAAATTTTGCTTTTACTCCATGCTATATTTTACATTGCTTTGTTTCAAGTGTTTCTTTTCTTACACTCTGTGAAATTTTTAGCATTATTATTACTTCATAAATTTGTCCTTTTCAGAGGACTTCCATAAAAGCAACATTTGTGCGTGAGTTGGGGAGAAAGTGAAATGTCCTTCTTTTCTCTCTTTAATAGGAAGGAGATAAAAAGAAAAAGAATAATGATGCTTTTTTGGGGAAATTCTGATTTCATTTCTGATCAAACTTCCCATAGGTCAGATGGAAGTTGCCTTTTGTTACAAGAAATAGTCTTTCTATGCCTAACAGATCAACTCCATCTACTGATAAAAGCCACTTTTGTTCAACCAAACATAATTAACTCTAAAACTCACTAGGCTACATGCATGCTTTTTTCCTTTTCCTTTTTCTTTTTTTTAGACCCATACTTCTTCCTCTTAACAACAATTAGATATATTTCTTCTAGTTGACAGGAAGAATAAGATACATTTTAAAAAACTGCTTAAGAGCTCACATCTAGGATCTGCAACATCAGTCCCATTTCTAAGTAAATCAGAAAGAATGCCATAGAGCATGTGAAGATTTACAAGTAAATTGTACAAATAAAAATGAAATGAAACCAAATACATTTTCTTTATGTTCAGGTCTTTTAAGGATAAGATTTCAACTAGCCTCTGTGAGCCTTAGTTTCTTACCTGTAAAGTGAGAGGCATTGGGCTAGATAACTTCTAAGGTGCTTTTTACCTTTGTAAATCCTATGAACATGGATGGACTCAGTATCTTTAAAAATTGGTTTTGATAAACAAGAGAAGAAAAACTTTGGAAATTTGCTTTTGCTGGTATGTAAAGGATGAGATATTGCTCTCCCTTAAAAAAAAAAACCTCAACATTTAACTCTGAAGCCACTTCATGCACTCAATTCATTGTGCTACTCCCATTGACATTTAGGAAATGGAATGTTTCATGTGACCAACTATTTCACAAGGGATGCATTGACTTTAAGCTGTCCCTCTCCCATGACATTTTGGCTGTTTTTTTAGAACCAGGTAAACATTCTATAATTTCACAATGATGTCAAGGCTAAGTCATTTGTGATCCAGTAGAAAGAATTCATAAAGATAAAAATCAGGCTGAAAATGGATGTAATTTAGTGCTATAATCCAGTCCAATCATTTGCATTTTGTTTATATCTAGTTTTGAAATGAGAATAGAAAGAAAAATAAAACAAAAATTAAGACAAAATGAATGAATCCTAATTGATTTACAAAAATACCTCTGAAAGACCCCAGACATTTTAATCCAATATTCCTGTTTTCACAGTATAGTTAAAACAATGTTCTCAAATTGTCAGTTTAACTCAACAAACATCTCTTGAAGCCCCCACTGTGTAGATCCCTACACTAAGTACTGGAGGATATGCAAACTTTAGGAAAAGCTGTTTCTACCCTCGGGGCGCTTATCATCTAATATGGGGCGGGGAGGGTGTTGGGGTTATTGTGGTTTGTTGAGGGTCACGGATGGTCTAGGGATGGCAGGGATGGCTGCTAAGCCCTCTCGCCTGTTATCTCTATGGCCATAATGTCCGGATCGGCTCTCGAAACTATGCTCTCCCCCGTTCCCTGATAACATGCACGTCAGTCCTGTTCTCATTCCTACTGACGTATGTATTATGTATGAGTACAGCACGGGGTACAGCACAGATAAGGTACGAACTGCCATGTTTATGTCAGAGAGTATAAAATAGCTTGCTTTGTGTTAAATAAACGGAGACTTTCACCATCTCTGTCTCCCTACCCTTCACTGCGTTCGAGATATCGGGTGGCCTGAGCTAGCCTCAGCCACACAAACCCCGCTCCCACCCCCCACCTCCCCACCCTCCACCCCCTCCCCGGCAGTAACAGGAGGGGAGATGAGACATGAACATACTACTAAAGTAATATAGGATAAATTCATTAGGGAGGAATCCAATTCACTTGCAAGTCATAGCATCACCTTCCAGACATTAGGGTTCTCTTCAAGAACAAAGGACAAGCAACATCAACAACTTTATATGTTACTATTTACAGAAACTTTCAGGTGTAAGTTATCTCCTTTAATCATCGCCTCAACTCTATGGGGGGGGGGAGATGAGGAAGGTTGATATTCAATTTTTGCACAACTAGTAGTAAGTGACTGAATCAAAACCACATCTCTGGATTCCAAGTACGGTGCTCCTTCCACTATACTGTTCGACCTCACAGACTAATTTTCACAGTTAGTCAAATTTGGAGGTGGGAATTTCCTCTACTTGAAACAGAGCCCACCTATATATTAGCATATGGAAGACCAGTTAGAAAGTGGGGATTTCCAGTCTGTCTCTCTTTTCCCAGAAGCCTTTTAGAATTCTGACTAGAGTCATGCTGGGTTTGAAGTCAACAATCTTGGGCTTGAATTCCACTACTCATACTTACCACCTGTATGATCATATAATCTCACTGAGCCTTAGTTTGCTTATCTGAAAAATTAGGAAAAAAATACTTGTAGTACTTACTACACAAGGCTATTGTAAGGTTTGAGTCAATGTGTAAAGTACTTTGGAAGTGTTAAACCACCAAAAAAAAAAAGTTAATTATTATTGTGGTTTGGATCATCCCTTCCTATCTCAGGCTAGTAAAGGAGAGTTTTTGATATTGATGTATATGCAAAATAAGCGACTGGTAGTTATCAAGGCTTTTAGTTTGCCCTTGATTTTTCAGCCACGAAAGGCATATATTATTGCCCATACCTGTCTTTTTGGGGGCTCCTAGTAGGGGGTCATGAATGCCTCAGCTACTCCAATGACTGATTTACTTTGGATAATATTTCAATTGCACTTTAAAGGAAGTTCACATCAAAAATACCACAAATATTGACTCCAGGAAAGATTGCCACAGTGTTCACAATGTTTTTTAGAAACTAAAATTCATAAAAGAAGTAAATTGCATGGACAGCAAAATCTGAATCCATTCTTTGACATATGTGTTGAATTTACTGTGTGAGCAGATTTGATGCTCATCTGCATTTTCCAAATTCCTTGATGATACTGGCACCCCCAAGGTCCCCTAGCAATATTATCATGAACTTTGTTCCATCAGCTTACCTGGTAGCCTTAGGTAAGTCTGAGGAAAGGCGTTTCAAAGAAATAAACTTATAATGCAGAACATGAGGGCAAGATGAACATTCAAAACAAATTAAAAAAATAAAGTCTTTTTGTTGTGGAAATGAGGCTGTGATTGTATTTATGGACTATAAACTGATAGATTAAAATTGTATAGCCATTTCATAATCTCTATCAATATCAAAGTTATCTTTAAACATGCACACACACACATACACACACACACACACACAGACTCACTAAGCTCACATACTTTATCTAAGAAAAAAAGCAAATATTTATTTGAACAGTTACCAGAATCTCATGGTTATAGCACTCATTCTTCAACAACCTCATTGTAGTGTGAAACAAATATATTTATCTCCATTCCTAGGAAATTAAAACTCTGATTAAATGGAATGTTTAGGTAATCAGATCTATTCCTCCCTCCCCATCTTGCTATCCATGTTTAAGAAAAAGAAACAGATCAGAAATAAGGTATAGCAGGGTTTTTTCCCCCCAAAAAACCAAATTTGTAGAGTCAGGATTTATTCAGCTGCCTCCAAAATCTTCTTTCTCCTACAATTCCCACATCTAAAATACTCTAGGATTTAATTATTCAAAAGGAATTCAGTATATATTAAATGTACATGGGTATGGAACATTGTCAGATACTGGGTGTGATACTGCTTAAATAGGACATAGTCATTCTGCTCATGAAATCTACAGGCTAGTAGTGATGTGGCAGGTACACAATTAATATAATATTAGTATATAATACATGATACCAATCAATCAACAAGCATTTATTAAGTTCTTACTATGTGCTAGGTCCTGTGCTGAGCTCTAGGTATTTAAAAGAAGGGCAAAACAGAAGTAGAGGTAAGGTAAAGAGCTATATGAGGTCCAAGGTAAAGATGGTTATTATTGATTGGAGGGATGGGAAACATTTCCTTAAAGATATGGCATTTGAGGTGGATTTTAGGAATGCATAACTTAATGAGATAGAGAAATAATAAAGGCATAGAGACAGGAAAGTGTGGAGGTATGTACAGGAGTTTATAAATAACCCAATTTAGCTTAAGAGAATATAGTGATGAGTAGCGTAGATAAGCCTAGAAGCATAGAGTGATGCCAGATTATGGATACCCCTGAATGCTAAGTAAAGGAATTTAATTAGTAGTGAACAGGAAACCACTGAAGATTTTGGAACAGTGGAGTGATATGGCCAGAAGTTTATATAAATGATATGTTTGTCATTCTGTGTAGAATGATTTTTGAAGTTAGAGAAAATGGTGGCAGAAAGATTTATAGGAGGTTTTTAAATAGTCATATGAGTAGTTTTAAAGTCCTATATTAGTATAAGGACAATGGAAAAAGAGGAGGGGGGCAGTTGTAAGAGATATTCTGTTGATTGGATTGGTAACAAATTGGTTATGAGAAGAAAAAGAAAAGAAAGAGTCAAAGTATCACCAAGATTTCAAATATAGAAGACTAGGGAAAATGGTAGTATCACAGATAGAAAGAGTGCAATCAGAAGGAAAAGCTGGTTTAAGGGGAAAGATAAAAATAAATTTGATTTTAGATACGTTAAGTTCAAGCTGCTGGTAGGATAAACGGATGATGATGTCTTATAGGCAACTGACAATTTCGATTTGGAATTCTGGGCAGAGGTCAGGGTTGTAAATAAAGAATAGGGAGACATTTGCTTATCGCTGATAGCTTAAATCATGGAAATTAATAAGGTTGTCAAGGAAAAATGGGAGAGAGATCCAAAAAGGACTGAACTTTGGGGAATACCCATCTAAAGAGTTAGAAAGATGATGAGAAGCTTGCAAAAGGAGAGGGAGAAGGAGCTGTTAAGAATGGCAGAACCAGGAGAACTTGGTATCTTATGCCAAAGGAAGAGAAAGTATCCAGTAGGAGAGGGTAATCAACAATCAACAGAGCCAAATGTTGCATTTTCAAGGAAGATGAAGAGGAGGAAGAGGCCATAGAATTTGGCATTTAGGAGATTACCCACCAATGACCTTTGAGAAGAGAGCTCTAGTATGGCCAGACAGAAGGCTGATTACAAAGGATTTCATGGCATCATAGGATTTAGATTTGAAAAAGGCCTCAGATGTCACTGAATTTAACCCACTCATTTTGTAATTGAGTAAACTCAGGGCCAGGGAAGTTAAGTGACGACCAAGTTTACACAAATTTCAAGAGCACAAGGTGGGCTATAAACCCAGGTACTCTGACTACAGATCTGATGTGCTTTACACTGTGCTATGTTTTCTCCCAATTGGGAGTGTGTGGTGAGAAATGGAGGCATTTGGTATTGACAATCAACCCCTCCCCCCCCATCTATTTGTGAATGAAGGAGAGGAAAAAAGTGGAGTGGTAGATGAATGGGTTTAGAAGGGTCAAAGGAGAGAATTTTTTTTCTTGAGGAGAACATGTCTTTTTACTGATGAAATAGGGCCAGTGGAGAGTGAGAGATTGATGATACATGTGAAAAAAAAGATGAATGACAGAGCAAGATCCTAGAGGAAACAGGAAGGAATAGGATGCTGGGCGCAGGATATAGCAGAAGAATAAGCCTTACTAAGGGAAGGGGTACCCCTCATTCTGAGACAGGGAGGAAGGTTGAGAGAACATGATTCATTCATTCATTTTTAGTATGTAGTTATAGCATAAATTGTTTATTCATTCACTCACTCAACATACATTAAGGGCCTACTGCTCACAGATAAATTTTGAAGAAGTAGATGAAGGCAGTCCATAGGGCATGGCCTCATTTTAATGAAGTAGTAGGTGAAGTTATGTGCAGTACATGTGAAGGGTGGAAGTGACAATGAGAGTTCAAGAATGAGAAAAAGCTTGCAGGAACTCACTGGAGAATGAGATAAAGAAGTCAAATAGAATGAAAAGACTGCTAAGCATCAGTGAGGATCTAACTGTGCTTTACTTATCATGTATTTAGAGTAAATAAAATCAGCTTTTTAAAAACACTGATGTTTAGATGCTTTAAAAAAAAGGATGGCTTTAGTCAGGAAGCTGAGTTCAAATCCAGCCTGAGATACTTACTCAGCCAGTCCATCAATAAACATCTATTTATTGTCAGCTACGCACTAGGCCCTGCCCTGAGTGCACGGAAAGGCGACAGTCTCTGCTCTCAGACCTCGCCATCTGAGGGGGGGACGACACACAAACAATGCTGCACGGACAAACTGTGTATCGGACATAGTAATAACATGGAGAAAAGGCGTTTTAGTTAGAACTTAAAGGGAGCCAGGGAAGCCGGGAGGCAGAGGTGAAGAGGGAGAACGTCCTAGACAGGGAGGACACCCAGTGAAGACCTCTGGAGCTGAAACATGAAGTGTCTTGTTCTTGGAACAGCCACCGCTGCCACGGAAGGTAGTGAGGTATGACGAAGACTGGAAAGGCACAGGGAGCCAGGTCATGAAGGGCTTTCAATGCTAAACAGGGGATTTTACATCTGACCCTGGAAGTGATAGGGAATCACTAGGGTTTATTGAGCAGAGGGGTGACATGGTCAGACCTGAGCTTTAAGAAAAATCACTTTAGCGTCTCAATGGAGGGCAGTCCAGAGTGGAGAGACTGTCAAGGCAGGCAGATTCACCAGAAGGCGGTTGCAATAGTCCTTGGCATGAGGGGATGAGGCCTGTACTAGAATGGTGGCAGTGTCAGAGGACAGAAGGGAGTACAGAGATGTTGTAGAGGCACAATTGATAGACCTTGACCCCAGATGGGTGTAACAGCAAGCACCCTAGCATACCCAGGATGGCTGCTAGCACAGGTTCTTTGATCTGCTTTTCTGAAGGAAAGCAACTCAAACAGGCTAACAATCTTACTTTAATCAAACATAGATATCATTCACTTAGTTCAGGGGGAAAAGTCAGCACCCTGAACTTCAGCGAATACAAACAGAAATTACAAGCAGACAAAACATACAGACAGAGAAAATAGCACAATTTAACAGACCAAAAGACAGGGCTTCTAGCTGTCTGACCATTACATACATATCATAGTTAGTTACCAGAGAGAAAAGCACCAACATCTGGGTTTTCAAAGCCAGGGGTCTCAATGGCTGACCAGAATCTCATCTGGCCAAATCACACAACTCTTCTCATAAGTGAACCCCAAAGCAAAATCTCACCTCAAGGTATGTATGTATGTATGTATGTATGTATGTATGTGGATGTGGATGTGGATATGTATGTGTATATGTATATGTATAGCCTTCTCCCGGGTCAGAGGACATCACAACCTTTGTGACCTACTGCCTAACTACAAAGTAACAAATGATGTAGGCCTTCCTGAAAAACAAGCCTCCCCTAAGCAAGTGTCTCCTGTTGAGCTCCAAGTGAAGCCTATTAAGGGGCATAGATCTTCAAATTCCCTTATCACTATAATGGGATAAAGAGGAGTGGGCCTTGGAGTGGCTAGGTGGTGCAATGAATAGAGCACCGGCCCTGGAGTCAGGAGGACCTGAGTTCAAATCCAGCTGCAGACACTTAACACTTGCTAGCCATGTGACATTGGGCAAGTCACTTAACCCCAACTGCCCTACCTTCCCCCCCTCCAAAAGGAAAAAAAAAGAGGAGTGGGAAATGTTTGAGAGTCGAAGATGATGCCTGTATTTCAAGCCTGTGGGATTTAGAGAGTGGTGGTACCTTTGACATAAATAGGAAGTGGGGAGGATTTTGTTGGGGGTAGGGGTGGGAATAATGAGTTCAGTTTTGAGTTTAAGATGTCTACCAGATTATGAGCAAATCACTTAACTTCTGTCCACCTCAGTTTCCTCATCAGTCAAATGAAGATAATAATACTACTTATCTTCCAGGGTTGTTGTGATGATAAAGTGAGATCATATTTGTAAAGTGCTTTGCAAACTTGAAAGTACTCTGTAAGTGCTACTTATTAGTGTTTTTTTTCTGGGTAATTAGCTATTTTATTAATAATGTGAGCATTTTAATAAAAAGTCAGTGACTCCATATATGTGTAATACATACATACATATACATACATACACATACATACATACATACACATACATACATACATATATATATATTTGGTTGTTGTCTTGAAGAGGACCAAAATGACATCACTATGCTAGAGTCAAGTTTCAGTGTGTCTGACTGTGACTGATTACACCAATACCAACTTGGCATGCTCTACCACAGGTCTGGCCCAAATAGTCTGTGTGAACATTTGGGGTGGATTCTCCCGATCTGCACCTCCTGTGTTGCTCTGATGTGGGCGTGCTGTACTGGACACTCCTGGCCAGGGTCTCCCGCGTCACACAATCAATTCCAAAGTTCTTAAAAGAGACATTGAGAGTGTTACTTGTATTGATTGCTTCTTCTGACCATCATGTGAACACTTGCCCTGTGTGAGTTCTCCATAAAACGTGCCTGATACTGGGGATATGAAGAAAGGTAAAAGCAGGTCCTGCCCTCTAGGAGCTTACAATCTGGTGGAGACAACCACATGTACATAAATTGGTACAATGAAGGTAAATGTGGTGTAAATTTAAGGTAACTTTAGGAAGGCATGTTGGGGACCTGGAAAATTTCTCCTATAGAACGAGGGCTGACATAAGTTTTTGTCAGGTAACCTTAAATAGACCACAAAATAACTTTGACATCTGACTTAAGGTTTCTTTCTGTTTCCCAATCCCAGATGTCATCCTCAGGAACATCACTATTTGTGTTGATGGTCCCTTTAACAACTTGACCTCTCAATTTCTCAGCCTTCTCAACTCCTCCACTCTATTTACAGTACATTCTCAGATCAGATCTCATGTACCACCCTCAAGATACAGAGCTTTGAAATTACATTGTCTGCTTCCTCCAAGGCTCAGCTAAAATCCTGTCTTCTACAAAAAGTCTTTCCTTGTCCCTCTTAATTCTAGGGAAGGTAAATGGAACAAACATTTATGCTCTGACTATGTGCCAGGCATTGTGTGTACTGCTTTACAGATAGCATCTCATTTGATCCTTAAAACAGCCCTGGGAAGTAGGTGCTATTGTTATCCCCATTTTACAGATGAGGAAATTGAGGCAGACCACTAGTAGATTTCTGAAACTGGTTTTAAACTCAGGTCGTCCTGACTCCATATTTAGCCCGCTATCCAATATACTACCTCCTGCCTTCCCTCTCTGTTATGTTTCTGATTTATCCTGTATGGAGCTTGTTTACACAATTACTTGAATGCTGTCTCCCTTGTTAGATTGTGAACTCCTTGAAAGCAAGAACTATCTTTTACCTTTCTTTGCATCCTCAGTGCTTTTCACAGTGCCTAGCACATAGTAGGCAATAAATCTTTACTAAATGATAACATTTATACCTTTTTATCTTTATACCTTTTCTACTCCCTCATTCACATTAAACCTATTGTTTTTCTTTATCATGCTCTCACTCCCAGCCTTTTAGTCTACCTATTCTCCCAGTCCATCTCTTTCACTATGGATCCATTTGCCTCCAAGTCCTTGCATCGATGCTAGCTAGGATCCTTTATGCTCCAGACCCTTTTCCATTCTAGATTTTGAATTCTCAGCAGGAATCAGTTCCCATTATCCTATTTCTCTGCTCCTAATAGCATTCTCCTGTATGACTGATAAGCTTCACTGGAGAAATTCATGTAATGAAGCCCACTACAAATGTTATGGTATATAACCTCAGCTATTGTCCAGATTATAGTATTACAGTCGGATGGATAATTTATTGAGCTAGTCCATCAGCAAATTTATCTTGGACAAGCACTAAAGATGGATGATTACTTTTTTAATGATCTAAAGCTGCTTCCTGCCATGGAAACCCATCTTTTAAAAACCAATATTCTCCCCTGAGATGTTGTATGGTTGTGAATCATGGAACATCATAAATCTCAGAAGAATCAAAATTATAGGTGATCTAAAAAGAGACAATTTTTTTTCTCCAAGAACTTTAGCAATGAAGGGGAAGAGAAAGAGGGAACAGTACCTAAATGAGGTAGGGGAAAGATCAAAAGAAAAATTTTTTTTAAAGATCAGAGAGACTAAGAATGTTTTTTTGGCATATGAAAAGGATCCTGCAGAGAGGGAATTATTGAAGATGCATAAAGTAGAGGAGGTGATAGCTTATAGCAAGGTAGAGTAGGAGGGAAGGAATGAAATCAAGGGTTCAGGTAGAGAGATTAACCAGAGTGAGTAGCATGGATACCTTTTATGATCAGAGAGAAAGAAGAGAGAGTAGGTGATCACACCAAAAAATGTTGATGTATTGCAGAGGGGCAGTGATGCGATGGCATCTATCTTCTAAGTCAAGTAGAATCTAGGTCTTCTGCTACATATGTGTGTAAAAGTAAAATAAGAGAAATGTGAGGGGGAGGAGGCTAGGAGAGTAGAAAAATTTTGAACAGCAGTGCTGGGTAATGAGATAGGGAACTATGGCAGTGCAGTATAATGGAAAAGGATTGGGCTTGGAATCAGAAAATACCTAGATTGAGTCCCTGGTTCTAGCATTTTCTAGTTTTGTGAGTTTAGTTAGCTTAACTCCTCCAAGACTCAGTTTCTTTAACCTGTAAACACATCTCAAACTGCCAACAAAACCTATGTCCTTGGATATGCCAATAGCACTTCAAACATGAGTCCGAGGTTAAGCTTATTATTCTCCTCTAAATCTCTGCTTTCTGATCTGAACACAGCACGGCCATTCTTTCTCTCTGGAGTTTGGAACCTTGTTGTTATTGTTATCTCCTTCCTCTCCATGGTCTCTCACGTTCACTCACTTAACAAATCCTTTCAGTGGAGCCAAGATGGCAGCACAGAAGCAGGAAAACTCCATGGCTCCCCCCATAAGCACCTAAAATACATATAAACTATGACTCTAAACAAATTTTAGAACTCCAAAACCCACAAAGCGACAGAGAGAAACAAATCTCCCACTGAAGGCAGGCTGGCATGTGGACAGGAAGGGTTCATTGCAGCGCACTGGGAGCTGAGCCCAGCCCCATGTGAGGCCATGGGGTTAGCCCCAGGGTGACCCTGACCAGCAGCTGCAGCGGACTTTGGGAGAGTGGATCACCAGCAGCTGCAGTGGTTTCCAGAATTATCAACCCATTAATGCCAAAGAAAAAGTGAGAGGTAAGTGTAGAACTCTGTTGGAACTTGGGGGGACAGAGGAGCGGGTCTGGACCCTGCCTCCTGAGCTAGAAGTGGTGGAGGTGTGGCGGCCCTGCAGCCCCCTCCATGTAGCTGCTTCAGAGCTCCTGGCCTGCAGAGCATAGTGGGGCCAAGCAAACATTCAGAGGGTAATCGCTCTTTCTTTAACCTGCCTGGATCAGGATTGTGGTCTTTGGTGATGGTCCTGAGGTGTGTGACCAGTGAGCCAGAACTGGTAGGGGCTAGAGAGACGGTGTTCTATTAATAGTTCCAGCAACTGGGAAAACCCCATCAACTTGGGACAAAGCTCTCCCCTCTGGAAGCAGAGTTCTACTGTGGCAAAGAGCTCAAAAGCCAAGTAATTGAGTGGCAACATGAGCAAGCAAAGGAAGCAAAGCAAGCACAGAAATCCAAGTTGAGATTCCTTTTTTGGGGACAAAAAGGATCAAAGCAAGGAATGGGAGGAAGACAATGAAGTCAGAACTCCTGCATCAAAAGCTTCCAAGAAAAATATGAATTGGTTACAGGCCATGGAGGAGCTCAAGAAGGATTTTGAAAATCAAGTAAGAAAAGTAGAGGAAAAATTGGGAAGAGAAATGAGAATCATGCAAAAAAATCATGAAAAGAGAGTCAACAACCTGACTGA
>CM053580.1:490470977-490492436 GCA_028627135.1 Pseudochirops cupreus
TTTAGAACCAGAGGGCAAAATAGAACTTGAAAGAATTCACCGATCACCTCCTAAAAAAGATCCCCACAAGAAAACTCCTTAGGAATATTATAGCCAGGTTCCAGAGTTCCCAGATCAAGGAGAAAATATTACAAGCTGCCAAGAAGAAACAATTTGAATATTGTGGAAACACAATTAGGATAAACCAGGATCCTAGCAGCTTCTATATTAAGGGATCAAAGGGCCTGGAATATGATATTCCAGAGATCAAGGGAGCTAGGATTAAAACCAAGAATCACTTACCCAGAAAAACTGAGTATAATGTTTCAGAGGAAAATATGGTCATTCAATGAAATAGAGGACTTTCAAGCATTCCTGATGAAAAAAAAACAGAGCTGAATAGAAAATTTAACACTCAAATATAAGAAGCAAGAAAAGCATGAGAAGGTAAACAAGGAAAAGAAATCATAAGGAATTTATCAAAGTTGAACTATTTATATGCCTATAGGGAAAATCAATAATTGTAACTTATGAAACTTCTCAGTATGAGGATAGTTGAAGGGAATATCAATGTATACATATGTATGCATACATATATATATATATATCTATATAGGAGGGTATATATGTGTATGAATACATACATGAGTGTGTGTATATATGTGCACAGGTATACATAGATAGAGGGCACAGGATCAATTGAATGGGAAGGGATGATATTTAAAAGGTGAAATTGAGAGGTGAGAGAGGAATATAATGAGAGGAGATGGGGAGAGACAGAATAGGGTAAATTATCTCATACAGAAAAGGCAAGGGATAACTGTTACAATGGAGGGGAAGAACAGGAAGGCAAAAGGGAATGGGTCAACCTTCCTCTCATTGAATTTGGCTTAGGGAGGGAATGACATACACTCTGAATTGGGTATCTTGCCCCACAGGAGAGTAGGGGGGAAGGGGATGAGATGGGGGATGATGGAGGGGAGGGGAGGTTACGGGGCAGGGTAGTTAGAAGCACACACTTTTGAAAAGAGACAAGGTCAAAGTAGAGAATAGAACAAGTGGGGGGTAGGACAGGATGGAGGGAAATACAGTCAGTCTTTCACAATATATCCACTATGGAAATGTTTTGCATAGCTACTTATGCGCAACCTGTATTGAATTGCATATCTTCCCAGTAAGGACGGGTGATGAGGGAGGAAGGGAAAGAATCTGCAATTCAAAGTTATAAAATTAAATGTTTAAGAAAATTATCATTATTATTATTATTATTTAATGCAACTGGGAAATAAGATATGCAGGCACTGGGGTATAGAGATCCATCCTGCCCTACCAGAAAGTGGGAGGAGGACTGGGGGAGGACGTAGGAGAGAGCAGATTGGGGGAGGGGGTATACAGTGGGATCGCTGTTTTGGGGTGGTGGGTAGGAGAAAGATGGGGAGAAAATTTGTAACTCAAAATCTTGTGGAAATGAATGATGTAAACTAAAAATAAACATTAAATTTAATTTAAAAAAACCAACAAAAAACAAGTCCTTTCACTTTTTCTTCATCATAATCTCTTGTACCCATCCCTTCTTCTCTTAGTCCCACAGTCCCCTCCCCTCCCCACTTATGGAGGCCCTTACTGCCATCTGTAGGGCAGTGAGGTAGTGCAGTGGATAGAGTGCTATGCCTAGAGTCAGGAAGACCTGGGTTCACATCTGGCCTTAGACACTTACTAACTATGTGACCCTGGACAAGTCACTTAACCTTGTTTGCCTCAGTTTCCTTGTCTGTAAAGTGAGCTGGAGAAGGGAATGGCAAACCCAATCCAGTATCTTTGCCAAGAAAATCCCAAATGGAATCATGAAGAGTTAATCCTGACTGAAACAACTGATCAACATTGCAATTTATCTAGACTATTGCAATGTATTTCTAAGATGTCATCCTGACACTTCTTAGCCCAGTGTCTGACATACAGTAGATACTTAATTCATATTACTTGGTTGAATAAAATGCAAATCATAAGTCTTTAAGTGCAACTTCAAAGTCAGCAGATTGGCAATATTAAATAAAAGTGACAACTTAATATTGATGGATGTTTAGAAGAAAAGCATGCTCATATACATTGCTAGCAGAACTGCAGACTGGCAGAATATTTATGAAGAACAATCTGGCTACATACAGCAAACACCAAAAATTATTATTATTGGGGATACAGCCTATAGCTGCTATCATAAATAAAAAGATATCCACTTACACACATATCTTATCATATCTGATTACAAAGAATTGGATGAAGTTAATTTTCCAGTATTTGATGAATGGCAAACTGATGCAGTATCTTTGCCAAGAAAACCCTAAATGGAGTCATGAAGAGTCTACTGTGACTGAAAGAACTGAATAACATTGCCATTTATTGAGACTATTGTGATGTGTTTCTAAGATGTCATCTTGCCACTACTGTCTCTTCTCTCCTTTCTGTCTTTCATAACACTGCCAAAATCTTTCTTAAGCATTGATCTGGTCACACCACTCTTCTGTCTAGAAATATTCAGAGGCTTTATTGACTACTCACTAAAATTTATGCTGCTTGACATTAGTGGAGGGAGTTTCCACCTAGGGTATTTCTCACACTGATGAAATCACAGGTCTGGAACAACAATAACAAAAAAATGTCATCATAATGAAATAGTACAATGCCATTAAAGTGAAAGTCAGATGAAGTAATTCAAAGTAAAGAAAGCATAACCAGAAGACAAGTATACATATTAACTAATGACAATAAAAAGAAAAATACCTATGAATTAATGGAGAGTGAAAGGAAATGCAGAGTTTGTGGATTTATGAGACAGAGAAATTAATGCTGAAGTATAGATGGAGATGAATGTTCACTTCATATTATATTATTAATACACTGATATTTAAAAGTAACTAATAATTTATTTTTAAAAGTTAGCGTTACATTTCCCTTGGTGCCTAGCATGGTATTTGACAGGCAGTATCTAAAAAATGTTGGTTGATTTGACCGATCCAGAAAATTTTATAGAATTAGACAAAACGATGAGAAAATTTAAATAGAGGAGCAAAAGTTCAAGGGAAATAGTGAAAAAATAGGATGGAGATTTGATTGCCAGATATTAAATTATGGTTCTGCTAAAGTTAGAAGTTAACCAATAGATCAGATAATGAAGTAACAGTGGCAGTCTAGTGTTTGATTAATTGACAAACAAAAATTACTTCAGAAAAGACTTAGAGAAGAACTATTGCTAAAATCGAGTGGAAATTTGGTGGAAGATGATTTTAGAGTCATATGGTATAGCATGTATCAATAAATTCTGAAAGGACACAAAAATTGAATGCAAAGAAATCATACTCTTAAAATGTTAGAGGAAAATAGATTATAGCTCTCAAAACTTTGGGCAAAGCAAGAATTCAAAACCAGATTCAAGATAGAGGAGATTATAAAAAACAAAATAGATCATTTCAATGATATAAAATTGTTAAAAGCTTTTGCATAAACAGAATCAATGCATGCAGGATAAGAAGATAAAATATGAATCAGGAAAACACTTTTATTAAATATATATGGTTAACGTCTATGATCAAATCTATAAGGAATTAACACTAATCTATATAAATAAAATCTATCCCTCAATAGGTTAGTGCTAGAAATACCTAAAGAAATAGCTTTCAAAAGGAGAAATGCAAACTATAAACTGTCTGAAAATCTGTTCAATATCAACAATAATCAGAGGGATGCTAATTATTTTTTATCAATTTACTTATTTCTAGTTTTCAACATTCACTTCCATAAGTTTTAAATTTTCTCCCCCTCCCTCCCCAAGACGGTATGCAATCTGATATGGGCCTACACATGCATTCCTATTAAACACATTTTCACATTAGTCATATTTCACAGAATTATAACAAATTGGGGAAACCATGAGAAGGAAAAAAAGAAAAAGCAAAACAAAATAACACGAGAAAGAATATAGTCAGTTTTGCTCTGCACCCTGACTCCATAGTTCTTTCTCTGGATGTGAATGGCATTTTCTATCATGAGCCATTTGGAATTATTTTAGATCCTTGCATTGCTGAGAAGGGCTAAGTCTATCAAAATCAGTCATTGTACACTGTCGATATTTCTGTGAACAACGTTCTCCTGGTTCTGCTCACTTTAATTAGCATCAGTCCATATATTTCTCTCCACATTTTTCTGAAATCCACCTGTTCATCGTTCCTCATAGAACAACAGTATTCCATTACATTCATATACCACAACTTGTTCAGCCATTCCCCAGTTGATGGATAGCTCCTCAATTTCCAGTTCTTGGCCACCACAAAAAGAACTGCTATAAATATTTTTGTACACATAGGTGTAGCACCAATTCAATATTCACAGCACCATGGCAACTACAAATATGCCATCATAGTTCTCAACTGCAAAATATAACAGACTCTTCATATAGAAGACAGAAGAAAAACATTTATTCAGATACCAGAAATTGAACTCCCAACACCAGAAAGTCAAATCCATCATAGTAGCAAAGAAGTTAATACACCATAGCATAGCATGAAGCCACGCCATCCTTTAGCCTTCACACAAACAAACACAAGCCTAACTGCCACAGCAGGGGGCAAACACAAGCCCAGCTATCTCCCTGGGAGTGTCCTCTCTCTCCCACTGTCTAGCTGCTCTAACTCTAAGCTTCCTGTGGGCTCTGCTCCACCCTTCAGCAAACTCCTCCCACCACAGGCTCCTTGTAATTACATTCAACCTATTAGAGGGCAGGGAAGATCTTCAAATTCCCATTACTAGTACAGTGGGTCCTTTTCCCATTTTTATGATCTCTTTGGGATACAGCCTAGAAGTGGTGTTGCTGGGTCAAAGGGTATGCATATTTTTCTAGCCCTTTGGGCATAGTTTCAAATTGCTTTCCAGAATGGTTAGATCAGCTCACAGTTCCACCAACAACGATTTAGTGTTCCACCTTTCCCACATCTCCAACATCTATCATTTTCCTGTTTTGTCATGTTAGCCAATCTGCTAGGTGTGATGTGGTACCTCAGAGCTGTTTTAATGTCATCTTTCTAATCAACAGAGATTTAGAGTATTTTTCATATGACTATAGAGAGCTTTAATTTCTTGCATCGCAATGCTGATTAAAGCAACTCTGAATTATCATATCATACCAATCAGACTGACAAATACGGAAAAATTCATTGTTGGAGGGGCTGTGGGGCAGTGGACACACTTACTACCAATGAAGCTAATAATTGGTACAATTTTTTTGAAAAGCAGTTTGGAAACCATGTAAGAAAAACACTAAATTCTTACTAATCAATCAACAAACATTTATTAAATGCCTACTGTGTACCTGGCACTGACATTAGCACTTTGAATGAGTCCTGAGTTTATGTCCAAAGAAGATCAATTATTATAAGAAGAGGGCCCACATGTAATTAATTAATAGCAACACATAATAACAAAAATGTGAAAAACTGTATGTGCCCAATGACTGGAGGATGGATGAAAATTTTGTTGTATATGAATGTAATGGAATTTCATTACACTGTAAGTATCAATGAACATGAAAAAATGAGAAAACTTGCATGAAGTAATGGAGAGTGATGAAAGCAGCCCAAAGAATAATTTATACATTATGAACTCAGTCTATTCCTACTTTTCCAGTCTTTCATTTTATTCTTCTCCACATATTCTGTAACCCAGCAACACTACCTTTTTGCTATTTCTTCCTTACAACACTATAATTCCCCACTTTGTGCCTTTTCACTGCCTGTCCTAGAATGTACCACTTCATTTTTTTTATATCCTGGCTTCTCGAGCTTCCTTTAAACCTCTCCTCAAATCCTACCTACCATAAGAAGACATTCCCCAGCACTCCCTACTGAGATTACCTTCCATTTATTCTACATATATCTTATATATAAATTTTTGTTTGCATATTGTCTTCCACTTTGAAATGTGAGCTCCTCAAGGGCAAGAACTATGTTTTCCCCCCTTTTTCTTGTATACCTAGTGCTTAGCACAGAACTTGGCTCTGAGTAAGTACATAAAAATCCTTGTTGATTGATGACTGCAGCAATGTAAATGAAAGTGAGACTAAAAGTTAATGACATTAAGGTAAAATACAATGTTAGAATCAAATTTTTAAGACCGAAACTTATATTGCTTTATTCTAGAAAGTGGTAAACTGAAAAATGAAAAATGACATATAATATTAGTTACAATTACTCTCTGAAATGGTTCTACTTAATCGTTTAGTAGACATGTACTTTGTGGGGCATTTTAGGTGTTTACTGGGAAGTGTCTGCTATGTCAAAACAAAAGTTATACTTAAAAAAATCTGCCTAGTATGAACTGCAAGTATTTGAATAAACAAAAGAAAATGAGTAAAAACTAAAAACAAATCAATGATGTTGATGTACTTACTGTTTTTTATGAAGCATACGACATTTACTCAATGAAAAAGCAAAAGCAATAATAAGTAAGTTTACTCATTAGAAGACAAAAGCAGGAATGATCAAAAACGGTTCTTCAATGGAAGGAAAAAAAACAGAAAAAATTAAAACTTCACAATCTTTTCATAAACCTATATTGTACTCTCCCATCAATACATGCAACATCCATGATGGAAAGCAGGCATTCATATATGTATATAAGTATGGAGGCACTGAGTACGGAAACTACCATGCCTGCTTCAACTCACAATCCTGGTCTATTGGCCTTAATGCTCCCAGTCTCTTGAAGGATAAACTACATCATATAAAATCCTTTCTCTGCTATCTGCTCCTCTTCTGGTCCTCATCACTTTCCTCGACCTATACAAAATTACTCTTTTTCCACTTTGAAATGATGAAGCAGAAACAAGCGCTTTTTGCTCACAGCTACTTTTATCACGACCTGAGAAAAGTATTATGCTCTCTCAGTGACCAACTGTTCCTTCAGGGTAGAGGACTGCCATGCTCCTCAGATCTTCAAAAAGCAAGGAATTCTATTCTGTCTAAGAAAAGAACATTTTAACAAAAGCTTATACAATCACTCTCAAACCAGAGAGGGCAGGGGATATCAACACAGATAACCCTGAGAGGTTTTTCTCTTTAGAGGCTTTTCTTGGAACCATAAAGCAACAAAGTCACTAGCTTTTCATATAGGTAGTACAATGCAGCTCTAAGCCTTTCTCTAGTCAATTCTTCCAATCTCCAAGTTCCAAGAAAGTAAAATGAAGATTCATTATCTCAGCCAGAAGAAGCTCTTTATATTTTCTGTTCTAGAGATTCTTTGTTAAGCTTCTCCAGTTGCTGGCCTCTCAAGCACTCTGTCGCTGGTTTCTTTAAAAAATAAAATAAAATTTCAATTCTTAATTGAACAAATACCAAATAGAATGGGTATTCCTAAATATGTTGTAGAACAGGGAAATGGGGTGGGGATGGGAAGAGATTGTACATGAAATTGTGGATCTCTATTATGTACAATTTGCTTTTCTTTTAAATTATGTAATAAATTCAACCTGTTGCTTTCAAATCTGTCCTGCTATACTGAAATTGTTTCTGGCCTTCTTCCTGTTCTCTTCTGCGACATTGGCAAAAGGTCTTTCTTTTGCTAGGAGTTGCTTGAAGTGCCCCCATTCATTCCTATCATGGATATACTAGAAACCACCTTGAAGGAAAAAATTATCATATATATGTATAAAGAACAGAGGAAAGGACAGGCAGATTTGTTGTTGGGGAAAACTGTGACAAAGATCAAGAGCTTTTTTAACCTTCAACCAGACCAGGTGTTGTTAACTGGCAAAAACCAGAGGATCATGGAGACCGAGAGGATTTTCTTTACCATAGTTTCATTCATCTCCTTTTTCATTTGAGGAAGTAGATTTCTGGGAATATTTACCCCAACCAGGAAAAGACATAAGGAGTGGTAGAAAATGATAAGAATCAGGAAATAAAATGCAATTGTGCTCATATGTACTCTAGGAATCTGCTATCTTCTATGAAAAGCCTATGTGAGTTGAACTGTTACAGAGCCATTGACAAAAGAACTGACTGAACATGGCTATGGCTCTCTCTTGTAGGGTAATGGCAGTAAACAGTGGAAAGAGCAGTAGGTGCCTTAATACAGTCTTTCAGTAGGAGAAAATAGCTAAGGACTTTAGGAGGCCAAAATAGTTGTAGCCCTTTCCTGCATGAGAGTATCACCCAGTGGAGGTTGGAAGTGTTTGAAAGAGCTGGTTCACAGCACTATGGACTTTCCCTATGGGGCAGTCTTCTTATACACAGCATTTCCATTTGATATTGGATAGAATATTAAGAAGCTATGGAGGTAGTTGAAAAACAGACAGAACAGAGTTGCAGCTTCCAGCAAAGATCAGCAAAGACATGGCAGTCAGGAGGAAGAAGCTAAGGCATGATTTCTGGCAGGAAGCTGGCTGATCAGAGAGCAGCAATGGTGCCACCAGATGTAGTATGAGTTGCATCTCTCCACTCATATGCTCTGGCTTCTTGTACATCCTGCATGTATGTGCCTTTACTTGGGTACTCTGGCTATATGTGTTTCCCATGTCTGTATGCCCCTTCCATTATCCCTATTACTCTTCCGATGAAAAGAGTGTATGTACTTGTGGGAAGGTGAACTCAAGATTTATGGGGAAAATGTTCTATTGGTACTTTTATTAGGATGGTGCTTCATTAAATGACTTTGGCAAAGTATATTCTCAAATGTGCCTAAAAAGAAGATACAATTAAAAGTCCCAAAGAGTCACCACCTTGTAGCTCAATAAGCTGATTAAAGAACACATCTGATCAGCATCCTCAATTTCAATTTTCATTATCCTTTCTATTTAAATAATATTTTAAAATAATGCTATGGAGGTCTCTTAAAATTGGCATATCCTCAACACCTTAATTTGTCTTAATTTGGTTTTGACTAGAGATCATATATTATATATAATAGAGTAGCAATTTTGGATTCCAGCATAGTTTATCTTGTTTGGACTTCAACTAAAGTCATATTTTGTATTTTAATTCAACTCATCTAATACTTATTAATTGTCTATTATGTGTAATACTTTGGGGTAGACACTGGAGACACAAAAATTAAAAATGTCTTTTCCCTCAAGGAACTTATAATAAAATAGGTAAGGATAGGAAATGCACATGTATCAAAACATTACCCTTCCCTTCTGAGTGACAGGTTCCTGCACTAACCACAGTCAATAATTCCACATGCTCCTTTCTGGATATCTCTAAGAAATTATTTGGGGGTAGTTTGAAAAACCTAGCATAGCTGCTAGGGGGAGAAAGAGAGACAAATAAAAAGAAAGAAAGAGGGCTTGACCAAACCCTAAGAGACTTACTTAGTGGCACTTAGGGTCTACCCAGGTGCTAGAGGGAGAAGGGGGCAAAAGTCTCAAAACTGGCCATGAACCAATCCAGAATGCAAAACAGACACTCATTAAAGTAGTCCCCAAAAAGAAGAGAAAGTGGAAGCATGCTTTGTAAATGGCCTTTAGCTACAAAGGGCACAAGAGATAGAGAACCATTGTTAGCAGGGATTGGAAGGATCAAGTGAGAGTTTTTTCAGCATAGAAAAGATATGAGAATGTAGGGAGTAGGAAATGAGAATGTAGGGAGCAGCAGAAAGGGAGAGATTGAACATAAGTGAAATTGTGGGGATGATAGAGGGGACAATCTGTTGGAGAAGACATATATGGAATAGGATCACTCGAACAAATACAGGGGTTACCTTTGTTAAGGAGTAAGGTCACTTCATCATGTGAAACAGAGGTGAAGGAGGAGAAAGTGGCAGAAATAACCTGAGTGATAGTAGATGAGGAAGAATGGAGAAGAGGAAGTTCACAGTAAATGGCCACAATTTTTTTCTGTAAATTTGAGGCAAAATTCTCATATGAGAGAAAGGGAGGAAGGAGAACTATAAGAGGTTTGAAGAAGGATGAAAAGATTTGGAAGAACCATTGTGGAAAGTGAGACAGTGAATTGATAAGGGAGATATACTATGCAAAGCAAGCCATATACAGGATAAATAGGAAATAATGAACAGTGTGCCTTCCTCCCCACAAGAAGACCTCTCCCCAAGGGAATACCTAGCTTTTAATAGTGTTTTAAGGTTTGCAAAGCACTTTACACATATTATCTCATTTGATCTCATAATAATCTTAGGAAGTAGGCTATTATGAGCCCTATTTTCACAGATGAGGAAAGTAAGGTTAAGTGACTTGACCAGGACCCTACAGCTAGTAAATATCTGAGTCTAGATTTGGGCTCATGTCTTCCAGACCCTAGATTCGGTTCTCTATCCACCACCAACTAGCTGCCTGATTTGTAGTAAGGGGTTGATTTTAATATCCCACCCAGTTGCCATAGATATGGGACCTGAGAGATAATCAGGGACTCAATGAATTGCTTTGTCAGCTTTTGAACAAGTAAAGAGTGCTTCTTTAGGATGTAGGGCAGTCTTCCTGAGTATCTAAAGGAAAAAAAGGATGATGAGGACTTGGAGCTACCATATTCAAACTTGGTCCCACTCTGCCTGGGACACTGTTGTAGATGGAGGGTTTTGAGGTTCTGCCTCCTGTGTAATTAGGAGCAGTGGGAAAGGGGAATAGCCTATGATATAAGGTCCTCAGCCTGGCACTGTGTCACTAGAGCTATAATCAGGTCTATCAGGGCAATGAATGTAACTGAGGACCTTGAAGGTGAATGCCTGCTGGTGGGTAGAAAATCCCCAGAAAATCGCATTTGTCTCCCAAGAAGGAGACAAATCCTTGTCTCCCTCAAGACAGGGAAAATTCTAGAAGCTACCTTCTCCTTGGTATGAGGAGACCTCAGATGAAATAGAAAGATGTGGCTAGACAGAGGGTTTGACCACACCTGAGGGTAATGCCTTGCACCACCTACTGGGAATAATAGAGATCTGTGGGAAGGACATCTGCCCTATGAGGAGAGCAACAAGTGACACTATCTGTTAGGAGCTAATGCCTTATACTACCTTCTGGGCTTGATGTGGAACTTTAGAAGATGTCAACACCAGCTGGAAGCAGCAGAGGGGGAACTTGTCCAGTTCTTACTTGCTCAGGAGAGATGATTATTATATTTTCAGTGTGAGCATTTAAACTTTGGACATCAGCAAATGTTACAAACCCGGGCTTGATTTATGTTTCATAGATTGTCTAGGACTTAAGAAAATGTTAATAGTACAGATTAAACTGAAAAGTGGGTTGTAGGTACATTGTTCCCCACTCCCCCAAAGCTAGTTGTTAAACATTTACCAGCACAACACTGAACCTTCCTTTTTATGACTATGATAGTCAATGACCATTTTTAAGTACCTATTATGTGCCTAAAAGGGCACATCTCCAGTCATCCTGATGAATATCTGGCTGCTGGATCCAGATGGCTCTGGAGAAGAAAGTGAGGCTGGTGACCTTGCATAGCCCTTCCTTACTCAAATCAAAGTCAACTGCAAGTCATGTCATCATGTCCTTGATGTCACAGTCCTCTTTGAGAAGGAAGGACAAACACCACCACCACCACCACCACAACAACAAATTATGTGCCAGCACCATGCTAAATTCTAGGGTGACAAAGAAAAGCAAAAGACAATCCCTGCCCTCAAGGAGTTCACAATCTAATAGGGAAAGATGACATATAAAAAAAAAAGCTGAAAAAGGTGAGAGGAAAAGGATATTCTGCCAAAGGCATGATGAATTCCTGCAGCCAGGTAGTAAATGATAATATGGTTGCCCTGGACCCACTCCTTAAATGGATGATCTGGAAGTCTTCAATACCCACCTTCCACCCTTTCCAACCAAAGGGCAGTAGACAGTCCCTTCCCTTAAGGAGCTTATCTATGTATCTATGCATCTATGTATGTATGTATGTATCCATCTTTCTATGAAAGTCTTACATTTTAACTCAAATAAACATCTTCCCAAGTGCTAAATGGGGGAAGGGTGGCTACATGGGAAATTATCTGAAGAAGATCTGGGAGTTTTAGTGGACTTTGAGGTTAACATGAATCAACGGTATGATATGGCTATCCATTCCCTGCCACCCAAAGCCAGTGTAATGTTAGATTGCATTAAGAGTGGCATAGTGTCTAAGACTAGGAAGGTAATAGGATAATAGTTTTTCTGCTCTCTGCTTTAATCAGACCACATTTGGAATACCTTGTTCATTTCTCAGTAATTTTTGGAAAGGTGCCGATAAACTGGAGACTGTCCAGAGGAAGGCAATCAGGATTGAAAAGGACCTCAGGATCATGCCATAGGAGGACCAAGTGAAGAAACTGCGGATGTTTAGTTTGATGAATAAAAGACTTAGTTGTCTTCAAGAGTTGAAAGACTGCAACATGAGAAAGGGACTAAATTTGTTTAACTTGGTTCCGGAGGGTATATCAATGGGTGAAAGTTTGCAGAGAGACAGATGTAGAGGTGATGGAAATAAAATAGTTCCGGCAATAAGAGCTGTCCAAAAATGGAATGGCCTACCTCACAGGAGGGAAGGGTCTTCAGACAAAGACAGAATGAGGAATTGTCAGGCATGTTATATAGTGGATGCTTCTTCAGGAGCAAGCTGGACCAGAGCACCTCAGATTTCTTTTCTAACTCAAAGATTCTGTGATGGCAAAACTTTTAGAGTGGGAAATTCATTACCAGGCCTGAATCTGACCATGTCCACAGAAGTATGGGTACAAAGTCTTGGCTAGTTACTAGACAGATGTTATATGCTTGCACCCTGAGCAATTATAGAAAATTATTATTTATTGTTTATAGGAGATGTTGTCACTTTAAGGGAGAAATCTGAGCTGTGTCTGCCATATGCTCTGAGATGTTATAAAAAATGACAGGTGTCAGGCACAGAAAAAGCAAAGACAATGTCTAGAGCCTGGTCTTCATGTGTTGTGGATGTTAAAAATGAAAAATCTTTACTGTTGTAGTGAATGTATGCTTGAGGGAGATGAATAATCACTTGGGGGTATGGAGAAGGCTGAGCATATTTAATTCCAGTCCCCAAATACAGATTAAGAAAGGGTGAAAAAATTTCTACCTACATAGAAATTATAAGAGGTAATGGCCAAAGTGATCATTAAAGATGCAGCAGACTATAGGACACATTCACTGGAGCTGTGTCGTGGCCCCACTTTTCTTGACCAAGATACTGGAATGTTTGCCATTTCCTTCTCCAACTCACTTTACAGATGAGGAACTGAGTCAAACAGGGTTAAGTAACTTGCCCAGGGTCACATAGCTAGTAAATATCTATGGCTAGATTTGAGCTCATGAAGATGTTTCCTGATTTCAAGCCTAGTGTTTTATCCACTGTGCCACATAGCTGCCCGATTGCTGTAGCAGCTATAGTAGTAACAGAGCTAACACAGCACTTTTAGTTTTGTGAATTTTGCAAACATATTTGCAAATATCTTATTTGATCTTCATAATAACCCCATGAAACAGGCGATATTATCATTCCCATTTTACAGATGGGGAAACTGAGGCTGAGAAAAGTTAACTGACTTGTCCAAGACCATACAGCTAGGATGTTTCCAAGGCAGGATTAGAACTCAAATCCTCTCAGATGCAACTCTAATAAAAGTCTGTTAATTGACATAGCTGCATTTCTTTGGCTTCTCCACTCTTCAGAGGAACCTTATGATAAACTATTGATAAACCATGGCAACTATGGTGCTTTGAAAAGTAGTACCTAGTTGCTCAAAATTAGCAAAATTGATTAGAAAAGATGACAAGTCAGTAAATAAATAAGGAAATTGGCATAAAGCAACTTTGGGGTGTGGGAAAGGTCATAGGGCACAGGGATCATAGCTCACATCTAGTCCAACACCTTCCTTCATTTTATAGTTGAGCAGACTGAGTCCTAAGGACTTAAAGTGATTTGCCCAAGAGCACACTTACTAAGAAAGGAAGAATTTGAAATTGAGTCCTCTGACTCTAAATCCAGTGCTTCATTTTTGGACCTTCTGAGCTTTTAAAAATTAAACATAATCTTTTCTGATGAAACAAGAATCCCTCTTTTGTCTCCCACCTCTCCTCCCTGTCCCTGCCCCAAAGAAAAGAAAGAGAAAACTCTTTTAAAAGCATGCAGAGATAAGCAAAACAAATTCCAGAATTGACAGTGCCCAAACAATATGTTTCAGTCTTCACCCTGAGTCCACCAGACTGTCAGGAGGTAGACAGCATGTTTCATCTTCAGTTCTTTGGATTGTGGTTGGATATTGAGTAGATGAAAATTCTAAGTCTTTCAAAACTATTTGTCTTTCCAATGTTGTCATTGTATAAATTGATCTCCTAGTTCTGCTCACTTCATGCTGCATGAGTTCAAGGGTTTCTCTGTCTCCATCCTTTTGTTAATTTCTTAGGGCACAGCAGTATTCATTATATTCATACACCATGTTTTGTCCAGCCACTTCTCGACTGATGGGCCAAATGTACACCTATAATAAAGTAAAAGTTAAGGGTTTTGTACATGTTGAGTTTGAAGCCCAGTGGGACATCCGAGTGTAGATTTTAGAGTTACAGGCAGAAGGTTGAATCTATGAGAGTGAGATTTGAAAGTGAGGGAATGAAAGGATGGGAGAAAAGAAGAGTGAAAGATGAAGCTTTGGGGAAACATCCATAGTTAAAGACAGGAGGAAGAGAGTAAACTGAGTCAGGCTGCAAATGAGAACGTCAACTAGAGCTGTCAATTTTGAAAAAAGAAAAGTTCCTTTCTGTCCCAAACCTCGCAGCAGTTACCCAATAGAGCAGGGGCTATTCAGTTTTCGTGCCTTATGCGGTACAGGCATTCTCTAAATCGAGTGATTTACCCTTACACTCCAAACGCAGCAAGCAGAGGTTACTCAGCTGATCCCTCTCCTCAAATTTCCCACATCTCCTTTCTCTGCAATGAAAGAGCGGGAAAGAGGAGGAGGAGGTGGCAAAGGGTTGCACAGATAGAGATTTTTTAATCTGGGAAGAAACAATAGCGTTCCACATTTCCAAGGGGCTTGTCGTTTCCCGGAGTGACACAAACAGGCCCCTTCCCCCACCTGACCCCTACCTAATTGCTAGGCTGAAAGAGAGCAAGGGGGAGCTGGAGGTGGGACTGAATTTCTCTTCTTTCCACTTAGGCTAACAATGACATTCCCCATGCTACTAGAGAAGGTAGCACTGCCCTGGGACTCGGGAGCAGACTGAAGGGAGGTCCAGGCATTGGAAGGGAACCACTTTGCCCTCCTCTTCCCGGCTTCTCTTCTGGCGATCAGTAAGGAGACATGAATGCAGAAGCGCGGGAGGAGGACGCCGGGTCCAGTTTGTTGCTGGAGGACATCCAAAGACGGCTTCGGAACGCTTTCCGCAGCCCCATCTCACACCAGGACGTCCCATCGCTGTCATGGGAGCCTGGGAAGCAGCAACAGGAACCGCAGCAGTCCTGGGAACGCTCTGGGAGGCGAACCACTGCCGTGCAGGAAGAGCTGCGCAGGGCGCACATAGACACCGCCATTGCTTGGTTGCGTGCAGAACTGGTGAGCCCTGCCAAGATGGCCTGGGCTAGAGACTTTCGCCTCTCGCCTTCCTTCTAGTTGTCCCCGCGCTTTCCTGTTTTCTTTCTCTTCCTCTTGCCTCCCTAATCTCGCCTCTTCTTTCTTCTCTTAACTTTTACTTTATTATATGTGTACATTTGGCTCTGAGAGAGAGCTCTTGGGAGGCATGAGGGAAACATTCATTTAACAGGTTAACATTCCAAAGAACCTCCAGTCATTTTCCCTCACCCACTCTTCCATCTGTCATCTTTGAAAGGAAAAATGGTAGAAAGATTCACAAGTACTACCTGGGTAATTGGTTATATTCCTGACAGGTTGCGAGTTCTCTAGTCATACATTATAAAGAATCATAGGTTTAGAGCTGAAAGGGAACGTAGACATGGAATTCACTCCTTAGGACACTGAGGACATCAAAGAAATTGTGCCTTGCCTGAGGTCTCACCGGGTACAAATGGGGCAGAACCAGGATTTGAACCAAAGCAGGGTTGGGGAACCTGCAGTCTCGAAGCCTCAGACGGCCCTCTGGGTCCTCAAGGGTGGTGTCAGGCCTTGAGGCTGCAGGTTCCCCAACCCTGAACCAGGGTCTTCTGATTTTTACCACACCATGTGTGGTTTGGTTTGTCTTTTGCCTTTACTTTTGGTAATGATTAATTCTGGCTGAAAGACCCAGATTCAAATGACAGATAAACTTCAGTATTACCCCTAGTATTTCCACAATATAGATTCAAATCCCACATTTGATACTTATTACCTGGGTGAACTTGGGTGTCACAACCTTCTTAAGCCCAAGTTTCCTCATGTGTTAAAAGGACTGGATGGCCTTTAGGGTTCTTTCCAGCTCTCAATCTATGATCGATCCTGTGAAGGAATTGGAGACTGGCCAGCTAGTGATGATTGTGACTGGCCCATCTGCACACTGAAGACCTTGAATCACATTTATCTTCTTTCTTTTCTTTTAGAGTAATATTTTGGAAAATTGAAAATGATTTAAAGACATATGGCTATTTCCCTAATCTTCAGTGGCAACATTCACTCCCCTTTTCATAGCTTAGTAATGGAGATAAAATATTTAACAAGTAGATCAAGTATTTCAGATTTACCTTTTGGTCCAAATTAGAGTACAGAAAGATACCAGAACATCCTTGCTGAAGCTCAAAGAGAAATATTGAATGGTCTGAATGCCTAGCTAGTAGTCTCTATCTCTCTCTCTGTCTCTCTTTCTCTCAATCCCTCCCTACCTATTACCTCATAGACATTCTGTATATACCTAGGTAAGCTGTCTTTCCAGACAGAAAATACATTCTTTAATGTAGGTACCTACATTAAAGTGTAGGTACCTACTAAGTGCTAGCAGCCAGAGATATAAAGACAAAAATGAAATATTTTGGACTATTAGCACTCAGTAGATGCTTCATAAATGCTTAATTGAGTGATAATGGGGAATTCTATTTAGCAAAATGGTGCTTTTCTCCATTAAATTACATGGTATTACAAGCTTCAGAATTTAAGTTTCTTCATCAGCCTATTTCAAAACACTTTCTAGGCTTTATCTTTTTTGTGCAATAGGGAGGGCAAATGGCACAGTGGAAAGAATGCTGGATTGGGAGTCAGAGAGCTAGGGTTTGTATCCTAGTTCTGTTGACTTCTATAGCCTTGGATACATCACTTGATGTCTCTGAGCTTTAGTCTCCAAAGGTGAAAAATTAGGGAGTTGGACTAGAGAACATCTGCGATTCCTTCCAGCACTGAGTCTATGATCTTATGAACTTCAGAGCTATTATTATGATTAGCTGTGTCCAAAATCACAGCAGCAAACTTTATTTAGAGAACAGGTTTTCTTTGTGGATCTCTGAGCAATTAAGAAAGCAGAGAGACATTTTTGACTAGGAAACAAATGATTGTCTCAGGAGAAACAAACTATCTAGAAATTTACACCATTGCCAGTTTTTATGGGCAGTGCCTACCATGCAGTCAGTATAGGTAACTGATGCTATGGAAATAGGCTTTGTTTGGCCTCATGGGAAGGTGGGTTGGATGTCAACTCATTCACTGGAACATTTGCAAGATTAACTTGCTATTTGCAAATAAACTTATTCTGGGAGTGATTTCCCAGCCATTGGGTTATTTAGAACTTTTGCTTTGGTTCTTATTTCTTACCTTTGGAACATTTTCTGAGCAGGACATATGGCTGAATAGAGGCTTGGTTTCAGTGATATGGTACTCCCTCTATGGTTTAGATTTTAGCTCATCCAATACCTTTGCATCCTTCATGACTCTTAATCACATTTCCTCATACATTCTCCATGGAGGATCTGCCCAACAAGATAGCGCCTCTCCTTTCCTTTTACTATCTCAATTGTCTCAGTGTGCCACTTGGGTTCTCTGTTGTCATGTATTTTCACATGTCCAGCTTGTTTCTTCCAGTAATACATATCCCCAATAATGTTTTCTTCATTTCTTCTCATGTGCAAGTCATGGTTGCCAACATGCTTATGGTTACCATATGTTGTCCTTTGGTTTATTTGTCATTTTAACTCTTTGATGACATTCCATGGCCTGCAGCCATATAGCATCAGTGGGAGGACATTGGTGTTGAAAACAAGAGCTTTTTATAGCAATAAACAATTTTGGGATCAATGAAAAAAACTGATTATTTCTCTGTCTTGACTTCCTAATAAGTTCTGGGCTCTGCTCTTTATCTGCATCAATACTCTATAAATATGTACTGCTTTACCAATTTAATGGGATGCTTACCCACTGGGGATATAAATGGGTTAAAACTAAACTATTGCAATCTTGTCACTAGCACTTTGCAAATAATAGGTATTCAATAAGTGTTTGTTGAATAAATGATTAAACACCTCTCCTTGAAAGATTTAAAAGATAGAGACTAATAGCTAAAATAGATTTTGCAAATTACTTGTAGATTTTTTCAATGTCTATTCTAATTTAAAAATCAGTATTAAAATCCATTTGTTGGATTTTGCTTTTTGGATCATCTTTCTTAAGTAATTCAGTACCTGAGTAACAGTTTTCTTTTGTATCTTTACCCTTGCCTTCATAATACATATGTTGTATATGAGGGGGACATGTTGTATTGAAGGGACAGTAGGTATGTTGATATTCCTCTCAAACACCTAGGACTTCTAGTTCATAGGATCACAAGAGCTAGAAGAGATCCTAAAAGCTGTGGAGTTCAATGCTTTCATTGTACAGATGAGGCTACTGAGGCAGAAAATTTGTGACTTGCCCATGCTCTCATAGCTAGTGATTGTCTGGGATGGAATGTGAACTCAGGTCATCTTGACTTCAAACCCAGCACTTTATCCAACATGACACCCAGCTACCTCTCAGCCTCCTCACCTCCCATGAACTATGTCTTTACTCATAAGGGTTCTTATAAGTATGTCTCACCAATCATCCATATCAATGTGAGTTCTATCTTCCTGAACTATGAAATTCTTTTTGTCTTATTATAGTCACCTATTCTGCCATCTTTCCTTGTGCCTACTGTGACCTTCTGTCCCTTCATCCTTTGTTCTCACAATCTATCACACCTTCTGTGTCTTTGGCTTCATCTCTTCATAATCTTGATCTATAGTTCATCAGTTCAACTATACCTTGTCCTCCATCCTTGAATTATTTGCCTTTTACTCTTACTGCTATTCACATCCTTCTAGTCCTCAAACCTACCATATGCATTCTCTGTTTCTTTCTCTATGTTACTGGACACAACTGGAGGGAGGAGAGTCACACAACTATGCTGATTTGTGTCAAGCAATTTGATGTTATATAATCTCAATTTTTTCCATTACTGATGTATAAAAGTATTTTTATTCTTTCCTGATTCTCCATCTCAATGCTTGAAATAGTTATTTTAATGCAAATATGTTTCTACACATGTGTTTCAAATATACACATTTAGCTATAATCTTTCTCACGTCTCACATTACCACCTGTCTATTGGACTATGTCCTTCCCCATCTTGGATATCCTGTCAGAATATCAAACTCAACATGTCCAAAACATTTTCCTTCTCCCTCATTCTAAATCTGCCCATCTTCCAAACTTTCCTCTTACCTCTTCCAACACTACATCCTCCCAGAGACCTATGTTTATAGCCTCAGAATCTTCCTTGACTTTTCCTCTCCCTTACCACCCTCATACCTACCCCCCATTCAATCACTTGTCAAGTCTTGTCTTTCTTGCCTCCTAATCTGCAGTTTCTGTCCTAGTTCAGGGCTTTATCCTTTTCCATCTAGACTACTATAATTGGTCTCCTGGTTTCCAATTTTTCCTCCATCCAATTCCTTGGCTCTCCACACAGCTGCCACAAGGCATATAAGTCTGACCATGATGCTCCTGTTTTCAAAAGCCTTCACCAGTTTCTGTTGCCCTCAGGATAAAATATAACCAGATCAGCCTGGTATTTAAGACCATTTGCATTCTGACTCCCATCTACCTGCGCAGCTTTGTGTCATCTTACTTCTCTCGGTGCATTCTCAGTTCTGAACAAACTGGATGACTACATTCTCTGATTTGGGCATCACATTTCCTGGGTCTGCACGTTTGTAAATCATGCTGCTCTCTGAGGTTAAAACCAATTCCCTCTTGATCTTTCTTCTTAGAATCCATAGATTCCTTCGGGGTTCAAGACACCCTGTTAATGATCCCTCTCTCTGCATCTCTCTGCAAATTTCCTTGTAGCTGCTTATTTGTGTACCTGCTATCTCCATGTCCCAGTGGAAAGCTAGCTCTTTCAGGGCATGGAGTTTCTCTTTTGTATTTGTATAACTAATACCTACCTCATTGCTTTGTACTTAATAGGTGTTTAATACATGGTTTTTTTTTAAAAATAGGTGCCTAATACATAGTTATTTACAATAATAGCCTTTATTTAACACTTTAAGGTTTGCTAAGTGCTTTATGAATATTATTTCATTTTATGTTCTAAATAACCTTAGGAGGCAGGTGCCATTATTTTCCCAATTTTACAGATGGGGAACCAGAGGCAGACAGAGGTTAACTGACTTGCTACAGTCACATCGCTAATAAGTGTCTGATGCTGGCTTTGAATTCAGGTCTCCCTTAGTCTAGGCCCAGGGCTCTAACCACTGCACCATCTAGCTGCTCTATCTATCTATCTATCTAATCATCTAATCTATCTGCTTATCTATCTACCTATCTATCTATCTCTGTCTGTCTATATACCTGCTTATCTATCTATTTTTTTTTCTCTCTCTCTCTCTCTCTCTCTCTCTCTCTATTTTCTTGACTTATGGAACAAAAGCATTTCCATAACAGTATAATAAAAAAAAGATGATTGTATATGAAACTCCAAATTTATTATATACAATTTGTTATTCATTTTAAATATATACTACAGTTATCCCTTCCTCATTGTGACTTTCCCTGTCATGGTTTTGATATATCATGGGTCAGCATAAGAAATTAAATGGGAATTTTTGAGGAGTTTTGAGGAAGCCGCAGATGATACATGAAGGCCAGCAGACGACATAGAAAAAGTTTAGAAACTCAGAAATGCATAAAATACATGTCTGAAAAATTTTACCCTGATTTTCCAGATCTTCAGGGCACTGTACCCCTAATTCCAGCAATGTGGAAGGGATAACTATAAAATTATCATGTAAATTTCTTCTTATTTTGTTTTGTTCTTCCCCTTTCCCCCATCCTAGAGATGGTTACCATTAGACACAAACAGGTATATACATGTAAAATTATTCTGTACATCTATTTATCAGTTCTTTCTCTGGATGCAGATAGCGACTTTTTTTAATATATTCTTATTAGTTAATTTGGATGTTTATAATAGTCAAAATGACTTATTCACTCAAGTCATTCTTAAAACAATATTGCTGTTACTATATACAATATTCTCTTGGTTCTGCTCATTTTGCTCTT
>CM053580.1:490492936-490527466 GCA_028627135.1 Pseudochirops cupreus
TATATACATGTAAAATTATTCTGTACATCTATTTATCAGTTCTTTCTCTGGATGCAGATAGCGACTTTTTTTAATATATTCTTATTAGTTAATTTGGATGTTTATAATAGTCAAAATGACTTATTCACTCAAGTCATTCTTAAAACAATATTGCTGTTACTATATACAATATTCTCTTGGTTCTGCTCATTTTGCTCTTCATTATTTTGTGCAAGTCTTTCCATGTTTTTCTAAGATCATTGAGTTCATCATTTACTATAGCTGCCTCATATATTTAGATATAATACTATATCCTATGATGAGCTCTATCAATCTAGGTGCTCTGTCTTATCTGCACTTTGTGATTCACTCAGAATCTAATATAGTGCTCTATAAATAGTGCTTCATAAATGTTTACTGAATTGAATCAAGTGGGATTCTAGCAGGACTAGGGCAGATAGGTGGCACAATGGATAGAGTGCTGGGCCTGAGGCCAGGAAGAACTGAGCTCATATCCAGGCTTAAACACTTACTAGTGTGTGCCAGGGATAGGACTTGAGCTAATAATAATTGCTAGCATAGAATTTTAAGGTTTACAAAATGCTTTTCATGCATTTGATCCTCACAACAACTCTGACAAGGTAATGCTACTGTTATTCCAATTTTCCTTACAACAATGGAGTTTATTATAATGATAGCAGCAGGTGCTAGTCTTCTAATTTTACAGTTGAGAAACTGAGGCAAACAGAGTTTAAGTGACTTGCCCAGGGTTATACAGCTAGTGTCTGAAGCTGAATTTTAACTTGGAGGTACCCAACTCTAGGCTTAGTCTTCTATCTATTGTGCCATCTAGTTGTAGGGTCCCTTGTATGTGTGTGTTTGTATGAGTTTAAATATCTATAAATATGCTTCTTTTTAAATTACATTTTACATTTATTTTTAGTTTACATCATTTATTTCCACAAGATTTTGAGTTACAAATTTTCTCCCTGTCTTTCCCCTACCCGCCACCCCAAAACAGCGATCCCACTGTATACCTCCTCCCCAAATCTGCTCGCTCCTATGTCCTCCCCTATCCCTCCTCTAACTTTCTGGTAGGGCAAGATGGATCTCCCTACTCCAGTGCCTCTATATCTTATTTCCCAGTTGCATGTAAATGATAATAATAATAACAATAATATATTTTTTAAACATTTGATTTTAAAACTTTAAATTCCAGATTCTTTTCCTTCTTCCCTCATCACCCATCCTTACCTGGGAAGATAAGCAATTCAATATAGGTTGTACATGTGTAGTTATGCAAAACATTTCCGTAGTGGATATATTGTGAAGGATTGATTATATTTTCCTCCATTCTATCCTGCCCCCGACTTGTTCTATTCTCTACTTTGTCCTTGTCCCTTTTCAAAAGTGTGTGCTTCTAATTACCTTCCTCCCCCCTACCTGCACTCCCCTCCATCATCCTCCCTCTCATCCCCTTCCCCCCTACTCTCCTACAGGACAAGATACCCAATTTAGAGTGTATGTCATTCCCTCCCTGTTGGGAGCCTGCTTAATGTCCAGCATTAAGCATGGCTGAAGATGTGAATAAATGAAGTGGCCAGACCATGTGGGTAGTTCAAGGAAGAACCATGAATTCCATTTATTGATGCTTAGAACAAAGTTTTTAAAGATCTAAATGACAAGGATTAGAGTATCCTTATCTCAATCATATCCTGGAATATTATTACTAATAGAATAGTCTGCCATACCTGGGAAGTAGCTTGGATAAGACAAGGCTTGTTATCAAGGACCCAGGAAGTCATGGGGAAGGTCAGTTGTCTTTTATCAAAATGTATCTTACAGGACAAAGGATGCTCCCTGACAGCAGGCCACAATCTCAAAGACATATGCATAGAAACTAGTCTCAAAGACATCTGCATAGAAGCCGGATCCCCGGGAATCAAGCATTTTGACTTAAAATAGTCTTCAGCATACTATGATAAGGAACATGTCCTTTTTGGTGCCTGAAGTTTGGGAGTAAAGGTCTTGATGTCGGGATATCAGACAGAAGTCCTTTTAAGTGTGCCCCTGAGGTTCTTTTCTGGGGAGCCAGCCTTTGCAAGCTGCCTCACCTTGAAAGGAATTAGGGTACATAATTAAGGTCTCTTATTTGAGTCCTGGATCAGGCCTATTTGGCTCCCCACACCTCCCTAAGCCAAATTCAATGAGAGTAAGGTTGACCCATTCCCTTTTGCCTTCCTGTTCTTCCCCTCCATTGTAACAGTCATCTCTTGCCTCTTCTATATGAGATGATTAACCCCATTCTGTCTCTCCCCATCTTCTCTCATTATATTCTTCTCTCACCTCTCAATTTCACCTTTTAAATATTATCCCTTCCTATTCAATTGATCCTGTGCCCTTTGTCTATGTATACCTGTACACATATATACACACAGTCACATATGTATAAATATTCTTCTAAGGCTGCAGATGTCCAAGTGTTGCACAAGCAACCCCTGACAGTCCCCAAGACCCTTTCAGAGGGTTCATGAAGTCAAAATTATTTTCATAATAAAACATATACGTTATTTATCTATTAAAGTACTCCTCTTTCCAACTACATATCTGTGTTAACAGCAGATTTTCTTCATATATTTCAACCAAAACAACAGATGGAATGCAGAAGCAGATATAAGAATCCAGCTGTCTTCTATTAAGCTAGACATTACAAGAGATCTGCAGAAATATGTAAAATAGTGTCACTTTTCTCACTATAGTTTATTTTGGTGGGGAAATATAGCTACTTTTCATAAAAATGTTATTTATTTTAACATGTAATTCATTTATTATTGTTAGTAAAATGAATTAATATATAAACATTTAAAAATTTTATCAGTTTTAATTTCTAATATGGTAAATATTGATATATGTGACCCACATAAACAGAAGCTCTTTGGGGTGCTTGATAATTTTTAAGATTGTAAAAGAATTCTGAGACCAAAAAGTTTGAGAACTACTAACTACTCTAAGGTATAGTTTACTGAATAGTAGGAACTACTTACATTCCCACAGGCTCAAAGTAACAAGTATTTTGAAACTTGTATGGACCCACAATTATCTAACATGGATATTGCCTCCTCTGTGCAAATGGCAACCCATTCAGACCATCTCATTCCATGAGGTCCTTGTACATAACCTTTCCCAAGTCCTCCAGAGAATATTCACCTTGTGTTCAAGAGTTCTTTCTTGAAGCCTTTTAAAATTTCACTGTTAATACACAAAAACTAGGCTTCCTATCTGTTAGTCATGGCTTTTTCTACATGGCTGGATCTCTTCCTTTCCTGTAGTCTGTACACATGTATACATGACAATGCCTTTTACATTACTTCTTGCACGATGATGATGATGATGATGGTGATAGCTAGTTAGTTAACTGTACTCCAATCTTTACGAATTATTTTTAAACAAATTTATCTCTTGGTTTCATGATTGGCTTCCTATAGCACTGCAACAACAACAGTAACAATGGTAATGATGATGATAGTGGTAGTGGTGGTAGTAATAGCTTGTCTTTATATAGTGCATTAAATTTAACAAAGCACTTTACAAATATTATATCATTTGAACCTAACAACAGCACTGGAAGGAGGTCCTATTATAAACCCTCATTTTACAGATGAAGAAATGGATAACTATTGTTTGTAATATGGTGTGTTCTTCTTATGCCCACACTGTATCTTTCTAGAGTTTGAATGTTCGGGTAACCTCCAGACATGTATCTTCTGGCCCTATAAGAATGGATGAATTTATATTTGGACACATGACATTGTATGAAAATGATTTTCCATGCATAAAAACTCATTACTAACAATTTTGCTCATCAGTTACTTTTGCTTTAATTTCACTATCACTTTGGAAGTGATTCATATGGATCATGCATCATAAATTCAGAGCTGGAAGAGAATTCTGAGGTCATTTAGTTTAAACCCCTCACTTTATAGATGGGGAAATAAAAGGCTTAGAGCAGCGGTTCTCAACCTGTGGGTCACAACCCCTTTGGGGGTCAAACGACCCTTTCACAGGGGTCACCTAAGACCATGGGAACACATATTTCCGATGGTCTTAGGAACTGAGACACTGCTCCTCTATCTGTCTCCAGGCGGGTCTGCCCACATGCAGATACGCCCATATATGAGTATTAAAGAGTCGTGGGATTAGGAAGGTTGAGAACCACTGGCTTAGAGAGGGGTTATGGAGAAAGAAGGTGAGAAAGAGAGAGAGAGAGACAGAGAGAGAGAGAGATTAAAGAGAGAGATTAACTGAAGGTCACACAAATAGTAAATGACAGAAGTAAGCTTGAACCCAAATCCTTTGATTTCAAATCCAAATATTCTTTCCACTGCACCACTTTTGGTTGATGTAGAAAGTTCATTTTATAGCCAAGTAAGAAAGATGTAACTAAACAGCAAAGAGAACAGCCAATTTACCACCCATTTAATTTTTCTTCCTTACAAACTCCTTATTCATCTTGTACCGCTATTCTTCTTCATGGTTATCTTCAGTTAATAAAATCCCTCTTGTGTATTTTTCCCCTCCTAGTTGGAGATGCACTTCCAGAACTGGCAGCTCACCAGAACTTTGGTGGATTTAAACTTGGAAATGCAGCGACTGAAGACTGAAAATGAACTGTCCACAACTTCTGAATGTCCAACTCTGGGAAAGATCACTGTGAGCTCAGAATAATAAAGTATATGTCAGGAGACATAAAGCCCAAAGAAAATATGTTTTCCACAAATAATTCTGACAAAAACAACATGAACAAGATGCACAAACATCCCAGCTAAATTCTGTAGAAGAAGATAACGAGGTGTGATGGGAAAATGAAAGGAAAAAGAAAATCAATAGTCAATGTGGAGAAAATTCTGAAAGGTTTTGAAAGGTTCCATGGGAAATAGAGAAAAAGAGAATGTGGTCTGTGTATGGGACTGCTTTGACATCCTTCCCCAAGCATCCCCTACTGGTTTCATTTATCTTTTGCTAATTTAGCTGTCCAAGGTCATCTCATCCAGTGGTGTCCCTTGTAGTTGGTTATTCATCACTTCACATTTTAGAGAGTCAAACTATTTCCTTGGATGAATGAAAAACATTTAAAATACGTATTTAAAACATTGCATCCTTTTCTATTATTGCAGAACTTTTCTTTTCCATTAAAAAAAAAGATGTAATAGTTTTAAATTTGAGAAATCAATAGAAGTCTGTAAGCCTAAGCACCTCTTTCTATTAAAAAAAGTTACACGTATAAATAAACAAAAACTCCGCTTAGAATATGTGTAGCTCTAGCACTGACTGTATTAAAAATAGTGTCTTAGGGTCATGGAAAACAGATCTGGTTCACTTCTCTGTCCTTCCTCCTTCCTTCCCTTTCTCTCCTTCCCCTTTCCTTCCTCTCTCCTACTTTCCTGCCTGCCTGTCTCCCCCCCTTCTTTTCTCCAACTCTAAGTATTATGCCTGGGTAAAGATTGGTAGTCACCACAACTAGGTTAAATTAGTAACTGTGTCTTCAGTTACAGATGCCCAAATCACAGAATTTTAGATATGGAAGGGACCACAGAGCCCATCTAAACAAAACCATGCCCGCCAAACAATCTGTGGTATAACAAATCTGGCCAATGGTCATCTAGCCTCTAGCTTCCAGTGAGGGAAAACCCACTCCCTCCCAAGGCAGTCCCTTTTGCTTTTGGACAGTTCTAGTTGTTAGTCATTTTTTCTCATGATAGTTTAAAGTGGACTCTTTGCAACTTCTATCCATTTCTCTTGGAAGAGCAAGTGGATGTGGGTTTGAATTCAAGTTCTGCAACTACCTGGGTGACCTTTGGCAGGTCACTTAATCTTCTGGGGCCTGGCTTTTCTTTTATCTACTATAAAATGAGAAGTTAGACTAGGAGGCTTCTAAGACCTTAATCCAGCTCTCAATCAACGATTTTTATAATTCTAAATCTAATCCATCTTCCACGAGATAGTCTCTGGGGTCTTCTCCCAGATGACTAGAACTATCATCTTTCTCTATTTAATAATAATAGCTCAAATGCAGACAGTGTTTTCAGTCTACAAAGCTCCTTCCTCATCACAACCCAGTTATGTGATGTGATCATCACCATCGTACAGAAGAGGAAAGAGTTTTAGAGATATTAAGTGACTTGTCCATCATTAGAAGCTAGCAGCTAATTTGAATTTGAACTCAGGTCCTCATAACTCCAGGGCTGATGCTCCATCCACCATGCCACCCCCTTTTAATGTTAAAAGTTGTGTTATTTCTTAATAAATGTAGTATTTTCGGTGTGCTCTATATCTCAAGATCTATTTAAGCCTCACAAAAACGTATTGTGAACAAGGTATTGTATAATCCCTATTCTGACAAGTAAACAGGCTTTGGTAGTTACATAGTTTGCTCTGGGTCACACAACTAGTGTGGCAAGATTCGCATCCAGGTTCAAGTTCAGCACTCTATCCACAGGGCTAGCAGTTTTTTCACCTGTATAATGGATGCATTACTATGTGCTATTTGCCCATGGCAACTGGTTTCTAAGAATAAGATAGTGGATCAAATTCCAACTGATGGATTACTTGGCTCGGTAGAGGCACAAAGTGGATGAGAACCTGTCCTAGTCTGCCAATTACTTTATGACCTTTGGCTTGAAGAAATTCATTGTCGTTCTTTAGACAAACTGAGATCTTTCTCAAGATGGATCCTAATTCAAAGAATAGACTATAAACCTCTGTCCCCCAGTTTCTAGCACCTCTTCCTTATTAAAACAATTGATATAGTTTCCAAGAAATGATTCTCTGTAAAAGGTGTAGCTTCTTTCCCAACAGTTGGTTGCTTTGCTGCCAACATGTATAGATCTTTGTGATTAGAACACATGAGAGGTGATCAGTTTTGTGGATGTATAAATAATTAATGTTAAGTAATTCAGATCTACAGTTTGACTTTGTTGATGCTATGTTGTATTTCCACTCTGGTATGGAAAAAAGTCATTAAAATAGTTTCATTAAAGCCTTTTAAAAATATTACAGTCATCTCTGTGTATGCCCTGCTCCTCCCTCCCCCATTATACTGTCCCATATAGCAAAGAATAACAGTGAAGGAGGAAAAAAAAAATCCCTACAATGACTGCCTTAGATGAGAATGTATCCAACATTCTGCACTTGTGGTCCCTAGACTCTTTACTGATAGGATGAATGTAAGATGGAGGTATGGTGTATGATCTGTTCTTTGGGACCATTCTTGATTTATGAATGAGAGGATTTTTAAAAAGGATGCCTCATATTGAATTTTCCTATAATTCTGGTAGAGGAAGTTTTTTTTTTATGCTCTTCCTTTGTTTGGGAATGACCTATTTTAGGTCTACTGTATGTTGTGAGCCAAGCAACATGAAAATATGATGGAAGCTTTTTCTTCAGAGCATTTTAAGTTTTTGATCTGTATTCTACCAGTAAGTGAATTTTGTAGTGAATGATATTCTCTTTAACTCTAGTAACAGAAAAATGAATTTCTTTTCATTTAAAAAAATTCTTGTAAATGGTTTTCATCTGTTTAGTGTTAATATCGGTGATCTTAGAGGTAGAATGTGGAGAGGCAGCAGGGAAATTAAATGATGTATTTTCAACTGTTAACTTTTTCTGCTTTGAGCTGCCTTTTAAATAAACTAGAGAAACAATGTAACTTCTTAAAGAAGTGGGAGATAAAAGGAACCAAGCCATTGCCATCTGGGGACTAGGGAGAGTGAGGAAAGGGAAAGCCATTGTAATCAAAATGATGCCCTGTGGGCAGTTAGTCCTTCAGAAAAAAAGAAGAAAGTATTTAAAATGATGGTGGACACAGAGAGCCACAAGAGGGTATCAAGCAGTTTAGTGAGAAAAGTAGTAGGGTGTTTAGATTTCTAAGAAGATGCATTCTCTTTCAACTCTTTAATTAGAGGTGGGAGGCACAGGAAGACATCAACTGTAGCAGAGAAATTCCGGTCTGTGTGTTTCCTGCTATATAACAGCACTTTTTGCAATAGCTGACAGTGGTTGTGAAAGAGATGAAAGTTCCTTCCAGCTCTAAAAACTGGAGTTGTGGTCAAGAAAAGAATTAAGTTTAAATAAACCAGAACATACACCTCTACTTTCCTTAGCATAAACTACCTACTTTTTGGTTTTGGGTCAAGACCTATGATTTCAGTGATTCGGGGAACTCTTGGTGAAGCAACATTGCTTATTAGTGTAAATTAGCAATTGGCCTGTTACTTACTGTTGTAGAAAGTTGCCTAGGTCCCTAAAAGATTAATTGACTTGCCCAGGTTCACACAATCAGTGGGAGTCAGAGATGGAACTCGAACCTAGGTTTTTGTTTTTGTTTTTTGTGTTTTGGCTCCAAGGTTGTCTCTCTAAACCCTAAGCCATGTGGCCTCTTATACCTAACAAATAAACCAACGAATAAACAAACGAGTGAATGATATTTAAATATCACTTTAAGGTTTGCAAAATACTTCCCAGATTTCATCTCATTTGATTTTCACAATAACTCTGTGAGACAAGCACGGCTTCCAACATCTGGATTGCCATTTTATAGATATAACGTGGTAAAGGTGCGCTGCAAGACTCTGGCCCCATCAGAAAGATTAGGCATGATTCTAGGGGCTAATCCTGGAAGGCCAATTTCTCTTTTTGGTTTATTACACCCTTCTGAAGTAACTGTGAGAAAATCTCTAAATATAGCTAAGGTTTAGCTCATGTCTAGGTTTCCCCAAATGTGAATAACAGGATCCCAGCACTCAAGAAGTAATACATATAGGTAGGACAGCTTTTATTATAGTTGACTGAAGACACAATAAGTCTATAGCAGCCCATAAACAGATAAACACATAAAACACTGAAACAGCCCATCAATTCCTTTCACAAGGGCACTAAAATTGGGGTTGCCTTTAAAGCAATTCTTTGACATTCTAGGTGATCCCTAGCTTTTCCACAAGGTTCTATACAGTCCCTCCTAGATCACTGTATCACCTGGGGTTTAGATTCCCCCTAGAAGATAAACATACTTTGGGGTTGCTAAGTTGTCTACTTTCTATCAAACTTCCACTGTATGAATAACTTGCTGGCCAAGAAGATTGCTGCTCAGGAACTATATGACCAATTCTTTTCTTTCTTGAAGGGGCATGTTGTTTCAAGAAGTCATCTTTCCTTGTAAGGTTTAGTATTTGAATTTTTGATCTTGGAAATCTCAAACTGGAAAATACTGAACTTGAGATTACTCAAATAAGCCCTGTCTAGGAAATCCTTTTTTTTTCTTTTTTTCCTAGAGAGATGGCCAGATTCTAGAATCATACTCCCTAGTGAGCTAAAATTCTTACTTCTTTGTTGAAGTCCAGGAAACCATGTCAATGAGCTCCGTTCCCAAGCCAATTTCATGAATACATAACATTTAGGTATCACTTTAAGGTTTGCAAAGTTCTTTCCAGATATCATTATTATTTCATGTGTTTCATAACAACCCTGGGAGGTAGGGAGAATTTTAAGTATTATTATTATTATAATTTTACAGGCATAATATTTGTTGCAGCATTCCTCCTGTGTGGTTTTAAGGAAGCCCACATTTAAGCTTCTTTCATGTGTTTAATGCAGGAAAATCTCTTGATGCCCTGGGTGCTGTCATCCCTTTGGCTGAGAAAGTCCATTCAGTGTCTTTCCTCTGAGGCCACAGACAAGCACATTCTTCTCCCATGTACCTCTGCCCCAAGGCAGCTGTTTCCATTTCCTCATGAGGAGAGACTATGCATGGGCATGTAAATCTTCTCTCTTGAATATGACAGCTCTGAAGCATGGTGTTATGTTGCCCAATGTGAAAAGAAAGTTCAAGAGAGATATCATTTTATAAGCCTTGGTTAAAAATTCGTTCTCCTGTCAACCAATCACCAAGAAGTAACCCTAGTCACAGGGAACAAAGGAGGATTGTTGTGGACTCTCACTCAAGAGCCAATGCATGTCGTGCTCACACTTTCTGCCACCCCAAAGGGGCTCATATTATATAATCCTATCAAGTTGAATGCAGAACTTCATTAATTGATCTCAGATTCCTCTCAATTAACCCACCTTACACTGATGAATAAAGGACCAGACTGATCAAATCAATTGACCAGGGTCACACAGGTAGTATGTAGCACAATCAGGATTTGAACCCAGGCTGCCCTCAAATCAGGCGCAACTTGATCAGACTCTTGGATTTTTCCAATCAACATTTTAGACTTTTCCATAAGATAGCAAGATTTCTATCAGATTGCAAATTTCTATCTGATTGATATTTCTATCAGATTTTGAAGGACAAAGATTTTTTACTTGTTTATCTTTTCTGTGATTTGTACCCTATATTTTTTTCTCTTTAGTATGCAGAGTTAAGGGTAAAATAGAAGAGCCCACATTTTGGGGGATGGGGTTTCTTCAGCACTTTCCATGCAGGGATGTTTTGATAAATGTTTAATAATCAGCTCTCTGAAAATGCACAATATATTTTAACGTTTAATCTGCATTACTAACATTTTCTCCACCATTTCCTTAAGTGTAGACAATCAACAAAAAACAATAAATCAAGCCTGATTTGCAAGTTTGCTGATTTCTGAGGTGTAAATGCTCACATTGAGAATTTAATAATTGATTGGCCCTAGTAAACCCTTTCTTCCATATATAGAAAGTTGATACTATAACTACAGTAAGTTTTCCTTGATGCAAAACACTTGCCTCCCACCCAGGTCCAGTTGTTTTTTATGTGACTGCAAATTCATATGCACATAGTATTTCATAAGTTTATCACAAATTTGCTCACCATGCCCCCATTCCATATGGTTCTTATCTTCTTCCCAAATTGTGTGAACCAAAGGAAAACACTCTTAAATTATAGTTTAGAATGTATTTATTGCACGAAATCAGAATTAACCAGATTTAGTGTTAAAATTCTGAGTAGCTATTCAGGGAATAAGTAAAAAGGCTGTCTTTTCCAATGCGCAGCAGCTGTCTGCCATTGAGAGGTGGGCTCATGACATCACTGAATCGCTGTGCCCAGTAGATTCATGGACAGATGGTATCAACCTGTCACATTTATTACCGCAACTAAAATCGTCTGAACTGCCCTGACCTTTTATTCTCAGCCTTTAGCACCTTCCAGATGAATGAGAATGCTTTTGTTAGAGCATTCATTGGTCCCCAAACATTGCCAAATCTTAAGGAGAATGACTAGCATTTATACAAAATACCTTACAACTATTATCTTATTTAGTTCTTAAAACTACCTTGTGTGGTTGGTACTATTATTACCCCCATTTTCCAAATGAGGAAACTGAGTCATGAATTGATTTACCCAGGGTCACAAAGCTTGTAAGTATCTGAGTTAAGAATTGAACTCAGGTTCTTGAATTCAAGTCTCTTGTCTATTTCAGTTTTCATAAGCCTAGGGTCCCACAAACTCAAAACTGCAACCTTACCATCCATGCCATGGCTAAGAAAATATTTCCCATCCAGGCAGCTGAGGTAGTAGCCTCCCCACTGGTTTCTAGGCAGTGAACTCTAATCCATGGATCCACAGGAAAGCAGTACAGGCAAGAAAAACAGAATTCTCCTAACAGACATGCAATATGACCTCTATTATGGCATGCAACACTCTCCATGTGGTCTTTTTTTTTTTTTTTGCTTTTTTGGAGGGGGTAGGGCAGGACAATTGAGGTTAAATGACTTGCTCAAGGTCATATGGCTAGTAAGTGTTAAGTGTCTGAAGTGGGATTTGAACTGAGGTCCCCCAGACTCCAGGGCTGGTGCTCTATTCACTGTGCCACCTAATGGCCACACGAGTAGCCATGTGATCTTACTACAGAGTTCCTCCCTGGTCTAGTTTCCTGGCATGCTGTATAGATATGCCACTCTGGTCTGGTACCATTAAGTAGATGGATTCTTTGGATTTTTGTTTTAACCCACAGTATGGGGGCAGGGAATCCCTTTTTCATAATGGAATTTGGTTCTTGACTCATGTGGACCAGGGTCCATCCCTGTGGAAGCTTGATCTCCTAAAGAGGAGGTAGACTTTTCTTAAACTCTCTGGCTCACTATGCACTCACTTGAGAGTAGATTTTTGAGGAAAACCTCTAAAAAAAAGCTTAGCTTTGGTTCATGTCTAGTGTCTTCCCAAAAGGCATGAGCAGGGATCAACTCTAGAAAAGTTACTCAAGGTACAAAACATTAGATACCAGGAACAGGGCAGGTATTTAATTATTTCCATCACCACAGAAGAAATGATTGAAACAAAAGACTCACAAATGTTTTTGCTGTTGTTTGCCATTTCAGATTCTCCAGAACTCCATTTTTTGGGGGGTTTCCTTGGCAAAGATACTAGAGTAGTTTGCTATTTCCATCTCCAACTTGCTTTACAGGTGAGAAAACTGAGGCAAACAGGGTTAAGTGACTTTCTTGGGTTCATGAAGCTAATAAGTGCCTGAGGTCAGATTTGAACTCATGAAGATGAGTTCTCCTGACTCCAAGGCCTGAGTTTTATTCACTGTGCCACCTAGCTGCCCCAGCACTCATAAGTATACATTGACAAACAACTAAAACATGAAACCAATCACTCCTACTACACTTCTCTGGGAGGTAAGCAAGACTGAGAATTTAAGTATGCAAGAAAAAATGTAACTATTTTGGGGTGTAAAAGAGATTCTTGTTCATGTATAGATGTGAAGAAAGGGATCATAGGATCACAGAATTAGGGCTAGAAGGAACCTTCGAAGTCACCTAGGCAATTTTTCTTATTTTATAGAAATAATTTGTCCAAGGTGAGTGGTAGAGTCTGAACTGAGATCCTGATTCCAAATACAGTATTGTTTCTAGTGCAGCCACCTTCTTAGTATCTTCCAATTTTTACATTCCCTGATTGTATGCAATGTGAAGGAGAGGTCAGAGGATAGTACAGATGAAGAATGACCAAGTGATGCAGGGACCCAGGAGTAACAATTTGGTGCTCCTGGATTTTCTCCTGTTGTCTCTTTGGTGTGTATGGGCTTGGGGTTCCTCTCCCTTTTTTTTCTCCCCTACCACCCTATCCTTAGGAAGGCAACCAGAAGCATGTGATAAGAGCTCTAGGTAATTTTCTGGTAACTTCATAAAAAGAAAGAAACAGAACCTGTAATGATGATATTAAGGCAGGATGCCAGGTTACTAATTGCTTCTATCAAGGAACTTCAACAGCTGAGAGTTGTTATGGGCATGGAGGAAGCAATGATGATTGAGATTTTTAAGAGGGTTTTTAAATTAAAGGCTTAAGGATCAGTTAGCCAGGTGCATGGGCTCTAAATGCTAATGATTTGACAATGTACTCAGTGAACTTCTAAAGAAATGAAAGAGTTGGTATCTGGACAGGAAACCTTGGAACCACTAGGAGAGAAGGCATCTGAAGCCTGGAGCTGGTTCAGAGTGGAGCCACAAGGATGCTTGATCATTGGACCTTGGGAAATATTGGAGTCCTCATGAACTATGTTTTAGTTGTGATGCTTTTAATTAATCTCTTACATGAATCCTGTTTCTGGCCCTGTGTGATCTTGACCTTTGTAGTCAATATCCATAAAGCCAAGGGAATTCTATTACAGGACAAAAAAAAAAATGAATTCAAGTAGAAATGAGGTAGAAATTTGGGGCTAATGGTAAAGACCAAATGCCATAAGGGGAAAAAAATCCCTTTTCATCTTCCCCCTTATCCATAAGGGGAAAAAAATCCTTTATCATCTTCCCCAGGTAGAGTCCTGGCTTGGAAGAAATAAGATATCCTATGATGTTTTGAGACATTAGTGCATTGGGAAATCATGTAACCCTAAACATAAAGGGTGATAAAGTGGTGTGTACCTCTCTACCAGGAAGCTACAACTGGGTAAGTATTGATGGTAGATAGTCGACCCTGAAATAGGAGGGGTCTGATTTGATGCTGAACTCTTCTGTTTATATTGCAGACTTAGTGTGGTAGGAGACATAGGTAGGTAGAATCAATATGCCAGTGGCAAGGTGATCCTTGGGTTACCCTGTTTATAATACTCTACAATTTTTATAATTATTTATATAATTATATCATAATTATGATTCATCTAATGATCATTTATATAACTTATAAGTGATAATAATTATAATTTATAAGCCAATAATTTATACAGTTGTATAATTATATTTTATAAATCATAATATTTATTATCCATTATAATAATTCTCTACATAGAATTTGGGATGTGGGCTGATGTGGCCAGTTTTGGACATTTAATTCAATGACAAAACACAGAATCATAGATTTAGAGCTAGAAGGAACTTTAGAGGCCATTGAATCCACCTTAATTTCTTTGAACTTCGGTTTCCTTATCTATAAAATGGAAAGGTTAGATTAGATGGTCTCTCAGTTCTCTCCAAATGCTAAATTTGCAAATAAATATATGAATAATATTTTATTAAGTACTTACTATGTGCCAAACACTGTGTTAAACACTGGCAAAAATGGTAAGGCAAAGACAGTCCTTTCTCTCAAGGACCTTACATTTTAATGGGGGAAAACAATATTGGGAGGGAGGAGAAAGTGGTGGCCTGGGAGGGGCACTTGGATCTACAAAATTATAGGGATGGTGAGTGGGGATGTGTGGAAGTACATTGACACCCACTTCCAGGAGCAGTGGCAGAATTGATTTGATAATTTCCAGAACTGGAGATGGGCTGGGTAGATGGGACTAAAGAGAGAAGAGGATTAGGGTATAGTGACAAAAGTAAAGTATGACTAGGGATTGCAGGAAATTATGGACCAGCAGAGGCAGTCACAATCAGCAGAGTGGGATCCCAGGGCAAACATTCTAGAAGGGAAAGGGTTAAACTTTAAGGGTTTGTATTTCCACTGGACTACAGAATAGGGAATGAAGTGCAGCTTGACTGGGGCTGGCTTTGGTTTTAAGAGCCTCTTCTTTCAATTTAATTAGCACTTATTAAGTACCTGTTATATACCTGACACTGCACTAGGTGAGGGCAAAATGGTCTCCTCTTCAAGGAGCTTACAGATTCAACTGGAGGGAAATAACTTGTACACAGAAGATACTTACTAGAGGAATAAGGAAATTAGCCCAGAAAATTTCTTTAGACTAGGTAGCCATAGGGAAGAGGCAGGAAACACATACTCTTAAAGGATTAAGATTTGTAAGAGGTAGTTAGCAAAGGGCAGAGATGGGGTAGTTCCCCTACCATTACATGAGAAGTCTGATTGCTCAAACAATCGCCTGCTTGTTTTCTTACTACCCCACGATGTCGTGACATCAACTAGAAGACATTCAGAAGCTGTCTAGTCCCATCTGCTAATTCTACAAACAGAGAAACTGAGACTCAGGAAGATTAAGTGATGTCCAATGTGTGACTTAAACTCAAAACATGTCCTAAACAGAATTCATTATATTTCCCTTCAAACTGTCCCTTCTTCATAACTTCCCTATTTATGTCAAGGGCCCTATTATTCTTCCACTCACCCAAGTATGTAACATTGGAGGCGTCACTGACTCCTCACACTCCCTCACCTCACATATCAGATTAGTTGCCAAGTATTGCAGATTCTTCATCCGTTATATCTCTTCAGAATGGGACTCCTCCTTTTTTCCTTTCCTTTCTTTTTTTGATTTTTAAAATTTTTAATTTGTGGAATAAAACAAGCATTTCCATAACATAGTACAATAAAAAGATGACCGCCATGAAACTTCAAATCTACTATGTACAACTTGCTATTCCTTTCAAATATCCAACAAAATTATCATGTAAATTTCTTTTTTTCCTTTTTTCCCCTTCCCTTCCTCCTTGTCCTAGAGATAGGGTACCATTAGACACAAATAGGTATATATAGGTAAAATTATTCTATACATACTTCTATTTATCTGTTCTTTCTCTGGATGCAGATAGAATATTTCTTCATGTGTCCTTTATAGTTAATATAAATATTTACAATAGTCAAAATAACTTATCCACTCAAAGTCATTCTTAAAACAATATTGCTGTTACTGTATACAATATTCTCTTGGTTCTGCTCATAGCAAAACTTGCTCTTCATTATTTCATCCAAGTCTTTCCACGTTTTTCTAAAATCATTGAGCTCATCATTTCTTATAGCACAGTAGTATTCCATCCCAATCACGTAGCTCAACTTGTTTCCTTTTTCCATCTACACAACCATTCCCCTCATTTAGCCCCTCATCATTTCTTGCCTGTTTTTTTTGCAGTGGTCCAAATTGGTTTCCTTGAATCTAATGTTTCCCCTCTCCAATTCTCCTCCACATAGATGCCAAATTGATATTCTTGGGGTAGCTAGGTGGTGCAGTGAGTAGAGCACCAGCCATGGAGTCAGGGAGGAACTGAGTTCAAACCTGCCTCAGACATTTAACACTTACTAGCCATGTGACCTTGGGCAAGTCACTTAACCCCAACTGCCCTGCCCTCCCCCCTCCAAAAAGCAAAAAAAAATTTATATTCTTAACACAGTGACATGACTATGTCACTCCCTTGCTTAAACAGGCCCAATGACTTTTTATTTCTTCCAGTACAATAATAATATTCTGTTGATTCTGCTGTTAGATAAATCAGAATAGACTGTGTAAACTCAGAGCATAACTTACTGTACGTAGGTGTGTGTTTCAAAATAATATTTAAAGTAATTAAAATTTAAAAGTAATTAAAAAGTAGTAAGTCCCCAGAAGGGTTTCTTATTTTATGAACACAAAAGAATCATATGTAATAATAACAGCTAACATGTATAGAGCTTACTGGGTTAAGTAAACTCTTTGTGATTATTTTATCATTTAATCCTCACAACAACCCTGGGAGGTCCTTGTTATTATTATCCACATTTTACTGAACAGGAAAAAGGCAAACAGAGGCTAAGTGACTTGCCTAGGGTCACACAATTAATAAACGTCTGAGGGCAAATGTGAACTCTGGTCTTCCTAACTCCAGACTTAGCACGTTATCCACGGTGCCCCTAGCTGCCCCTGAATGATGATAAAACAGGAGCTACTTTGTTTGGCAACAGCCTACCTATGTTCCAATCAACGTTCCATTTCCTGCCTGGAATACACCTACTAACCTGGAATACATCCCCTCCTCACCTTCAGCCCAGAATATCTGGCTTCCTTCATGGTTCAGTTCAGGTGCCATCTGCTAAAGAAGATTATTCTGATCCCCAAGATTACTAGTACCCTTTTTCGTCAGACATCAGTTTGTATTTATAAGCTAGGCAGCTAATTGGGCAGCTAATTCTGCAAATAGTACCAACCAGATCTGGAGATCAGAAAAACTGAATTCAAATACTACTTCAGATATTTATAAATGGTGTGTCCTTGGACAAATCATTTAACCTCCCAGCCTCAGTTTTGTCATTTGTGAAATGAAGGCTTAATGGCCTCTAAGGTCCATTCCTACTCTAACTCTAGGACTATGATCTTTTGCATATATTTTGGATTTGATGTTTAATGTACATAATTTCCCCCATTAGAATGCAAAGTCCACTGTTTAGTTTGTCTTTTTCTCCCCAGTGTCTTAAGTAGGTAGTTGAATGCTTTTGGTTGTTGTTTCAGGGACAAATTTATGTTAAGTGAACAACAGAGGGGCTGTGATCCTTGTAAGTATATGTTCAGGATGACACTACAAAAACCTCAGGATGTGACCATCAGGGCAAGGCAAATACCACAGTCCCTTGAACCTTTGCACTCCCTCTGATTTACTCTTTGCTCTGTGAAATCCCTGCCCCAAACATGCTGTCGTGGGTTCCTGACTTCTATCCTTGTCTAAGATCATGTGCTGACTCTGTGCCAAAATATATGCTCTGAAATGCACCCTCAGAAGCACTGCTTCACTTTAGTGTTCAAGGACACTTAGGTTTGTTGCTCCTTATTCCTCGTCACACATACCAACACCATGTCTACTTTCTGACATGTGAAAATAGTCCCTGCAAAAGTATAAACACATGTTCCTCCTTCCAGGCTCTTCTGCAACAGTACCAACACCTCTCCCCACTTCAGTCTTGCAGTGTTTCATTCTTCTGAAATCTTGCTTTTGAATGGGGGTAGATTTGTGGCAGCATAGTCATTGTCACCAACACAGAAGGCCACCCTCATCATTATGGACCATCTACTCATCATTATGGACCATCTACTCTTCCTTCCCCCCTCCCCAAATTTATCCCGTGGTTTCATGAGTTAGATTCCTCAAAGTATCACGAAAGGCTTGGTACTTTCCAAATGATTTGATCCCCATTGGGTGAACTGAGATATTGGTGGATTGGTGATTAGGACAAATTTCAAGAGGCCCTCTTGAAGAAGCTAGAAGGATAATTTCTCCTTACAAAAGCATATCAATCCATTGGATATCAGTCCAATTTCACACACTAACCACTGAAGTAAACAAGTTCTGTGTTCCTACAAGCCCCATGTACAATGAAATTATTTGCAATATTTATTCATAATAGACTTTGTGCATGAAAGTGAGCGGTACATTCATTTCTCTGGGGCATTTCAGTTCACCTACAGAGACACTCTGTCTCTGCTTCGTAGCTGTTTCAGGGGCACATTGGCTACATGTTTTAATGCAAAGGAACAGGACCTACAAGTGTGAACTGAGGCCATATTGCAAACTTTGGAATGACTGTGGAAAGAAACTAAAACAAGGGAAATGCTGTAGAAGAAGGACCAAGAGATCAGTCCTGGTGATACCATACTCTTCTTCCATGTGTGTGCCTTCCTTGGCCCTAGAGGATTAATACCTAAGACCACTAGTCAACATTCATTATTTAAACTTCGTCTTTGGATCTAGGGCTACTGAGTTTCTTGGAAATATATCTAGTATTCCATATTTTCTGTCTGAAACCTGAATTCCTAAAGACCTCACAGGCCGCCAGGAATGTTAAATGAGATAATATTTGTAAAACATCTAGCACAAGTCCTGGCACACAGTAGGTGCTGTATAAATGCTTGTTTCCCTTCTTCGTTTTCCTTCAACCTTGACTTATAGGACTAATACAAACTACAACAATTACTAGACCAGAGTCTCCCAACTCAAATTCAATTCAGAAACACTTACTAAGTGGCCTGCTTCATGCAAAGCCCTGGGTTTAGGATTTGAGAACACAAGGACAAGATGAAAAGCAGCTCCTACCCTCAAGAAGCTCACATTTTGCTGGAGGGAAACAACATTCTGAAAAGTAAATGCAAAAGAGATTAAAAAATAGATACAAAGGAGTTGTAGATGGTTAGAGGAGATACTACTAATAACTGAGTGGGCAGAACAGGCTTTTTATAGGTGGTGACAAGAGCTGATTCTGGAAGAGAGCTAGGGATTCCAAGAAGAGCTAAAGAAGGGGTGGGGAGGTACGGGGGTGGGGGTGTGTGTGTGTGTGTGTGTGTGTGTGTGTGTGTGTGTGAGAGAGAGAGAGAGAGAGAGAGAGCTAGGGATTCCAAGAAGAGCTAAAGAAGGGGGTGTGTGTGTGTGAAAGACTTCTGGGAGGGAAAGTAACATATGAGAAGGGTGGGTAGAAAGTGGTCAGGACATAATAATATTACCTACCTCCCAGGGTTGTGCGAGGATCAAATGATATAACAAGCTCCTAACCGTCTGTGGATATAAATCATGCAGAATTCAGAGGAGAGAAAATGGCCACAAGGACGACAACAGGAACAGCTGGTCCCAGGGAGTCTAGAGAAGTTGGCCTTGGACTTAGGACTGCCCTTGTGCCTGGCTCTCTCATTCATTGTAGATCTTTCTGACTTTCTGACACTTTACTGCCTCTTCATCTGCTTTGCTGCTGGCCTTGTTCAGAAATCAGACTGTGAGGCTCTCAGGTCCTTATTCTGATCAGTAATACCTAGCTACCTACACCTTAACACTGACAGCTAAGCAATCTCCCGTCACCCTTGGATATCTGTCTGTAGTTATTTTTCACATCCAATCTGTAACCAGGAGAAAATGTCACATTTGCACTTCAGGGAAAAAAGAAAACCACTCAAAACTTTGTTTTTATTTATTTTTTTTCCAGTAGAAAGTTCTACAATCTAGTAAAGGACTGAATAATATCAGCTTTCACCCTAGGGACTACCTCCACATCTTTAGTGGCTGGGAACACTGGAATTTAAGGGCATAATAGTTTAGCACATGGGGCCTACTTCATACTTGGCCCCCTAAAAAGCTAACCCGGATGTTAGGTATTTGTTGGGTTAGCCATTCCCTCAAAAATCATAACTAATGAGCTATAAACGATGTGTTTCCTTTCTACAATGACTGAAGGGCACATTTAAAGCAAGAGACTTTTAATCAAATAGCAAACTAAAATAAATGAAAAAAGGTTGACTATACATATGTGTGAGATGAAAGAGTTCAGAGTCTGAATCTAAGGTCAGAAAAGGTCTTTATTCTTTCTCATGAGAAAGGACTCTGCCCCTGTTGCCCACATGGTGGCAAGGAGAGAGCCAACAGGGCCAAGCCAGCTCATGGTTATATAATCTTCTAATGCAGAAACCCAACCCCCCCAACTGGCCTTCACTCTTATTGGTAAGGGGGCTGTACCACAACCTAAGCGCGGGAATCTCTCTGAGACAAAGGACCTGGAAACATGCGGGTGTCCAATGAAAGCAGTCTTAACCTTATTTGACATATCTTGTGCTGAGTTGGCTCTGGGGGAGGGTCTCCATTGCTCTAAGCCCCAGATTGCTTGCAGGTCAGGTGATCTAACCCCCTAGGCCTAGTGAATACTGAAGCCATTCTACATTTGATTTTTCAGAATGGGGAAACTTCACTATAAATTATCCCTCACACATACATGGCTATACTTTTCCATGAGTTCCATACCAATTGTGAGGGAGGGAACAGACAGAGAATACATATGATCAATACACATATGTGGTTGGGTATCCCATGTCTTTGATAATGATATCTGGTTGGTATGTCTTTAATTATACTGATGTTTCAGCAGAGTTGGGGGCTTCTGCTACTCTGGCCTGTGCCATGCCATTTTGTGCTTGATGTCTATCAGAAAAGAACAACAAAGGAAGTTCAGAATGCTTCTTGTTGCTCGAATGTTTCAAATGTGCTTTTAAAAGAAAAAAGTAAAGGACCCATCATTATCAAATAGGAGTCATTTAGATGGAAGTACAACTGACTCCTGAGGATTCCAGAGTCTCCCAGTAAATGAAATATTCCAGATTTCTAAGAACTTGCCCCCATTCTTACACTCCCTAAATACCTCTTGGTGTTGGGATCTGTTTGAATCTAATGGCAATGAAATATTCTACTGAGTAGCTAAAGAAAAATGAGGGTTAAGTAATTACCTAAAAGTCAACATGTCTAAAACTAAACTCATTTTCTTTCCTCTTAAACATTCCCTCCTCTTACTTTCTTTTCCCTCATACCAGAGAGGGCAGCACCATTCTCCCAGGCCCTCAGACTTGCAACCTGATTATGATCTATCTTCAGCTCTTCCCCCTCTGTGTTCAATCTGTTGTCAAGCCCTGTGGATTGAACACTGCCCCTTCCCTCCTCTGATACTGCCTCCCCTCTAGTGCAGGCCCCCATCACCTCATACCTGCATCACTGCAGTAGCTGCTGGTGGAGCTGCCGGCCTTGCGCCTCTCCCCACTCCAATCCATCCTCCATACAATCACTGAAGTGATTTTTCTAAAGCACAGCGTTCAACACATCACCCCCCTACTCAATAAACTCCAGTGGCTTCCTATCACCTCCAAGACCAAAAACAAAACACTTAAACAAAACAAAGGGCATTCAAAGCCCTTCCAACTCAGCCCCTCTCTGCCTTTCCAGTCTTTTCCTAGCTCGCTCCTTGCTACCTGTTCTTTGGTCCAGCACTGGCCTCCTGGCCATTCGATGGGCACAGCCCCCCATCTCTCGGCTCCAGGCATTTTTTCTGTCTCCCTAGACTGAAACATTCTCTCTTCTCATCTCCGCCTCCCGGCTTCCTTTAAGTTCCAACTAAAAATCTCATCTCCTAACTCATTTTTCAACTCCTCTTAATCCCAGTGCCGTCCATTTCTATTTATCCTGCATTGAGCTCGTTTGTACATTAGACTGTGAGCTTCTTGGGGGCCTGGCACAGAGTAATTAAATTAATAAATACTTAACAACTAAGGGTTATATCTATACCTTTAAAGCAGAAGTTGGTAAACTAGTGTTTGCTGTTGTTCAGTTGTGTCTGATTCTTTTTTTTTTTTTTGCTTTTTTGGAGGGGGGAGGGCATGGCAATTGAGGTTAAGTGACTTGCCCAAGGTCACATGGCTAGTAAGTGTTGTGTGTCTGAGGCTGGATTTGAACTCAGGTCCTCCTGACTCCAGGGCCGGTGCTCTATTCACGGTGCTACCTAGCTGCCGCATGTGTCTGATTCTTTATGACCCCACTTTGGGTTTTCTTGGCAAAGATACTGGGGTAGTTTGCCATTGAGGTAAATGGGGCTAAGTGACTTTCCCAGGGTTATACTGCTAGAAAGCATCCCATGACAGATTTGAAAAACAGTATTTCCAGACTCTAGGCTGGTACTCTATCCACTGTACCATTTAGATGCCCATAAACTAGTTTGTCAGTTCTTAAATTTTATATCTCCATGAGGTTTTAGCAAAAATTTAGAAATAGCTTTCTGTAGCTCCTATAGAAACTATTTTTAAAAGCAAGTCTAAGGGTGTGCTTACTGCCAAATTCCAGTAATACTGTACTTAATGTATCATGGATGGGCAATGGTAGTTGCCTTCCCCAAAATGTCCCTAAGTGTTGGTACTAAGTAGAGTTCCGCAGCAACACTGAAAAATGATAGCATGGCCAACTTTACATGTACATGGAGGTAGTGTGATCTGAGATGTATCCATTTTTTACTCAGGTTCCCCAAATTCTACTACTAGGCATTCATTTCTTTGTGTTAAACATTGCCCTTTGCGCTTAGTACTCTTTTAAAAATGCAACCTTCCTGACAGGGGTGATAGATTACGCTAATTCATGCTAAGGTATGAGGGGATCCGATAAGTCTCTGCCAAGAAGCAATATGATAGCACTGGGTTTCTGGTAAGAGGATGGGGAGGACATAAAGATGAAGGAATGAGTGAGCAGAAGCACAGAAAGGGGAGGTAGGTGGTGGCAGTGGCAAGGACAGACTATCTATTTCATCATTTTGCCCAGGTCTGGTTTTGCATCCATTCTGGACGTTAATGGACTGAATATCTTCAGATGAGTGAACTTAACCTTTCTTCTGTCTCAGTTACCTCATCAATAAGATAGGGGTAATGAATTTGTCTCCCTGAGAGTTTGTGAAAATTAATGAGTCACCTGAAAAACGCTTTTTTGCTCCTTTGAAGAAAGACCCAAGTATTTCCTTCATCTCTTTGATATTAATTTAAGGGAGAGATATGTAGTTGCTATCTTTCCTTACTCCTGAAAACAAAATCTTTTAATCAAGGACCCTTTTCCCATCATAGAATTTAAGATGAATAGATCAAATATAAGATCCTGTGTGATGTAAGTCCTGACCAAGAATCCTCTTTAACCCATTTCTGTTGCTACTTTTGTACACCTTACGAAAAGTGCAGTGCTGAAAGGTTTTGTAATTTGAAACATTTTCTCTTATCAAACAGCTCTGCTGATTTCTGCTGAATCAGTTCACAAAACACTACTTAGGACAGGAGGAAAAAAGATTCTTGTAAAGACCCCTCTGCTGTAGGGTATAGCTAGCTTCCCTCCTTCCTTGTCCCTCTTTTTTCAGCCAAATAGTTGTTTGTCCTTCATGTTTGGAAAGGACCAATGATATCATGGAGTGATGTCTGGATTTTCAAGTGAAGTGGATTTAAGTGAGGCAGAGTTGTGCAAAGTCATCAGCCTCACTCTCTCTTCCAGAGTCACTGAAATCCAGTGGGATGGCAAAGGTCAAGATGCCTGTCATGGTCATGGAGGTAGGCCAGCTAGTTAAATTGAAAAGAACTGATCGAATGCATTTAAATGACAGGTTACCTAAATTCAGCTGTTTGTGCAGGGCATGGTTTCCACCCATTTGTTTGGGAAACTTAAATTGCATAGAAATAGAAGGATTATAGATTTAGATTTGAGAAAGAACAGAGAAGACAGCTAGTCAAAGTCCTTTCACATACGGATGATGAAAGTGATACGTAGGCAAGTTAAGTAAATTGTTGTGGGTGTCACCGTTAGCAAATGACAAAGCCCACATCTGAATATTTCCAGTTCAATGCTTATTCCCCTGTCAAATGCAGAAAAATTGAGCTTGACTTCTGAGAAGAGAACAGAAAAGGGATTTACCCAGAAGAGTGCTTCTTTTCCTTGATTTTCAAATGGGCAAGCAGAGTTGCTGTTAATCATGATCTTGATGGTTGAGATTTTTCATTCTCTTAACTTCTACTCTTTTCATGACTCTACTAACCTGATCTTCATAAGGTTTTTTCGCCACTCTTATCATGATGTCTGTGCTATGAAAATAACACAAAAAACCTCACTGTGGGTGGTTTCCGAGGCATGTTGCTCCCTCCTAATGATACTGGAGGAGTGGGAATGTATTTTTGAATAGAGGAAGGATGTGAGCTTTGTGTAGTGGACAGAGCACAAGCGGGAATGGGTTCAGACACTGCCTCTGATGCTTACTACCTGGTTGACTGTGGACAAGTTACTTATTCTCTCTGGATTTGTTTCTTCAAAGGGGACTGCACTAGATGGCCTCTGAAGTCCCTTCCAGTTAAGTGCATTTTTCTAATGCATTTAAGGGCTCTGAGGATGGAGCTCTCCCAGATCCAGGAGATAGAAATTCCCTACGTGATGTGGGAGAAATTATTTCAGCTGTGATTCCCTTTCTCCTATAAACCTTAGAAAGAGTCTATTCAAGGTTGAAGATAGCACTCACCCCAAGACTTCCAGAAGACCCTTAAATGAAGCATCCTGAGAGTGAGAGTCTTTCTTAATATTAAAGAGAAGAGTATTTCCCTCAGTATCACCCTACTCTTCCTCCACCATCTGCCCTTGTTAAATCATTCTTCCTAGCAACTTTAAAGAGGTATTATGAAGATTAATAATCTTTGTAAAACTGTTTTAGACCTCCATCCAGAATAAAGGCTTTCTATAAATTAAAGGTATTATGTTCTCAACTATCCATTAAGGCCAACTTGCAGAGGGGTGGATAGTTCCATAAATATATGTGAAATCTGATTCCTGTGTATGTGAGGGTGGGCTTTCTTAATCTTTGGGAGACATAGTTCAGAGAATACTGGTGGGATGAACCTAACCTTCCCTATGTTCAAATTACTGTTCCTAATAAAATGTCCTCAAATAGTTTTCTTTATTAAAATGGACAGTTATCGTGAAGTGTAAGCCTACCAGTTCTGGTTGTTAAATCTATTTGCTAATTTATCTCAGTTCATAAGATGGATTTGAATGATGATGAACCCAAATCTGAGAGCTATTAATTCAAAGTGAACTGTAAAACTGTGGCTAAACAAGCTCTGCACTCTGATTTAGCAATATTACACAATGGCTTCTTAGAGATAACAGCGTAAAGGACAGATTAACCACAGGCAGCCTTGTTGCTGCAGACAGCGCCTTTAAAAGGCATTCAACAACTATTCAACCACAGCTATTTACTACAGTTGCTTATCAGGCTTATGGAGGCTTATTGTTTGTTCTTTTGTTGTTGTTGCTTTTTTTTAGAGGAAACTTACCTGCCAACCGTGTATTTAAAGACTGCCTGTCGCCATAGTACCTGGGTGCTTGGATACAAGGCTCTTTGAGAAAAGGCTAGTTTATGGAAATTAAGAAAGCCAGAACTTGTGCACAGTGATCTAAGTGGCCAGCTGACAGTAACTTAATTGGCACAGTAGATGAAATGAACTTCAAAATTTTTCATCCTGTGAAATCCTGTGAATCCCCTAGAGGATCTGCAGAAAATCCCATAGATCATAATATCCTGTCCTCCTGTTCCCCTCTCCTCTCTAATCCTAAAAGGTCTCACTCTGACAATATGATGGAAAAAGCTTGGAGCTGAAGCTTTTGGTGGGCTGAGAGGGGAAGATCATGGAAGTTTTCCTGAAAAGGGTAACACTGAATTAGAGATTAAAGGTTGGATGTGAATTCAACAGGTGAAGAGAGGGAGGTAGGGCTTTTGAGATATATGGAGCTGTGAGATTATTTGAAAGTGGAGAGTCAAGAAAGCACAGAGTAATATTAGCAGAGTGGTCTAGTTCATTTGGAGCAAAGGGAATTTGGGAAGGAGTGAATGAGTGAATGAAAAAAGAAAAACATTTACTAAGTGCTTACTATGTATGTGTCAGGTACTGAGATGTGTTGGGGACGCAAATATGAAAATGAAGCAATCCTTGATCTTAAGGAACTTATATTCTAATAAATGGTGAAAATGCAAATACGGAAATGATGGCCAGGAAAGATTGTGTCTGGTGAGTCAGAGGGATAGTAAGTTGATTCACAGTGCAACTGACTGACATGCCCTTTCCATGAACAATGGTGTTATAGTAATATTATTATTATTTTTTGCTTTTTTTTTAGAGGGGGGAAAGGAAGGGTAACTGGGGTTAAGTGACTTGCCCAAGGTCACATGGCTAGTCTTTGTGTTAAGTGTCTGAGGCTGGATTTGAACTCAGGTCCTCCTGACTCCAGGGCCAGGCTCTGTTCACTGCACCATCTAGCCGCCCATGGTAATATTATTTTGATTGCTGAGCCCAGAGCAAGAGGTGGAAATCTAGGAGTGTGGAAAGGGCCTGAATGGAAGCAGGGCAGGTGGCAAGATGATGAGGGCCAATAGCTATAGGGGATGTGAATTATGGACTAGTGTGAAGCGCACCAGATGTAGTGGTGTTGTTGAGCTTGCACCTACTATGGGAGGTCTTGAAGGTCACTCCTTGGAATTTGAACTTTAATTAACAAGTAACAGAATGCTGTTGAAGATTTTCGAACACTGGAATAAAATGATCAGATTTGTTTCAGTTCAATTCAGCAAGTAATTATTATATATCTATGTGAAAACCAGAATCCCTTCAAAAGTAATCCCCCTGCACTTGAGGCTTACTTTGGGTCAGAACTTATTAAAAGCCATATCTCACAAGCCCTCATCTAATATTTTCCTTTCACCAGAGCAAGCCAAAGAGAAGGGGAAAGTGATTATTTATTTAAAAAACTACTATGTGCGGCCAGAAGCGCGGGGAAGGGGAGGCGCTGTGATTTCCTGCTTCAACAGTGCTTGAAAGGAACCCGGCCAGAGCCGCCCTTGGCCACCTCTCCACCTTCACGTCCTCTAACCAACACTTCCTCCGTCCTACCGTGGAGCAGCAGCCGCCCGTTCAGCCGCCCCCGGCCGTCGTCGCAGCCGCCGTTGCAGCCTCCTCTGCCGCCGCCATGACCACCTTGAGCCCTCTCAGGTCCGGCAGGACCACCACCAGGCCTCGGAGGCCGCCATCAACCTGCAGATCAACCTGAAGCTCTACGCCTCCTTCGTCTACCGGGCCAAGTCCTACTACTTCCGCCGCGACAACGTGGCGCTCAAGAACTTTGCCAAGTACTTCCTGCACCAGTCGCACGAGGAGCGGGATTCCGCCGAGAAGCTGATGAAGCTGCAGAAGCAGCGCGGCGACCGGACGGACGCAATGGAGTGTGCTCTGCACTTGGAAGAAAATGTCAATCAGTCGTTACTGGAATTGCACAAGCTGGCAGCTGACAAGAATGACCCCCATTTATGTGATTTCATCCAAACCCACTACCTGGACGAACAGGTCAAGGCCCTCAAACAGCTGGGTGATGACGTAACCAACCTGCGCAAGATGGGGGCCCCCCCGATTCTGGCATGGCGGAATATCTTTTTCACAAGCACACCCTTGGAGACAGTGAAAACGAGAGCTAAGCCACACCTGGGAACTGTGGGCGTCACTCCCACTGTTTTTCAGTGCATGCATATTTTGGTTATCTGATCTTTCATAATCTGTACCAAAAAAACTACCAGCATTTATATCCCAATAAAGTGACTTGGTACTGATGAAAAAAAAAAACCCTACTATGTGCCAAGCACTGTGCTAAGCACTTTTCAGATATTATTTCATTTAATTAAACAAAAGAACAAAGCAAATAGCAAGGAAAAAACTATACCAAACATATAGAGGGTAGATATATTCTCTTATCTACGTTACCAGCAGGAGAGAGAATATGCCTCCCAAGCAACGTATTCTCCTAAGACAAGTCTATGTCCCAACTGGAACTTCTGTCTCCTTACAAAGACGCCACTTGCTGCTCTTCTACAGAGATGCTCATTTTATCTCCCGATCTACGGATGTTATTGCTCGGACTGCTACTATTAACTGTAAGTGGCTGCTGTTACTAGCTGGTTCTTTCCTGGCTTATTACTGGCACCTACTGTTTTTTTCACTTACTTGCAGCTGGCAGGAAGGTACATCTCTTTTGAATGCTTGACCCCTAACCCCCAGCTTCTTTTAGTTCTTTTGTGATTCAGACTCATAGAAAGACCCAGCCAACACAACTAAAAAGACTTTTAGGTCATATATGTCTTTTGTCCTGCTTTTTCTTTCCCAAAACAGCAATTCTCTGAACCCAATGTGCTTTTGAGGAATTACATCCTTTCAGCTTCCATCATGAACCAAGTTATTGAGTTAAGATTATACAAACTACCCATAGTGGTTTTACGTTAGCAAGGTTAATGAAAGGGTGGGGTGGAACTAGTGACATTTGTCCTGCACTTTTTTTTTTAGGTATATTCAAGTTTCTCTCTTTATATGTATGTGCCTAAGAAGGATCAATGTGGCAGTAATAGAAACTTCAGACTGTAGTAGAAAGAGAAGATAGAGAAGAAATATTCAAAGTTTATCATGATAGTCCAGGTGATAGGCCTACATTAGAGTGATGGTAAGAAAAATAAAAAGGAAGGAAACAGCTACAAGGAATGTTGCTGTTGATAGGACTTGGTAACTAATGCAATATGTGCTATTGAATTAAATCAAATAATGCTAAGATGTTCTACTACTCTGTGCAAGACACTGCTTGGCACTTGGGTAAAGAAGTAAAAAAATTATAAGATGTCTGCAATTTAGGAATTTATAGTCTACTGGAGAGTTAAGTCATATTTGCAAAGAAATAGAACACAGAATAAAATGTGATAGAGGCAAATGACAGATGCAAAATATTCCAGGAAAATCTTAAGGAGGAGAAATAACTTTCAGTTGTAGGAGTGGTGGTGCCAGAGAAGGCTTCATGCCAAGACTGGTACTTGAGCTTGCAGGAAGAGGAGATTTTTGATCAGGACGATGGTTTGACCAATGCAATGAACAATTGTTTTGGAAGCTGTTTAAAGGATAAATTATAGAGGAAATAGACTGAAGACAGGTAGGCCAGTTAGGAGGTCATTATAATAGTTCGAGAGAGGTGATAAGAATGTGAATTAGATTAGTGGCAGGATGTGTGGAGAGGAAGAGATGGATAGAAAAGATATCATGGGAATAGAACAGGATCTTGGCAACTGATTGGATGTGAGGGGTGAGAAATATGGAAGAGTCAGAGTTTACTCAGAGATTTTGAGCTTAGGTGAAATGAAAGATGGTGTCATAAAAAGAAATAGGGCAGTTGCAAAGAAGGGTGGGTTTTGGAAAGATGAATCATTTTTGACATGTCGAATTTGTCAGGGTAGTATAATATTTGAGTAAAAATGTCTAAGAGATATTGGAGATGTGGAAACAAAGCTCGGAGATTAAAACTGATCCAAGGTCTGATTGTCATCTACATAGAGTTTATAGTTGAAGCCATGCTAAAGAAGTAGAGATCAACAAAAGAAAGAGAATAGAGATAAGAGGGATTAGGACAGAGCCTTGGTGGATACATATGCAAGAGGTGGGAGAAAGAGCATGAGCCCGTAAAGGAAAACAAAGAGTCTTGGGTAGGAGAAAACTGTGTCCAGAGAAGGGAGTTGTCAGTGGTATCAAATGCTACAAAAAAATCAATTAGGTGAAGACTGAGAAATGACCATGGAATCTGGCAGTTAGGAAATCTCTTGGATGGAGCAGTTTTGTTAGATTTGAGGGATCAGGAACTAGATTGCAGGAAGTTGAAGAGAGAGTGGATGGTGGGCAGCTGGGTGGACGGAGTGCCAAGAATCAGGAAGAGTCATCTTCCTGAGTTCAAATCTGGTCTCATACACTTGCTAGCTGTGTGACCCCGGGCAAGTAACTTAATCCTGTTTGCCTCAGCTTCCCCATCTGTAAAATGAACTGGAGAAGGAAACGGCAAATTGCTCCAGTGTCTTTGCCAAGAAAGCCCTAAATGGGGTCATGAAAAGTTGGACATGACTGAGAGAACTGAACAACAACAACAAATTCCTCCCTTAATCCTACCTCTTAATCTCTTCATTCCTTTCCCTCCTGTTTCTCTGTTGAAGTGAAACGTATTTCTGTATTCTGTACTCAATTGCATGAGTGTTATATTTGTGTATATGTCTTCTTCCCTCCTTTGACCAATTCAGATGAGAGTGAGGCTCAAAGTTTCAACAGCTTCTCCCAACCCTTTGCCCTTGTTTGTGTAGGCTTCTACTTGTGTACCTTATGTGTTATAATTTTCCCCATCTTCCCTCTCCCTCCTCACCCCCTACCCTTCCAGTGCATTCCCTTTCCATTCTTTCTTTGAGACCATTGAAACATAATAGAATGATTCCCAGGCCTTCTAAGTTAACCTCTTTCTATGATCCCTCACTACACTAGGGTCTAAAGGGACATATAACATAATATTCCCATATTAGAATGTAAACAATTTCATCCTTTTTTAGTTTCTTAAGATGGCTTACTTTTATTTACTTTTTTTTGGCAAGGCAATTGAGTTAAATCACTTGCCCAAAGTCACATAGCTAATAAGTGTCAAGTGTCTAAGTCTTGATTTGAACTCAAGTACTTCTGACTCTAGGACTGCTGCTTTATCCACTATACCATATAGCTATCCCTGTATTTACTTTTTTATGTTTCTCTTGGTGCCTGTGTTGGCTCTTAAGAGTTTCTATACAGCTGTCTTTTCACCAGGAATCCTTGGAAGTCTTTTATTTCATTAAAAATCCAGTTATAGGGGGCAGCTAGGTGGCGCAGTGAATAGAGCACCAGCCCTGGAGTCAGGAGTACCTGAGTTCAAATCCAGCCTCAGGTACTTAACACTTACTAGCTATGTGACCTTGGGCATGTCACTTAACCCCAATTGCTCCGCCCTCCCTTCTCCAAAAAAGCAAAAAAAATTTTTTTTAAATCCATGTTATATTTCAAGCTCTCTGCTCCTTTTTAATGGTGGCTGCCAAATCATATAGTCCTGACTCTGACTTCTCAGTGCTTGAATTCTTTCTTTCTGGCTGCTTTCAGTATTTTTTCTTTGATCTGGAAACTCTGGAATTTGGTTTAATGTTTGAGGGGTTTTTATTTTGGGGTTTCTTTTAGGATATGACCAGTGAATTCTTTTTATTTCTACTTTGACCCCTAGTTCTTAAGAAATTTGAGCATTTTTTAAAATGACTACCTCTTTCTCTCTCTTTTTTTTTTTTGGTTACAATGTTTTTGGAGTCCAGTGTTTCTTAAATGATCTCTTCTTTATATGTTTTCCAGATCAGTCATTTTTTTAAAAAATGAGATATTTTATATGTTCCTCTACTTTTTCAGCTTTTTCTGGAGTACAGCTCAATTGTGTTTCTTCTTACTACTCTACCATCTTGGCTCCATTCCCCAATTCTTGTTAATTGATTGTATGTCTTTGCTTAAATATCTTTTTTTAAAAAACTGTTTCCTCTTGTTGGTCTAGTAAAAGAAAACACATTGGTAGGGGCTCATGAACTGTGGTTTGAGTGGATTAAGCACCTGAAACCTTGCGCAGTTTTCTGATGATGCACACTAGGTTGAGGGAGTGGCAGGTCAACAGAAAATTTTAATTAAATAAATTTTAATTACAAAAAATTAATATAGGAGATACTTGTGTTGTAGTAGGGAAGGAAAGAAGAATGAAAGAGTAAAGATCTGAGGGAGGGGGAGACAGAATGTTCGGTGAGGACAGATGCAGGTGTTCTTGATAGGAGATGTGCAAATCGAACTAAACCCACCAAATATATAGATGGAAGAGGATAGAATCAAAGACAAAAGTAGAAGGGTTAGCCTTGGCAAGAGGGCCATGCCATCCTCTGAAATCAGAGAGAAGGTGAAGACATAAAGGCATTCTAAGGTACGGAGAATCATGAATAGTCTCCATTTTCTAAGTTGATTAGGAGACAAGGTCATCTACAGAGAGGGATAACTCTTGGCAGTCAATGTAGGGACAGAGGAGGATAAGGAAGGGATGGAATTAATAAGCCTTACTGAGTTCTGCTGAATCTCTTGAAACCTTTGGAAGTTTGGCAGGCATTAAAAAACTGAAAAGAGTTGAAAGCGGACAATTCTGAGTCTCCTAAAGTGTTAATTTAGACCCACTTTGTGCCAGCTAGAATTGGGTCTACCCTTTTTCCTCTGATGCTGGACCTTACAAGCATCTTATTACTTTATTTTATTGAATGGGTAGACTTATCCTGGCCCACTCAGAGACAAATCAACCAAACTTAAGGGAGGGTGCCACATGAGTTCCTTAATTCATTTCTCCCATTTAATTCATCATGTTGTTGAATCAGAGAATTTAAAATTGGAAAGGACACGAGAGATCATCTAGTCCAACCGTGGTATAGAACAATGAATTAATTAGAAGCAAAAAGTTACTTAACATGAGACTCAGATTCCTCATCTTTAAAATAGGGGCCTCCTTATTGCCTTGAATAATTCAGAAGGTTGTTGTGAGGCTGAAATCATATAAAATACAGGAAAAGACCTGAATTGTATAGTTAAGGAAGCAAAGGCCCCAAAAGTTCAGTGACCTAGATAATATTATACAGCTAGTTAGTATCAGAGTAAGGTCTAAAATTCAGGTCTCGTGACCCCCAGTCTCCGGGCAGTCTCGTTATAACACAGTATGCAATTTAACAAGCCTCTGGGAGCTGGGATCCCCTTACTTTCCTTCTTTTATAGCTAAGCTAAAAAATTTCGGATTATGAACTATAAAGAGGGAAAGTTTAGGGGTTATTAACTAAACGAAAACAGCATGAACTATTACCTATACCCACTTTGCATAAGCATTTCTTATGACAAATCTGCTTTTAGTGGTGTGCAAAAGGGAAATGAAATTGTTCAGAATCTGTTTTTGTTTTCAGTAAAAGAGCTCATTTCAGAAAGAAATTGGCTTCATTAAATGAACATTAATCCTCTCTTCTCTGTAGGCCTGTCGTCTTAGGCATTATAGATATATTATAAATTCTTCTACCTTACTACTCTATTTTGAAGAATAACCCCAAAGGCACAATTTTCTAAATAATAATAATGGCAATAATTTAAAGTGCCCCATTGCCATGATGAAAAGTATTTTATCCTGTAGGATAATTTTTGCAAATGTGGCTTTATTTCCAGTGTGTTTAAACATATTACATAGTTCCCACATGAAAATTCAACCTTAATTTCCTTCCAATAGAGACCCTGCAATTCACTTGGCTTTGAGCAGTATTTATAATACATAAATGGAGACATCTTTGCAAATAAACTTTTTTAATTAAAAAAGCCATTTGCCTCATTGCTTCTGGAAGCAGGATAGGTGGCCTTGTGAGAAAGAAGTCCATATGCCCCTAAACCCCACAGCTGACAATACTGAATGTTATACAAGTGTTATATACTCAGTGGGAAAGAAATCTACCGTACAGTCTTTTTAAAAAGTGCTAGGTAGGTTGTGTTGGAAAATTGAATCTTGCCATCCCTGCCCCAGATAAACCCAATTTTGAGGAGGCCACACTTTCTGTGTCCACCCATTCCTCAGCACAAAGGATTTATAACCTAAGTGTCTCAATTGGGCATTCAGGAATTTTCTAGAGTCAGATACTAAATGGCAGTGGAATGTTTCCTGTAATGATAACCCTTCTCAGAGAAGCAGCCTCATCTTTAGGAAGATTCCGCGGGACTAAAGGACTAAGCCCAAGCCATACCCTGCCTCGATCCAGACGTTATGAATTGCTCAGACAGTACAAACCCAAAGTGAATGTGAAATACCTATTCAGCACTCCCACAACTCTCTGGGGAGTGTTTTCCACCTCCCAGGAAAGCATAAGAAGGAGTGATGGGTCACTTTTTCATGTTTAAAGTATTTGTCAAGGTTTACTCATGATTCTTTAGTATTTTAAGCATTTCTTCTGTGAAAAAGACAGATTTCCTATATCTGATATCTATTGTTTTGTATAGTGAATACCTCTCCAGAAGAGACACTGTTGATCCCTTTTGGGGAGAATCTAAACATGAGCCATGCCCCAGATTTATTTAAGAGATTTTCCCTGTAATTCGGGAACTGGGGCCTAATATCAGACAGAGAATACCTAGGAAAAAAAGGAAAATTTCCCCTTTTGGAGATCAGACTCCCGCATCGCCC
>CM053580.1:490527966-490550212 GCA_028627135.1 Pseudochirops cupreus
CCGACAGTATATACAATGTTCTACACCCCTAAACCCCTTCCCCCACCTCTGTAAAGAATGGGGAGAGATACATTCTTATATTTCTTCTTTGGGACCAAGCTTGGTCATAATAATTTTGGATCATTCTGTTTCAATTTTTTTTGTCCTTGCTCTTTCCACGTATTTTCTCATAGCCGCAATGTATATATTGTTTTCCTGGTTTTGTTTACTTCACTTTGCATCACATTTTATGTCTTCCCATGCTTTTCTGTATTCCCAGTGCCCATAATTTCTTACAGAACAACATTATTCTATTATATTTATGTATCACATCTTTTTACTGTTCCCCAATCAGTGGTTTATACTTTGCTTAAAAGTGCTGCTAAAAATTTTTCAAGTGTATATATGAGGTATTTTCTTTTATCATTGTCTTCCTTGAATTAAATGCCTATTAATTTCATCAGTTTCTTCTCTAAGTTCATTCTTTTTTGTTCCCTGCATGGACAAATAAACAAACTCTCCCCTCACCCCTGCCTGTTCCTCAAATAATATCCTTTCTATGTAACGAATAAATAATTGACATATTGGTTGTGTCCAAAACCATATCCTTGATTCTGCGTCCCTAGTTCACCACTTCTCTGCCAGGAGGTAGGGAGCATGCCTGCTTCATCATCAGATGAGCCACTGAACTGATCAGAGATCCACAGTCTTTGTAAGTTCTTTTCCTTTATGTTGTGCTTATTGAGCAAATTATTGCTCACTTTACTCTGCATTAGTTTACATGTTTCCCTAATTTTAACATTACCTCCATTTCTCAATTTATTTATTGATAAATATATTTGTGTAATAAATATATCTGTATCCATCACTCATATCATTCATCGCTGCATGATAATACATTTCCTTCAAACACTGACCCAAACTTTGTTCAGCCATTCTCCAATCGTTTCCAATTCATTGCAAAAGAAAAAAAGGAGTGCTATGAATATTTTTGTACATGTAGGTGCTCCTAATAGGTTTTCAAATAGCTAAATAACATAAGTCCACAAATGATAGTTATGAAAGAAATCAGTATTTTAAGCCTTAGGACTACATAATTGCATGCTATGTGCAGAGAAGAACCTGATGCCATATCGTAGCTGCGCTGCGTTCAGAACTCCTCTGCGTTTGCCTCGGACTTACATAAGTGAGCCAGTGGCCCCAAAATGTCCTTCACTAAAAGGATTTCCCTTTTTAGTTCACAAATCAAGTGCCTGTGACTCACCATCATCTTATCTTTAAAGGGTTTTTGTCTTCAGGGAAGAAAGTCTTGACTTTTCAAGGTATTCTTTGTAGGAGTAATTCAATAGCAATTGGACCTGACATTACTCTTTCTCCAGATAACCTAAGGAGTCCAAACACGGCTAGAGATTGACTGTCAAAGGGAATTGGGAAAGGAGATAGGGAAGCCTTCAGTTTCCTGTCACTTTCCCAAGACCTAACAAGGTCAGCAGAGATGGGAGGTTTGTTATTCTCTGGTGGTTCCCCAATAGATTATGTGGAATTAGTGTTCTCAGGCCCATTCTCAGGATTCATTTGTCAGTGTCACAAAAGGTGTGAGCTGAAATTCTGTGGAGTTAGAACTGAGGAGGAAGATGGAGACCTATCTGAAGAACAGAAGTGTACACATGTAGGGAGATACTGAAATTGTTTTGCTGCCTCATTCTGTGAATAGTGGTTTCTGCATTATGTAATAAGACATGCATTTCAAGTCAAAGGACCTGGGTCCAAATCTGGTCTTTGCCACTCAGGTCATTAATTAACTTCTATGGACTTCAGTTTCCTAGTCTGCAAAGAGGGGAGGGATGGGTCAGTTATATGATGTCTAAGGTCCTTTTCAGCTAGATAAACCGCAATGCCCTGATTCTCTTTTCAAAATTAACTGATCCAGCCTCTTTCTTTTATTAAAAAACATTAAAATTTATTTTGTCAAATACGTATTTCCATGTCAACTCTGTTGCGAAAGAAAACAGACACACACATACAAATAAGAAAAAATAAAGATTATAAAAAATATGGTTCACTCTGCACTCAGAGTACATCAGTTTTCTCTCTGGAGGAGAATAGCATTTTTCGTCATAGGTCCTTTGGAACTGTCTTGAATCAGTGTCATGATTAGAGCAGTTAAGTTTTTCACAGTTGGTGATCCATTTCCTAACAATTAGGGCTGTCCACAAATAGAAAAGACTGTTTAATGTGGTAAATTTCCACTCCTTGCAAGTCTTCATTAGAGCCTGGAAAACCACTTGTTGGGTATGTTATAGAGGAAATTCCTTTCAGACAAGGGTTGCAGTAGATGGCTGACCACTGATATCCCTTCCAACTCTAAGCTTCTGAAGTTTCTATGATTTTGTAATTCAATGAATAACTTAACTGCACAGCTCGCGGGTGGGGTAGGTAGGAGCCACAGGGTTTAAACAGTGTCAGGACTGGAAAGGACCTTAGAGATCACCTATTCCAATATATTCATTTTGCATGAGAAAGTGACTTGCTCAAAGCTATATAACTAGTGAGTGGTAGAGTCAAACCCAAGTCTCCTAATGCCATCTCCAGAGCACTTTCCTCTGTACCAATTTGCCCATTGGTACCACTCATTTAGTACCAATTTTTTCTTAGAGACTTAATCCAACAAACTACACCAATAAAAAAAAAATTCCCTGGTAGCAGAAATAGGACATCAACCAGTCAATCAACTAGCATTTGTTATGTGTCACCATATGCCAGGCATGGTGGAGTAGATGGAGAGTTGACTTTGCAGCTATTATATCCTAGGTTCAAGTGCCTCCTTTGCCATATCCTGGCTGTGTGAACCTGAAAAAGCAATTTAACCCATCACTGCTACTCAACTTTTTTTTTTTGGAGGGGGAAAGCACAGGATTTGAACTCAAGTCCTTTTGACTTCAGGCCTGGTGCTCCACTTACTGCCACCTAGCTGCCCCTCTAGTCAACTCTTTAAGAATACAAATTGCAGAGTTATATTGGTAGAGGATGTTTCCTGACTTGCAAGTTCCCTATACCCATAAAATTGCAGGTCTAATCCTTATTCCTATGATGTGGCAGGCACTGTGGTAAGCCCTGGTGACATAAAACAAAAGAAAAACAACCCCTGCCCTCAAAAAGCTTATATTTTAGAGGAAAAACATTGCCGTTTTTAAAAACAGCATCAGAAGCAATATTTGAACCAAGGTCATTAGTTTAATGGGCCTTCCAACTCTATACTTTATATACTGTGCCATGTAATCATACCCAAGGGAAGTTGAAAACTCTAGGTGTCATTTCCAAAGGGATTTGTGGCAAAACAGAGGGAAGACAAAAGTGCAAGAATGAACCCCATTTTTCTGTATGACCTTATGATGTTGTAAGAATAAAGAGTTTCTATGATAATGTTACATTTGTCAGCTGACAGTGTGACATAATGGAAAGAACACTGGATTTGGAGAAATAAGAAATGGGTCCCATCTCTGCCACTTAATGTATAACTTTGAACAAGTTATAGATCTCTCTCGACCTCAGTTTCCTCATCTATAAGATCCCCTGTCCTACTTACCTCATAAGGATGTTGGTAAGATAAAAGAAGATAATGAATGCCATGGATGTAAGCCATGATTCTTCTTAGTCCTTTTGGAATGCAGAAAAGTTCAGATAACTTCCATTAATTAAAAGCATAGTAATTGTCACACATAGGTGGTCAGGGACTATATTACTTATTTTTCATTTTTGAAAACAAAAGTCTCAGGAATACACAAATAGAAGAAAGCTATATAAAAAAGAAAAGGCATCTAGCTGAGATCAAGCTTTTTACAAATTTATTTATTTTTAACATTCATTTAAAAAATTTTGAATTCCAAATTTTCTCCTTCTTTCTCACTCCTCTCCACCTGAGAAGGTAAACAGTATATCAATTGTACATGTGAAATCATGTAAAATATTTCCATATTAGTCATGTTGCCAAAAAAAGCAAGAAAAATGAAGTGAGAAAACTGTACTTCGATTTGTACTCAGAGTTCACCAGTTCTCTTTCTGGAGGTAGATAACATTATTCTTCATGGGACTTTTGGAATTATCTTGGAGTATTCTCTTGATCTGAGTTAGATGAGATCGGTCTTATATTTTACTTTGAGGACCAATACCACAGCATGCAAGGATGAACTTCCATAAATAATCATCATCATCATCATCATCATCATCATCATCATCACTAGCATTTCTCTAGCACTTTGAGGTTTTCAAAGTGCTTTGCCTATATTTTCTCATTTGAACCTTACAGCAGTGCCTTGAGATGGGTAACAGGATAACATCACCCCCATTTTACAGATGAGGAAACTGTTGTTCAACAAGGTTAAAGAAAATACCCTGTCTACCACTGTATATAATTCTAGATGTCTTTTCAAGAGAAACTAGTAGATTTTAAGCTTTCAAGTTATGCTTTCTGAAGTGAAACATCCTCAGTAAACAGAGACATCTCTTGGTCTAGAAAAGTCCAAGTCTTTGAAAGCTAACATTTATTGTTTTGTAAAATATCAAAGGAGGTATAGAAAAGCAGTTGAAAAGCCCAGAAAAGCTGGACTTTCTTGAAGCAAGATCAAAAGAAATATGGTTGATTCCTGCCTATCCTCTTCCAGGGGATTCAGTGGAAAAGAAACTTATAGTAGAAGAGAGTGGTACATCTTCGAGAACTGATCTAAGGTTCAGCTAGATGAGTGCTTGTTCCCAGTGGCATGTGTGAGAAGCCATAGTTGTTGGTAAGGAGGGGAAGAAAAAAATCTCCCTTGACTCCCATGGGAAATCCAAGAGAGAGCTGTCAGAGTTCCAAGTTACTTGTTCAGAAGAGAGGAAGAATAGAACAAGAACAGAAATTCTACCATACTGGGTAGGCAGCTCTTGCTGCTCAATGATCAATGCTCTTTGACTCAGTCTCCCAAGAGAGTTTGAGGGGTTGGAGAGTATTTCACAGGGAACCAATCAGAAGCTTCTGGTTGTGCAAGAGGCCAAAACATGTCTCACTGGAAGTAGCAGGGATTCAGGCTCACCATTCCTTATGCTCCACAGGATGATCCCTTCCCCCACATGCTCATCCCAAATCTATTCCCAATTCAACCATCACCCCACCCCTTTCATATGGTGAATTGTAAATTTAAAAAAAAACATTCAAATTGTAACTGTTGTTGTTAGGTACTCGCCTTCACAAAGTTTCAGTGACAGCTCACCTTTAAATAAACTTTTAAAGTTTATAATGTACATTTTTTTTCTGTGTGAAATAGGTAGCACAATATTATTAAAGCAATTTTACAGATAAAGACACCAAGGCTCACAGAAATTAAATGGTCTTCCTGGGGTCACATAGTTAACTTGTGTCAGAGACAGATCTTCCGATTACAAAAACAATGTTTCCAGTCCACTATTTGGGTTATTATCATTGAAAAACTCATAAAAAGGTACTGATTATTAGAATGCAAGGTCCTTGAGGGAAGGCACCATGTGTTACTCAATGTTGAAGCCCAGTCCTAAGAAGTCACATTTAGTACCTTTATCTTATAACAGCAAGAGAAATAACAACTAACATTTTTATCGCACTTTCAAGTTTGTGAAACATTTTAATATATTCTTTTAAAGCAACTTCAAGATTGTGAAACATACTAAGATATTATTTCATTTAAATCTTATAACAACCTTGTGAGGTAGATGCTACATGTATTATTAACATTGAAGAAATATTGAAAAGGTGTCAATCCACCAAGGAGGAGGGGAGTGTCTCAGAGATTAACAAAAAAAGGATCTCAGAGGGCTATCCTGGAAGAGATCAGAAGAGCTTCCCAGATTCGAGTGAATGCTGTTACAGAATAGAGCCATGACCAGAAAGGAAGCTGCTAGCAGTGAAGGCCAGGACTAGGGTCTGTTGTGGGTCCTTCATGTGGGAATAATAGGGGAGAAGTTTGAGAAAGTTCAGCCCATGCAGAGAAAGTGGGTACTGAGGGAAGTTCTCAGATTGTTGAAATCCCTCAGGACTCCCTAACATAATATAGTATCCTGTGAAGACTTTTGATGGAGATGAAAAAACAGTTTGCAGAGTTTCCTTTGTCTTGGCCCTGTAATTCCGTTGGTGTAGGGAACTCCCAGGGAGGAAACTCCCTCTATCAGAACAGATCCACACCTGCTGTATCACTTATTTAAGAGAGCGGTCTACTCTCACTACTGAGAGGTACGGCAACTAACCCAGGATTACATACTGGGGATATTGTCAGAGGCTTGACTTGAATCCAGATGTTTCTTACTCAGAAGCTACCTTCTGTCTACCATGCCATGATGCCTTTCCTTCGCTATTGGTTGTACTAAGGTGGTTTATATGTTGCATCTGCATTTTTGAAGAATGAAGTTGGTCAATTCAGTAAAGAGATTTGCACCAGACTGTAGGTGACAGCTCTGAGTCAGAAAGCAGCTGGGACCTGCCTGTCATAAAGTTTCTAAAATAATTAGAAAGCTTCCCTATACTTGTATTGAAAAAGAATTGCACATGTACAAAATGGGGGTTATATGTGGACAGAAAGCAGTTAAGGTTAAAAAAAAAACCCAGAAGTTGTAGTGGGCTATAAGCTTAGTGTGAGTCACCAGAGTTACATGGAAATTCTCCATTCCCATACCCCACCATAAATATTGCCCCCCACCAAATCCAATCCCAAAACAAACAAAAAATTCAAAAAAAGTCTCAAGCACTGCTTTGATAGAAGAAGCTTATAGTGATGGTGGAGGTGATAATCATTTTGCCGTTACCCTATGCAGACTGTGTCTGTAATATTGTGCTACCTTCTAGGCACTATGGTTTAGGAAGGGAATTGACAAGGGGAGAGAGAGTGATCAAGATGGTAAAGAAATCATGTTGTATAAAATCAGTCAAAGGAATTGGGGATGCTCAGCCTGGAGAAGAGAAGACAGAAAGCATGATAATTATCTTTCATATATCTGAAGAGCTGTCTTATGGCAGAAGAGTAAGACTTGTTCTATGGGCTTTTACAGAGCAAAACAAATACTAATTGTTGAATTAAATTCTTTAAAAAAAACCCCAAACTATTTAATTTTAAAGCACAATAAATAAACCACAGTGTTTAGGTGGTGCAGGACTAGAGTCAGAATGACCTGAGTTCAAATGTGGCCTCAGCATTTACTAGCTATGTGATCCTCGGCAAGTCATTTAACCCTATTTACCTCAGTTTCCTCATCTGTAGAATGAGTTGGAGAAGGAAATGGCAAATCATTTTAGTATATTTGCCAAGAAAACCCCAAATGGAGTCACAAAGAGTTGGACATGATTGAAACAACTGAACCACCACCACCACAACGAACAAATCAAATTCTTAAATTTGATGAAATTGTTTATACAAATTTAAAATCATGAGCATGATGTTAGGATTGGTATTTTTAAGTCTACAGCTTGAAGTAAATAATTGAATGCTTCCTATATTTTCCTACTTTCTTTCAGTTCTTCTCCAGACTTGATGAGAGTCTGTTATAGGAATTGAACTCAGGTTATGTGGAATAGCCTCTTGTAAATCTTTAACAAATGCACTCTGGGCTACATCCAAATCAGTCACAGATAAAAAACAGGGCTCATTGTTGACAATGGGTGTTTTTCCAGCAGATTCTTCTTCTTTAGAATATTCAAACTCTTGACTGTACTCTTCTGCTACTTCTTCCAAATATTCCTTAGTTGTATTCAATTCAGTAAATGCCTACTATGTGTCCAGGCACGTTATTAAGCTCTGGTAAAAAAAGACAAAAAATGAAAATTTCTTGAAAAGAGTAATGTGTACAGAGATTAATAAATACACAATATATACCAAATGATGCCTTTGTTTTTGAAGAGGACCAGAGACATCACATGGTGATGTCTTCACTAGTGTATGAACTGGAGTTAACTGAGGCAGAGTTACCCAAAGTGGTCAGCCTCACTCTCTCTTCTAGAGTCTTTGAAGTCCAGTGGTAAGACCAAAATCAAGAGGATGGTGATGGCCTGGGCTGCAGTGGATGACCTTGTTGTCTTTGATATCTGACCAAACCCTAAGTGCTCCACAATGCCTGCTTCAGTTGCCTTTATGGCCATTGGGACAGATTGTTCTCATCTGCCCATTCCACCAGGGAAAGTCTTCCTGTGCTTGGGGTAGATATCCTCCTAACTCACCTAAAATTTTGAAGCCTGTTAGTTACCTTCAACCTGGTCTAGAGCCTGTATGCCAAGATGGTCTTATCAGGGTTGTAGCCACTGAGTATGCTACAGCTTCTTGGAGCCTCCGGGGACTGTTGGGGGACAGATAGAGACCAAAATGGATGAACAACCTTGAAAAGGGCTCAGCAAACCCTTACACCAGAGGTGCCATTCCTCCTTGAACACCCCATATACCCTAGGGGATAATATACCAACAACTGAAGTGACAGTTAAAGGGAGTTAGATTTCAGCTCCATATAAAGTAAAACTTTTAAACAATTAGAGTCTTACCAAACGTGGAGCAGGTTGCACTGGGAAATGGTGGGCTCTGCTCCCCCACCCCCACCCTAGGCCCCCACTAGAAGCAAAGGCAGAGCTAGTCTAATTACTTATCTAAACTTGAAGCTCGATCCAAAGACAAATGAATCAGGGGTGTCTAAATCTGTTTTTTTCCACAGGTTTCCAGAGTATCTTCACCACAAAAGGAACATTCATATAAATATATGTAATACATTTCATTGGACTGCACACCCAGGAAACTTTTTAAAGTTTAATATTTATTTAATCTCCAGTAAAAGGATATTATTTTTATTCATCATTAAATCAACAAGAATTTATCAAGTATTTAGATGCCCTGTACTAGGAGAGTTTCATCCAAAGGATGAAATGATCTATACTCAACAACCTTACATTCTAGTGTCAGACTAAAGCAATAAAGATATAGCTAAAGCTCATTTAAAAACTAACAACTAAACTTCATTTGCAAAATGCAAACTTAAAAGTGTAAAATAAAACATCAGTTTTGAAAATTTGTTTATTTTTTAAGCATGAGGTTGTGCTGTGTATTTTGGGTGTACTCTGAATGCAAACCTATGGACATAAGGGAGTGTGGAAATACCTGTAAAGACAGAATTGTTGGGAGTTTTAAAAACTGAAAGACTTATCTTTACAGGAAGCTGTACATACATTTATTTCTTACAAGGTAATATCTTTAATTTCCAGTCAAAATTCTCAATATGCTTACATTTGGTTTTCAGTTACTAAAATGAAATAACCTAATTGTATTTGAAGCCCAAACCTTTCTTTTTCCATTTGATTTGGACACTCACACTTGACTTCTTAAAAATCAAACAGATGAACAAATAAGGAAGAACAACATTAGCAAAATGGTCTCATCTATCAGGTCTACCTGAGTTCAACTTCAATTGAACAGAATGCATCCATAAATGAAAGCATTCACATAAACTTTCCCCTGCCAGATGGTACAGAGAAGGAAATATTCTGAGTTAGAAATACTGGTTGATATTGACAGAGTCAGAAGATCAATTTCTATTGCTGGATCATGGCATGGAACTTCTTCTGCAAGATGTCTTCTTTAAAGGAATTTTATGCAGAAGGAAAGGTTCTGCTAACATTGGTACATCAAAATATATATCTTTGGGGTTGTCCATCTGGTGGTAGTTGGATCCTATGTCTGTTAAATCACCATATTCTTGTTTCAAGTCTTGGATGCCAGCATGAAGTTTCATCAGCTGCTTAATGAGTATCTGATCCAAGCATCGGACCTCAATCTGCAAAAGAAACAAAACCACTCTCTTTAGGGCTGACACCAGGGTAACCTTTATGCCCAACAAGGGCATCCTCAGATCCCATTTCGGCATACTTTTTCTGCTCATGCCCTAAAGCAAAGTGCACAATTATCTATTCAAACATTTTACCCAGGTCTTCACTCTGAGTGGTGTTACTTTGGCCACCTATATTTCCTAAATGTTTTATTTTTCTCCTTGTATACTCTGTTAGTATTTCTATTCTTACCACTATTTATGTGTATAGTTGTAGAAGAGTGTGCCCCAGGTTTTTGGGGGAGTATGTTTTATTACCATTGATCATATTATATCATCTGAGTAAATATGTTTTCTTTGATCTCATTGTGTCTAATGACTGACTATTAAAGGTTAAAAACAAACTGGAAGAGACACATGATATATAGTTTTGAAAATTAGGACCAGCAGAGTACCTCAAACTTTAGAACATTGGTTGCTGTTCTTTTCCATTTTTTTTTCTTTTTTGGAGGGCAATTGGGGTTAGGTGACTTGCCCAAAGTCACATGGGCTAGTAAGTGTTAAGTGTCTGAGGCCGGATTTGACCTCAGTTCCTACTGACTCCAGGGCCGGTGCTCTATTTACTGCGCCATCTAGCCTCCCCTTGTTGTTCTTTTCAAAGAAGACCAATGACATCATGATGTTGAGATAAAATAATGGATGATGGGTGATATCTTGACTTCGGTATGAATTGGATTTACGTGAGACAAAGTTGCTCAAAATCATCAGCCTCATTCTCTCTTCCTGAATCATCAAAGTCCAATGGCAAGACAAAAGTGAAGACAATTGGAGATGGCCCAAGATGCAGTAGTTGATACTTGAACAAGCTCTGCCTGTTTCAGTCACTTTCATGGCTATTGGAACAAATTGTTCTCATCTGCCCATTTGGCTGGGGGAAGTCTTTACATGATTGGTGTGGACATTCCCCTAATTCAGAGACAAGGTTGAGGCCTGTCAGTTACTCTCAATGTGCTTTAGCCCATCTGTCAAGCTGGTGTTACCAGGGTGTGGCCACTGCATGTGCTACAGCATCTTGAAGTCACAAGTGAGAGTTGGGTGACAGGTGGTACCCTCAAATGCTGTCCTTACTCCTAACATAAACTGGTGATTGCCCTTAAAAAAAAGACAAACCTCACGACACACATGGATATCATGGAGGTCAAATTCTGTCTCATGACTAGAGCTGCTTTCTTCTGCTTTAAATTGTGATATTAAGAATTATGTGAGTATTCACTGTTGAGAAAGGAAAAAAAAGGAACAAAATCTCTGGAGCTGACAAGTCTTATCACATCCATCTATTTTCACAGCAAGGACCGTATCTTTCACCTTGCTGGTACTGCTAGTTGACAGGCCAGAGCCTACAGACTCCTCACTCCTGATGGTTATGTAATTAACTTAAAATGAATTGTTCTGGTAGCAGACTTTGATCTTTTTTGTGTGTTCATTATTAACTAGGAATAATGTACTGGGGAAATTTATTTGGCTAAAGCATACTGAAATTACTTGCATCATTGAACTGTATTGTAGGTGAATCTCTCCATAAATTATGTAGTTGGGAATTCAAAAATAACCAGGTAGCAAGGCTTTGAAAATTCAGTCATGCTGAATTTTCCCTTTTGATTTGATTTTGCTTTACTTGAGTCTTTGGGTGATTTGACTGTCTCCTCTGAAAAATGAATGTGAAGAGAAGCTCAAATAAAATAGGAAAAAAAAGGTCCCAAACTTCAAGTGTCTATCATCTCAGTATATTTAGGGCTGTGGAAAATTCTTTGTTTTGGTCTTGGTTTGTGGTAGCAAGGGAATTCTTCAAAAGTATAACAAATATAATTATGTAGGAAGAATGAGTTAAGAAATAATCACAGTTGAATTTAGCATTCAGATTTCTTCCTTTCTATACTGTACCCTTATATTAGCAAGCACTTGAGCACGTACAGGATGGCCTGCTAGCACAGGTTCTTTGATCTGCTTTGCAAAAGGAAAGACAACTTTTCAAGTGGTCAACAGTCTTACTTTAATTACAGATAAGTAGAAGATACAAAAGGAGAAATTAGCACAGAGATTCATCAGACAGGGCTCCTATTATCTGAACAAAGTAATACAACTACCTACATACACCTCTGGATTGGGAGAGCACAAACCTGAGTAGTTGGGGGCCTCCTAACAAAGTGCTGCTCAGAGTCCCATCCAGGGAATCCAAAGGCCCTTCTCATAAGTAAACTCCCAAAGTAAAATACCAACTTCCCAGTATATATAGTTTTCAACAAGTAGGCTCAGAGCCAGAAGGCATCACAACCTACATGGCTCAGTGCCTAATTGATTAAGGACTAAGAGGTGTGAAAGCCTTCCTGCAAGCAAGCCTCCCCTAAGCAAGCTTCCCTTTAGGCAAGTTCCTCCCCCAAAGGGCTCTGTGTGACTCAGGATGTAGAACAGCTATGACTGAAATAACTATGTACCTTTAGTCCAGAGAACATAGCCCTTGTTCTGAGGAAAAGGGGACACATGTGGTCACATAGGCCTATTAATGGACAGGGAAGATCTTATATTCCATTAACATTACAACCCCTCTCTCCAATAATATCATTTCATACCGAACTATCAATTCCATTGGTATTTTGAACCTATGAATTCCCACTTGTGCTTAGTGGGAATAGGATTCCAAATAATAGGATTCTAAATAACTGAAAATGAATTGGAGTTGGAGTCAGAAAGGACTGAATTCAAATTGCCCCAGTTCTTCCATGTCTAGTAATGGGACTCTAAAGAGTCATTCTAATATTTGTATACAATTATGACAAAAAAGGTGGAAGAAGCATGTTCAGTGGTTAGAGAAGGGGGGACTAGGAGGCACTATCCCATATTCTGGGATAGATAACATAGCATAGTGGAGAGAGTCCCAGTCCTGGAGACCGGACAATATGGATTCAAATTCTGTTTCAGAAATTTAGTTATGTAACATTGACCAAATCTTTTAAAATATAATAGCTTCAGTTCTCTCATTTGTGATAGGGGAATACTAATTCCCAACTCAGCAAACTCATTATGAGCCTCAAAAGAGATAATGTATTTAAAGTGTTTTGCATACCTGAAATCACTATATAGATGTAAATTATTCTCAATGTTTGAATTACTAACTGCTCCAACGTAGAATGGGTGTAATAATATTTACCTACTCCCATGGAGGCTTAAGAGATATTTGTTAGTTACTTGGAGATTCTTAAGTGCCCCAGATATGCCAAGAACTTTTTTTTTTAATGAGAAACACTTTAGAACATTCATAGAGGAAGAGTCCTTAGGTTAAAGAAGAAATAGAAAATAAGCCACCTAATGCAAAGAGAGATTCTAAAATTACCAGCAAATGTCTATGTCTTTCTATCACTTCATGGTAGAGTCTTAAAATTCTCTCCCTTACCATAGAAGTGTTCTGGTGCAACTTCCTGCCCAGTGGATGCATTTAAACTCAAATCCGGTAACCATTTATTCTGATCTAAGAAAAGTTAAAATTGCAAATAACTCAAAAGGTGGTGCCATGAGAAATGGTGAATATTTGCATTCTGTTGGATATTACCAGTGATAATTTGTGCATGAGAGATAATATAAGGCATAGTGAATGGACCTGAGATTTCAATGGTATAGGAATAAAACTGAAGACATAAATGACCAGAGAAAGAAACTGGCAAAGGAGATATAACAGAGAGTTGAGAGCATAATTGGTACTCCTGGGATATTAAAAGATCAAGAAGAAGGCCTTTGAACATATTAGGTGTATTCCCTATTGAAATCTTAAAGGAAACTTGGACAGAAATTGCACAGAGTGAGAAGGCACAGTGGAGTACCAATCTGCATTTGTGAAAGGATAATTCAAGCCAATGTAATCCCACATCCACCAGAGTACCAAAGTTTGCGTTATCTTTTTGAGTTGCCATTCTCCCCTGTTGATTCATATTTAACTTGAAGTCCACTAAATCCCCAGCTTTTCTTTTTTGCAGATGAACTAATGTCTAGTTATATCTTCCTCCCCCTCTATTTATGCACAACTGGAAAACACCTGCAGGAGCATGAAATAGTTTGTCAATGAGGTCAGTGCCTGGCACACAGGAAGAGCTTAATAAATGTTTGTCGATGAATTGATTGATCATATAAAAAGAACTCTTGGCAGTGTTAGACAACCTAAGAAACCTCCAAATAACTAGCAAACTTCTCTTAAACCTCCTTGTGACAAGCTAAATATTATCACACCCATTCTACACTGGAACAATTAGTGATTCAAATGTTGAGAATATTTGATTTTTATAGCTTTAGTTGGCTCAGTAAATAGAGTATTGAACCTGGAGTCAGGAAGACCTGACTTCAAATCGAGCCTTAGACACTTACTAGCTATGTGATCCCGGGCAAGTCATTTAGCCTGTGTTTGCCTTAATCCACTGGAGAAGAAAATGGTAAATCTCTCCAGATGTTTGCCAGGAAAACCCCATGGATGGTGCTGGTTCAAGGGTCACGACTGAACTATAATAGTTACAAGACAGTGACTAGTTAGCCATTCAGCTAGCGTTTACTGAGCACCTGCTACGAGCAGGCATTGTGGTTATCAGAGGCAAATGAGTCCTTTCTGAAGAGCAGAAGACTATGTTAACCTTGTCTGTTAATACAAAGACAGTCCAAGCTCTCAAGGTCACAGCTGAATGGGGGACATATCCTGTAAATAACCACATACAACACAAGCTCTATGCAGGCAGGATAAATAAGAAATGATCAACAAAGGGAAGGGACTAGAATTAAGATGGAGCCTGAAAAGCTTCCTGTAGCAGGTGGGCTTTTAACTGGAACCTGAATGAAGATGGAGGCAGAGATGATGAGGGAGGGTGTTTCAGGCATGGGGGACAGCCAGTGCAAAGGCCTAGAGTTGGGAGATGGAGGATCTTGTTTGAGGGGCATGTATTTCTGGTTTTAAAGGAGACACTCAGGGAGCACTGAGGACTGACTAAGCTGGTTCTGCTTGGTTCCAGAGGGCACAACAAGGAGCGATGGGTAGAAGAAGTTAGAAGCAGATTTCATGTCCATGAGAGGAAAATAGGGTATTATCAGACACATTCAAAAGTAGAATTAGGGGCTGCTAGGTGGCACAGTGGATTGAGACTGGCCCTGGAGTCAGGAGGACCTGAATTAAAACCTAGGCTTAGACTCTTAGTAGCTTTGTGACCCTGGATAAGTCACTTAATGTGATTGATTGCCTCAAAAAAAAAAGTAGAATGATCTACCTCAGGAGGTAGTTGATTTTCCACTTCTGGAGGTCTCCAGAGAAGGCTGGGTAACTGCTGAGGGATATGCTGTAGAGAGGATTCCTGGTCGTGGATGGCTTGGTGTCTGAGGTTCCTTTCAACTCTGAGATTCTGTAATTCTGCACTTTTCCTAGAGGCCCAACCCTGAACTTTACATTCCCAAATATTGGGGTTATAGCCAGAAGTGTGTTTAACAGTCTTCTCTCTGAAAAGCCACATACACCTGAGGCACTTCTAAATTTAATCTGTGTTATTAACATTTTCTCCTTCATTTAAAAAGGTATAAACAATTAACAAAACAATAAATCAAGCCCTGGTTGTTTGTTCAGTAGTTTTCAGTACTGTCTGACTCTTTGTGACCCTGTTTGTGATTTTCTTAGTGAAGATACTAACGTGGTTTGCAATTTCCTTCTCCAGTTCATTTCATATATGAGGGAAATGAGGCAAACAGGGATAAGTGACTTGCCCAAGGTCACACATCTAGTAAGTATCTGAGGTCAGATTTGAATTTAGGAAGATGAGTCTTCCTGCTTCTAGGCTCAGCACTTTATCCACTGCACCACTCAACTGCTCCATTGGTAGCATTGACCTATTTCCCAAGTGTAAATGCTCACACTGAAAATTTAACAATGAGCTCACGATAGAACAAAGGTTCTAGCATAACCTGTCTACAGCCATCTTTGGAACTACTGGATATGTTGTTTCTTCTGTTCTCCCCAGCTATGTTCTAGATACAATAAGGCATTCTTGGTTATTGTATGGAGTACTCATCACTCTCCCCAGAGAGGCTACGTCTGGCATGTTCACAGGATCATTTGGCATTGGAAGGGATCTTAGAGGTTACTGAATCCATTCTCCCCATTTTTGCAGCTGATGATACTAAAACCCAGAGAGGTTCAAAAGTTAGTCCAGAGTCTCAAGTTAGTATGAGCTGGAGTTCAAACCTGTATCTACCTGAGTCCAGGGCCAGTGCTTGATCCAACATACCATTCTGGCTCAACTGTCCACATGGTTACTCTCATGCTGATCCACACTTTCTGTGTGATGTTCATATACTTATCGTGCCTTTGCTGACCCAGGCAGCCCATGGAGTAGTCTATGACTTTGCCTAGCTCTGTGGTACCTAGGTACTCACAACAAAACAAAGTACATTCCATTCCTGCTGCTATAATAGGCAAATAAATACTTTCTGAAGAGCAGAAGCAAAGATACCATAAGTAAACGGAAACATGGCCAAACTCCAAACTTTAATATGTCACGCCACTTCCTGTAAATAGAAAACAATTCAAAAAACCCAAATCTCGTTGCTTCATTGTTGAGAAGCCATTAGGCACATGTTCACTCATCAGAGTCTAATTTAGCAAAGAAAATATGTACAGTATTTGTGCTACAATCAAGACAGTTAAAGACAAGAAAGGCCCTCAAAATCTCTGGTTCTGGAAACCTGTGTGGGTTGATAGTATGCAGGAGCAGTACACATGCTATGTCAAGCCAGTCGCTTATTGCAACTTTAAAAAAAAAGACAATTCTAGGGACAATGTGTAACAAATGAGGAAAAGAGTTGTTTGCTTGCTAACCTCAGGACTATCTTTAGGAGATGGGGATGTAGGACAGTCCTGCCGTTATCCATAATTTATTGCAAATGGGCCATAAAATGCAAAAACATTAATTTTTACAATGGGCACTCATTATTTAAAATGTTTTCCCTGTTTTCTCTGAAAAGCTCCCTCACATATACTGGATTATTTACAAGGTATCTGATGAACAGCTGTGAAGATGTTAGCAATTACAAAATTGTATAGCAATAAAAAAATATCACTAATTTGCTTCGAAGACATTTTTAGTCCCACAACCTCTGAGCTGCATTAAGAATGAAACAGGGAAATGGCATTTATGCAACACATTCAAAATTGAACTGTGCAAATTTAATTCAAATGGAGTTCCAGAGAGAACATGCTGTAAGGGGTTTTGAAATTGGAGAGCAGTCATTGAATGCTACAGCTGGAAGGGACCTTTGAGAATATTTTACCCAATCTCTTCATTTGACAGATGAAGCCTGGAGGCCTAGACTTGCCCGTGGACACAGATGTAGCTGGTAGCAGAGCTGGGATTAGAACACAGGTTTTTAGACTCCAGATCTAATTCTTATTTTCTTAAAATGCAGTCCAATACAGTCCATTAGTAATTTGTGAGTTGATCTCCAACAGTATTAAAACCGGTAACTTTATTTCCAGCACAAATTGATAATTTACATGTGTATATTAAAAAAGAATCACGTAAATTGGTGTTACATCAAAAAATAACACTAGTTAAGAGCACTTCTTTTTTTTTTCTTTTTGGAGGGGAGGGCAGGGCAGTTGGGGTTAAGTGACTTGCCCAAGGTGTGTCAGATGTCTGAAGCTGGATTTGAACTCAGGTCCTCCTGACTCCAGGGCCGGTGCTGTATTCACTGCACCACCTAGCCACCCCAAGAACACTTCTTATGAGGGTTCCTTTTTAATTAATATTTTAAAAAAATGGTAGTATAATTTGTAATGAATTGGGTCCTGAGAATGAAATAGAGCCTGGTTGCATTTGTATTATTGCACAATCATTCGATGAGCATTATTAAATGCCTTCTCTCTACCAGGCAGGGTCAGTCAATCACCTAACCAGAATTAATTAAGCGCTTAGTATGCATCAGGGCAGCTTAGAATCAGGAAGACTCCTCTTTATGAGTTCAAACCCAGCCTCAGGCACTTACCAGGAGTATGACCCTGGGCAAGATATTTAACTCTGTTTACCTCTTTTTCTCATCTGTAAAATGAGCTGGAGAAAGACATGGAAAACCACTCCAGTATCTTTGGCAAGAAAACCCCACATGGGATCACAAAGAATCAGAAACGACTAGAAATAAAGGCCAGATAACTTCTGTTTTGAAGGTGATTTTATTCTCACGGAGGAGACCATCTGTAAGGAAAGAAGTACATACCAGATACGTACGGAATGGATAGGAGGTAGTCTTAGAGAGAAGATGCTAGCTGCAAGGGGGTCCAGAAAAGTCTCCTGGGTTTTCGAATTGCCAGCGGTCAAAAAAATTCTCTTTGCAGGTGTTTTCTCTTGGTGATGATATATGGCTGTCCATTATATGACATCTCAGAAGAATTAAGTTTCAATTTTAACTGAATTCAAATGCCATTTTAAATGGGATGAAATGTGAACTCCTTGAGATCAGGAATTATTCCTCTTTTCTTTTTTGAATATCTAGCCCTAAGTACAGAGCCTTGCATATAATAGCTTTAAAAAAAAGAAATGCATGGAATTATAGCACAATGGACGATGAAAGAACAAACGGTAGGTATAAACGTGTGTTATCAACAGCACCTTGCGTTCCAGAAATGGTATAAAAGACATTACTGAAGATAGGGGTAATCAGAAAAGGAAGGGGGGCAGTTGGCTATGGAGAATGAAAAACAACAGACGGACAACCCCAGAGGCACACTGACAACCTCAAGCTCCAAAATGAACAGGAAGGAGGCCATCAACACGCTGAGTGGAATCTCTCTGAAGAATTTAAAAGAGTAATACTAAAAATAACTGTTAACGTTTTCCAGGTGTTTTATATGCTTTTTCTAAACCATTTGAACCTATGGGTATTTGACATTTATACGACATACATTTTCTAAACCGTCTGAACCTATGCCAATTTACCTTGCAATCAATTTGTGTTTTGTACATGTGGTCCAAGCACTGTTTATGAAGAAGGGAGACTCGAGCTGATACAGTCCCAGAGTTTCTTCATTTGATTACATACATCTTTGAGCTTGATTTTCTAGGGCCGATGACCTTTTCTGAATCTTCTCTGCAATATTTGGCAATATTAATTTTCTTCTCCTTTTGGATATTCTCTCTCTTCTTTAGGTTTTTGTGCTCCTGCTCTCTCCTGCTTCTCCTCCCATCTGTCTGACCCCTCTTCTTATTATCCCCATTTTATGGATGAGGAAATTGAAGCAAAAGGAAGTTAAGTGACACATAGGTCACATAGTAAGTGCTGGAGGCTGGATTTGAACTCAGGTCTTCCCGACTCCATGTGAAGCATCAGTGTGCCACCTAGCTACCTCAACAACAATCAGCAAAGTAATTATTACCGTGATTATGAGGGCCATTTTTCAGATGAGGAATACTGAGGCTCAGAGACTAAGTAACTCGTTAGAACTTAGTGTTGGAATTGAGGTTTGGCTCCAGATCTTCCTGAGTATAGTTGTAGTACTCTATGGTTCTACTCCATGATGTCTGTCTACTTGTAACAGGCGTGTCAGCCCAAGAAACTCTTCCCTCCAGATGGCAGTATAGTATTGGGTGCCCCGTATGCCTTATATGGCATGTGACACTTTGTGGATATTCTTTATATATCAAACAAATACACTTTTTATTAATATTGATAATAGCTATCATCTGTTTGGCACTTTAAGGTTTGCAAAATAATTTGCATATATTATCTCATTTGATCCCCACAACAACCTTGTGAGTCAGGAGGAAACTGAGGTCAATAGATGTTAAGTGACTTGCCCTAGGTCACACAGCTAGTATATGTCTGAGAGGAGACACGAACTCAGTTTTCTTTGGCTCTGAGGCCAGTACTCTTTCCGTTAGGCCATCTAAGACTTTGGCCACATCTGAGTGACACCTTAGTATTCAGAAGAAAAGGGAAAAATAATTTCCATCAAAGTATAGATTTCCAAATAATGGAAAATGGTGGGTGGCATCATGAAAACATCCAAATGGCTAACTGAAACTTTCACTATTTATCTGGGAATTGTGTTGACATAGCTTTTTGGAGTTAGAAAGTGGACAAAGTATGTATTTTTTTTTCGGTAAGAAAACTGGGCCAGGACAGTATCCCTTGATGCCTGGGGCATGTGGTAGGGAGGAAATCAAATTGTCAAGGGCAGCTTGCTTCATGCTCCAGTAAGTCCAATTTCATTAGCAGTGGAAGGTTCGGTCCTCGTTCCACAAGCTGTCAAAAGAGTAACCAAGTTTTCTTCTCAATGCCCTCAAAACTCATCAGTCCCAATTCTTAATTTGGGCATGTCTGCCATTTTAAAAGAAACTAGACTCTTTAGTCCATAGCCACAGGCAAGATAAAGATGTGTAAATGCTAGTTTTCTAAGCTCAAATAATTCCTAGCACTAGGTGGAATTCTTTCTGTTGCAAATTACACATCTCAAGTTGCTCTCTAAACCTTTGTCCTACGGATGCTAAATAAAGCAGACGTTGTAAGCCCTTGAAAGTTTGTACTTAAGATTCAAGACTTTTTGTTTTGAATTAAAGGCTTAAGTCTACCTTTTAAAAATCTGAAAACAAAACAAAACAGAAAATCCCAAATCCTTTTATAGAAAATCCTTTCTATAAAAATGCCATACAAATCAGTGGGTCTTTTTATCTTTCTTTCTCTTTTGCCTAGTAATTCAACATACAATTTTTCTAATGAAGTTATATGGTCAGTATTACGGAGATAGCAACTTTGTTATGAAGCAACTTTTTATTGTGGTGGTGTAAATCAATGCAATTTGATTTGATGACCATAGTAAAACCAATTTAGATAGATTTCACTGGTGAAATGGGAGTAAAATATCAGGCAATTGGGGTTAAGTGACTTGCCCAAGGTCACATGGCTAGTAAGTGTCAAGTGTCTGAGGCCTGATTTGAACTCAGGTTCTCTTGACTCCAGGGCTGGTGCTCTATTCACTGCACCACTGAGCTACCCCCCTTCCCCCAATCATTTCTTTTAAGCAAAACTTGGAGCATGAAGAAATGGTGTCATTAATCATTTAGACTCTCTTCTAAGGTAAGAACATTCTCTTTCCAAGTTCTTGAGGCTGTCATGGTTGGAGGTGCTCTTTTACTGCTGAGGTGTTAAGACCAAAGCCCTGATTGGCTGTATGAAAGCTCCCTGCCCCTCTGTGAGCAGAACAGGTAGCAATTTGGGCTTTAAAATGCTGGCCAGATTCCAAATTGATCAAAGTACAACATAATTGGATCATATCACTGATCCAGACTGACTTTCTTTCCAGTTTTGGAAATTAGTGACATTTTATTGCATTCCTACCTCTCCATGCCAGATTCAATGGGAATAATCCAGATTCTGGAGGAGTTAATATTCTATCAAAAGAGAAAACATATACATGTATTTTATAGTGACCAAATTTATACAGAATAAATGTGAAATAAATAAAAATGAATAACATAGAAGATAGTTAAGGATGGAGGGCATCTCACTCATGTCAAAGCTGGAGTTGGCACTTTAGGAATGCTTTGGGAGCTTTGGGCTGTGCTCTGACATGTAGGGACCAAGAGCCATGTTGATGGGCAGGTCAGGGTCTCCTGTCACAAAGGAGCCTCCCCAGGTATTTTTCATCTGATCATTGACAGCTGACCTGACAGCTTTTGTAGCTGCTGCTGTTGTTCTGAGTGAATGCTTGACATCACCACAACAATGTTCATTCCTGCCCAGGCTCTCTTTCGTTCTAGGATGCTGATACAATTCCAGAGCACGGATGCCTTCACATTCAGTGTTAAGGATTAAAGATCAGTGAGAGCACCACAGAAGACATAGAGAGCAGAGGCAATCTGTCAACGCCGGAGAAAGATTGGGTTGGACACATGAGGTGAATGGATGACCATGTAACAGAGCAGGAGAGAGAGACAGAGACAGAGACAGAGACAGATAGCCAGAGAGAGAGAGAGAGAGAGACAGAGAGAGACACACAGAGACAGAGACAGAGACAGAGAGACAGAGAAAGATAGAGACGGAGACACACACAGAGAGAGATAGAGACAGAGAGAGAAACAGAGACAGAGATACTGTATCAGCAAGCACCCCAGCATACCTAGGGCGGCTACTAGCACAGGTTCTTAGATCTGCTTTTCTAAAGGAAAGCAACTCAAAACGGGTTAACAATCTTACTTTAATCAAACATATCATTTACCTAGTTCAGGGGGAAAAGTCAGCACCCTAAACTTCAGAGAATACAAACAGAAGTTACAAACAAACAGAAAGAGATCAGCAGACAGCTTCCAGCGTCTGACCATTACATCAGTTACCTTTTCAGTTACCAGAGAGGGAAGCACCAACATCTGGGTTTTTCACAGCCGGGGGGCTCCACGGCTGCCTA
>CM053580.1:490550712-490586407 GCA_028627135.1 Pseudochirops cupreus
GGGCGTATATATAGCCTTCTCCTGGCTTGGAGAATGTCACAGCCCTCTAGACCCACTGCCCAATCACAAAGCTACAAGGCACGGGCATTCCTGGAAAACAAGCCTGGCGCCACAGGCTCCACGTGACCACATTCAGCCTATTAGGGAACAGAGTATACTTTCAAATATCCAAGGGTCCTCAGGGTCACGTAGCCACTTTGGCAAAGGGCCTAGGGGCAGGGAAGATCTTCAGATTCCCATAACAGATACAGAGATAGAGATACAAAGACAGAGAGACCGAGGGGCAGAGAAAGAGAGAGAGAGAGAGAGAGAGAGAGAGAGAGAGAGAGAGAGAGAGAGAGAGATTGAAAAACTCTGTGCTCTGGACTGGACTGGGAATTCAGGCAGCCTGGATTCAGACTAACTAGCTATGTGACTTGGGACAATTCAAAGTAAGGCTAACACTCTGAAGTATTGGGGGTACAAAAATAAATATGAAAACAATCCTTGCTCTTAAGGATCTTACATTCTACTGAGATGGGTAATAGTTATGGTATTTTGATATTTACAAAGCATTTTTGATACGCATCTTCTGTTACTTTAGATAATCTTTTGAGACCCAGCTATGTGGTGGCAGCTAGGTAGCACAGTGGATAGCATGCTGGCTTGGCCTGGAATCAGTAAGTCCTGAGTTCAAATGTGACTGCAGTCACTAACTGTGTGACTCTGGACAAGTCACTTAACCTTGTTGGTCTCGGTTTCCTCATCTACAAAATGAGCTGGAGAAGGAAAAGCAAAACCTTCCAGTATCTTTGCAAAGAAAACCCCAAATGCGGTCAGACATGACTGACAAGAGTTGAACAACAAGAAGAAAGGATCGAGAGGCAGGATTTGAGACCAGAGCTCCCTCAATCTAAATTGAGCTCTCTGCTTGCTGTGCAGTGTTGCCTTTCAAGAGTAATAACTCATATTTATATAGCATTTTAATGGCTTTCAAGTGCTCTATAAAGTATTATGAAGATCAGATGAGGACAAACTATGAGATAGGTGCTACTTTCCACATCTATATGCTTCTCTCTCTATCTCTATTAATAGAGATAAAATGTTATCTCTATTTTATATATGTTAACTTAAGTCTGGGAGGTTCAGCAACTTGCCCAGGATGACATAGCTAGTAAATGTCTCAGGTGGGATTCAAATAAATGCAGGGCCTCCTGACTCCAAGGCCATCATGAATTCAGCTGTAGCACACTGTCAAGGGACTTAGCAATTTGGCTTCATTTTTCTTATCTGTCAAGTGAGAGGATTGCACTATTAATCAGTCAATCAGTCAATTAACAATAATTTATTAAGCACCTACTATGTGCCAGGACATACAAATGCAACCATGAAGAAACTATGTGTACATATTGAAAGTATATACAAAACATATATATGTGTGTGTATATATGTATATCTACTATCTCCCTCCATACATATACATGCATATGCGTTCATACACACACACACACACACACACATATATATACACACATATATTAATATATAAAATGCAAAGTGGGAAGGGACACTACCATCTGAATGGTATCCCACACAGCACTCTATTTCCCATCTTCTTGCTTTTTACCTTGACTATCCCCATGGCTGGAACACTCTGCTTTTTAGAATCCTTCAGCTTGTTTCAGTGATCATTTCAATTGCCACTCTCTTTAGGAAGCCCTTTCCTGATCTTCCCATGTTCTAGTAACATCCCACTCCTCCACAATTGTCTTGCATCAATTTTGTAGATATTTTGTATTATAGGTACAGAGAAGCAGAATGGGATAGTGAATATAAAGTTGACCTTAGAGCCAGAAAGATCTAGGTTCCTATCTCACCTCTGACCTGTATTGAGTGTGTGACCTATGGTAAGTCACTTAAGTTTTCAATATCCTAGTTGGTACAAGTCAGCCCCAGCACTGGATCTGAGTAATTAATTTGTTATAGTAAAGGGAACAAAGCTGGATAACTGAGGTGAAGGCATTGTGAATCAGGGCTCTCTATGTCCTTACGGTCCAAGGTCACAACTCATTCCAATATGTGGGTGATTTTGAGTTTTGCAGAAGAGGCAAGGAATTATACTTGGCTGGAGTAGAGGACTAAGGGCCTGGGGGACCAATCAGAATTGAAGAATTTGACAATGTGAAGAGACCTTAGCAGATATCCATATATGAAAGAGATCTCCACTGTTACAGATGTGATAAGTGGTCAACCAGCCTTTGTTTGAAGACCTCCAAGGAGGGGAAACCACCAGCTCCCAAAGCAACCCATCCCACCTCTGGAAAGCTTCAGTTGTTAGGAAATTTCTCCTGACTAAGCCTCTATTGCCTTTTTTTTTTTTGCAACTTCTGTGCATTAGACTCCTTGAGAGCAGGGACTGTTTTTTTATTTTTACTTGTTTGTTTTTGCTTTTATTTGTATCCCCAGAATTTAGCACAGTGCCTGGCATATAGTGAAAGCTTAAGAAATGCTTTTTGTCCTTATTTTTGGCTCATGGCCCTCCATTTTCCTTGAGGCTGTACTCCTGAGTCTCCTCCAGGACTTTTTTTTACAAAGTTCACTCTAGCCCTTGACTTCACACATTGAAAGTACCCTCTGCCCCTCTGGTCTTTACCTCTGATTGGCTAGTGCTTCCCAGAACCTCCATTTTAAGGAGGATACCCAGGCCACCTATGTCTTCATTTCTTTCCAGACCACACTCCTGACTCTCTACCAGCACTTTATCTACACGGCCCCTGCACTGGGCCTGTACTGCACTTTATCTCCCCACCCTCTTTCCAACTTCCTTTTATATGTTGTGTTCCTCCATTAGAATGTAAGTTCCTGATCCTGAGTGAGGTGAGCAGAACCAGGAGATCATTGTACACAGTAACAGCGACATTGTGCTATGATCAGCTATGATAGACTTAGCTCTTCTCAGCAATACAGTGATCCAAGAAAGTCCCAAAAGATCCATGATGGAAAATGCTGTCTACGTCCAGAGAAAGAACTGTGGAGTCTGCATGCATACTACTTTCGTTTTTGGGTAGCTTTTCCCTTTTGTTCTGTTTCTCTTTTACAACATGGCTAATGTGGAAATATGTTTACATGATTGCACCGTATAACTTCTATCAGATTGCTTGCTGTCTTGGGAAGGGGGAATGAAAGGGAGGGAGGGAGAAAAAATTTGAGAATCAATGTTAAAAACTATCTTTATATAAATTGGAAAAAAATAAAATACAAAAAAAACTAAGTCCTCGAGGGCAGAGGGACCGTCTTTCTCATTACTGGTATTTGAATTCCCAGAATTTAGCATGGGGTCTGGTACTTAGTAAGCATTGCTGACTTGACTTGACTTGCTCTTGGCTCTGCCCTGCTGGGGGCCAAGCAATGAAGCCAACCCCACCATTACATGACAGTTTTTTCAATACTTGAAGACAGAGAACATGGCTCCTTTGAGGCCACTTCTTCACGCTCTTTGTTCAGTGGTTTCAGTTGTGTCCAACTCTTTATGATCCCATTTGGGGTTTCCTTGGCAAAGATACTGGAGTGGTTGACCATTTCCTTCTCCAGCCCATTTTGCAGATGAGGAAACTGAGGCAAGCAAGGTTAAGTGACTTGCCTAGGATCACACAGCTAGTGAGTATTGGAGGCAGGATTTGAATTGAGGAAGAAGAGTCTTCCTGACTTCAAGCATTCTATCCACTAAACCCATTTCCTTCAGCCATTCTTCCTATTATATGAACTCTTCATTCTCTGCCTAATAATAGGGTGGAAGGACCCACAAATCAAATTCTAATACATCCAGACTAACTGGTGTTTGTCATTGTGTTTAGATTGCTGCCAATGCAGAATCACACTGCCCACTTTGTAAAGAAAGCAGATTTAGCTAATGTTTTTGAAACAGAGATAGATAGTCTGTCACAAGTTCCAAATACATTGGGACCACAGGTTTTCAGCTAACAGATAGATTGCCCAGGAGAAGACAGGCAAGAGATCAGTATTTACAAATATTCTTAATATTCAACAGAAAAAAATGAATTTTGGATGCTTAGGATAGTATTAAAAAGTTCCCTTCCTTTCTTTACTTTAGTTTTATGCTTTATGGTTGCAATTACACTCTCATCTACTTTTTAAATAGGTTTTTTATCTATGTCTCTAGTTCATGGTTTGTAATATCTTCTTAGCAGGTTCATAATAAGATAAAGCTAATAAAACCAGGGAAAGTCTTCGTGCTTAATGTGTAGAATACTGAGCCTGAGGCAGAAGACTTGAGCTTTCATTATATTGCTGTGATGTTTTAGAGCTATTTATTACTTGATCTCTGCCTCTGTTTCTCCCTTTGTCACATGGAGATACAGGGTAAACTTGTAAAAATAATTTTCCCATAGATGTTTTTGTTTCAATTCCTTCATGATCATATTGTGTTATCTGACCTCATCCCTCAACTGAAATCGCTTTCTCCAAAGTTAACAATGAATCTGTTAATTGCCAAATCCCATTGCCTTTTCTGTCTTCATCTTATTTGATCTTTCTGCAGCATTTGATCCTTTATTACCTTCTCCTTCTGTGCTTTTCTGACATTGTTCTGTCTTGATTTTCCCCTTGCAAGCCATACTACTCTTTATCAGTTTCCTCTGCTAGATCATCATCTAAATCCCATCAACTAATTTGGGGTGGGCCCCAAGGCTCTGTGCTGGGCCCTCTTGTTTTTTTTCCTGTATATTCTCTCTTTTGGGGACTTCATTGTTTCACAAGGGTTCAAAGATCCCTATGCTGATAACTATAGATCTGTATGTCCATCCCTAGTCTTTCCTCAAGGTCATCAACTGTATGTTGGACATTTCAAACTTAGGCACCTCAAATTCACATGTCAAAAACAAAACTCATCTTTCTTCACAAATTTATTCTTCTTTGAATCTTTCTTTTTTTCCCAGTTGAGGGCACTGCCATCATTCTAAGTCAACCTTGGTGCCATTCTCAACTCCTCATTCTTATTCATTCTGTATTTCCAATCAGTTGCCAAATTGTGTCAATTTTGCACCTTCAACATCTTTCACATGGTCTCTATTCAGATAGCCAATACCCTATTTTAGGCTTTTATCATTTCTTACCCTAGCAGTTGCTGTAGCCTCCTAATTGCTCTCTGAGTTTCTGGTCTTAACCATTCTCCTTTCTCTCTATCACACAGCTGCTAGATATTCTGATCATGCCCACTCCATATTCAATAAACTCCAGTGGTTCCTCTTATTTCTAGGATCCAATACAAACACATCTGTTTTTCATTTAAAGCCTTGACATTTCCAGGCTTATTTACTCCTCTTCAGAATTCTATAGTCCAATCAAACTTTGCTATTCATCACACACAACACCCCTTTCTTCAGGCTGTCCCTCATTATCTCCAATAATCTCTATTTCCTTCTTCACTTCTTTCTTAGAATCTCTGTTGTTGTTTATTCATTTCAGTCATGTCTGACTCTTCATGTCTCTATTTCGGATTTTCTTGGCAAAGATACTGAGGTGGTTAGCCAATTCCTTCTCCAGCTCATTTTATAGATGAGGAAACTGAGGCAAACAGGGTTAAGTGACTTGCTTAGAGTCACACAAGAGCAAGTGTCTGAGGCCAGATTTGAACTCGGAAAGATGAGTAGCCCTGACTCCACGCTCAGCTCTTTATCCACTGTACCACCTAGTTGCTGATCTTTAGCTTCCTTCAACATTCAGCTCAAGTGCCATCTACTACATCTTTCCTGATCTCACTATTTACTGGTGCTGCCTCCTCCTCCCCTCCCCATTCACACATTTCACTCCACGGGGAACTAAATTAACCTTGTGTTTATTTTGTATGTATTTTTCATAGGCAGCTAGGTAACATAATAGATAGCATGTTAGGTCTAGACTTGGAAAGACCTGAATTCAAATATGTTCTCAACCTTTCTAATGCGTCGATCCTTTAATACTCATATGTGGGCTTTTCTGCATGTGGGCGGACTTGCCTGGAGATGGATAGAGGAGCAGTGTCTTGGTTCCTAAGACCATCAGAAATATGTGTTTTCTGATGGTCTTAGGTGACCCCTGTGAAAGGGTCGTTCAACCCTCAAAGGGGTTGCAACCCACAGGTTGAGGATTGCTGCCTTAGACACTTAAAGTTTGTGACCCTGGGCAAGTCACTAAACCTCTGTCTGGTTCAGTTTCCTCAACTATAAAATGATGATAATAACAGCATCTATCTTCCAGAATTATTTTGAGGATCGAATGATAGAATATTTATAAACTATTTATCAGTGCCTGGCACATTGTAGGGGCTTAATATATGTTTGTGATTTATTGTCCATTTTCTGCCTATGTTATGGTTCACTCATTTATTCAACACACATTTATCAAGCATCTACTAAAAGAAAGGCATTGTCCTAAGAATGGGCAAAAGTGGTTATCAGGGAAAAGATTGAAGGAGGTTCGAAAAACGTGTTCACAAAATTTTATTCCATCCTTTTCAGTTATGAGACCTATCCAATAACCTAAATGGGCTAACAAAATCATCCCATGGGTGAACCTCAGGGGAAAGATGGCCATATAGCTCTAGTTATCAGTATAGAGTTAATTGAACTCATGTGAAATAATGAAGTCCCCAAAAGAGAGTATATACAGAAAAAATAAGAGAGTCCAGCTCAGAAGCTTGGAGCCCACCCCGGATTAGATGATGGGATTTAGATGATGAGGAGACTGATGAAAAATAGCGTGAATGGGGGAACCAAGAGAGAATAATGTCAGAAAAACCAGGAGAGGAGTATCCCGGAGGAGAAAAGGTACAATTAGTATTTGCATGTGAATGATTTTCCTTCAAATATAAAGTGATATAATTTATCAAAAAGTTCACTGTTGTAAAGAAGTTATAACCCCTAATTACAATGCAGGCAGCCCCCACAGTCTCATTAATTCTAGCTGCCTGATTATCTCACTTACATAATTTTCACCTGTCCTTAATCTGATTGCACAGCAGTTTCACCAGCCTGCCCCATGTCTGTCTTAGCCTTTCTGAAATGTCTTGACACTCTTTAATAAAAGTACTGAATGAGTGGTAATTTGGGGAAGGGACAGTGGCTGTGTGCGTGTGCTTGGGGTAGTGGGGGTGGAAGGAGGAACTTTCTGATGGTGGGTGAATTTCTCTATTACCTGCTTTGATCTGATACTGAGCCAAGTTTGGGATGAACTCGAGGCATTTGGGAGAAGCTCAAAAGGATAGAAATGTTGAGTCAGCCCTTCTAAAAATTCTGTTCAGAAGGAAAAACGTTAGATCAATTCAATATATCTTTATTGTGTCTACTATGGACAGAGCATTGTGCTAGGAGCTTGGAAAGACGAAAAGTTTAAATAAAAGATGCAGCCCCTGCCTTCCTGGAGTTTCCAGTCTGGGAAGGCAGATATGACATATTCTCATGTAAATTACACCAACAAGGTTGTGTGTTGCAATGCATTCAAATTTAGTCTTAGATTCCTCTTCTGTAGTAATATGAATGCATTGACTCAGATGATGTCTAAGATTCCTTCCAACTTTAAATCAATAGTCCTATGGTGAACAACAAACCAATGTGGCAAACAACCTATTTTGAGGCAACCCTAAGGCCAGTGGATGATTCTAAATGTCTCTTCTTGCTGCATGGCAACAAAAGGTTGTACCTGTCTCCTATGCTTACTCTATTTTTTGTCAAGATTATTTGTGTACATTTCTTATCTGCAATGCAAGCTCCTCGAGGGGAAGGACTAGGCCTTATTTATCTCTGTATCTCCTTTAGCACTTAAAGGTGTCCTGCACTCGATAGGTGTTCAGTAAATGCTTACTGGAGGCAGCTAGGTGGTACAGAGGATACAGTGCCAGGCCTGGAGTTGGGAAGACCTCATCTTTGTGAGTTCAGATCTGGCCTTAGATACTTACTGCTGTTTGACCCTGGGCAAGTCACTTAACCCTGTTTGCCTCAGTTTCCTCATCTGTAAAATGAGCTGGAAAAGGGAATGACAAAGTCTTCTAGTATCTTTGCCAAGGAAACCCTAAATGGGGTCACAAGGAGTAGGACACAACTGAAAAAAAGTAATTGAACAACCAACAAAAATGCTTTCTGTGTTAAATATTAAAATTCATTTTTTTAATAAAGAGACCTGGGCTGTCCAAGTCTCTCTCTGATCCTCAGATTCCTTTTAAATTCTGAAACATAAAGTTGTTATTAAGTAAGTAGCTGTTTTAGTTAGCCTGTTAGTCCTACAACGTGAGTTAAACATGTGATGTGGTCGATTCGTATTTATTGTTCTTGTTTACCAACCAATTTTTATTTGATTTTATTTTTGTCGTTGTTGTTTTTTGGAGGGGGGGAGGTAGGGCAGTTGGGGTTAAATGACTCGCCCAAGGTCACACAGTTAGGTTGTGTTTTTTTTGGCGTGGTGTGTGTGTGTGTGTGTGTGTGTGTGTGTGTGTGTGTTAAGTATCTGAAGTTGGATTTTTGAACTCAGGTCCTCCTGACTCCAGGGCGGGTGCTCTATTCAATGTGTCACCGAGCCTCCCTCCAACCAATTTTTAGAATGTGTCTAGATTTTCCTTATAATAAGACACAAGTTCTTTGAAGTCTTTTAATTTTCCTCCATGTTCAGTGCCTGGCCAAAAAAAAAATACATAAAAGATGAAATGAACTCAGACATTATTTCATTCTATCCAAAGGATTAAGACCTATTTTTTCTAGGTAACTTCTTTATTATCCTGGAAGTGCCAATCAGGATGTTCCCATCAGTGTGACACCCACATTTCCCCTTCCAGCTGAACTCAATTACCTGCTCTCACCTGTGGGATCTGTCCTGCTCCTGACCTTCTTTTGGCTTCAATCTTAGTAGGAGGTATGTAAAGAGTTCTTGGCGGGGCCAGAACTTTGTCCATTTCTTTTATCTATTCTACCCAACTTATTTTAACCCTTCTCTTCCTGTGAGCCTCCTGGTTCCTGGATTACTTGGACTTTTGACCATTCACCTTGCCCTGATCTTTCTGAATCTGTATTCTTCCATTTTTTCCCCTACCTACTTAGTTCCTAATCTTCTGATTTGCCCCAACTTTTGACATATGTTCATTCTCTGGATTCTGTTTCTTTCCCTGTTTTTTTGACACTGTTTTCCACTGACCTTTTGATTGGCAGGGTCTCTCATGCTCGTTAGTAAACTGCTTGATTATGGACCCACAACAGCTGATTAAGGATTATGTGATGATGATGATGATGGTGATGATGGTAATGATGGGGGGAGGTGGTGGTGGTGATAATATTTATATTGTGCTTTGTTTGGACAATATTTTCTGCATATTATCTAATTTGATCCTCATAACAATCTTATAAGGTTGTTATTATTATATTGATTTTACAGATGAGGAAGCTGAGACTAAGAGGTTAATTGAATTAGCTAATCCTTTAAAAAATACTTTTCAGAAGGAAAAACATCAGTTCAATCAACATATCCTTTACGGTATTTTCTATGGGCAGATCATTGTGCTAGGAACTTGGAAGATACAAAATTTAAATGTGAGATGCAGGGTAGGAGGCAAGGTCTCAATGTAGCCTCAGCTTTCCATCCACGCATCCATCTAAGCACCCTCACTACCTTCTTATGCTATCAGCTTGGATTGACTTCTCTGCTTTGCCTTTTTCCTCCTGGTCCCAGATCTTCAGGTTTTCCTTGAACTCTGGCTGCCCACTGTCCTGGCCCCACCATATTTACAGAGGCCTAATATACTCGGCCATTACCTCTGCATGCACATTTCTGCGTATTCCTTATGCATTCTTTGTAATCTGCTGGCTAATGATCACCATCTATCAGCAAATTAGGAGACTCTGCCCAGTGTTGACACTTCTATTCCCAACCTAATGTTATTTAACTGAGCTTACTGCCCTTATTATGGAGTCTTAGCACATCGAGAGGGTATTTAAAAACAACAATTAGCCTTGGGAAGCAGAGAATGTAAACAAACTCACTTTATCACTTTGCCAAGCGAAACACATCGGGGGTTTTTCTAACAGACCCTAATGATACCAGCTATCAGTTAAATAAACAAAACATTGGACTGAAAAAGAAAGGTCAACAAAAGAGCCAGTGTGCAATTTGCTAATCCGTGGTGGACATTATCCAGTTGCTGGACTCTTCCTGGTCCATTAGATGTATGGGGCATGCCTCATATTAAAGAAGGACTGAACATTTTTGTCCTTTGCCTCATATACTGTCATATCCCCACATGAAAGAATACCATAATAAGCTATAAGATAAATATTGCTGGACAAAAGAAGGTCAGTAAATTCAAGAAATGGGGAAACAAGTAAAATTATTGTTTCCGAAGTAAAGTACAGTGGATTAAAGCAGCTCTAGTGTTCTGAAGAACTTGGCCAATCTTCAAAACCTCTGCTACGTGCCCAAACCCATTGTTGAATACCCCTGCTCAAGGAACAGGAAATGAAAAGCTAGTCCTATTTAGACTAAGCACCAGGCTAGTTGTGACCATTGATTTCATCATTGTTTCTTCATCCAATTTTAGTGTATACTGAATGTGGGTTTTAGAGTAGCAGGAGCCATAATCCTAAACTGACACAGACACCTGTGAACACCCCAATGGACCACAGTTAGCACACAGAGAGAAAGGGCTGACCCCAATGCTACTGGTTCTATAGCTGTGCCAAGACTCCTTGGTTGCCCACATTCTACTCATGTTCCTGACCACAAAGAGACTGACTTCAGCCAAGTCACATCAGAGCTGCCACCTGCTTCCTCTAATTACTCTGGTGGAAGTGATGGTGCTATCAGACTCCTCTCATTCAATATTTTGCATCAGATCTAATACTATGAAAGCCTCCTGGAGAACATGTACCTCTTCCAACTGTGCCTCTAGTGTCTTCTTATACTTCCAAGACCCCACAACTCCTCTTTCTCAATACTGCACAGGCAGGCTTAGGGATCACTATCTGTACATACAGTCAGAACAAAATTCTAGGCAATGGAGAGGAGAAAATTCCTCCTGTCTTCTTAGGATAGGAGAAATAGGACAACTGGCATGAGTTATCTCCCTGCTTTTGCACTCAAAGAAGATATGAATGTGTCATCAGATAGAGATTTCCTCAAGAAGCCTGGAGTCTTTCCATGAAGTCCTAAGTGAAATATTATTCGGGCCCTGATTGCTCAGAGTGAATGTAGATAGCAATTGTTTCCATTTTGGCCAGAAACTCTGAGAGCCTTCCCCTCTCAGATACATGCATGCATGTATACATATATACACACATATAGGTATATACACATATGTATATATAATATATAGACACATACATACACATATATTTATATATGTGTATGTATACATATAAACACACACACATATATATATGTATAGTGTGTGTATGTATATATATGTCACCCACAAAAATTTTACCTAGTCAAATTATATATACATATGTATTTTACCTAGTCATATATATATTTGACTAGGTAAAAGAGGCTGTTCTTTGCCTCATTTCTTACCTAGCCTTAATCACTGAATGGGTGCTACCTCAGTCAAACTGAGAACTGGAAAAGATCTTAGTTTATAAAGGCCAGGGTCTCCCACCAAACCTGGGGCTATTTCCAATCATCTTGATCTATATCTTGCCACTGGACCCATATAGCTTTGGAGGAAAAAGTGAGGCTGGTGACTTTGCACAGCCCTTCCTCACTTCAATCCTGCTCACTTGTAAGTTGTGGAATCACCTTTCTGATATCATGGTCTTTGAGAACGAGAGTGAAGGACAGGCAACAAGTCAAATAAATTTGATGAGTGTTTATTAAGATCGGACTATTGACAAGGTACTGTGCCAAGATAAGATTAAAAAAAAAAGAAAATCCAGTTTCTGCCCTTGAGGAGTTTACAGCTTATTAGAGAGGGCAGCTAGGTGGCGCAGTGGATAGAGTGCCAGGCCTGGAGTCATGAAGACCTGAGTTCAAATTTGGCCTCAGACACTTACTAGCTGTGTGACCCTGGGCGAGTCACTTAACCCTGTTTGCCTTTGTTTCCTCATTTGTCAAATGAGCTAGAGAAGGAAATACCCAGTATCTTTGCCAAGAAAATCCCAAATGTGGTCAGGAAGAGTCAGACACAATCAAAATTACTTATTAACAAAAACACAAGGAGGCTGTGGAATGTGGACAAATAAGGTAGAACAGGATGAAGGGAAGGAAGAGAGCCTTTCTGTGCTCCGTCTCCATCAATCAACATTTATTAAGCACCTACTGTATGCCATGCACTGTGCTAGGTGTTGGGGATACAAATACAAAGAATGAAACAATCCGTATGCTTAAAGAGCATACCTTCTTGCAGGAGACATCAAGGCACTGTGCTGGAGGAAGATTGGAGGTGAGAGATCACTTTTGATTCCGTGGGTTTGGTGGAGATGGCATCTGGACTGAGCCTGGAAGTCTCAGGAAGAGGATTTCATCAGAGGAATGAAGGGATGCCTTCCAGGCTTGGGCGACTGGGGAAGGGATGATTGCATTTGTGCGTAAAAGTTTGAGATGTCAAGTAGCTTGGGGAAATAGTTAGCAGCCCAGTTGGCTAAAACATGGAGTACATGAGAAATTAAAAAATTCTATTTCTTTTTTATATTGTTTCTTTTTTTTTCTTTTAGACTCAAGGGGCAGAACACAGACACAAAATAGAGAAAAGAAACAAAAACATATCACAAATTTAAATATAATTTCTATTTCTTTTAGGAAATAAGGCTGAGAAGTTTATACAGAGTCAGAATGTTCAATACTTTAAATGTCAAGCTAAGGAGTTTTGTATCTTTTCCTAGGAACAATAAGGGGCCACTGAAGGCAGTGTAGTGTAGACTGTTGGCTTTGGAATCAGAAGACCTGGGTTTGAATCCTGATTTTGCCACTTACAATCTATATGACCTAGGGAAAATTACTTGGAAGCTCTGGGCTTCACTTCCCTCATCTGTAAAATGAGACGATTGTACTAAATGACTTCTGAGATCTCTTCTATTTCTAGATCTATGCTCCTTTAAGTTCTAATCCCTGTGTTAGAAAGCCAGCTTTTCTGCTTACTACTGGTAAGAACCTGAGAAGGATTTTAGCCTCTCTGGGCCTCACTTTCTTTCTCTATAAAATGATGGGGTTGGATTAGATGACCTTTAAGGCCTCTTTTCAGCTCTAAATCCATGGTCTTTTGAAGTTTATTGAGCAGATAAATGGCATGGTTAGATCTTTGCACTATGAAGATTTTTTATTTTATAGGGAGCATTAGTATGAAGGATGAACTGAAGGAGGGAGACACTGATTAACAGGTTGTTACAATATTCTAAACAAGGGGCTCCCATTTGTAGAACACCATGCAATAGTTGATCTATGATAGGAATAGCCTTCCCTCACTACATTTCTGTCTCCCATTCCCTAGCAAGGGTACTTATTCTATCTACTGTTTGAACCGAGGACAAAATCTAGAGTAGGTGAGTAAAGGAAATGAGAAAAATGGGAAACTGACCTTAGGAAGCATGGTCTGCCTCACCTATTTACAAGCTATGTACTTATATAGGAAAGACATATCTGCAAAAGACTGTAAACTCCCAAGGATTCAGCTTAGTACCCTAGGGGGACACTTGAGAAAAACCAGATAACGATGATCTGTCAGATGGGGAACAGGTAGTACCCTTCCTTTCAAATAATGCCATTTAAAACAGAAAAAAATCCTTTCAAATTAAACATTTTTCAAGGTGCCCCCTTCTAGTTTTGTGCCCCACCCCCTTCTGGCAGAGATCAGTGTTTCATTGTTTCCTGGGTTAATCGCTGGCAGGTTTTTAATATATGCCAATCATTTTCTGTTGAAACACCAGACATGCAGATAAAATGACAATCATTGGCAAAACTTGTAATTATTCAGTGGTGTGATTTTTAAATCTAAATTAACTGCTAAGAGGTTATTGTTAATTTTTTTTTATTAGAGATGAGTGCTGCAAAAGGAAAAGGAGAATCTGTTTGCCAACCAGCAGATTTGGATTCTAAACAAGATGTGGTGGGGAAATCTTGTAATAAAAGGATTGCCCTATTCTTGCCTTCAGGTAGATATTTTTCATTTGATAGGACTGTCTAGACAAAGTTATTTGTAGATGAAAAGCTTTTATGAGTTGGCAGTTTTCCCTTTGCTTATAATATCTCCCTACCCTGCTATCTTTTCTCCCTTCAAATAAGCAAATTGAAAGTTGTCTTCTAAATGGTGAGCAATTTGGCAGAGGAAATGCTTTCAAATGGTTTTTTTTCATTCTGGGATTGATTACTTCTTCAATAATAACAGTGGATAGCCCTATCTAGGCCTTGGGGACCCCTTTCTCTTATGGAATCCCAGAAAATCATGCCAGATTTGCAGCCTTTCGTGATTCAACCACCACTTATTAGCTCATGAGCCCCCACTGATGTTTTCATTTATTAGGCTAACCAGAGGACACATTAGTTCAAGGCTAAAGATATTTAGTTGAACCACATGGAAAAATAAGTGACAAGAAAGATTTCCCTCATACATTCAGGAATACGTTATCTCATAGGTTAACACATTACTACTGAGGGAGAGGAAACAAACATGGGATACGCCAGACACACACAGAGGGAACTTACAGGCAATATAAGACACAAACACTGAAGATGTGATTGTGCCTCTCTCTCTGCTGGGTATCTCTGTTGAGCTTCCTTCTGCTACGTTATAACTGCTTCCCCATGACACCCGCTGATCTTCAGGTGTGTGAGGCAGCTTCTACCTCTTAGGGAGAGGGCTTCATTAACTTTATATATGGCTCCAAGGGCTATATATAAGAGATTATAGACCCAAGTTAATCACTGGAGAAATCCTTAGGCATTTCTAAGTTTATCCTTTACTACTGTTGTCACTCAATTTCTCCTAGTCTAAAAGAAGTCATATGAATTATGGTCTAAAATTCCTTTAACTCCCTATAATGCCTCTTGCTCAGTAGCCTTGATCCCTTCAAATCATTTTGGAGACTCCCTTTTAATAAGACTGCAACGGAACTTAGTGGAGGAGTTAGAAAATTCTTTCAACCCATACTCCCGTAATATACCTGGTTGTTGTGGAAATCCACTCAGGAATGAGAATGAAAAAGATAGAGTTGGTGAATCTAGCAAGTCTTGCTCTCTTTTCTCCCCTCATCAACTAAAATTGATGTACTCCTTATATATGTGAAACGGGTATTATAGGCCATGTCAATTTTTACAGATGAAGAAACTGAGGTTGAGAGAGATTAAGAGGCTTGCCAAAGGTTATGTAGCTAAGAAGTGTAGGAGGAAGGATTCAAATCCAGAACTTCCTGACTTTAAATCCAGTGTCCTCTCTGCCATGGCTGTGTTTTCTTAGTTGGGGTTTTAGACTGATTTTTTTGACTTGCTGGTATTTATTCAGAAATGTACTGGCTTTGCTATTTTCTGGCCTAGTATGAAAGGCTGTGCAGACTGCAAACAAGCATTATGGTGAAGTGATATGAGTAACAGCATAGATTTGGAGTGAGAATACCTAGATTTGAGCGGAAGCTCTGCCATTTGACAGCCAGATAATTTTGGGCAAGTCACTTAATCCTTCTGAGTGTCTATTACTTCATCTTTTCAAACAGAACAGGTGAATTAGGCCAGATGATATCTCCAAGGACCTCTTTGGGCTCTGAATTCTATGATTTTGCCCTCCTGATCAGTGACCAAATAAGTCATTGGTGGAATGGCAAACAGAGCTCATGGTTCCCATTTTCTTGGCACTGCTAATTCCTTTTAACACCTGTCTTTGAGCTGACTGACTAGTCAATGCTCACTTGTGAAAATTTTGTCTTGTTCAAAAGAGCTACAGCTGCTAAAAATCCAGAAGAGGATCATGAACACAGCGTGAGGGTTTGCTAGCAAGAGGTGCTCCCTTGAGATTCATGAATTCCATAACTAGGGTCGTAGGATCATGGTTATAGAGCTGAAGGGGAGCCTTCTATTCCAACTCTATTTTACAGAGAAGGGAACATATATAGCTTAAAAATTACTTCCCAAGTTCAATTTCACCCGCAGAACACTCCCCACCCCCAGTCAATAAACTCCAATGGCTCCCTATTGCCTCCAGTATCTAATACAAAACTCTGTTCAAAGGGCATTCAGAGCTCTTCATAACTCACTGCACTCCCTTCCAGTCTTTCTATGCCTTACTTCCCATCCAGTACTTGAGCCATTGGCACTGACCTCCTTGCAGTGCCATGAACAAAACATTCCATCTCTGCACTCCCGGCATTTTCTCTGCTTGTCCCCTGTGCCACATACTGGTTTTCCCGGCTTCCTTCAAGTCCCAACTACAATTTTATTTTTTACAGCAGTGGTGTCAAACTCAAATGGAAATGGAGCTACTAAACTGTACATAAGGTTCTCTATGAGCCACGTACATCTTAGGGAGAGGGCTTCGTTAACGTTATATATAGTGCCAAGGGCTATCTTTCTGTGTGACTTAAAAAAAACCCCAAACAAACCAGCACTGTCTGTGTTGTACTGCATTTTTACTTGGTATTTATTTCTATATGTATTTATTCACTCAGAGACCATTATTGGTATCTTTTGTTTTTACGCTGCTTATATTTTCTCCTACATCCCTCTTTTCCTTATAACAAAGAGTTTATTTTTTAAAGAAAGAAAGGGGAAGAATCAGCAATAGCAGTGAAACTAAGGATTATTTTATAGGACTAGAAAAAATAATAATGAAATTTGTGTGGAGACAAAAAAAAGTCAAGTCCCAATAGAAATAATGGTGGAAAAAATGAGAATGAAGAGAGCCTAGCAGTACCAGAATTCAAACTATACTACAAAATTGTAATTCCCAAAACAGTTTGGTACTGGTTAAAAAATAGAGAGATCAATCAGTGGAACAGAGTAGGTACACAACATATAGAAGCAAATGAAGCTAGTGGTCTAGTACTCAATAAACACACAGACTCCAGCTACCGGGATAAAGACTCACTATCTGATAAAAACTGCTGGGAATTGAACAGTAGCAAGGAAGAAATGAGATTTAGATTAATATCTCACACTTTATACCAAGATAAGCTCCAAATGGATATGTGACCTAGACATAAAGGTCATATCATAAACAAATTAGAGAACAAGTAGAAAATTTCCTATTAGATCTATGGAGAGAGGTAAAGTTTATAATCAAGCAAGAGATAGAGAGGATTACAGAAGATAAAATGGTTAATTTCGTTTACATAAAATTAAACAAAGCTTTTACACAAACAAATGGAAAGAATCTTTGCAGCAGAATTCTCTCATAGAGGTATATATATATGTACATATATATACACATATATGTATATTATATATGTATGTGTGTGTGTATGTGTATATATATATATATATATATATATATATATATATATATATATGGAATTGATTCAAATTTGTAAGAATAAGACTTTTAGTTGTTTCAGTGGTGTCTAACTCTTCATGACACCACTTGGTGGATTTTTGGCAAAGATACTGAAGTGGTTTACCATTTCCTTCTTCAGCTCATTTTACAGATGAGGAAACTGAGACAAACAGGGTTAAATGATTTTCCCAGGATCACACAACCAGTATGTGTCTGAGACCAGATTTGAATTCATGAAGATGAATCTTTCTGATTCTAGGCCCAGTACTATACTCACTGCACCAACTAGCTGCCCCCCTTTCTATATATATGCTATCTAAAGCCATATGAAGAATACCCCAAATAATTAGAGAAATGCAAATTAAAGCAGTTCTGAGTTTCTACCGCATACCCATCAGATTTGCAATGATAAAAGAAAAAAACAGCAAAATTTGGAGGGAAATAAGAGAAAACATACACTGATGCATTGTTGGCAGAGCTTTGAATGGGTCCAACTAATCTCAAAAGCAGTTTGGAATTATATGTAAAAAGTTACTAAACAGTGACCCAGTTATAGCACCGCTAAGCCTATACCCCAAAGAGATCAAAGAAAGAGGAAATGTTCCTATAATACAAAAATATTTATAGCAGCTGTTTTTGTGGTGACAAAACCCCCCTCACCAATAGAAGAATGACAGAACAAACTGTGATATGTACAATAGAATACTATAGTGCTGTAAGAAATGGGGAAAAGAGGCAGCTAGGGGGCACAAAGAATAGAGCACCAGCCCTGAGTCAGGAGGCCCTAAGTTCAAATCTAGTCTCAGACACTTGACACTTAACTAGCTGTGTGACCTTGGGCAAGTCACTAAACCCCAATTGCCTTGCCTTCCCTCCTCCAAAAAAAAAAAAAGAAATGAGGGAAAAGATTTCACAGGGACATATAAAGAATTGCATGAAATGATACAGAATGAGGTGAGCAGAAACAGAAGAGTCATTTATCTAACATCAGTATTATAAAAATGAACATTTTTGGAGATGTGTAAACTGATGAACAATGAAATGAACAGAACCAGGAGAACAACTTATTTGATAATAACAACACTGTAAAAAACAGTGAAAACCTTAAGACCTCTGACCAATTTGATGGTCATCCATGATTCTAGATCAGTGGTTCTCAACCTGTGGGTTATGTTCAATTTAAATACATCCTGCATATCAGATATTTACATTACAATTCATAACAGTAGCAAAATTACAGTTATGAAGTAGCAAAGAAAATAATTTTATGGTTGGGGGTCACCACAACATGAGGAACTGTATTAAAGGGTCACAGCATTAGGAAGGTTGAGAACCACTGTTCTAGATGATCAGTGATGAAACATGCTATTTTTTTTGACAGAGAGTGTCAGGGTTCTCTTTCAGAGTACCCTAACTTAAGTGCAGGGGCAACCGGTTACTACCCTACTTAATTGATGTTAGTGTACCTTTAGAACAGAAGAGTCACAGCTCTGAGGTCCAAACAGAAAAGGTTTATTAAGGTCTCTCCATGGGGAAGCCTTACAGCCAGATCTTAAGGCAGGCTTCAAAAATACTTCCAAGGCTTGGATCTTATATATACCCCAGATCTACCTACCACATGTGACAGAGCCCAGCTGAACAGAATTGTGAGAGGGGGAGTGCAATTACAAGGGTAAAAAGGCCCCAGGGTGTGGAGACACCAATCAGGAATATCAGGTAACCCCACGCAAGAGAGTCTTGAGCAATGCAGTATCCCCTGGCCAGGGACAGTGCAATATGCTCTGACTTCCACATGACCCAACTAATTCCTGGGCCTCAAACACTTCCCTGTGCCTCGACATAACCATTTGCAATCTGCACGTATTTCTAATCCTCACAAGAGAGGTGGTGGACGAAGGTACAAAATTGTCTAATAGTTTTTGGACACGGCCAATGAGGGAATTAATTTTAATCCACTATGCATATTTGTTCCAAGGGTTTTCTTTTTTCATTTTTCGTTTTCCTGGGGTCGGCAGTGGGGAAGAAAATAAAGTTTTTTTAATTAAAAATTTTAGTTAAAAAACAAAATCAATCAACACATCAAACAAACAACGTTCCGAACCAGTGGACCACCATCTCTGCCCACGAGCAAAGGGCTATAGCTTCTCACGCATCTTTAACCTTGGAATCAAGCTTGTTCTTGATTCTGCAGTATTTTTTCATTGTGTCATGGTTGGTTTTTTTTTCCCCATTTACATTGTTGCAGTCTTTGTAAATATTTTTTTTTTGCAAGCTCTGCTTGCTTTGCTTTGCTTCAGTTCATCTAAGTCTTTCCAAGCTTCTCATCACATTCCGTACTCATAGCGCATTAATATATCACAATTTGTTTAGCTATTCTCCAGTTGGTAGGCATCCACTTTGTTTTCTTTTTTTTGTACCATATAAAATGTTGCAATAAATATTTTAAGAGTTTTTAGGACATTTCTACCTTTGAACGTCTCTTTTTAATGGTGTCAAGTTTAAATAGGTTTTATTCTCCAGGACAAGAATTATATTTCCACTTGTTTACAGTACCAATAAAGTGCAATGTTCACTTCTCTCCCTCTGCATGTACTCAAGTATTCAGAGTGCCCAGATTTTTATAGTATCTTAAATGTTACCTTTAAACTGCTACTGCCTTGGCTACAAATTTGAGTCCTTCAATTTTTGGAAAGCTGGGTGGAATGCTCTTTCTTCTGGTACATTTAGTCAGCCTCTTCAATGGTGGGTCCAGAAGAAGTACCTCCAGATGGGGCTGCTTTACCCCATACATGCCCACTGGCATGCCCCCTGCATTCTGGTATAGCTTAGTAATGATGGGGCCATAGACCTTCAATTCTTTCTGTTACTGCTCGCATTCTTGCTTCTTAGTAGTGTGGTTCTTATCCAGCTGTCTGATAACATTTGCCAAGGATCTTCTTTTGTTTTCAACACCAATTTTGCCTCACAATTTTTCATCATTTATGGTAGCCTTTATGTTGAAAACATAAGATTCAAGAGAATTCTTGGAAGACACCTTGTCTTTCTGCATCTCATCTTCATCCCTGTATTTTTCAGCAGATGACCTTTGTCATTAGTGATGGTGATCTTGTTCTCCTTGCCTATGCTCTTATCCATAGCAGAAACATTGAGGATACCATTTACATCAATGTCAAATGTTACTTCAATCTGAGGAACACTCCTGGGTGCTGGGAGGATTCCTGTGAGCTCAAACTTGCCAAGCAGGTTGTTATCCTTTGTTATTGCTCTTTTACCTTAATAACCTGAATAATCACACCAGGCTGGTTGTCCGAATAGGTGGTAAAAGTCTGTGTCTGCTTGGTGGGGATAAAGGTATTACATTTGATCAGAACTGTCATAATTTTACCAGCAGTTTCAATTCCAAGGGAAAGAGTAATGACATCCAACAGCAACAAGTCTCGCACCTTCTTAAATTTATCTCCAGACAAAATGGCAGCCTGGACAGCTGCGCCATAGGTAAGAGTCTCATCAGAACTGAGGCTTGTTGAGCTCTTTTCCATTGAAGAAGTCTTTCAGAAGCTTCTGGATTTTGGTGATGTGAGTGGAACCACTCACCAGGATAGTCATGAATCTATGATTTGTCTAGCTTGACATCTCTTAAGGCCTTTTCCACAGGGTCCAGTGTTCCACAGAAGAGATTAGCATTCACCTCTTCAAAACAGGGTCAAGTGATTGATGTATAGAAGTTGATGACTTCAAAGACAATCAATCCCAGTACTGGCCTGGGTACTGGAAGAGAGTGCTTTGCATGTTCACAAGTGGTGGGCAGATGGAGAACTCTTGTTCTCACTGATGTCCTTGTGCTTTTGCTTGAACTGAGCAATGAAATGGTTGACCATGCAACTGTTAAAGTCCGCCCAAGTGGGTTGTACAGCTGTGCACTTGACCTCAAAGATGCTTTCTTCAATGGTAAGAATGTAGACATCAAAAAACTACCTCCAAAGATCAACACATTTCTCTTAGTACCAACCTTTTTGTCCAGTCTATAAGCAATAGCTACGGCAGTGGGCTCACTGATGATTTGGAGCACATTGAGACCAGCTATGGATCCAGCATTTTTGGTGGTCTGACATCGGGAATTGCTGAAATAGACTGGTACTGTGACCACAGCATTTGTGACAGTCTTCTCAGGGTAAGCTTCAACAATTTCTTTCATCTAGGTCAAGATCACAGAAGATACTTCTCGATTGAAACTTTTCATCTCCCCTTTGTGCTCTGCTTGGACCTTAGGCCTGCTTATACCATTCACCACCGTGACAGACCAATGCTTCACCTCTGACTGTGCAACTGATCATAAAATCTTCAACCAATCAGATGTTTGGCATCAAAAACTGTGTTGGTGGGGTTCATTGCAACTTGATTCTTTGCAGCGTCATCAATTAAACATTCTGTATTGGTGAAGATGACATAGCTTGGGGTGGTCCTGTTTCTTTGGTCATTAGCAATAATCTCCACTTTCCCATGTTGGAAGACTCCCGCACAGAAATAAGTGGTGCCAAGATCAATACCACCTGTGGGTCCCTGCAATATGGAGTCGAGGGTCACAGCTGAACACTGGGAGGAAGAAGGGCTGCTGTTCCACTGAATAGCTATCTCTGAACTTCTTGGGGGCATATGTCTGGAAGTGGGATCTCTAGGCAAGAGAAGACGGACATTTTAATCACCGGCTTATCCTGATTCCAGAATGTCTTCCATAATGGTTATACCAATTTATAGAAAGACAGTATTTATCTTTCTATGACCAGTTCAACATTAATTATTCCCATTTGTCAATTTGATGGACATGAGGTGAAACCTCGAGGTTACTTTGATTTTAATTTCTTTTATTATTAGTGATTTGGAGTATTCCTTCATATGATTGTTAATAATTCACAATTCTTTTGACAACTTTTTCTTCATATCTTTTAATTCCTTATCTATTTATTGGAGAATGACTTTTGAGGTAGATTCCTCTTTAAATTTATTATTCTTCTAAATTAAATTCAAATGTTTTTATGCTGCTGAAAGCCTGCAAATCCAGTGGATCCTTAAGCTTTAGCACCCTGAAGCAAAGTTTTAGGTGTCTCTACCCTATTTATGACCGTAATTCCTAGGATGGCTGATATGACTTTTATCTATCATGCCATATTTGAAAACCATCTATCTACGTGGATAGGATTTGCCAAAGTTTGCTCTCTGCTGTTATGGCCTTCAAGAGCCCAAGGTCAATTCCATGTCATTGTGAGTTTATTAGAGGAGGCAACTGTAAACTAAGCATTTTCACTGACTACCCTCCATGCCTGGAATATTGTCCCTCCTAATCTCCACCTCCTGGCTTTCCTGACTTCTTTTAAATCCCAGATAAATCCTATCTTGTGCAAGAAACCTTTCCTGATCCCCCTTCATGTTAGTGCATCTCTCTATTAATTACCTCCAATTTATCCTGCGTATGGATTGCTGTTTTCATGTTATCTCCTCCATTAAACTATGAGCTGCATGAGAACACAGACTGTCTTTTGCCTTTGTATTCCTATCACCTAACACTGTCTGACACATTGTGGGCATTTAATAAATGCTTAATGGCTATGACTTCAGGCTGAAGATTAGTGGTGACACCAGCTGATTTGAAGTTTCAAAGTCAAAGCTGTCAAGGCTTTTGTTGGGTTTAGGCACCAACAGATTCTTTTTTTCATTTCAGGTATTCAGGCTTATTTGTTCTTAGCATTGAGTCTGTCCTTAGGAGTTATATAATGCAGACTAAAGAAGAGGAGGGTAAGGGAGAGAAAATTTGTTTAGCAGCAACAAAGTGCTCATTCAGTGAATCTTCTTGATCACAACCTATTGGTGACTTCTGCATACTTCAGTTATAATTAACTTCCACATGTTTTATTGGGATGAGTGACTTGTTCATATTTTTGGAATTTGTACTCAGTATTTGGAATAATAACACTATCTTCTCTGTTTTCTTTTGGTGGATAAGTGAAGAGGAATTGTAAGGGTTTTTTTTTAGAAGACAGAAGCAAAACATTTATTTGGACACCAAAAAACCAAATCCCAACAACCGAAAGTCAAATCCATCATAGTAGCAAAGACATTAATATACCATAACACAACATGAAGTCACACTATCCTTTAACTTTCCCACAAACCAACACTCACAAGCCTAGCTGTCTCCCTGGGTGCATCTTCTCCTCCCTCCAGCTCTAACTGCTCTGACTCCCGGCTTCCGGTGGGCTCTGGAACTCTAAGTTTTTGTCTAACTTTATTTTGCTGGTTGTTTCTTAAAGGGACTCTTGCAAAGAAACAAATTCATTTAATAGGGAACAAATATACTCTCAAGAAACTTTTGTAAAAATTTTAGATAAATGGAGAGTCTAAAGTTACTCTTTTAGTAAGTGCTCTTCCCATCCTCATGGATGACAATATTCTGAGGGCACTTATAGCCCTGAATCTTGTTCTTCTCACCTTTATTCACATTCACAAGTGTTCTCAGGTCTCTTGTATATTCTAAGAATGAAAGAGAAGTGGAGACAAAAGAAAATAGATCCTGACTTCAGAACAGTTTCTGGGTTCCTTGGGTAGGCAGCACAGTACAAGAGAAAGAGGGATAAATTTGGAGTTGAAGGAACTGGGTTTGAATCCTGGTTCTGCCACTTACTGCATGACTTGAGCAAGTCACTTAATCTTTCTAGCCTCTGTTTCCCCATCCATAAAATAAAGACTGTTGGAATAGATGGTCTCTAAGCTCCCTTCCAGTTCTAAATCTATGGTCTTATTTATCAACCCTCTCTAGTAACCTTGCCTCATTTGATCTCAGAAATTCTTGATGAGAAAGATATATTAAAGGTGAGTAACAAGCAAATATACTTTTCCCATCTTCTTGACTGACCTAATTTTTTCCCACTGTGCTGTGAATCACCATTCTACTACTAAGAAGACACACCATTCTATTTCCCTGGGAAGAAGAGATGACAAGATTGTGAGTAGAGAAGGGAAGATCTCTGGAGTAGAGAATGATAAAACACGATTAAGAGAGGTGCCCCATGGCAAGGAGCAGCCCAAAGCAAAACTGTGAAGCAGGCACAGTGTGTAATTGTTATCTGATGCAGGCTGGTTAGACTGAGCCCTTTTCCTCAGAGGAAGGATGGATAGAGAAAACCTTGAGTGACTAATAAATATTCATGAGTACAACTCCTGAAACTAAAGAAATCCCATCAAACTATTGCTTAGGTATATCAATGATACATGTATTCAAAGCATCTGAAGTTTGCTTATTCTAACTTAGTCAATTTGTAAAAGGATCTAACTCCTTTTGTCAGACTCAGTATAAAACTGCATAGCTCCTAATAGCTATGGGCTATCTGGGGTCAGCATTTGTCTGAATAGTCAGATTCCTAGGAGTACTTTGCATGTGTAGCTTCATTTCTCTGAGCTACACAAAGATAGGGACAGAGTGTCTGGCACTGAAATGAAATGCACACCTCTGAACCTTTTTTGCATGAGTGAGTGTGTTCAGTGTGAATTTGCATGCTATTAATACATACCCAGTAGCTAGGTCAACTAAATGTAAACTTTTGTCTTATATCCTGAAATCCTGACACTTACTTATGTGCTCTCTCTTCTTGATGTTCATCCTCAACTTTAAAGAGGTGGAAAGAGTCCTGGACCCGGAGACAGAAAGATCTGGGTTCAGATACTGCCTTTTGATACTTAATAGCTGTGTAACCAAGTCACTTTACTCCTCTAAGTCTCAATTTCTTTATCTGTAAAATGGTGTATCAACAATACAGTATTTCACAATGTCTACGGTAACTATAAATTTGCTGATATGATTATTAATCACAAAATGTAACAGGCTTTCTACAGGGAGGACAAAGCTAAAGCATTTATTCAAATACCAGAAAACTGAGTCCCCAAACCAGAAAGTCAAAGCCATCACAGTAGCTACAGAGTTGGCACACATAGTTAATGCAGTAAACACCCACATTCTCAAGCCTTCAAAACAGAACAGGCTACCTCAGGCAAAGATCTCCCCTCCTCACTCACAGCAACTGCTCAGCATCCACTCAGCTGGTTCCCAGCAGCTCTGGCCCCCCACAGTTCCCATCCCTGGCAGTCCTCAGCAGGAGTCCTTAGCAGAAATTCTGGCTGGCTCAAAAAAAAAGGGAGTTCGTGCTACTGCTGCTGCAGCTGCTTTCAGTCACCTCACTGGCTCCTGCTTGGCTCCAGCTTGGCTCCAGCTTCCTCCTGCCCCACCCCTTCCTGCTATGTCAGCAAGTTCAAGGGCATGGAAGATCTTCAAATCCCATAACCATTACAAAAGCAGATAATCATTTCATGATTGTAATACTCAAATAAGATTATACATATGTATGTATATGTATAGATCTGCATATATACATATAATTTCTCTATATTCATCTAGTTTAAACTATTAAAGCCTAAAAAATGCATTAAAACTTTTGAATGGTGTTGCTGAGTTGTTTCAGTCATGCCTGACTCTTCCTGGCCCCGTTTGGAGTTTTCTTGGCAAAGATACTGGAGAGGTTTGCTGTTTCCTTCTCCAGCTCATTTTACAGATGAGGAACGGAGTCCAACAGACTTTAGTGACTTGCCTAGGGTCACTCAACTACTAAGTATCTGAGACTCAATTTGAACTCAGGAAGATTAGCCTTCCTAATTCCAAGCCCAGTGCTGTATTGACTGTACCACCTAGCTGCCCTGACTATATATATATATATGTATATATATATGTATATGTATATATACAATACTTATATGTATACATATATGTGTGTGTATATACATACATGTATTGTGTATATTGCCAGTATAATATTTACAGCATTGACTGTGACTATAAATGTTCCCATATAGTGCTTGATCTCAAAATATAACACATTCTTCATGTAAAGGACAGAACCAAAGCATTTATTTAGACACCAGAAAACCAAATCTCAACATCAAAAAACTGAATCCATCAAAGCAACATAAAAGTTAATGCACCACAATGTAGCAGAGAACAATGCAATCCTTTAGCCTTCCCACAAACCAATATAAGATCAATATTTATTCATGAGCCTATCTGATTCCTTGCCTGAATATCCTCTCTCTCCCACCATCTCTCTAGCTCTGACTTCCAGCTTCTTGTGGCTCTACTCCACTTTTCAGCACACTTCTTCCACCACAAGCTCCACATGATTACATTCAGCCTATTAGAGGGCAGAGTTTACTTTCAAAGCAGGGGAGGTCTTCAAACTCCCCCCTAGATCTATTAAGGGGCAGGGATTTCCCTCAGGCCCCTTAAGGGGCAGAGAAGATCTTCAAATTCCCATTCCCATTACAGTGTGTATAAACACATACACACTATATAGATAGTACTTTGAACACTTTAAAGTAATGTTTGTTGACAGTTTTCATTATTATTTTTCAGGCACCCAGAGAATATTTCACTCAACAGTGTCTATACTTCAAGGTTTTTTCCCTTTCCTCCATCATGTCAAAGCCCAAATGTCTCCCATCCTATTCTCTTGTAACTCTGATTTCTAGGAGATGAAAGCCAGGAACAAACCTTTCCACTCATCCAGAGTAGCACATAGGAATTTGAACTTAGACTTGTTAAGATAAAATTTCAGGCACTATATCTTTTGGGTGAGACTTTTTGGGGAACTACTCAAATTATGTGACCTCCCTGATTATTGGGCCAGTCTGCCTTCTTCACCTTTCTGTTTGAAGAGTTCTTCATTTCTTTGCAATAATCAGGCCTTTCACAGTCTTTCTTATGTGTCCAGATCATTATCTTAGGGCACTGGGGCTGATTGATGAACCTGTTTTTAATCCTGTTTTCCTGTGCTTCTTCTCTTTCTTTTATTAGTCTTCCACTAGTTGGTTCTTATAAGCCTATCTTTCCTCTAAGGGACTGTTTATGAAAAGCATACCTTAGTTGTCAAAATCACCAATGCAGACTGAAATCAGTCTGAATGGCTTGTAAAGTGACTTCAGTCTTAGGAGAAATAATATATTTTATCTTTTGCTTACTTCCTTTCCTATCTCCTTTCCCATCCCCAACCCCTACCATTCCAGAATACTCAACAGTTTTGGAAGTATCTTGGGCTGATGGTATGAAATCTATCATTAGCTAGCCATGATTTGGCAGCGTGGCTAATTGTCATATTACCTATACACAATTTATGTCTTTTCTGAAAAGTTCACGTTTTAAAATTGTGATATCTTTGAAGAAAGCATCGTATCTAACCTACTCTCAAAATTCCCTTTAGAATTTAGAGTATTCTTCTGCTATCCATGAATCACTCAATAAAATGTTTATTGAATTGCTTTAAACAAGGTTGGCCAGAAGCATCCAGCCCCGTGATGTAGCAATGAATTCAGTCAGCCATTTAGTCAGCAGTCATTTATGAAGCACTTATGATATATCAGGCAATAATTTGGAAGACAGGGGTCCAGGAATATTTGATTACACAGACAGATGATAGAAATAGAAAGAATTTGCGCCAAACTAAGCTTCTGGAGTTGGTACAGTATTTGATACAACAGTGAGAACTATCCCCAAATAATTTGGGACATTTTAGGTTACGTGTAATCTATTGCTAGCCTTTCTAGCAATCCAGTTTCTTCTACTTGCAACTGTTGCTGAATGAAGAATGTCCTTCTTAGTCTTAGAAAACATAGAAGTAGGATCAGGACCTTGGAGGGCCATTTTATTTGATAAAGCCATGAGAATCTCTCATCCACTACCAAAAGAGATCTTTGCAAGTCTTGAATCAAATTAAACCAAATTTAAACCTTAAATGAAATTTAAATCAGGAGCAAGTGGAAGAATATTTTGTGTGTTTATGTATATAAATATACATATTTATATAATATATAATGTAAGATATATTTAATAATTTCAAAGCTTAACAAACTTTAAGGTCTGTAAAGCCTTTTACAAACATTATCTTATTTGATCTTTACAAGAACCAGGAGGTAAGTGTTACCCCTTTTACAGATGAGGAAACTGAGGCTGAAAGAGGTTAAGTGACTTGGCCAGAATCATATAGCTAGCAAATATTTGATGTAGGATTTGAAATCAGATCTTCTAGACTCTAAATCTGACACTCTATCCCCTATCTCAACTAATTCTTTGACTATTTTAACACTAAAGGAAGTCAGGAATGATAGCCTAAAATGTTTTGTGCTTTGCTATCTACGGAAATAATTGTTAATAGTTACCATTCCCTTTTGGTGATGGAATATTTCCTAGTGAACAAATAACAATATTAACTTTATCCCATGGCCTAAGAGAAAAGGAATAAGTGCCAGAATAAGAAATGCAGTCACTTAAGGTAGTACCAAATAGCAGGGCCTTTGTTGGTAAAAGTAATATGGCTATTCCCCATACATTTTCTTTTCACATCCATGAGAAGTGTGTGCATGGCTCCCAGTACAAAGTTTAGCTGATTTTTTCCTGTGCAATTTATGTTGACACTGTTCTGCCCAGTCATTCTCCTCTTTGCTTTCATGTAAGGTTATTTTAAGGAACTTCCAACTTAAAATTAACTTTTTTCATAAATCTATAGGAACCATAAACTCCATATTAGTACTATTAGACACTAGAGCTAATTCACAAACCTGTTTTAATTCTCTAAAAATTTTTTTATACCCAGGTCCTTTTCAGTCATTACATTCAGTCAGCCTAATAACAAATACTATGCTAAAATGTTTGCCTCTTGATCTGGAAAATAATTCCTACTATCTCAGTTACTAATGTGATTGTTCACATGCAGAAAGCTCCTTCGGAGTTGAATATGTTCAATTTTGTTTTGTAGGATCGTGTATTTAGAACTAAAAGTGACCTTAGAGAACATATTTTTAAAAAAATATTGAAGATTTTATTTATTCATTTATTCATTCATTTATTATTTATTTTTACAAAGTTTTCATTTGTCCACAACACTCCTACCACCTCTCATTTTATAGAAGAGAAAAATGGGGTGTTGGAAAGTTGTGACTTGCCTAAGGTCACACAAGTGGTATGAAGTTTAGCTGAAGTTTAGGCATTTATTTTCATCTCTCTGTATTTTTTTTTCTTTTCTTTTTAGGGATTTTATGATTCTGATGGAAAGTTAGGCAGAGGTTAAATCTTCAGGGTCAAAGTCCCAGAGCCAATCTCTTCTCCATCCAAAGCAGAAAGGCAACAGTGAAAATTATTTTTTTCTTAAACTCTTTGGGCTGTTCTTAGGATAAAAATGGATGTTTTTAAGGTAACCTTCCTTTTCACTATGAGCTTTAAATTTTATTCAAACTCTCTGTTACTGGGTTGACTGGCTCAAATTTCCTTTATGCATTGTATTTAATGATGCTTAATATCTTTCATGTTATAGCAAATAACCATTCTAAGGGAAAAGTCATTACAAACAATTTGATGACTAGTTGTTGTTATTCAGTCATTTAGTCGTGTCTGACACTTCACGACTCCATTTGGGGTCTTCTTGGCAAAGATAGTGGAGTGGTTTGCCATTTCTTTCTCCAAATCATTTCACAGATGAGGAAACTGAGACCAATAGGGTTAAATGAGTCTCCTAGAGTCACACAGTAAGATCAGATTTGGACTTATGAAGCTGATTCTTCCTTACTGCAGGCCTGACACTCTATCCCCTAGAATTAGACAAAAACCCAATTTTCAAATGTCACTTTTTTCTTCTGGAAAAAATCCTGATTCATGGAGCTATGTGATTCTCAATGGATTCAAAACAATTTAGTTTGAAACTTGGTTTTGATATTTAGACACAGTGAGTAAGTCAAAATCCTAAGATCATCCCATGATTATATCCCAACAATCTGTATGACTTTAAGCAAGTCACTTAACCTCTCTGTTCCTCAATTTCTTCTCCTATAAAATGAGAGGGAATGACATTTAGGAAGCAATAACTATGTAAAAAAAATTTCAACATTAAAGAGCTAAAAAATTAAATCAATAAAAGGAAGGGGTTGGAGTAGATGTCTTCAAAGTTTCCTCCCAACTTTAAATCTTTCATCCTATAAACCCAAGTTGAGTTGATTCTGAATGAGCTTTCATTATATGAGCAGTCACATCTAGGTGGTAAAAATAATTTTCAAATAAAAATACAAAATTTTCAAGGACAGCATGTTATGTAAAACTTTGTCAAATTTATAAGAATATGAGTCATTCCCCAATTGGTAAATAGTCAAAGGATATGAACAGGCCATTTTTTTGATGAAGAAATCAAAGCTATATTAGTCATATGAAAAATGTTCTAAACCATTATTGATTTCAGAGAACTACAAATCAAAATAACTTTGAGATATCTCACACCTATTAGATTGACTAAAATGATAGAAGGGGAAAATGATAGCTATTGGAAGGGATGTGGTAAAACTGGGACACTAATACAACCATCTGTGAAACTGTGAATTGATGCAACCATTTTGGAGAGCAATCAGGAATTATGCCCAAAGAGTTATAAAACTGTTTATACCCTTTGACCCAGCAACACCATTATTAGATCTGCTTCCCAAGTTGATCAAGGGAAAAGGGAAACTACCTCTATGTTCTAAAAGATTTATAGCAGCTTTCTTTGTGGTGGTAAAGAATTGGAAATAGAAGAGATGCCCATCAATTGGGGAATGGCTAAACAAGCCGTGGTATATGATTGTGATGGAATACTATTGCACTGTAAGAAAAGATGGACTGTTTTTAGAAAAAAACATGCAAAGACTTGCATGAAATAATAAAAAGTGAAATGAGTAGAACCAAAAGAACATTGTATACAGTAACAGCAATATTGTTTGAAAAATAACTTTGAATAATTGTGAATATTCTCAGTATTATAAATATTCAAATCAACTACAATAGGGCCTATGAAGGAAGATGCTATCTACCTCTAGAGCAAGAACTGATAAATGGAAATGTGCATAGTATAGTTCTCTCTCCCTCCCCCTCTCTCTCTCTTTTTGTCCATCTATCCCTCCCTCCCTCCCTCCCTCCCTCCATCCATCCATCCATCCATCCATCCATCTATCCATCTATCTATCCATCTATCTATCTATCTATCTATCTATCTATCTATCTACCTATCTATCTATCTATCTCAAGCAGTGGTCTTCTTTAGTATAGGGTGGGGAGGAAGACACTTCAGAACTTAAAATGTATTCCCATCTCTGATGCTTATTAGTTATGTGATTGTAGGCAAATTCTCTGACACTCAGTTTGCTCATGTGTAAAATGGAGTTATTAATATCTGCAGTACCGACCTTAAAGTTTTGTCGTGAGGCTTAAGAGATGATAAATATTATGAACTTTGTAAACTTTGAAGTGCTGATAAACTATCAGCCTTTATTATCATGACTATGACTCCTAGACTGTCAAGTAATCACTTTATGAGGGGTGAGGGTGGGAGTAAAAGTAGAGCCTATGGTACTAAGATTTGTGTTTGGTAACAATTTTGTCATTCTGTCATTTCAGTCACGTCTGACTCTTTGTGACCCCTTTTGGGGTTTTCTTGGCAACAATAGCTAGCCGCTATATTTAATAAAGTCAGATCTCCAGTATTTTCATAACATGGGACATAGACTCTGCATGACAGCCTTAATAAGTGGGACTTTGAAGCAAAATGCAGAGTTCAGAGACTATCCTGATATGAGCTCATCCATATCTCTAAGCAATGTGGTCAGACACATAATGCCTAACAACTGAAAAAGCTGCTAGTTTCCAGGCAGTTTTGAGCTATAAAGGGTCGTTATGCTGGGTATTTTCTGGATTTTATAAATGGCATCCCTTAATAATAGGGAACGAGTGCCCTATTTGGGAACATGGGCACTATTTTCTTGTCTCCCCAAATCCTTGTTATGGACCACTTTTATTTCCCATGCTTTCTCTTGGTGCAGGGGTGGCCCCAAATAGTGACCTTGGTGAGTGGATAATATTTCAAGCATTCTTACCAGTTCTTTTCTGAGGAAAGCCAAGGCACTTTCAATGCCTAAGCTTTGTCTATTTGGTCCATCTTCTTTGCTGTAATACCTCAAGGAGGAAGCTTCTGCTGGGTTACAGCTATTAAATGTGACAGATTTTGAAGAAAAATCTTTAAGCTGTGTCAAAACGACCTCCATTTTTCTAAATTTAAATTCAGCCGAGAAGGATACAGCTTGGTCAAGGTCGGTTTAGCTTTTGCTGAGTTATTTAGATGGACTGGAATGTAAATCCTTGGAAACTTGCAAGGATCTGAATTGCAAACACTGATGTAATGTAATTGAGATTTAATTAGCCAATGGGAGATGCCCATTACTTCTAAGAGTGGAGCCTCTCCCCCTCTTCACCCATGCTCTTTTCTTCTATAATCACCACTGAAGTATGGGAGAGGATCATCAAAGGGATGTGTGCTTTGTCAGCTGTGAACACTTCCTGAGAGGTCTCAAGTGAAGTGCTGCAGTTTTACAAAGAAACCAGAAATGACTAGTTTTTCTTCAAATTTTCTAGCAAGGAATATTTCCGTATATTAGGAGATAAAAGTCCAAGGGCAGTTACTGAACTCCTAAAGTAAACAATTCATAAGAGATGGCTAAATGTCACTTGATTCTCTTAGGAAATCTTCAGAAATCAGTAATCATGCATTCGTATAGTACTCTAATGTTGACAAACCAAATATGGACATGTGCCCCTAGAAAACTGAGTGTTCAGACAGCCATTCTTCAGTTTTATCCGACCCTTTGTGACCTCATTTGGGGTTTTCTTGGCAAAGATCCTAGAGTGGTTTGCCATTTCCTTCTCCAGTTCATTTTACAGATGAAGGAACTGGGATAAACAGGGTTAAGTGACTAGTCCAGGGTCATACAAACTTGCAAATGTTTGAGGCCAGTTTTGAATTCAGTTCTTTCTGACTCTAGGTTGGGCACTTTATCCACTGTGCCACCCAGCTGCCGCTGACTTAGTGGTGGCAGGGACCTTACGGACCATTGAACCCAACTCCCTCATTTTACAAATGAGCAAAGTGAGACCCAGAGAGGTTAAGTGACTTGTTTAAAGACACACAACTAGTAATTGTCTGAGGTGAGATTTGAAGCTAGGATTTCCCAGCTCCAGCTACAATATTTTCACTGGCTGCCCTCCATGCATGGAATGCTCTCCCTCCTCATCTCTGCCTCTTCTTTTGACTGACTTCTTTGCAGTTCCCACTAAAATTCTGCATTTTACAGGAAGCCTCTCCTAATCTTGTGCCTCCTTCTGTTGATCATTTCCAATTTGTCCTGTATACAAAGTGTTTGTGCATAGTTATTTGCATGTTGTCTCCTCCCTTATTGTAAACTCCTTGAGACCAGGGACTGAATCTTCCTAGTACTTTTAGCACATATATAAAACTATATGTGTGTGCGTGTATATGTTATAGTTGTTTGTGTTTCTATCTCTCTAACTAAATTGTAAGTTTCCTGAGAGCAGAGAATATTTCTGAGAGCAGAAGAATTAATATTCATATCCTTAGGGGGCGGCTAGGTGGTGCAATGAGTAAAGCACCAACCCTAAAGTCAGGAGGACCCGAGTTCAGACACTTAACACTTACTAGCTGTGTGACCTTCGACAAGTCACTTAACCCCAGTTGCTCTGCCCTCGCCCCCCAAAAAAAAGCAAAAAAAAAATTCATATCCTAAGTAACAGTGACTTATACTTGTTGTTCAGTTGTGTTTGTAACCCCATTTGAGGTTTTCTTGGCAAAGATACCATAATGGTTTTCCTTCTCCAGTTCATTTTACAGATGAGGAAATTGAGACAAACAAAGATAAGTGGCTTGTGCAGGGTCATTCAGATAGTAAGCGTCTGAAGCCAGATTTGAACTCAGGAAGATGAGTCTTCCTGGTTTCCAGACCAGTGCTCTATCCAGCATACCACCTAGTTGTCTAGACTTATACTTAGCATTCCTTAATCTATATTGGCTGAAATAAATGGAGAGAGCATTTTTTTCTCAACTCCATAGATTATTACTTAGCAGTTGAGACTCTCAATAATCCTCACCTGAAGTACTGTGATAGATTTCTAATTGGTCTCCTTTCCTCCAGTTTCTTCCCTCTCCAATCCATCCTCTATATTCCTGTCAAATTGATATTACTAAAAAATAGATATAGCCATGTCACCCCTTTGCTCAATAAGCTCCAATTTTTCTCTGTTTCATATAGACTAACATGTAGACTCCTATTTGGAATTTATAGCCCTTCATGATCTAGCTATAACTTACATTTCCAGGAATGGAGCATGACAGGAAGGGATCCCTTTTTACCAGAAATTATTTATTGTGCAATTAACAAAGACTTTTCTGAAAATATTTGCTCTTAATTTTATACTACTAACCAGCTTCCTTGTTTAGAAAAGCATTCAGAGAAGATGAAAAGCTGTCCCAGAAAAAGGAAAAAGAAAGCAAATTTATAAAAGATTAGATACTATTGACAGTCCTCCAACAAATCTTTATTGAATATCTGCTGAAGAGAGTCTTGCTCTAAATGTTGAGGGAGATGCAGTGTTTAGATAAGATAAAATAATCTCTGTTATCACAGAGATCGTCGCACGGGAAGCCTTTCACGTGATCCAGTTTGCTTAGAAGGAAAACACCTGGCCATGAGGATACGGCAGAGACAGGAAGATACAACAATAGGTAGATTGCATTTACCAAAAGGTAAATTCATCTCACTGGACATTATGTATGATAATAAAACCGCAGATTCCTAAGTAGCAAATTAGAAGCTAGTGAATGCTCAAAGAATATGCAAAATTAAGCTTCAACACCTTCGATGAACGAAGGACGGTCAGCACTGCCACCCTGAGGCAAAACATTCAAAAACTCTCAGTAAGTGGAATATTTCTGGGTTTTCTTCAAACCATTCTGGCCCTGAGTGGCATTTCTTCTTAGGCAGGCAGATCTGATGTCATTAATTAGCTTAGCTACAACGTGACCTTAGGTGAAATAAGGATATCGGAGTATATCACCAATGCCGTAAATATTTCATTAGTCTAGGAAGGATTTCTGTAATGTTAGGCAGGATTCGATTATAATGTATGAATAAGATCATTCCAGAATAATGTTGTATGGGACAATTTTAGATGGGACATGGCTTCGGCCAAAGATCCTCACCTTTAGTTTATTTTCTTTAAATTCTCATTACTTTTTTTTGAGAGAAACAGACAGATACACATACACACAGAGATGAGAGAGAGAGAGAGAGAGAGAGAGAGAGAGAGAGAGAGAGAGA
>CM053580.1:490586907-490602138 GCA_028627135.1 Pseudochirops cupreus
GAGAGAAAGAGAGGGAGAGAGAGAAGGAGAGAGAGAGAGAGAAAGAGAGAGAGGGAGGGAGAGAAAGAGAGAGGGAGAGAAAGAGAGGGAGAGGGAGAGAGAGAGAGGGAGAGAGAGAGAGGGAGAGAGAGAGGGAGGAAGACAGAGAGAGAGGGAGAGAGAGAGAGGGAGAGAGAGAGAGAGACAGAGAGACGGAGAGAGAGGGAGAGGGAGAAAGAGAGACAGAGAGAGACAGAGAGACAGACAGAGAAAGAGAGAGAGAGACAGAGACAGAGAGACAGAGAGAGACAGAGAGAGAGAGAGACAGAGAGAGAGACAGAGACAGAGAGAACATAATCCAGGTGCTGACAAGAAATACAAAAAAATAAATGAAACTGACAGAGAAAGGCAAGTGGACAGTAATACTCCTCATAAGGGCAAACACTGCTTATTTAGCATCTTTAATCCTTAAGGAGAACTTCCTATCTATTTAGTTCCTCCTCCAAGTTAAGTTTAAGTCTCATTTTTTCCACTTACTACTTCTCTGCTTCTGGTCTGCATTTAGTGTACTTCTTCCTTGCATAATCTTAGTTATGTGGGGTCTCATATTATTTTTTTTTAGTTAAAAGTTTTTTTTAAAAATCTTTTTTATAATCACCTATACTTCCCAATATATCCTTCCCTTTCCATCCTTCCAGAGAGCCATCTCTTATAACATATGCCATATTCTATACCATAGCCCCCTGCTGCCACATTCCAGCAAATAAACTGGGAGAAGTACCTTCTTATATTTCTTCAATATAAATTCACAGCATTCAGTTTCATCTGCTTTCTTATTTTTCTTTTCATTTGTTTTGCTCTAGTTATTGGGTATATGTTTTCCCTGACTCTGCCACCTTCATAATTTTTCATGTATTAGCTCATATACAGTGCCCTCCAATATTTCTCTGTACTCATCATATTCATTATTTTACAGCACAGTAATATTCTACTATATTCAGGTACCACAATTTATTTATTTATTCCCTAATTAATGGGCATATGCTTGGTTTCCAATGTCTCCTACAAATGTTTAGTTGCTTTTCTTTTTGTCTTTGTCCTTCTTGGGGCATAAACCTAGCAGTGGAATCTCTGGAATCAAGGATGTGGGTATTTGACTCACTCTTTGCTTAATTACAAATTTTTCCAAAAGGGTTGGATCCTTTCTCTTATAGCAATAGCTCAAATTTAAGTCTCTCTGCTCTCCTGGAAACTCTAGGAAGTGAGGTAGTTAGAAGCAGTGGGGATGAAGGGTTGTTCTCTTAGTTTCATTTTGCTTAGAAAAAAAAATCAGAGTTCAGAGAGGTGAGTGACTTCCTTCTGGCAGGAATCAGAACTGAGATAGAAGCTTAGTGCTTTTTTGTTGTTGTTGATTTTTAGTTTTAATTCTTTAAGGTGGAGACCAAGCTACTTTATTAATTATTTTAACTTCCCCTAAACCTTTTTAATCTTCTGTGATCATTTGTTTTCCAGGTACAATTTGTAAGGGCATCCCAAAAATCTCAGGGCTATTAATAGCTTAAAACTGTACCAAGACTTTTGGGAAATCTTTTTTGTAAAATAATGTTTTCCCCAATTATATGTGAAAATAATTTTTACATTAAAAAAGTTTTGAGATTCAAATTCTATCCCTCCTCCCCTCACCATCTTCCTTGAGAGTGCAAGCAATGTGATATAGGTTATTTGTGTGCAGTCGTGTAAAACATTGCCATATTAGTTATTTTGTGCAAGAAGACTAGAACAAGAAAGAATGAAAGGAAGAAAGAAAGAAAATGAAAAGTAACATGCTTCAGTCTATAGTCAGACAACATCAGTCCTTTCTTTGGAGGTAGATAGCATTTTTCATCATAAATCCTTTGGAATTGTCTTGGATCATTGTATTGCTGAGAAAGGCTGTCATAACACAGTATAATAAAGTTGTTACTGTGTATGATGTTTCCGGGTTCTGCTCATTTTACTTTGTATCAAATCATGTAAGTCCCTCCAGGTTTTTCTGAAATCATCCTGATTGTCAATTCTTATAACACAATAATATTCCATTACAATCATATACCACAACTGATTCAGCCATTCCCCAATTGATGGACATCCCCTTAATGTCTAATTCTTAGCCACCACAAAAACTGCTATAAATATTTTTTTTACAAATTGGGTCTTTTCCCTTTTTGTTTATTTATTTTTATCTCTTTGGGATACAGACCTAGCAGTGGTATTGTGGAAATCTTGTATATGAACAAACAGCCGATCAATCAGCAAACATTGGGTAATCACCTCCTATGTAGCAGGTGATCAAAAGGCCAAACATGAATCAGATCCTGCTCTCAAGGAGCTTATATTCCATTGAGTGACTACTAGAGTTATAATTAGTTCTGCTCTAACATGTGCATTTTCATGTTTTCAGTCACATGAAGGCTATACCCACCTACACACACGTTTTTGAACCCTCTGATCATTATTGCATGATGCTGAGCGGGTGTCTGCAGAGGTTATTTCCCAGAGAGCTGGCAGTTCATTCAGAATTCAGAGAAGCTTCCAGATCACTGGTCATACATAAGAAAGACGCAAGTTGTGACCAGAGAAGAGAGTTAACATTATTGTTTAAGTGTATTTAATTACTGGGATTTCTATATAATACCATCCTAGAATGACATCTAGGTTGAAACTGAATATGAGATTCCTTTGGGGTGAGCAAAATAAAACAGATCATGGACAGTTTCTGCTCATTTTTGATGTTTCTGTCCAATTTCCAAGAGCTGCACTTACCTCTCTGTGACTGTTTTGGCCTTGCCAAGGTATCAGCTGTGAGATAACACTGGCATTCATCATTTTTAATGTGTGTGTGGGGAAGCAACAATTGGAACAAAGGTTTTGAAAGTAAGAAAGATCACAGGGAATCATCCTGCTTATTATTACCCTCTGGTGCCAACTAAAACCCCTTTGTTCCTTGTTTGGAAGGGATGATTCCCCCCACCCCCAACATTGGGAGTTGCATATGATTAAAGACTAATTTTTAGTGTATTTGAATTAAGTCAAGTACAAGAAGGGACTGGATCGTTGGAAGTTTTGGCTGCTCATGGATGCAGGTTGACCTAAAGTAAGTCCTAAGCACAAAGTCCAAATGACAGACCCAATAAGTCAGATAACCTTGGAATTTGACTCAGGAAAAATTTGGCCATACACAGATGCAGCCTTTGTGACAAGCTGGTCTCTATATTGCCAGATGGAATGGTTTGCCTTTAGGTCTAAATACTTTGATTCTGTGTGCATTAAATCATATCCAAATACAATGAATCAGAGCCATAGAAAACAATTCTGGTGCCCAGGGCAAGAATCAATAAATATGGCCTGAGACAAGCCTCAGATTCATTTGAGAAGTGTCAAGTCGGGGTGGGAAATAGGGAGAGAAACTTCAAGGATAGAGAGGGGCCCCAGCACATGAAACCCCAAGAGGTGAAGAGCCCCAAGGATTTCCCAAGGCCACTGCAGAGGGAGGAAATAGTGTGGGGTCAGGTCAGAGAGAAACTACCATGAGGTATAATTGCAGTGAGGAGAAAATGTATCATTTGATTGCTTCTATTCTAGCTAAATATTCCTGCTAACTAGATGCTAATTTAAGATAAATTGTTTCTACTTGCTGATAAGGTAGTAGTGCGGTCAGCAACCTCTAAATTTTGGCATCCTGATACAAAGTCTCAGTGACTCTGCTTTAGTTATGGCTTTGCAATGAATCCAAAGGAAACATGAACCAGCTGACGGTTAAAAGCTCTACTCAGCTAACAACTTTCTTAGCAGGGATAGTGTTGAGATGGAGGAAGAGAAAAAGCAGATATTATATATTTCCATATAATATCATGTTCAGTGAGTTGGCTATACTGCCAAACCTACTACCTCAGCTTCTAGTAAAAAGCATTTGTATATGTTGGATTCTGGGGTTTATCCTTGAGAACCAATGACAGCTCAGCAGGCAAGTGTCTAAACATTCTGAGAAAGGGAATTTACACTCAAGTTACATTATGCCTTGTGTCTTATTCTTTGCTGCAAAGTGAGTTTTTCTGCCAGAACCAATAAGATAGATTTCAGTTTGCATCTTCATTCCTCCTTTACTAGTTTCATTTGGGGAGTAGACAACTGAAATACTGCCAAAGAAGGAAAACAGATTTTCTGATGAATAGTTCTACACCATGAAAAATGAGATTAGAGGGGTGCCTAAACTAATTTAAGATTATTACGATCTTCATCTCTGCTTAATTCTCAGTCACTTCAGTCTAGGTTTATGGACAGAAATTTAAAGCTAGTACATTTTATCATCTGTATCATTCAGTCTCCTTTTACAGAAGCTTTGCAGTGTTCTCTTTAATTTCCACAGGAATGGATTTCACCTTTTATAACAGTTAAAGACAATTATGCTGTCTTTATGATGAATGATGTCACCCTGATACCAGCAATGAAAGAACAATGTACTAATGCCAATAAATATATCAACCATATCACTCATCCTTCTGATTGTCCTATTTTGTTGTTGGAAACAACTCAGAACCTTAAGGCTTTAATTTGCTAGAAATTTTGGAAAAAATAGCAGGTTTTTTGAAATGTCTCCTTTAATCCAAGGTCCAAGAAATGAATCATGATTAAATGAAAATTTCAAAGTTTAATATTGACATAGTCAATGTTTAGATGGGTTATGATCCCTGAGGAATTCAGTAATTGCACTTCTTCTCCCTTCACTTTTTGTAAGAAGGAAGTAGAAAAGACCAATAAACACATATGATGTGGTAGGCAACATGGAAGCAGCAACACCTAATGGGGTATTACCTAGCACTTAGTTCTGGGTATTATGAAGATCAAATGAAATATGACATGTGTTATGATCTCCAGCACCACCATCACCATCACCATCATCAGTCATCAGTGTGCTAGACTTGGAGTCAGGAAGATCTGGGTTCAAATTCTCCCTCTGGTCTTAATAAATCTTGTGGCCTCAGGCAAGTTACTTTATTTTCATGTCCCTCAAGCCACTCCCTAGGAATCACATACTTAAGACAGGTTACCTCTGCCTTGAAGGAAGAAGCTAACATTCAAGGAAGTTCCTTTAGTGATGAAAGAACAAAACTTTAATATGGTAGACAAAGTGTTAAATGAGCAATCAATGGGACCTGATTTTGTCCCAGTTCAATCACTGATGCCCTGTGTGACCTTGGGCAAAGTCACTTCACTTTTTTGACTTCATTTTCCTTTTCTGTAAAATGTAGGCATGGGAAAGTAGAAAGGCCCTCTCAGACATCATCTTTCCAGTGCCATATCCTTCCTTCCTTCTTTTCTTCCTTCCTTCCTTCTTTCCTTCCTTCCTTCCTTCCTTCCTTCCTTCCTTCCTTCCTTCCTTCTTTCCTTCCTTCTCCTACTGAGTGATGCCCTCCCGTAATGGCAAAGCTTTTAGATTCATTTTTTTCCTTTTGCATTCAGTAAGGTTCTCCTAGGTGCAGAAGTCTGAATGCCAGCCATCATCCTTGGGTTTTTGTTTTTCACCTTTTCCAGTCATCCTTAGTTCTGGCTTCAATAACATCTAGATAAGAAAAATACATTAAAAAAAAAAACCCTGTGATGCCTCTGGGCAAAGGAGCCCCAGGCCTCTACAGCTACAAAATCTTGGATAATTGTTTAGTTTCTTCTCTCTGTGCTCCTTTGTAAAGAGAAATGAAATGTCTGTTTACTTACATGGTGGCAAAACAGAGCTCATGAGGTAAATTTTCCTTTGAGAAATAGATGTCATTTTTGTCTTAAGTGTTGTTATAACAAGACAAAGTGGCAATCCCAGGTATGAAGCTGACCTTGGAGTCAATCAGTGAGTCAACAAATATTTATTAAGAGCCTTCTAGGTGCCAACCACTGGGCTAAGAGTTGGGGTTATAAATGAAGGTAAAAGAAAGTGTTTGTTCTCAAAGAGCTCATAGACAGACTGGCATTCAAATACTGTTTGTGTTATATCCATATCAATTTCTAACTTTGTCTCTGTCCATCTCTAATTCTATATCTATATTTACATCTATATCCATCTCTATCATCTATCTATCTATCTGTCTGTCTGTCATCTATTATTGATTGATTTATCATCTATCAATCATCCCTACAAGCTCTCGTCTATTATCCATCATTTATCTATCTCATTTCATCACGTCTCATCTCTTCCTGTCTTGTCTTGTCTCATCTTATCTCCCTCCCTTTCTCTCTCTCTCTCTCTCTCTCTCTCTCTCTCTCTCTCTCTCTCTCTCTCTCTCTCTCTCTCCTCTCTCCCCTCTCCTCTTTCTCTCAACCTTGGAAAAACCATTTTATTTCTCAGTTGATCTAGGCAACTCTTTAAGTTAGAGAAGAGTTGCCCACTTGCATTGGTGGAGCAAATTTCCACGCTTGTCCTGGGAGTTCTTACTAGGACAGGAAAAAATATTGTGTTTAAGCTGAATTCTGCATGCCAGTGAATTGTTTCTGCCATGCCATGTTAATCTTACTGTATTATACTAAAGGACTGGCTTGGAAAGGGATGCTTGGCAATGGATTATCAATGATGATGGGGATGATAAAGAGTAACAAGCCTAAGGAAGCATAAAGTAAGAAATGAGAAAGGGGTTCAGACAGATTTATACTAGACTTCAAGGTTCCTCTGACCACCTATGGAATACACTGGGAGATAAGGAGAGTTATAAGGAAAGAATTAGAAATAAATAATGTGATATATGGATGGCAGATTGGCAAAAGGAGATTGGTAGGCACTGATATAATTGCTAGAATCAGCAGAATTTATAGTTCTGCACACACACAGGCAAAGAGAGTTAACAGGAGCTCATATGAGTTTTCAATAGAAATGTTGAATGAAAGTCCCATGTTTATTACAATAGAGCCAATAAGAAGCTCAGAACAAAGGATAATACTTGTGGTCAAATATTAGTATCCACTAGTAACAAAGATAGTTGAAGTTGATGGGATATGCTTCACTAAGCTCTCACTTACATTTGACAAGATGCAATGGGAGGGTTAACTAGAATAATAATTATTTATATTTATATGAATACCAGGGTATTCCTTGTAGGTCACTAAAGGGGAGAAGTAGGAAGAAGGACATTGGTCTAGAACAGTGGTTCTCAACCTTCCTAATGGTGTGACCCTTTAATACAGTTCCTCATGTTGTGGTGACCCCCAACCATAAAATTATTTTTGTTGCTACTTCATAACTGTAATTTTGCTACTGTTATGAATTGTAATGTAAATATCTGATATACAGGATATATTTTCATTGTTACAAATTGAATATAACCTACAGGTTGAGAACTGCTGGTCTAGAATAACAATCAGAATCAAGATTTACCAAAAGGTCAGGCCTCCTTTATTTTAGAGGTACCCAGATTCTCTTTGGAAATTTTATAGAGAATTATTAAGGACCAGGTGACTTGTTACCAAGGGGCTAAACTTGTCCTTTAACATTGGGGAAACCTGGTTTGTTCCTACTTTCAGGCCTGTGTAGACTACATCTGCGCTATCTGCTTACACAGAAGGAATTCACATGCTTACTTGGAACTACCCTTACTCTGGGAATTGGGAGAGGTGATTGAAACTCCCTGGTTGTGTCCCATGCCTAGAATGCACTCCTTTCCTACTTCCAACTCATGAAATTCCATTTTTCCTTCAAGATGCAGCTCAAACATACTACTAGCATCACCTTCTAAATGAAACTTTTCAGTTGGGGAAAGCTGATTTCCCCAACTGCAAATCACCACTTAAATATCTTGTATTTTTTTTAGGGTTATTCTGTACATGTGACTATGGAATATAAACTCCTTGAGAACAGGAATCTTTCCTACCTTCCTACCTACCTTCCTTCCTTCCTTCCTTCCTTCCTTCCTTCCTTCCTCCTTCCTTCCTTCCTTCCTTCCTTCCTTCCTTCCTTCCTTCCTTCCTTCCTTCCTTCCTTTCTTCTTTCCTTTCCCAAGAGCCTAGGACAGTGACTGGTATGTGGATTGATTGATAGTCCCTATTCCCTTATTCTCTCAGAGCCCAATATTTCTGCTCTAAACTAGAAACCAACAAGTTCATAATGCTGTGCCCCCTATATATCAAGTGTTATCCTAGGTATCCCACAATAGGAATTAGAAACGAATCAGAATACAACATCCTTTTCCTTGAGAAGTTTGTAACATGGATAGAGAGAAAAGGTTTGCTTATATACAGGAAATGGAGAATGAGATAGCATGTGGCACAATGAAAGAAAGGTAGCTCTATAATCAGAGGACCTTGGGGGCAGTTAGGTGACGCAGTAAATAGAGCACTGGGCTTAGATTCAAGAAGACTCATCTTCGGGAATTCAAAGCCAGCCTCAGACAATTGCTAGCTATGTGACCCTAGGCAAGTCACTTAACCCTGTTTGTCTCAGTTCGTCATCTGTAAAATGAGTTGGGGAAGGAAATGGCAAACCATTTTAGCATCTTCACCAAGAAAACCCCAAATGGGATCATGAAGAGTCACACATGACTGAAAAAAAAATGACTCAACAACTCTGACACTTATTGTCTGTGTGACCTTGAGCAAGACCCTTGGGCAAATTTTCTCATCTGTAAAATGAAGTAGTTGGACTAGATGGCCCCTGTGGTACCTTCCAGCTCTAGAGCTATGATCCTATGACTAAGTATAATAGAAATTCAGAGGCAAGGATTTCAGTGTGGGCTGGAGAAGTCAGTGGAGGATTGAGGGAAGGCAATGTGCTGGGTCTTGAATAATAGTCAGGACATGGATCACAAGAAAGTCTTGGCAGATTGGAGGAAATGCATAAGCAAAGGTGTAAAGACTGAATATGACTTTTGTGTGGTATAGAAAGGAAGCCTAACTACATTGGAGGGTCCTTAACAGGGAGCAGTAGGTGATAAAGTTGGCTAGATAGGCCAAATTATAAAGAGTTTTGAATTTTGGGAAGAGGAGTTTAGATCACATGCATTAGGGATCCAGTGAGGATTACTGAGTAGGAGTATGCCATTTTGTTTTCTTTAATTAACATTAGGTACTATTCATTCTTATCATTGGCTCAATAAACAAATCATTTGGTTAGAAATAGGTCAAAATACCCACAGTTTGGAATATGCTGCTGTGGTATAGGATTCCCTATTTAACTATATCATAAGCATGCATTCACCTGTGTACAGCAAATGCCACTGAGAGCCCTGCCTTGTTTTTTAGGTCTAACTATGTCATTGGTCTCACAAATATAAAGCTTTCTCATCTCTACATTGGCATCTTGATGCCCTTGAATCTCTTATCTGGAAAGAATGATCCAGTTTCTGTCCCTTTGCAAATAGCAAACACAGCACAATTGGTTAAAAAGAGAAAAAATGCTTCTAAAAGAACAACACTGCTCTAACACACTTTTCTGCATGACCCTCTGCTTAAAATATAGACAGGTGCTGCCATCTTGTGTTACAAAGGCATCTGTAACCGACAGAACCAGCTGGCGCTCTCCCACTGTTCTTGGCTACACTCCTTATGGCTCTATCAGCAAGATGCATTAAACAAATTTGAGTCATTGAATCCAACTGTGGATTTAACACTTCTAGTCCTGGCAGGGACTCATCTCCCTACAGACAGTATCACCATCAGCCTTCCTTTTGGAAAAAAAACCTGGGAAAAAACATCCTTTGGGTAAGCTGACCGGGAAGTCTGCCCAGCCTTGATGAAATTGCAACTTGACCTTTCCGAGTATGTTGGGAAGGGTGATATTTTGGGTCATTAACCCCTCAGTACTTCCCGCAAGGTAAGTTCAGTGTGTCTACTGTATGAAGTAAGTTACCTGCTGGTGATAATGATTCGGGTCTTAATTCACATAGGCTGAAATGCTTAGCAAACCCTTAGATGGTCTGAGCCAGTGGCACTGAAGTGTAAACACCATATACGGCCCTCACTCTCAGCAGCAACTCCTTTCAAAACATGGCAAAAGCTGAGCTGTGAACCTAATAAACATGAAATGAGACAAGCCATCTGCCTGTTTGCTTAACATTTGGACACTAATACAAACCAAAGATTACCCTGTCTTTGGAGTAGCCGATGCTTTCATTGTCCAAAGAACACTGAAACTGTCTATTTACAGCTTTTTTCTTTTAACCTTCCATCAAGGAAAGCTTTGGCAGGTGTTTCATTTCCCTTCTTCTCTCCCCTCCCACTTTAAAAATGCTGTTGGAGGAAAATGATCCTTAAAATTAAAGTTGGTTTACTCTGTATTATCAACATTTCTGTGATGAATGATATCATGTGGGAAGGACCTGGGGAAGAGCAGGGGAAAAGAAACCTATTTCATAGGTGAGAAAGAGTAGAGACCAGTCCTTGCTGGTATGAGGCTATATTCAAAGTAACTTTCTTAGGGTAGAAATGTGGGAAGGATTTAAAAGGAAACAGAGAAAAGGTATAATTCTGACTCTAGTGGAACTGTAATATCACCAACCTGAATCAGTACCTGAAAATGAGGTATTCTAGGGTCAGATCTCTGTGCAGCAACTGTGCTAACTAAAAAAGATTGATCCCCCACATATATAACTCCCTTCATAGATTGAGTTAAAGAGAGACCAAAGACTCAGTAAGCATCCTTTCCACCCATTGACAAAATGACATGAAATTCCAATGATCAGAATCATTATTTTACAGCACAATAGTATTCCATGATGTTTATATAGCATAATTTGTTTAGTCATTTGCCAATTGATCGGCATCCTCAGATTTCCCTTCTTTGTCACCTCAAAAAAAGACTTGTAAACATTTTGTAATCCTTAGTTGGGGTTTGTCTTGGTTAGTATGAACCCCTCCTTTAATCTGCCTTCCAGTTCCTGATATATACATATAGAAATCTCCAATGCAGAAATTTGTTTGTTTTGAATGTATGTAATAAGAGTTTTGTTTTTCTTACTTTCTCAGTTGGGGAGGTGTGTGAATAGGAGATAGAGAAGGCAGATATTTTTCTCATTGAAAAAAAAATTAATTAAAAGAAAAAGAAACACACCTTTTGAATAAGCCTGGAGTTTTGCTTCCAAAAGAATAGGGACTAGAGCTGTGATTTTATTAGCACAATCCGGATAAAGAAACCTTAGACAGTTGCTTAGAACACTGGGAATTTAAATGAATTTCCCAGGGTTCCATGGGTCAGAGATTCAACTTGAACTCAGGTCTTTTTGGCTCAGAGAACAGTTCTGTATTCTCTATGCATGCAACCTTTCAGTATGTATTAAAATGCAAATATGTTACCTAGGTTAAGGCAACGCATTGAAGACCCTAGTACCCACCACATCAATATGGACTAGTTTATCAAATTATCTAACTTTCAGAGCCACAAACTCAGAGAGGTCAGGAAGAATGAGATACAGGACCAGCATGTTTCTACTTGAAGATAAGGGAAGGAAAAGATTTGAGGTATAAGATATTGTTCAAGAAGGGAACTTGGGATGGTTAGTCTGGAAAGAAGACTGAAAGAGTCATGACTTTTTAACTATCTGAAAGTGTTGGCATCCTGCTTTGGGTTGGACTGTTTACCAAGAGACAGGAGAAAAGACCCTGGGTGTTCTAATCTAGCAGGGGTCCATCTCTGGGTCACTGAACTCAACCCTTAAAGCGACACAATCTTAAATGACTTTGGAAAGCAACACAGTTCTGGAGCATCATGGTAGCAGATGAGTTAAAAGCATCATTAAGAGATTGGGAATGGATCTGTTCAAGTTAACCTTCTTTTTGCCATTGGTCTATCTGTCTGTCTATCTGTCTGTTTCTTTTTGAGGGATAAGCAAACTCCATCATAAAAAACGATGTCTGGCAGAAGAACTGAAAAAGACTGAAAAGAAGTGAGTAGATTTGATAGATATAAAGTCAGGAAGGAGGTCAGGGTCAGGATGTGGATGATAGAATAGGAGTGAGAGACCTTCTCTCCCTATTCCTCATCCACTCTCTACCAGTCCCTCCCCAGTTTAGACTCCCCATTGTGTCTATGATGGTCCCCTCCCCCAAGCCCCATCATTATAATTATTTTCCCAGAATGTGTCCAAGAGCATGTAGCAGAAAACTCACCCTGCCTCTCCTCTTTTTAAAGAATTGGATCAGTTTTCACCAAGATCCTACTGTTTCTGATTATCTTTCACAATCCCAAGCCAGCCTGACCTGATTTTCCCATCTTTCTTGTTCCTTGCTGGCTTAGTTGATTGGCTTAGAGTATTCTATTGATTCAAACTCAAATGATTCTCCAACCTAAACACCTACTTTGGTTGCTAAAATAGGACTAGGAGTCTCACAAAGACCATTGCATTAGCAATATTTCCCATTGGGTTAAAAATATTGCACTTGTCAGTGTTTAAATTTAAGCAGATAAAAGGTTCACTTCTTTTGTTGAATGGAGATGGGGAAAAGGAACTGAGAAGAGTACTCTTGGCTGTTGTAAGAATCTGAGGATCATCACACTTTATTTTTTTAAACCATGATTAAAACTCCAACTATTTTAGCCTCACATTATCATTTAACAGTACTACATTTTGAATCCTTCCTTTACTCTGATGCCTGTCATATGGATATCACCCCATATTCTCTGCCATATTGGTGCACACATTTAGGTAGATCTTACCCAGATAGAAATGCTTCAAATTTGGGCACAACGATAAATGAATAAAAAACTTTAGTAATGATAAAATAATAATTTTTATTTAAATATTTAATAATAAAGAAATAAAAAATATTTATTAGGGGCAGCTAGGTAGCACAGTGGATAGATTGCCAGACAAGGAGTTAGGAAGTCTTATTTTCTTGAGTTCAAAGCTGGCCTCAGACACTTACTGTGTCTGTGTGACCCAGGGCAAGTCACTTAACCCTGTTTGCCTTAGTTTCCTTATCCATAAAATGAGCAGAGACGGAAATGGCAAACCACTCTGGTATCTTTGCCAAGAACACCCGAAATGGGGTCACAGACAGTTGGACATCACTGAAAATGACTGAAAAAAGCATTTATTATATGCCAGGTTCTTTACTAAGGTTGAGGAGCGAGTAATATAAATGGAAAAAAAAGAAAAACAAGACAATCCCCACACTTCAAGACCTTTCATTTTAATAGAATACAGAGACCATTAATAGGGGAGTAGTGGCTAAGGAATGATGTTTTGGTCTTAGAAGTTACAGGTCAGGTCAGTGGAGTCATAGAACAATTGATTGACAATACTTTTCAGGTAATAGTGATTTAAGCAGTATGAATATCATTTTAGCGCATCCCTGGCTAAGTCGAAAAGCTCCTTACCAGTTTGACTGGAGGGTGATGAATTTTTCATTGATTCTCAAAGTTATCCCAACAAGTCATGGAGGAGGTGCAGCCCATGTTGATGTAAATAAACACTCACATTGATAAGATCACATAAAATGATGTATGTGTGTAGAATGGGCAAACTTGGGCATCCGAGGACCTGGGTTTCCAGCCAAATTTTACCATTTATTCTTTGTGTGACCACGGGCAGATTATCGAACCTTTCTGCATCTCAGTTTTCTTCTGTTAACTCAATGAGGGTAGGTGCTATATCTCATGTAAACTTATATACATTGCTACCAACTATTGCCATGTTCATAGATGATGCTTGATAAATATTTGCTGAATTTAAGTGAACAGAAACATTGATTGGATATCTACTCTATGCAGATTATTCTAAGCATTGGAAGAGAAAAATAAATAAGACAATTTCCATTCTTGTATAGCCTACGTTATAGTAGGGAGATGGGGCATACTCAGAAATTAATGTAAAACAGTCATCCGTGGTAAATGCATGAGAAGTACAAACAAAATACTATGCTTGATCTGAGAGATTAAAAGACATCACTTCCTGGAATAATCAGAGAAAACTCTACAGAAGATGGGGTGCTTTCTCTGGACTTTAAATAATGAATTTCAATAGGTGGCAATGGGCAGGGGGAGGCATATCAGACAATAGGAATGCACATGACCAAAGGCATAGGGACAGAAAAGGGTGTGAATATGGGATGGCTAGAGTAAAGTATGTGGAAGGGAATAATGAAATAAGATTTCAAGATAGGGTGGTGCCAGATTACTCCATTCTCAACCAGCAACTCTTCTTGTCATTGACTCCATGGAACAACATGTCCCCATGCCAGGTACCCCCTAGTGATTCCCCTCAGTTCATTTTTAGCTTCTTTTCCTGTGTTGTCAGGGAACTTCTTTTCTTATTGGTATCCCTAGCATTTAGCACCGTACCTGGTACACATATAGTAGGTTCTTAATAAATGTTTATTGAATTGAACAATTGAATTGAGAATGAAGGACCTTGAATAAAAAAGATAGTTTTAATGAAAGGAATTTTAATTTCCCTGCATAGGCAGTAGGTAGCCTTGGAATGACTTTGAGTAAAGGAATGCAACGATGCATCCTTGTGTAAGTAAGGAAAATGAACTCGGTAGTGGCACAGGAATGCATATGAAGGGGGAAAAGGCAGAGAGGCCACTGCAATTATCCAGGAAGGTGCTAATGACAGTCAGGATTAAGGTAGCAAAGGTAGAGATAGTAGAGGAAAGTCAGGAAAGATATTACAGAAGCTGAGTCAGTTGAACTTAATCAGACTAAATAAGAATTTAGAGACTTAATGTGAGAGGTGAGAGAGAGGATGTGTCTGGCTAGGGAGCGTTGGACAGGAGTCAGGAATACCTGAGTTCAAAATTGTGGTATATGATTATAATGGAATACTATTGTGCTGTAAGAAATAATGAGAAGGATGATTTCAGAAAAACCTGGACTTATATAAACTTATGCAAAGTGAAGTGAGCAGAATCAGGAAAACATCATATAGAATAATAGCAATATTGTCCAATGATCAACTCTGGATGACTTTGCTATTCTCAGCAATACAGTGATCCAAAATAATTCCAAAGGACTCATGGTGAAAAATGCTATCCAAGGGCAGCTAGGTGGTGCAGTGAATAGAGAACTGGCCGGGAGCCAGGAGGACCTGAGTTCAAATCCAGCTTCAGACACAACAAAACTAGCTGTGTGACCTTGGGCAAGTCACTTAACCCCAACTGCCCTACCTTCCTCCCTCCAAAAAGCAAAAAAAAAAAAAAAAGAAAAGGAAAGAAAGAAAAATGCTATCCACTTCCAGAAAAAGAGCTGTTAGAGTCTGAATGCAGATAGATGCATACTATTTCTCACTTTATTTTTTCTTGGTT
>CM053580.1:490602638-490618962 GCA_028627135.1 Pseudochirops cupreus
GTACAACCTATATTGAATTGCTTGTCTTCCCAGTCGGGATGAGTGAGGAGGGAAGAAGGGAAAGAATCTGGAACTCAAAATTTTAAAAACAAATGCTAAAACAATTGTTTTTTACATGCAACTGGAAAATAGAAATCCATCTCGCCCTACCAGAAAGTTGGGGGGGATGGGAGAGGATATAAGAGAGAACAGATTGGGGGAAGGGGTATTCAGGAGGCTCACTTTCTTGGGTGGGGGTTAGGAGAGAGACGGGGAGAAAATTTGTAACTCAAAATCTTGTGGAAATGAATGTTGAAAACTAAAAATAAATTTAAAAAAAAAAGATAATTGTGTAGAGGCCAGAGCACTAAATTTGGAGTCAGGTAATCTGAATTTGAATTTTGGTTCTTCTACCTTTGTGACCTTGCTCTTCCTCTTGACTTTCCCTCCCTGAGCCTCAGTTTCCTCATCTATAAAATGAAGGGACTAGATGACCTCTAAGATCTCCTCCAAAATCAGTTGTCCTGTGATGCCAATACCTCAAAATGTTCTGTAGTTGTTTTACCTAAGTACATATTCAGTCAGTCATTTCAATTAGATTTTAAGTGCATCAAAAAAAAAAAAAAAGGGCAGCATCTACTACCATTTTTAATTCCCCACAGTGCCTGGTTCCATGCTGGACACAGAGTGTATATGTTGCTTGACAATATATGATTGATCTAATATGGCAGCAGTGTAACTTGAGTGAATGCCATTGGGGAGGGGGAGGAATCCTACTAAATGAAGTCTTCAATGGGCTCCTTACATCAGAATCTGTGAAATATGGGATGAGGGAAGTCAAAGAGAAGGATCAATACATAAACATAGGTCACAATTCCTATATAACTTTTAGATACACCTTAGGAAGTTGCCTGAAACCAGTCCAGGTCAAATGGTTTGCCCAGATTGCCACTGCTTTTATATGCCAGGAGTTTTTTGGATTTCATGCACTATACATTATTACCAGGTTGCCTTTTTCAGATTTCACTGGGATACTGCCATGTCATAGATGCCTTCAGATTACATACCTGATTACTTTTAACATGTCTTGATTTAGTCAAACAAATTCACATGATGCAAATGTTGCTAGAAAAGAAACCTGTTATTAAAATGACTTAATAACAATAACAATTTACACCTTCACTTACATTATCTCATAACAGTCCTATGAGATAAGCACAATATAAAGAATGAACAGTAAGGCTTGTAGCTTACAGGACTGCTTAACAGTTAATGATTTTGTTGTGCCAGGTACAAATAATAAAGACAGAAACTTGGAATGAAGGCTTTAAAGCCGTGTTGTATAGGTGCATGTTTAACAATCAGCTCTCAAAAAAACCTGTAAAACACTCTTTTGAGTTAAAGCAGTATTATTAATATTTTTCTATCACTTTCTCTAGACAATCAATAAAATAATGACTCAAACCCTGATATGTAGTGTTTGCCCATTTCCAGAGTATAAATGCCCATAATGAAAATTTAACAATCATCTCTTGAGAATTGGCTCCTGTACACTCCTGTTCTTCTACCTCTTCACATAACTCCTTTGTTTTTTGCTACCAGATTAATTTACAGGCTAACCAAAAGTATCATGGAAAGGGAGTATATTGAGGGAAACCTCATTGCCCTAACCACATAGGCAATTTCTCTGTAGTTTTATTGAGTGGAGCCTCTGAAATCTTGGTTAGGGGACACAGGCTGCTGTAAATAAACTGATGGATAGTAAAAGAAATATTGTAACCCCAAGTGGGATATGTGGCTAGGGTCAACAGCTTGAGTAAGACCAGCAGAAGAAAGTCAAAAGGACAGAATTAATCATAACAACATCTGCCTAGATCTGAAGGCAGATAGAAGTATTGGACGTGGAATCAGGAAGATGTGAGTTTGACTCTTGCCTCAGACATTTATTAGCTATGTGACATTAAACAACTCACTTAGCCTCTGTGAGCTTCAGTATCCTTATCTATAAAATGGATAATATTAGCGCTTACCCTACAGGGTTGTTGTAAAGATCAAACTAAATAACATGTTAAGGTGCTTTGCAAATCTTAAAGCACTATAAAAATGCAAGCTATTGTTATTATCTGTTGGATTTCCAACTGCGACTGTCATGGCCTTAAGCTATTTATAATAAAAGAGCAGCTTAGCCCCTGTGAGAGGCTTACTAACCATTGCACAGTAATGAAGAACTGGTCAGCAAAATTTCAGTTTTGTCATTGATTTGTTGTTCAGTCACTTTTTCACTCATGTCCAACTCTTTACAACCCCATTTAGGATTTTCTTGGCAAAGATATTGGAGTGGTTTGCTATTCCCTTCTCCAGCTCATTTTACAGAAGAGGAACTAAGGCTAACACGGTTAAGTGACTTGCCCTGGGTCACAGTTAGTAAGTGTCTGAGGTCAGATTTGAACTAAGGAAGATAGATCTTCCTGATTCCATATGTGGTGCTCTGTCTACTGCACCAAATTTCAACTATACACCAGTAAAGATATACAGTAGAAATAGCAAAATAATAAAGAGTTGCAATGTCCAGCAGAAATATGTGACTTCCAATAGAGAGCAGCATGATAACATGATGAGCACCAGAGGACACTGGTAGTTCTGTTTCTCAAAAATGTGAGTTGTCCTAGATATGAGTGTGTCTCAGCCACTTGTATACTGATGTGTGTGCTACCCATGGATGGGACTCAGTTTCATCAACTGTAAAATGAGGGGGTTGGACAAGCTGACTTCTGAAGTTCCTTTCAGCTCTAAATATATAATCTTAAGCATCCATATTATACACATATTCCCCCTCCATGCATGTCCCCTGGTTTCATGTGCTCTTGCCATGTGTACACCTCTTCCACTAGAGGTATAGTAACCTGTGGGAGTATGTACCCCTGAAGGAATGAGTGGATCTTTTTCGTTATTTAAATTTATATGCTAAGAGGCACAGTGGACAGAGTACTGGACCTGAAGTCAGGAAGACCTGATTTCAAATCCTGCCTCAGATACTTAATAGTTATGTGACCCTGGACAAGTCACATATTTTCTTTTGACCTTAATTTACTCATGTTTAAAATGAGAGTAATAATAGCAACTATCTCCTGGCATTATTGTGAGGATAAAATGAGAAGATGTTGGTAAAGCACTTTGAAAACCTTACAGTGGTATATAAATGCTAGCTATTATAATGAGAAAAAGCCTTGAATTGAGAGGCAGAGAATATTGGAAGAGGTTCAGATCTTGGCTCTGTTACTTACAATTTGTGTCACTTTGAGTAAGATACTTAATTTCTCTGGGAATCATTTCATCATTTTTAAAACGATGATTATTAAACTAGATGACCTTTAAGGGCCTTTCTTCACATAAAGCCATGAGAATAAGTATCTTTTGCCTTGAACTAATGTAGCCTTTCTGGTTGGCATAATAAAAGTAAACACATCACTGGGGGCTCTTGAGCTATGGCTTTGAGTATGTGCTACTTCACAGACTACCTTGAAATCAAAATAGCTTCCTGGGGCCCCATATGTGAGGAAAGACCTAAGGGCTATTAGTAACCTGAGGTTTATAGAAGCTATTTTATTTGTCCAAGTTGATATAGCTAGAAAATTGCAAAGCTAGGACTAGGACCCAAGGCTTTCTCCCCACCTCCTCACCTCCTTTCCCTCTTTCTTTAATATTCACATAGTACTTTAAAGGTTAAAGAGCAGTTTGCTAACAGAAACTCTATGAGATAAGTAGAGCAAGTATTATTATCTCTGATTTACAGATGAGGAAACTGAGGCTCTGGGAGACTATGACTAGGAAATAGTTCAATTCTCTGTCTGCAGCACCCTCTTCCCCACATCCACCCCCTTTCCTCCTACACACACACACACACACACACACACACACACACACACACACACACACGCACACACACACACACACACACGCACGCCCACGCACACACAGAGATGAGTAAACTGATTAATAAAACTAGAGCTAGGAGTTTGACTTTCCGTAAGAAAATAATAATCAAACCTAAAAACTTTACATTGTTAAAGAATTATGAGTTGAAACAGAATTAATCATAATTGGCTATTTAACCCAGCAGGATAAAAACACACATTCTTTAACTTTTAAGAGAAAGTCAGGGATATACAATGAAAATTCCTCCAGAGTCTGATCAGGCTGATGGACACTATGACTTATTGAACCCTCTTTAAAAGATTGCTTTCTGATGATATCAACAGGGAACTCAGACGCTTCAAAAGGTTATTAAAAAAAATAAAGAGGATAAAAGAGTTTCCCAACCCCTTCAGAAATGAGAGGCTTTGAGAAGAAAAAGAAGAAAGAGAATGGAAAGAGGAAAGGGACAGATACAGAGATGAAAATCAAATTTAATTGCAGGGTGAAAAGGGGAGAGAGGAATGAAATGAAAATAAGCAGAAACACATGAAAGTATCTGTCTATCTGAAGTCCAAACAGCGACATGTAGCAAGGAGAAAATTAATATGCCACTGGAGAGGCAGTAGGGCATGGGGAAGCCAACAAACGGACTCAGGAAGACCTAGATTCAAGGCTTGCTTCTGACATAAACTCATTTAATGTTTAAAAAACTCCATTCAACTCTCTAAGACCACAAATCAACAATGCCAATATTCACCGGAGGAAGAAATTTCTTCATCCATGGAATTAGAGATCTGGGGGACAAGTGGGGGGTGGGGGGGAGGAATATGTTCATAAGAGATTTGCTAGTCCTGATCCTATAATGACCGTGATAGTCAGAATGATGCAATGGATAGAGTGCTGGACCTGAAATCAGAAAGAACTGATTTCAATTCCTTTTCAAAACACTAAATTGTTATATGAACCTGAGCAAATCATTTTTCCCTGACCATGCCTTAGTTTGTTCATCTATAAAATAGGAATTATAGTACTTATCTTTTGAAGTTGTTTGGGTTTATCTTTTTTTTTTTGCTTGTTTTTAAACAGATTTGTAATTTCATTGATAGATGGAACTCCCTCTATCAATGCTACTCTGTACCATATAGTCTGGGAGAATTGCCTGGGGGTCTTGGTAGGTAAGTGACTTGGACTGAGTAGCATAGACTACTCAGTAGTAGTGTATCAGTGACAGAATCTGAAGCTGACTTCTTGCTTCCAAGACCTGCTTTCCCACCACTGTACTATATTGCCCTTCACAGAGTTGTAGTAAGACTCAATCCAGGTAAAGAACCATAGGATGTTTTATAAATCTTAAGGACTATTAAACATCAAGAATTATTACATATGATATCATTATATATTCTTGTTATAATGTTTATAACAAAAGCACAGTGCCTGGCACATAAAAAGTGCTTAATAAATTCTTGTGCACTTGATTTATTTCAAAAGTGTGGATTTCACACTCATATTCCTTAGCAGGGACATAGACCATTTCATCAGTACTTTCATATTTCAAAAATTGTAATCAAGACCTACTCAAGCTAAAGGTTCTACTTAAGGTGACAAATGGCCATCGGTTTGATTCAATTTAGAGCCTCCTATCTCCTTAGAGCTAGACAAAGCTTAAGATAGAAAAGAAATATGAGATGTAGCTCCAACTGTCAAGGATCGTAGAGTCTCTTGAGGAGACACAACACAACTAAAGAAACATCATATAAAACATGATGTAATTAAGTATCCCATGTGTAGAGTTCAGATCATTGGTGTTATAGGAAAACTGGGGTTTTTTTGGCTTTTTGGAGGGGGCATTTGGGGTTAAGTGACTTGCCCAAGGTCACATGGCTAGGAAGTGTTAAGTGTCTGAGGCCAAATTTGAACTCAGGTCCTTCTGACTCCATGGAAAATGGCTTTTAAAAAGTTATATATTAAACTTCTTTTAAAAAAAAAGTAAGAAGGAGGAGGAGGGAAAGGAGAAGGAGGACGAGGAGAAGAAGAAGGAGAAGAAGTAGAAGAAGAAGAAGAAGAGCTACTGAGGAAATTGTCAGGTTGAAATATGAAAGTGGTAGCAATAAATTGACATGGATGTGCTGGTGGGGGAGAAATGGGATTATGGAATGTGCCCTTTGACTCCATGGATGTTTTAAGAGAATTCTTCAAGGATAGAGCAGGGGAAAGAATACTGCCTTAGAGTCAGAAAACCTGATTTTGAGTCATACCAAATCACAGCTGACAGAGAAATTAAAGGTCATTTAGGTCAACCCCATCACATTATAGAAGTGAAACTGAGGCCCAGAAGGGATAAGTAATGTGCCCAAGTTCACTCAGGTTATAAGTAACAGAGTTGGGATTTGAACTCAGGTTTTCTTACTCCAATTATAATATACTTTCCACTGGCTTTGCTGAGTCTCATCAGTCATTTACTGTCTGTGAACTTAAACAAATCATTATACCACTTTGGGCCCCATTCTTCTTCATTAGTAAAATGAAAAGGTTGGACAACCTTTAAGACATCTGGGTCAAAAATCTGTGATTTTATCAGTGAGGTCCTCCAACCCCAGTGGAGAGAGCAAACTCTCTGTGACTTCAGGAATTGCTGTGTTCAAAATAAATGTATAAATTGGTGAGCAGCCTTCTGATGAAGCTCTCCAAACTTAGCCAACACAGTCTTCAGATAACAATCTCTATCACCAGGAAGCTGGAATAACTGATGGGATCATATAAAGAGATAATACTGTTGTGCTCTATCTGGTCAGACCACATAAGAACTATTGTGTCTAATACCAAGCACCACAGTTTAGTAAGGGCAGAAGGAAATTGATAAAGCAAAAGGCATCCAGAGGAAGGTAACCAGAATGGTGGTGGGTGTCAAGTTATCCTTATGAGGATTAGTTGAAAGAACTGGAGATATTTAGCCCAGAGAAGAGAGAAGTCTTCAGGGGAGATATGATAGTTCCCTTCAGGAATCCAAAAGTTTGTCTTCTGAAAGAGATATTAGACTTCTCCAGTTAGTCTTAAAGCATGTGTGTGTCCTGTACCCCTTTGGTTGTATGGCAATGTCAAGGACCCTCTCAGAATAATGTTTTTAAATGCATAAAATAAAATACATAGCATTACAGAGAAAACAAGTTATACTGAAGTACTATCAAAATATTTTTTAAAAAGAAAAAAAAAACCCTAATGGATTCCAGGTCAAGAAAATTCCTGCCCTAGAGGGAAGAACCTGAGGCAATGGATAGAAGTTGTAGAGGCAAATTTGGTAAATACTTCTTAGTAATGAGAGCTATCTGTAATTGGCATGGGTGGGCCCAAGAAGGAATGGTTTCCCCCTCATGACAGGTATTCCAGGAAAACTTGGATGGCTACTTGTCAGGTACATTATAGAAGGAATTCTTTTCTAGGGATAAATCAGACTAGATATCCTTTGAAACCTCTTTCAACTCATAAAGTTTCTGACTCTGTGAAGTCTTCAGGGGTGAGCACCCTGCTGGCATAGTCTCCAAGGGTCCAGGGTTAGCCCCATACCTGGAAATGGCACTGGAGTAGGGATTAGATGTATAAGGATGTGCAATTATCCACCATTTCCCACAGAAAGACAAGTCTAAGGGAGTCACCTCACCTCCATTTGCCCACTGCTACTATTGGGAGGTGAAGGTCTCTTTTACTACATACTAGGCATAGGCCCCCAAGAGCTGACTCTTAGAACCCCTGAAGAAAAAATTATCCAGATGGCAGAAACTGGATTCGAGTATAGTTTACAGCAATTCCTCCTGTTAATAGGTAGGAATGTAATATTCATTAAACAGAATTCAAACTTCAATCATTCTAATGATCATGCAGACTTCCTTCATCGATGCACAATAGAACAAAAAGGATTGATTTTCATTAGGCATTAGTTTCAGCACTTTCTACTTTCTTTTATAAACCACAGCTTCTCCCAAAGAGTCTTGTGAGGCCCAAGTTCTCTCCAATCTGCCTGGAAACAGCAGTTCTGTACTTAGCCTTTACCATGTCAAGTGGTTACTCTATTGTGTAGAGAAATTTAGTCTCTCAAAAAATCTTCTCTAATTCGATGACATCTTAGGATTCACCCTCTATTTCACTAAAATATCGGAAGAAATGACCTTTGATATTTGGAATATACTGTTCTTTTCAATTCTTTCCTTTGTAGGTAGTGGAGAGGGAAGTGGGGACAGGAAGACGATGGGCTCTGAAATCATTTTGGCCAAATCATTTAGCTTTCAAAAGTCAGACAGTGAGTGATCCTCTAACATTTACAATGTGCCAATTGTGGTACCAGACAGATGGAGACACAGTCTAATATAATTAGACAAAGTACTTATCCATGGGTCTCTCTAAGCTCAAATCATCAAATTAATTGGAGAATGAGAAGCCTGTGGAGGGAACGAGGGGTTCAGGACAGAGTGATGAGCATTGAATCAAATGCCTTAGTAGGGATGCCTGACTCTGCATCCCTAGCACCATGGAAGGAGGGTTCAAGAGAAGAAGGATTTATGTCATCAAGTCAATAAACATTCTTTAAGCACTTACTATGTGCCAGACATTGTGCTAAGCTCTAGGAATATGAATACAAGCAGAAAGACGTAAGCAGAAAGACGGCCCCTGCCCTAATGAAGCTTTCTTTCTAATAGGGGAACACAACACATAAAAAGAAACTGAAAGTCCCTCTATATCAGGGAACAATAAAGGAAACCAGGAGAGTAAGGAGTACAGTCTGGAGAAGAAAAAAGACTTGACTGACCTAGACATCATCCTTAAGTTGGAAATTCTAGGAGGAATCAAGAGGGAGAGGCCAAAGGGTAGAAAGTACTTCCTATACATTAATTCCAGGGATGGAATGAGCTTTGAAGGCAGAGAGGTATCTGGGGCACGGCAAAGAAAGTTCAGGAAGTCACCATCATAAAACTACATACCTAATTTATGCAGTTAAAATAGTATTTTTTTAAACTAGCCTACACATTTATAATTTCAAATCTCTGAGCAAGAATTGAAGGGAAAGTGGTGTCAGGTTAATAAGCCACGGGGCCTGTGGGAAACCTCAGGAGAAGAAGACAACTGAACAAACTGGATGAGCCAGATGAAGTTGGAGAATGCTGATCCTTCTTTTGACTCACTGTTTCTGGAAGAGGCTGATAACCGCTTACCATCTAGAGAAGCGGCAGGGATGATAGAGTAGAAAGGGAGCTGGTGTTAGACCCAGAGGACCTCCATGTGACCTTGGACAATCCATTTACCCCTCTGGGCCTCAGTTTCCTCATCTCTAATATAAGGTGATTGAACTAAAGGGCCTTTAAGATCCCTTCTGGCTCTCAGCCTATGATCTTATGATCAATTACAGAATTTTAGAGTTGGAAAGGACCTCAGTGTCTATCTAGTCCAATATATGCCTGAAAAGGAATCTTTATTGCCACCTTACCCCCTAGGGCTCATCCAGCCTTTGGTGGGGTTTTGGGTTGTTTTTTTTTTGGAGGGGAGAAGGCAAGGCAATTGAGGTTAAATGACTTGCCTAAGGTGACACAGCTAATAAGTATGTCAAGTGTCTGAGGCCAGATTTGAACTCCGGTCCTCCTGACTCCAGGGCTGGTTCTCTATTCACTATACCACCTAGCTGCGCCGTCTAGCCTTTCTTTGCTTGGCGCCCCTCTAATAATGACAAACTTGTCAGAGACAACTCATTTCACTTTGGGTTATCTCTCACCATTAGGAAGAGTTTCTTGACTCAAATATTTATATAGATCTATGATCTCATAAGAAGCAGCTAGATGGCTCAGTGGACAGAGAACTGGGCCTGGAGTCAAGAAGACCTGAGTTCAAATCTGATGTCAGATACTTACTAGCTGTGTGAACTTGGGAAATTTGTTTGCCTTAGTCCAATGGTGACAGAAATGGCAAAATACTTGAGTATTTCTACCAAGAAAACTCTGTGGACAGTATGATCCACAGAATCATAAAGAGTCCCACACAATGGAACAGCATGATCTCATAATTTGGATGTTTTTTCTGACATCAAGTATGAATTTGTCTCTTTTCAACTGCTACCCCTCACTACTGTTTCTGCCTCCCGGTACCAAACAGAACAAGTAAGTCCAATCCAACCAGAGCAAAAGTGCAAAGAAAAAAGATGTAAATGTTTAACAATTGACTTTCAGAGAGAAGAGAGTTTACAATACACTTTTAAGTTGGGTTGTTTTTTTTTTTACTTCATTAACATTTTCCCAATGCTTTCTTAAAATCCAAAAAATCCACAAAACAGTAAAACAAGCCCTGATTTGTTCACTGATTTCTTAAGTGTATATTCTGCTATTGAAGATTTAACAGTTGGCTCTCCCTAGCTGGTGTGAGCTGACTCAAGGACACCCCTGGATCCTTCTTTCATGTAATATCCTTCCAAATATTTGAAGACAGTTATTATGCTTTATTCCTTGAGTTTTCTCTTTTCCAGGCTAAGCATCACCAGTTCCTGCAATCCATCCTCATATGGCATGAGCTCAAGCCCTTTTATAACATCCTGGCTCCCTTTTTCCCTACTCTTGCCAATTTATCTGTTCTAATCCTCTTCAAAATACATGAGTGCCCCCCAAAACCTCCTTGACAAATGCTTACAAAGTTTCTGTTTAAGCATTTCCAGTAATAGGAAATTACCTATCATACCTCACAACCTACCCCACTCAATATTTTTTAAGAGCTCATGTTATCAGTCAGTAAGCATTTATTAAGCACTTAACATGTTTCAGGTGCTGTGCTAAATGCAATGAAAATAAATAAATAGAATTTATTTCTATAAATAGAAATGAATAAATAAATAGAAAAAGAAAGAAAGAAAAATGGTTCTGACCCTTATACATCTTATATTCTAATTAAGTAGACAACCATAAATCAGAATACACATGATAAATACAGAGTAAATGGAAGGTAGCTTGGGTGGGGGAAGCTTGATGGCACAGTGCACAGTGAATAAAGTACTGGGTCTGGAATCAGGAAGACCTGAGTTCAAATCTGCCCTCAGACACTTACTAGTTGTATGATCCTGGTCAAGTCACTTAACCCTGTTTGCCCCAGCTCCTCACCTATAAAACGACCTGGAGAAGGAAATGTCAACACATTCTAGTATATTTGCCAAGAAAACCCGAAGTGGGGTCACAAAGAGTCAAATACAACTGAAAAAAAATTACTAAACAACAAAAAGCCACTTGGGGAAATGGAAGAGACCTCCTAGAAGAGACGGTCCTTGAATTTTAAAAGGAATCTGGGGATGCTAAGAGTTAGAGATGAAAAGGGAGAGCATTCTAGGCATAGAGGACAGCTAGAGCAAAAGTGCAAAGATGTAATATCATGTATCAGGTCTGGGTCAGAGAAACAAAGTGTAGGTGAGTGCGCTATACCATAGAGTGTGGGGAAGGGAATCATGGGTTAAAAGACTAGAAAACTGGGAAAGGGCTAAGGACTCAAAAGCTTTAGGGGCCAAACACAGGAGTTTACATTTGTTTGCTCTTAGAATAGGAAGGCATTAGAGGTTATTGACTAGGAGGATGACATGGTTAGACCTGCAGTTGAGGAAAATCACTTTGGCAGTAGTGTGGAAGATGGATTGGAGTGAAGAGAGATATGAGGCAGTGATTCTAATTACAAAGCTATTGCAATAACCCAGGAGAACAGTGATGAGGGCCTGGATTAGAATGGTAGTTATATGAGTGGAAAAAATGAACGACACGAGGGAAATTTTAGAGAAAGAAATAAGATTTGGTGACTGACTGGAGAGGTGGTGTGTGGGTGGGTGTGTGGGTGGGTGGGTGAGAGACAGAGACAGACAGAGAGAGACAGAGAGAGAGACAGAGAGAAAGAGAGAGAGAGAGAGATTTGGTATGTGGGTATATGTGAGAGAGAGAAACGGGGAGGGGAAGAGGGGTGAATCAAGGATGACAGCCAGGTTGTAAATGCAGGTGACTGGAAAAATGGAAAGAGTACAGCTAGGTCTCAGTTAGTGAGAATAATGGGTTTCCTGAAGTGGTTGCATTATTTGAATTTGATCTGCATGTTTCCATTGGGCTAGACCAATTACCATATTTTATATAAGTATGACTTAAAATAATGCAAATTAAAATACATTCAGCCATTTCTAGGGGTTTGTTTTTTGCATTAATGAGAATCTAGTTCTTAGAGGGAAGTTCAGAAAAGGGGTGGGTTTGAAGGGAAAGAAAATGAGTTCTGTTATGTGTATGTTGATTTTGAAGTGCCACAGGACATCTATGTTCAATAGTTTTCAATAGGCACTTGATGAAACGGGATGAGAGTTCAGAAAAGAGAGACTAGGGTCAAATAAATAGATCTGGGAAGTGATGATAATTGAGCCCATAGGAACTGATGAGATCACTAAGTGTGTATAAAGAGTTATCAGAAAATTCTCATACTGAACTGAAATCTGCCTCCCTACAACTTCTACCTAACAGCCCTAGTTCTGCCCTCAGGAACAAAGCATAAGGCAAATAATTCTTCTTCCAAATGACAATCTTTCTAAGATTGAAATCACCTATCACAGCCTCCTCCTCCTAAGTTTGCTATTTTTCCAAGCTAAACAGCCTCAGATTTTTCAACTGGTTTTTGTATGGCATGGCTTCAAGTTTCCTTATCATCCTAGACTGCTTTCCTCTGGATACACTCCAATTTGAAAATATTTCTCTTAAAATATGAGACCCAGAATTAACTCAATGCTACAGATGTGGTCTGACCAGGGCAGAGGACAGTAGACTTATTGCCTGTTTCATTTTTCTTAACATTCTTCCTATGAATATAACATAAGATCACATTAACTTTGGCAACTGCTTCTGTCTTTTGAGACTTGAATGGTGAGGGAGGAACTAATAAAGAGGAAGAAACAACCCCAAAACTGACCTTTGCCCCATCTCCAAGAAGCTGTTAAGTTCTGTGAGGCAGGCTGGCCCAAGATATCCTGAAGGAATGGATTATTAGAAGAAGGGGAAGTTAGTGAGACTGAATATTCTCCTACCCTGTAGCACATCTCTTTCTACCACGCCCAGCTCAGTGTTTTTGGAAACTTTCGTTTCCTCAAGAAATTCCATTTAATGAAAACCAAAACAACTCTGAGGTACCACATCACATTTATCAGATTGGCTAACATGACAAAAAGGAAAAATTATGGATGTTGTAGAAGATGTGGGAAAATTGTAACACTAATGCATTGTTGGTGGAGTTGTAAACCGATTCAATAATTCTGGAGAACAATTCGGAACTATACCCAAAAGGCTATCTGTGCATACCATTCGACCTAGTAATACTACTTCTAGGTCTGTCACCCAAAGAGGTCATGAAAATGGGAAAAGGGCCCACATATACAAAAATATTTATAGCAGCTCTTTTTGCAGGGGCAAAGAACTGGGAATTAAGAAGATGGCCATCAATTGGGGAATAGCTGAACAAGTTGTGGTATATGAATGCAAAGGAAAACTATTGTGCTATAAGAAATGATTCAGAAAAACATGGAAAGACATGAAAAGAGCAGAACCTGGAGTATAGAGTACATAGTAACAGCCGCATTGTGTGATGACTAACTTTGATATCCTTAATTCTTCTCAGCAATGCAAAGGATTTAAGACAACTCTATAAGACTAATGATGGAAAATGCTATCCAGATCCAGAAGAAGAACTTTGGAGTCTGAATGCAGACCAAAACATACTATTTTCTTTTTTGTTGCTGTTTTTTCCTTCTCAAGATTTTTCCATTTTGTGGTGACCCTTCTTTCACACCATAGCTAATGTGAAAATTTTTTAAACAGAAAGATATTCCATTTAAAATTCATTCATCTTGTATTTAAAAACTCTGGTCAATAAGATGATCAATCACTACTTCAGGGGAGTAATAATGAAACATGTTACCTCCTGACAGAGATGGGAGACTCAGGGTCCAGAAGGTGGCATATATTTTTGCACATGGACAATAAGGGAATTTGTTTTACTTGACTAGTTATATTTGTTACAAGGGTTTTGTCTTTCTCCCTTTTTTTAATGGAAGGAAGGAGGGGTTGAGGAGATGAGAAGTAAAGGAAATAAAACCTTGTTAATTAAAAAAATAATAAATCATGACTTAAATTCAATGCCACTAGTGTTTTAGCAACTAGAAATGTCAACAGGACTTGGGTTGTATCATTGACCCCTTTCTATATTTATATCCAGATGGGGGCTAGCATAGGTCATGAAAGGGAGGGGGAATGTACCCTATTACCTAGAAAGTAAATGCCACCTCTGCCTTCAGTCATTATTCTCTCAACCCTAAATAATCTCTTAACATCTTACTTGAAAGTCAATGAAGACATAGAATAATAGGTCACAGAGTTGCCTCCTTAGGAAGCCTGAGGTAGAGACAAACACCAAGAGGAAGAGCATACCTGGAGGGTATGGCTAATTACAATAATAGCTTCCAGGAATAAGGCATTTTCCAGAGTTTCCTCAAAAAAAAAATGTTATGAGAGAGATAATAGTTTACATTTCTGTTATACTTCAAGGTTTACAAATTACTTTCCTCAAAAGACCCTTGAGGCAGGTTTTTATTGGTTACTTTTTTTTCATCTAGACTTCTGACTTCATCCTTGTAGGATTAGAAATTCCTCTACCAATGCAGATCAGCAGCCTATCGATAATTTATAGTCTTAGTTGCCTTGGGCATTGACACTTGACCATAGTCACACAAATGATATAAAAATATGTGTCAGGGTCAGGACTTGAACCCAGATCTTCTTAATTCAAAGGCCAGGCTAATCTTTTATCCACATATCAATTTTGCCACTAGGTAATATAGTTGTGAGGTACAGCCAAGTATTATTACCCTCATTTTATAGACATGGAAATAGAGGCTTAGAGTGAAACCTCCCCATGACTGCATAGCAAGTGTCAGGGTCAGACTAACTTTTGTTAAGTCCACTGTTCTCTTCCCACCTTTCCAACAATACCTCTCTACATTCCTCTCTGAATTCCATTGGTCAGTTAGAAGAAACTGACAAATCCAAACTGGGGGGGGGGGGGGAGGAGTAGATAAGTAGCATTATCATTGTCTAAGAAAAACTGTGTGTACTATTTTTTGCAAACATGGAAATCATCAGAGCATGGTAAAAACATAAGTTTTTACTTGTTGCATAATGTAAGCCATAAGTACAGAATGCAAGGATGTTGTGAAGGTATCATCTTTAATATCTCAGCCAGCAACAAAATCTCCTTTAAAATGAATAATCTCCAGAATGTATTTTATGTATGTCATGATTATTTCTTCTGAGAAGAGTCTCATTTTATACTTGGCCCTTATTTATAGGAATTATTTTCAATGTGAAAATAAAGAGGCATTGGCACAGGCTATAGATTTTCCTAAGTTCTACTTATCAGTTATGACAAAGCTATAAAAATTCTCATCTTCTGCCTGACACTTTTGACTAGATATGTACCTAAATTGTGCGCATGTACATGTGCATGGAGTATATATATATATATATATATATGTATATATGTATATATACATATATATATATATACATATATATATATGTGTGTGTGTTTATATGTGTGGTTTTAGAGTATTTTGAGAGTTATTGAAAACATGCAAGTGATATCGATTATCGTATCGATTTTCCCTATCACTTAGCAAGACATGCCTTCTAAATGATGTGTATGTGGTAAGCCAGCAGCAAGTATAAGGGGCTAAAAAAAGTCTGTGCATGGGACCCCATACTGAAAAGGGAGAACAGGAAGGGGAGAGAAATATTTAAACTGCTGAAGGATCTTGTTTTCCTATTAGGTCTTCTATCAACGCACGGCCAATTCAAGGTAGCAGAGCAAGCTGCTTTCAAGTAACTTCAATCACAAATAACAACATCTAATTTAAATGGCAAAAGACTCATCAATTTCTACTATTCCTTCCATCGATTATAACAACAAAAAAAGACACTAGCTGTGGCATCTGAGGAAAAGAGGGCTTACTGAGTAAAAACCTCAGAGATAAGAGTGGTAAAGAAATCTGAATCATTACAGACCCAGCAAGTGCCTATTGCAATCTGATGTCGAGAGAAGACAGAGGCACAGGAAGGGCATAAGAGGAAGGCACTTGAAAATGAAGTTCATTTGAACCTTGTTGTGTTTCCAAAATTTATTCTGAAATAAAAGAACATAGATAAAGCATGAAGAACTGAACCACCTGAAAAGAATTGCTATAAAATATCTGGGAGTTTGATGGGGAAAGGGAATATTTTCTTTTAAAATATTTCTCTTCCTCAGTTTTTGATGGCTAGAGAGCATGGGTGGTAAAAAGAAAGACATAACTGAGTAGACAGGAGATTTAAATCAAATCAGATTTGGGAAAAGCAGAATTGTCTCC
>CM053580.1:490619462-490734386 GCA_028627135.1 Pseudochirops cupreus
TTAGTGGGAAGTATCTTTGTGTGCGTTTTGGAGTTCCAGGATTGGTTTAGAGTCCTATTTTATGGGTATTTTGGGGTGGCTATGTGAGAGCTGCGATATGTTGCTGCTGCTACACCGCCATCTTGGCTCCGCCCCCCTATAGCAAGTTTATTGCTATCACTATAAATATTTCAATAGCTGGGTGACATTTCTTTCTGTCTTTGACTTTGTCAATCCTTGCTTTTTGAAAATCAGATTTGCTGGCACAGAGATAATTGCTAGGATGAGTGACATGTATCCTGAGAGACAAAAAGGGAAATTTACATTGTCTTGTTTATCTGAGGTACAGGTTTGGCAAAACCAATTAATCAGTCAATAAATATTTACAAAGTACCTACTATGTGCCAGACACTGTGCTAAGCACTGGAAATATATAAAGAGACAAAAGAGAATCCCTGCCCTCAAGGAGTCTGCAATTTAACGGGGAGACAATATGCAAAGAAACATAGACAAATCAAGCTATAGACAGGAAAACTGTGAAATAACTAACCGAGGGAAGCCATTAGAATTAAAGGAGTTTGGGGAAGGCTTCCAGTAAAAGATGGGATTTTATTTGGAACTTAAAGATGTCAGGGAGCAGAGGAGGATGTTCCAGGCATGGGAGACAGTCAGGGAAAATGCCCAGAGCCAGAAGATGGTGTCTCTTGTTTGTGGAACCACCAAGAATCCAGGTGTAATAAAACAGGAAAGGTAGGAAAGGACTAGGTTTTGAAGGGCTTTGAATGCCAAACAATATTTTGAATTTGGCACTGTAGGCCATATGAGAGTCACTGGAGTTAATCCAGACCTGTGCTTTAGGAAAATCACTTTAGAGGCTGAATGGAGGATGGAACAGAGTGAGGCAAGACTTGAGGCAGGCAGACCCACCAGCAGGCTATTGAAATATCCAAGCATGTGACGATGGGCCAGTCCTAGAGTGATGATGGTGTCAGAGGGGAAAAGGGGGGCATATTCAGTAGAAGTTGCAAAGGTAAAATTGAAGGACATAGGTTATGAGCATGATGGCCTAGGAGGATGGTGTTTTCTTCTGCAATAATAGGTAAGATAAAGGGAACCAGAGAAGGGGAGCATTTAGGGGGAAATTTACTGAGTTCAGTTTTGGACATTTTGAGATTAGGATGTCTACTGGACATCCAGCTTGAGATGTCTATCAGTTGGAGATGAAAGATGAAAGGTGAGCAGAGAGCTTGAAGCAAGATAGGTCAATTTGAGAATCATCAGCATAGGGATAGTAATTGAATCCATGAAAACTGATGAAATCATCAAGTAAAGTAGTATGGAGGGAGAAAGTCTGAATATAGAGAAGAGTGCCCAGGATAGAACTTTGTAGAGAGGACAAATGAGCCAGCAGTCATGGAGAGATTGAAAATAAGTGAAAGAACAGGGATGGCAGAGGGAGCAATGTTTTGGAAAAGATGGGATGGAATAGGATCATTTGAATGATGAGGGAGGGTGAGCCTTGCTAAGGAGTAAGGCCTCTTCATTATGTGAGACAGGAATGAAGAAGCTGATAGTAGCAGAAGGCATTGAGTGATAGGAGATCAGGAAGAAGTAAGAAGAGGGAATTTGTGACAAATGGCTTCATTTTTTTCTGTAATAATGAACCATGGATCTCAGCTAAGAAGTGGGAGGAGGAACCGTGGGCAGTTTGAAAAAGGATGAAAAAGTTTGGAAGATCCACTGTGGAGAGTAGGATGGTAAGTTGACAAAGGAGATATAGAAAGATTTCCTAACATCAGTGATGGACCAGTTGAGGTTGTATACCATAAATTTGTGGTGGACCCAGTGACAATGATTGGATGATTTTCTCTATCTTTGTTAAGGAGCATATGTTTAGGAGTGAAGGTGGCAAATGGTGGGAGTAATCCAAGGCTGAGGCTTGTCTGGGCATAATTAGTCATAAGAGGGCTAGGGATTCAAGAGAGGAGGATAATGTAGAGTTGAATTGGTTCAACAAGAGATCAAAGTGGGGGGAAGAGAGTGTAGATGGTACAAGGGAGATGGACTGGAAGAGAACTGAGAGGTCAAAAGATTGGAGGTTGTGGTGTGGATGAAGAGAAGGATTTTGTAAAGGAAGTTACAGAGAGATGTGAAAAACCAACAAAATTAAAAGCATTTAACTGATGTCGAACTCAGGAGTGCTTACAAAAACTCTTTTCATCAATCCAGTCCCTTGTCTAAGTACCTAGTGTTTTGTTACCAGCAATAATGGAGATTGCATGCACTTTGACTCCTCTTTCAAATTAGTTTTCTCCAGAATCTTTTGCATTCATCTCATAGAGTGTTGTGGTAGAGAAAGCAAGGAAGCCAGAAACTTCCAGAACTCAGGTCCTCAAAGTTCAGTTATGCTTCCTGCTTCTTCAAAAAGATGCATCACACCCTTGAGAGATATTGGTGAAAAGAAAATGAAAAGGTGTGACTTTCTGGTCAGATGCTCAGGCAGGAGAAATGATGCAGACTGCTGTAGTCTACAGATATAAAAAAGTACTGACTTTTCCTTATATTCCTACTAATAATCAGATCACATTTAATAGGGTCCAACAGAGATTTAGCAAAATGACTGAGTAAGAAATTATGATTAAATCCAGTTCCCTCCATTCTCTCAAATTGTCAACAAATATGCCAAATGTAGCAAAAGAAAAAAAACACCAAAAAGAGAGGGGAAAGAAAAGAAATCCTCAGAGGAAAAACCTTATAAGAAAACTAAGAAATATAAGAAATAAATAAGCAAAAAAGGAGTCCAATGAAACAAATGAATATTATGAGTTACAAGAATATGAGAAGAAATCTCCAGAAGGAAAGAACAATGCAACAACCATAAATGAACTTCAGAGATGAGAAAATAGATTTATTGCAATCAACTACATAGAGGTTAAAAAAGCACACTAATATTTGTAAAGGAAAATATGATATCTATAAAAATGGCTGTAAGATCTTTGAAAGCAACCTCCCCCCCCCCCGCCCAAACCAAGAAGACAAATATAAAACTTGACAGCTTGGAACATTCAATGAAAAATCTAAATAAAGCAATAATTTCTCTGAGGAATAGAATATCACAGATGGAGGACAGAAATGCAGACATGGTACAAGAAGTAATAAAACAAGAACAAAACACGGAACAATCAGAAGAAAAGATTTTTGATCCCTACAAATCAAAGCAAAATCCTAGAGGATAGAACTTGTCAAGACAACATGAAAATTATTGATCTCTTAGAAAAATTTCAATATAGAGTGTGAATAGCACATTCTAGCTAATCATACAAAAAATTGACAATAAAGGATAAAATACAGATTGAGAAAATTCATAGACTATCATCAAATAGGAACGTTAAGTTTAACTCATCCAGAAATATAATAACCAATTTAGAGTTTTGGTGAAAAAGAGTTTTTAAGTAGCCTGGAAGAAGAAAATCATGTATATTTTTTAATGCACAGTGTGATTAATGAGAATTACTCAACAAAAGGGGAGTGGAATATATGAACTGAAAAGTAAGAAAAAGCATATTTCACTCTCAAATTGTCTAGCCTGCAAAACTGAATGTACTTATTCATGAAAAAAGATATTTTAAAAGTACAGAGACTTCTATTTCTCCCTTCAAAAAATACAGTACTGAGGCTTTTGATGTACAAATCTGCCATGGGGCAGAATCTTAACAAAGTAAATTAGACTTTACAAAATAAAATAAATAAGTGATGACAATATTTACTTGCTGTAAAGTATTTTTCTCTTTGAAGCCCCAGCCTATGAGAGTGTCATTGAGAAAACAAAGCCTAAAAATTGAGGGGAAAATCTGATAGGAAGGGAAAAGAAAGATGACTAGGAGGTAGGTAAGTCAGGAGTAAATTATTTTTTCCTGAATTTCATCATTGTAGGTTTCAATCAAATTAACATAAAAGTTAGAGAGGGAAGAGTAAAAGGTGATTTGTAAATCATATTTCTCTTTGAGATATGTAGGGAATTTAAAATGTGCGTACCTGTACGTGTGTGTATGTATATAATTTCAGAAAGTATAGAATCCTAAAATCTATGTGTCATATGGAAGGGAGAGGGGCACGTATATGTCAACTGTGTTTGTGCAGAATCTAGGATTGAATTAATAAAAGCAAAACAAGGTGTACTACCTCTTGTTGATTAAAAAAATGTAACTATTAAAATATTACAATAACATTGATGGAGGGGGAGAAATATAACTGTAATGATAAATTTATCTATTTATTTATTTGTAGTTTCTCTTTTGAAAAAATTTAAATAGTATTTTATTTTTCCCCCATTACATATCAAGAACATTTTTAACATTCATTTTTTTATAAGATTTTGAGTTCCAAATTTTTCTCCCTTCTTCTCTCTCCTCCCCTCTTCTGAAAATGGTAAGTCATTTGATATAGTTTATACATGTGCTATCATGTAAAACATTTCCATATTCATTACAGTTGTGGAAGAATTATTAGATAAAAAGGAAATAAAACCATGAGAAAGAATAAAGTAAGTGAAAAAATATTCTTTGATATGAGTTAATCAGTTCTTTATCTGGATATGGATAGCATTTTCCTTTGTGAGTTCTTTGTACTTATCTTGGATTGTTGTGTTGCTGGGAAGAGTTGAGAAATTTGTACTTGATTATCACACCATGTTGCTGATACTGTGTACAATGTTTTCCTGGTTCTGCTCATTCCACTTTGCATCAGTTTGAGCATGTCTTTCCAGGTTTTTCTGAAATTTGCCTGTTCAACATTTCTTGTAGCATAATAGTATTCCATTATATTCATATACCACAGCTTATTCAACCATTCCCCAATTGAGGGGCACCCTCTCAGTTTCCAATATTTTACTGCCATAAAAAGGGCTGCTATAAATATTTTCGTGAATGTATATCTTTTCCCCTTTTTTTATGATCTGTGTAACCATGAATTTAAACTGATGTTACAAACTTATGTGAAAGTATTTGCAGATCCTATACATGATTGCATGCCACCATGGGTGGGGGGGAATGGAGGGGAGAAAATTTGAAACTCAAGGGACTGTGGAACTGAATCTTTTAAACTAAAAGTAAACAAACAAGTCAATGAAAAAAAAAGAAATACTTTGAAGAATTGATTAGAAAATATAAACTAATGATAGGTTGCTTATGGGAAATGTGTTAAAACATAGGACTCAAGCAGATTTAAAGAGAGGGACTGGAAAAAATTTATTATATTTTAGCTGAATTTAACAAAGGATTATAGTCATGAATAATTGAGATAAGGCAATAATAAAAAAATAGATGAACTTTGGAAAAAGTGATTTGGCTTTGGAAGATCTGGATTCAAATCTTGATTCTGACACTGACTACATGTGTGACTTTGGACAAATCACCTGATCTTTCTGGGTCTTGGTTCTCTATCTGTAAAAAGGGGTTAAGGTCAGAATGTGGACCATGTTGGTTCCAAAGTACTTTCCAACTTTGAGTCTATAGTCCTATGTTTATATTTAAAGTTACTATAGACAATGAAACAATGTCAGTAAGAACTATGTATTCACTGACAAGAATAATAGATTTTTTTAAAAAAGAGCTTTATTGTTGTACAGTTGTTTCAGTTGTATCTAACTCTTCATGACCTCATTTAGGATTTTCTTGGCAAAGCTACTGTAGTAGTTTGCCATTTCCTCCTCCAGCTAATTTTATAGATGAGGAAACTGGGGCAAACAGGATTAAGTAACTTGCTCAAATGTCACACAGGTAGTAAACTGTCTGGGGCTGGATTTGAACTCAGGTCTTCCTGACTCCATTGCTCCACCTAGCTGCCACAGGAGCATAAATTCAAGCCTAGAAGGAACCTTAGAGGAAACTGACTCAAATCCTTACACTTTACAGATGAGACACCTGAGGTCTAGAGAGGTTAAGTGACTTGTTCAGGATTTCATACATAATAAGTTTTTGAAGAGTTCATTGAAATACAAAGAAAGAGCTAAGCATTGATAGAAGAACACTTTAGTGTTTTTCTTTTGGAATTTGACAAATGTAATAGAAAGATAAATGAGAAGCAAATTATAGACCAACAAAATATTTTTTAAAATTGAATTTAGGGGTGGCTAGGTGGCGCAGTAAATAGAGCACAGACCCTGGAGTCAGGAAGATCTGAGTTCAAATGCGGACTCAGACACTTAACACTTACTAGTTGTGTGACATTGGGCAAGTCACTTAACCCCAATTGCCCTGCCCTTCCCCCTCCAAAAAGCAAAAAAAAAAAATTGAATTTAACTGGCTTATAAAGAATATTAATTAGGAATCTTAGACACTATATTTATTTTCAGTCTTATATGGGTCAATTCACATTCCAGGTCATAGTCTATTCTTAAGTGCAGAATGATAAACTTTATTGATTATAACACAATAAATAGTAATCAATAAAGGACACATGAACAGATACAGACATAAATGGAGACTAAACAAAGATATACTTACTAATAAGTGAGTCAAAGACCAAGTCATAAAAAAAAATTTAAAAAAATATAATAAGAATGACAATGATACAATATTCTAAAATTTATCACATACATCTAAAGTCTTTAGAGGCAAATTTTTGCCATTGAACACATATTAACAAAAGAAGAAAATAGAGCACTAATAAGTATGTAGCTAAAAATAGCAGAAACCTAAGAAATTAATAATCTTGAAAAGAGTACAAAAGAAGAAATCTTAAAAATCAAAGGTGAGATTTCAAGAGAATTAAAATTAAACTAATTGAAAATAAATTTGAATTAATAAAACAATTTCACTTAAAAGACCAATAAAAATGACAAAACAATTAGTTAATTTAATTTGGAGAAGAGAGGAAATGCAAATTACTAAAATAAAAAAAAATCACGAGGTAGAATTTCCAGTGAACAGAGAATATAAAGCAATTTATCAGAAACTATTCAATTAAATGGCAGCTGGTGGCACAGTGGATAGAGCACTAATCAGGAAGATGTGAGTTCAAATCCAATCTCAGACATTTTCTAGCTATGTGACCCTGGGCAAATCACTGAACCTTGTTTGCCTCAGTTCCTCATATGTAAAATGAATTGGAGAAGGAAATGACTGACCCACTCCAGTATCTTTGCCAAGAAAACCCCAAATGAAGTTATGGAGAATCAGACACAACTGAAACAGCCAAACAACATCAAAAACTCAATTAGATACCAGCAAAACTGAAAACTTAAACAAAATATCTACAATAATATTAATGACAAATTAATTGAACAGTAAATGGTAAACTTGACAACAGAATCTCAGAAAGAGAAATTGAGCAGGTTATAATTAAGATCCAGGGGGGAAAATATTCCAGGGTCAGATGGCTTTACAAAAATAGGTAAGAAGAGAAAAATACATTGAGCAATGGAAAACTCAATGAACTATGTAATCATGGACAATGGGCAGAATTATCTGAGAGGAAGATTTTAGTACAGATGGACAACTCCCCACAGCAACACTATACTTTGTCACTTCCATCTTTAGTACTCAATAACCTACTAAGGAATATAAGCCAGCAAGCAAGGGGCTCTTTTGCCAATGATAATGTGATAACCTCTCTGAGTTTGTTTCTTTGTCTATAAAAAAGGAAAATAATACTCATGCTAATTATTACACAGGTTATTTCTGAGGGAAATGACTTATAAATCTTTAATAATTATGTAAATATGAATGATTATTATTTTTTACCAGACCTGTGATTATATTGATAAAAGAAGATCTCAGTGGGTTACTTCTGCTACCAATGCAGATCAATAACTTTTCTGAATTTACGGTCTTAAAGGACACTGAAAGTTTAAATTACTTGCCCAAGGTCACACAAACGTGTGTCAGAGGTGCAACTTGAACCCAGACTTTCCTCACTGCAGAGCCAGCTCTCTCTCCACAGTAAACCTGCTTCTGCCTAGGCATGGGTGGTTTTAGGTAGAAGCAGGTTTATATCATTAGGCCATGCTGCTTCTCCTGGAATCATTATTATCAAGGTCAAATGTCTAGAAAGTCACTTTCCTCTACTTCATCTTTCACTTCACCCCAGGAGAAACTATATTCCAAGAAAATTGCTTCAAAGAGAAAATGGAAGACAGTATCAGGAATTAGGGGTGGCACACAGGGTTGGTGCCTGCTCTTAGTACTTCCAAGGATGAGCACTGGAAAGATCATGGTTTAGAACTCCTGCTTCAGCTTAGTAGGCTTACAAAACATGGAGAATTAATCAAATGCCCAGATACCACAAAACCCAAAAGTTTAGTCAGGGCTCACTAGGTCTGGAAGCAGGCAGAGAATAAGTTAAGAGTCAGTTTGGAAAACATCAAAATATCTGGGGAAAGGCAATCTGGAGCACATTCTAAGTGGGCAGAAGAAACCTTGAAAGCAGACTGTAAGAGAGACAAGGAACCCGTGGGCAGTGAGGCAGAGACTGGGACTGTAATAGGATCAGGGAGGGGAAATTGAACAGGCTGTTTTGGATGGTGCACCAAGGGGCACTGAGTCATGGGCTAGGGAGGTGACATTCCCCTTGCATTTGGGTGATACAGTTCTAGGGAAAAGAATATTCAATTTTGTTACCTTAGCTGCAGAAAGATTTAGGCAAATTGGAAGAGGTTCAGAAAAGAGCCATGAAAAGAAAGGATGATTGGCTTCTGAGGGAAGATTAAAGGAGCTGAATGCCTACTTTGGCTAAGTGACTATCATAATAGTCTACAATTACCCATGCTTGGAAGGTGTAAACACCATGGAGGAAGGGGAATTACTTAGCTAGGTTGCAAAGGGATTCAATCAAGGATGATAGAACTTAGTTAAGAATGCTCTTTCCTCTCCTTTTTTCCTTTTTCTTTTTGAAAGGTTGAACTTGGAGAAAACTTCCTAGCAGAAAGGATCAGCCAAGAAAGTTTTATTAAGTATTCATCATCTACAAAGCATTGTGTAGGAAGAGGGAATATGAAGATACGTGAAACATATCCCTATCCTCAAAGACCTTATAGTCTTCTGGGGGTATGACACATACATAGGCAAACATGATGAAGAATAAAATGTATTAAATGTCAAGCATTTAAATGAGTGGAGAGCAACAGTAAGAGGTATGGAAACTCAAAGTAGGGAGAAGTCATTTGCAATGGGAATAATGAGGCTCTCTCTTCCCTTTCACAGTCAAGGTCCTAGAAAGAAAAAGAACATGATTCACACTTGCTCTGCATGAATTCACTTCTCAGCATTTTGCATTTGATTTTCTGCCCCTTTCACTGGACAAAAACTACTCTTTCCAAGATGACCAAAGCTCTCATGGTTGCAAAATCCAATCTGAAGCCCTCCCAGTTCTCCCCTCACTTCTCTGCTTCTTTTGCCACTGTCAACCAACCCCTCTTTCTGGGTACCTTCTCTTCACTTGGCTTCTTGGACAGTGCACTCTCTTTAGTTGTCCTTTCGCGTGACTGATCATTCATAGTGAGTTTCATTTTTTGGCTCATCATACACCGAATACTCCCTTAGATTGAGTATTCCTCAGAAGTCTCTGAGATCTTATTATTTCAAGTCTCAGTTCCAGACAAAATAACTCCTAAAATTATATAGCCATCTCAGAGCAATAACTAGGATGGTGTGACTGGATTTTTGCCTCAGGGCATGGAAATTTAACAGGCTCTCAAAAGACTTTTAGTTTTCCTCATTGTAGAAGCAACAGCTTAGCACATATCCTCCCGGCTTATAGTCATACTGCGGGTAAAACACTTGCCTAGTCCTGTCTCCTTAGCAGTGGCCTTTCAGACTGAGTGTAAATAGGAATGATTTCTGTTTTGGCCAGAAATCCTGAAGGTCTTCCCCTCCTAGATTGATTTTTTTTAAAAACTATCTAAAAGAGACCATTTTTCTGCCTCATTTCTTACCTAGCCTTAATCACTGAAAAGATATTGCATTAGTCAAACTGAGACCTGGAAAAGGCCATAGCTTTAAAAAAGACCAATGTCTTCCACTGCATCAGGGGCCATTTCCAGTTGTCCTGATCTGTATCTTGAAACTGGAACCAGATAGCTCCAGGGAAGAGAGCAAGGTTGATGACTTTGCACAGCCCTCCCTTTTTATTTAAGTCCAATTCTCCTGTAAGTCATCTCATCCCCTTTGAGAATGAAGGACAAACAACAACAGCAGGGGCCACCATCTGAGAGACTCCTCTACTTAAGACCCAAACAGGTGCCAAGTGCCTACATGGTGTCAGCCCCAATGTGCAAGGGCTGGTAAGAACATGAGATCTCAGGGTGCGGCAACATTGCCAGCCATGAGGGTAAGGAGAGGAGTAGCTCAACACCCTTTTCCATCTATGGACCTGCATATTTCTTATAACCTTCAAACCCATGTCCATTTGTACACGGGACCCAGAAGACACATCACTCTTTAGACTGTAAGCTCCCTGAGGACAGTGACTGTCTTTTGCCTCTATCTGTATTCCCCAGGCTTACCGCAGGGTCTGGCACTTAATAAATGTTTATTGGCTGATTGATAGCACCGATAGGGCCTCTAATGACTCTGGGGAGTGGGGCAGAGGAGAAAAAGGAACAACCTCCCTTTTTGACCCCCAGAAATTCCCTCTCAAGGCCTTGGCTATAGTTTCTCCATCACTAGACTCGCCTACTTGCTGGGAATCCAGGGGCGTAATTTTGGCTTGTTATACTATACGTAGATCTAAGAGTATGTCTGGATCTTTTAGTCAATCACAAGATAATTCTTGGGTGGCATCATCTGTCTTTATGAAATGATCAAAGCCCTTTATTCTCCTCAAATTAAGAACTTGTTCACACCTAATTGACACTTTTGATTAAGTGATTAAATTCAGCTCCTTGAGCCTTCTGTGGTTCCATTAATTGTGGTGAGGGTGGAAAATCCCCACCTTTATATTTGTATGTCACTTAACATCTCTGAGACCTTTCCCCATCTGTAAAATGGGGATGATTTTACTTATAGCCCCTATCTTGTAACCCCAGGATTTTTGTGAAGAAAGTGTGTATATCTATCTATCTGTCTGTCTATCTATCTATCTATCTGTCTGTCTGTCTGTCTGTCTGTCTATCTATCTGTCTATCTATCTCTATGTCTATGTATGTGTGTGTGTGTGTACTCATTTTGACCTTGTATTGCCATTTTGATGTCCTTTGGCATAACTGGTTCCTTTGGTCCTTAAATGGAGGTAGACCCAAGTAATTTTCCTGACCTCAATGCACTGTCTTTGGCATCCTCTGCACGGATGGCTGGCTACAGGAATCCTTCTCCCTGCGTGTCAACTGTCTTCCAGCCTTTTCTTGAAGGACAGGACCAGAGGTTATTCCCTTGTGGCTGCAAATATTGACTCAGACCCATGGATTATAGAAAGCCTAGAATCAAGAACTCTGAGGGACCTTAAAGAAACTACAATGGACCATTTGATCCATACTTTCCCTGACTCCTATTTTCCTTCTCTTTATTTTTTCAGATAAGGAAACTGATTTGGTGCAGAGAGGATGTGAGTTGGTCAAAGTCATACAGTCAGACAATCCTAGAAGGGGAATTTGAATCCAAATATTTTAATTTCAAATTCAGTCCTCTTTTCACTTTGGAGATCTTGCCATCTGCCTTGTTCCCTAACTTCTTTCTCCACCCAGAACAGCACCCTCTGGGCCAGACCTCCAGAGACCATGCCCCATTCCCTGGGAGAATTAACCTGTTCAGCTTTGAAATTCCCATCCTAGGCCTGAGCTGTTTGGAGAGAGGGGCAACTCGTTTAATCCATTATATTTAATAGGCCCTAACCCATAATTTATATTCCTCCACCAACACATCTCATTCTCTGTCCTGCTGGATCTGTCCTGCCCTTCCCCATCCCCACTTCCCAATTCACCAAAAGTCCCTTCCCTGGACACCAGTCCCCTATCTGTGCTATCTTTGCTATTATAATGCATATAAGTTTCTTGAGGGTAGAGATGATCTCAATCTTGTATTTGTGGCACCAGCACCCAGCATAGAGCCTGGTGCAAAGTGGTTGCTTAATAAATATTTATGCATTCTTGCGTTTCTACCATCCACACTGCCTCTCAAAGAAGCCCTTTTAGTTCCAGAGTGATTTTGCCCTAATTATAGCAGGATGATCAGGCATTTTCTGAGCAATCAGTATATTTTTCCTCCTAACACTTTCTCCATCTTTCAGATAAAAATGTCACTTGGTTCATTTAGCCCATTCTGTGCTAGATCCTTGGCAGGAAGGGATTAGTGACAGAAAAGGGCAAGGTGTCATTAGGCTTCCTTGATAGGCCCCTACTTTTCTTCATCCTTGCCTATAAGCATCTCTAGTTTTGTTGTGTTTCTCTTTTTTCCATCCTGCAAAATAAACAGATTGTTACTGATGTTCCTTCTTTGCCAGGACATTGTCATTGTTTAAATGAGCTCCTGGCTATTAAGCACAACACCAAAAACCAGATGTCATTTTGACTTGGTGTTTAATTCAATACTAAAGTACAACACAGAGGCAGCAGGGAGCTCAGAGGGAAGGCAGTCTTTGTTCTTTTCATATAAAATGAATTTCAAAAAACCACGGCCATCAGTTACCCAGTAAAACAGACCTGCATCTTGCCATGTGCCTTGGATTTGAAGAGTGAAGGAAAAGGGCCTCCAAGATGAGGAAGATTGAATAATGTAATTTTAAACATGCATCACCAACAACAGATTTTCTGTCACCCTGATCAATTATTGCAGATGAAATTCATATGCCAGCGAGAAATGAGTGTTGTTATTTAAAGGGAGCAAACAATACTATCTCTTGGTGCAGAGTTTTATTATTTAGGGCCAGATTTTCCAATCTACTATCTGTGATTGTCTGCCAACTCTCCAAGCCTCATCATTCCTATGAGTGGTTAGTCATCAATCCATTACTATCAGAGAACTAAATTTAGATTGGGTATCTAAGCTTTGAGCCCAATTTTCAAATATCTGTCCAATTCTTTGTTGTATGTGCTTTTAAAAGTGACTGTGAAAAAAAATCTATGGTATGAAGATGCCCTATTTTTAAAAAATCAACTACATTTTATAGCTGGTTCTTGGGAGTGACTATAATGACTTTTTCCCTAGACTGGTTCATGAGCCGTAATCAATGCCACAAAACTAAGTCAATCTTACAGGATTCTACTTTGCTTTAGTTAACTTTGATGTTTCTGTTGTAAATTAGGTCATTCTCAAGTTTATAACTGATAATTTATAGTGTCCCCAGCTCTTAACTTACAGTAAAAACTTCTATGAAATTTAGAGTATTTAATGGAATTTTTCAGTAAGATTGGGGGACATGGTAGAAAGAGCAACAGCTTTTTCATTATGATACCCAGGGTTGAAATCCTTTCTCTTTAGCACCCCTGGGAAAATCTTTAAGCCTATGAACTATGATGGAGTTTTCTGTTCACTTTAGTGGACAATGTTTCCATACTGGGAGTTCTTTGCATCAAGGAAATCACAGGTCCAGATGGAAAAAAAAAGGTGTTTTTTTTTTCTTCTTATTAGTATAGTTGTGACTTTTAAATGTAAAATTGCTTCCTTCCCTTAACCAGGCTTGGGGCACCAAATCAGTAATTAAAGCATTTAAAACAACAACCAGCATCATGAATAAAATATCAGATTGCTTTTATAGTTATTTCATGTCTAAAATTTTAATTTAAATGAGAATTTGCTTGGCATAGCTCCTACAGAAGCAGTTAATAATAATAGTAACAGATTAATTTATATAATACTTCAAGATATGCTAAGTACTTTCTATACAGTACATAGCAAGGAATGTCATCCCCACCCCCACCCTGACCCCATTCAACAAACCAATCAGGGGCTGGTCAGTTCATCCTTGCTATGTACATATGATCTCATCTGAGACTCAAACATTCCTGTAAGGCAGGTCCTATTATTATCTCTATCTTACAGATATGCAACCAAGAATCAGAAAAATTAATTGAGTTATCCAATGTCACGTAGCTAGTAAATAAAGTCTACTACTATATCCACTTTAAAACATTGCATTTCAGCTACAGAAGAGACCTACTATAAAAGATAAATGAAAATAAAATGTATTGGGATAATAAGAACTAACCTTGGAAAAGAAGAGTGTTTGATGGGATGTGTCAGGCTGGGCACAGTTGTCCTGGCTATCTATATCATCTCTACCTATATTGTCTATAGTTATGTATATACATGTATGTGTATATCAGCTATATCTATAAATATATGTTTCCAGTTTTATTTTAACCAAGACGCTTCAGGAACTAAGAATGGTACCCTTCCATGTGATGAATTTCCAGTGCTCCTTTAATAAGGTGGCCAACCAAATTAAAAATAGGTCCTGTGCTCAGTCTAGACCTCTCTACTCAACTCTCTTGGGCAGCTTTGAGTGTAGTCCTTGAGCCCTGGATGGCAGTGCAGGAATTTTCCATATTGTGTGTGCTACTGCTGTTATTTTTTCCTTAAACCCAGGTAATCTTCATCTTCTTCATGGAATGCTTTTCCACCTCATTTTCATTACCTGGCTTCCCTGACTTCCTTCAAGTCTGAGCTAAAATCCTGCCGTCTACAGGAAACATTTCTCAATCCCTCTTAATTCTAGTGCTTTCTGTCTGTTGATTATTTCCAAATTATCCGGGATACAACTTGTTTGTATGTTGTTGTTGTTATTGTTCAGTGGTATCTGATCCTTTGTGACCCCATTTAGGGTTTTCTTGGCAAAGATAATGGAGTGGTTTGCCATTTCCTTTTCCAGCTCATTTTATAGATGAGGAAACTGAAGCAAATAGGATTAAGTGTTTTGCCCAGGGTTACAGAATTATTATGTGTCTGAGGCTGAATTTGAACTCAGGTCCTCCTGACTCCAGAGCTGGCATTTTGTCCACTGTGACACCTAGTTGTTCAGAATAAGAATTTAATAAATATTAATTGACTCACTGACTTCAGCACCCTTTTATGCTACATTTCATTGTTTTTTTTTCTTTTCTTTCAAAGCTTTGTTGACCAGAAAGGGACTTCCTTAGAAATTTGGTGAAGTGGACTATATATGAAATAGCCTAGTCAATCACACAGTAGCGTTCTATGTTTTGTATTCTTCACCAAGTTTCTATAGAAATCCATTTCTGAGATTTGAAATAGGATGCAGAGGAGATGAAGATCAGGACTGACCCTTTTTATGGAAAGCTCACTGTAATGTTAATGGAATAGGAAGACTTCCTCACCCATTAACAGGCCTATGTGACCTGCTTTGAGCTCTGGCCTAGCTCACAGCTGTGATATAGCGTGAGTCACATGAAGCTCAGTATGGGAGGAGCTTGCCCAATCTAGCAGTAAGATTGAAAGAGAGCAGGAGAGGCAGTGCAGAGAACAGAGGGAGGAATTTGCCTAGGGCAGTGGTTCTCAACCCATGGCAACCCTTTCACAGGGGTCACTGGGGTCACCTAAGACCGTCGGAAAACACATATTTCTGATGGTCTTAGGAACCGAGACACTGCTCCTCTATCTATCTCCAGGCAGGTCCGCCCACATGCAGATACGCCCATATATGAGTATTAAAGGGTAGCAGCATTAGGAAGGTTTGAGAACTACTGGCCTAGGGGAACTTGTTTGTAGTGAGACCTGACAGAAAGAATGCTTAAGATGTCAGCACTCCCTGGATTGGTGATGAGTACCTTGCTAAATCTTATCTCTTGGTATCCTAATACTGATGTTTCAAATAAATATTTTGGTTTTGCCTTTGAGGAGGAGAATTTATTATATTTTGGGAATCTACCTTGGAAATACATGTGCATATTCATAGCAGCTTCAATGGGTATCGCATTGGCGTTACACTCACACACTATAGAAAATGTTTGCCTTGAGTCTAACTTGATACTTAGGCTAATAGGACTCATCTTCAGATGGAGGGGAAGAGGGGAAAGGAGGGAATGAGAGGGAGAGTGGGAGAGGAAGAGGGAGAAGGAAAGAGAGGAAGAGAGAATTGGAGGAGAGGAAGATGGAAAAGGAAGGTGAAGGAGAGGGAAACAGAGAGAGAGGAAGATGCAGAAGGAGAGAAAAAGAGAAGGTGAGGAAAGAAGAGAGAGGAAGAAGAATAGCAAGGAAGAGGGAGAGGAAGAGAGGGCGAGGGAGGAAGATAGAGGGGTAAAGGATAGGCAGAGACAGAAAGAGAAACAGAGACAGAGATAGAGAAATAGACTGAGACAGAGAAGAACTTCAAATCTCTTAGCACTTTTTAATTTTCCTGAGGAGGAAACTAAGTGCAAAACACTAAAGAACTGGGATAATATCATGCAGGAAAAGGCCTGGGCCAGAAGTTCTTAGCTCCTACCTCAAAGCTAATGTCTTTTAAATTTTCCTGGGGTCATTTGAGTAGGGAGAGAAATGTCTTGCTAACCTTGTGCATCCAACAGCTGAATGTACAATAAAAGAGAAGAAATGGCTAATTAGCTTTTATCCTCAGAATAACCATGAGCATATTTTGGTTGAAAAGTTGTTTGTACACTTATGTTTAATGAATAGTCCCTTATCTGACAACACTGAAACACCCATTTAAACTATAACGTCTGTATTTATGTCTGCTGGAGGCATGCTATTATTAAGTTGAAAAATTGCTATCTCATCAGCCTGGTTGCTCTTTTAACTTTGTCTCCCAAGCAAAGCATTTTACAAAAAGCTCTAGTTGTGTGAAGAAGACAAATACAGAAAGTACAAAAAAGAAATTCTTTTCAGGAAATTTAACAGCAAAAAACAGCTCTATGGTCGAGCCAATGCAGCACTTAGAGTACCTAAGACCCTTCAAAACATTCTTTCTTTACTGACTTAGACTGAGCCTCCTATTTTTTTCCCTCCCTCCCCCCAAATAAAGCAAACAAAAACCACAAAAGCATTTTGCTCACTTAAAAAAATGAATCTCAAAACTATTAATCCCCACTCCAACCCTGTAAGGTAGGAAGGCCTCTGGAGTCTTGTATTTCTAGTGCTATTACAGAATAAAAATTCTCTTCCTAAATGAACAAACCCTTTGCAGAAGGAAGAGAGATAAGCTAGGGCTTCTGTTGAGGAGCTGGGTGCTATGTGAGGAGAAGGTGAATGTGTCTTTTGGACACTCCTTCTACTCCTTCTTAGCTTTAAATAGGAATTAGGTAAAATAATTTTTAAAGTCAACTGTATTGAATAAATCTGAATTGTGGTATTACATTGTGGATATGCATTCAACCATATGCACATTTTCATCTGCAAAGATTATGTTTGCCTTTCAATCCCAAAGGTGTTAGCACCATCACTATGTCTCATATTGGCTAATGTAGTAGTCTGCTAGCCAGCTACTCTTCTTCCAGTTTCTCCCTCTCTGGAATGTTTTTCACATCACTGCCAGATTAATCTTCTTAGTGTAGAGCTCTGAAGAAGGAAAGAAGGAAGGAAGGAAGGAAAGAAGGAGGGAGGGAGGAAGGGAAGGAAGGAAAGAAGGAAGAAGAAAGAAGGAAGAACAGGAGGTAGGGAGGGAAGGAAGAAGGGATGGTAACAATGGAGTAAGGGGGAAAGAAAGAAGGAGGGAAGGAAGGAAGGAAAGAAGAAAGGAAAGAAGGAAGGAAGGAAGGAAGAAGCATTTGTGTGCTAAGCACTGTACCGAGCTGTGGGGTTACAAATATAAAAAGAAGACAGCTCATCTTCTCCCGGAGGTCACAGTATATTTGAGGGGAAGATGAAATGTAGAAGAGTTCATCTAGCAAGCCAATGAAAAGGCCTGGAAGTCTTTAAGATTCAGGGCTGATGTTAAAGTCCAGGAGTGCTTAAGTTGTATAAAGGTATCTGCCCCGTAAGAGCATTACCATTGAGAAGGTCAAGCCTTATTTCGATCTTTCAGAGACCTAAAACACTTTTTTCCTGAGTTTTTCTTTTATGCACAACATATTCTAGATCATATTATAATTATTTATGCATGTTACATACTCTCCATCTCTTTTCCCCACAATTCCACCAACAAATAATAGAATGTAAGCTCCCATCTACTACCTTGACTAAATCAGACACTATTGAAAATTTAGATCTATGCCTACCACCAACAGGTTAATATCGATATATCAGATAGCGTTTACAAGTTCCCAGAGACTGACAGCAAGGGCCACATTAGCCCCTAGGAGACTCAGAGAGTTGGGATTCCTGAGAAGCAGTTCAAAGTGGATTATCTTGTTCTGTCTCACCAGCTGTTCAGAGAGTCTTAATTAAGCACAGTTGTTTTTGTCCTTTACTCTTAATAAAGCACTTTGCTTTATAACTCACTTTGGAACTTTAAAATATTTAATTCAAAACACAATCCCATACCCACCACATAGGAGTTCTGGGAATATTAAGGAATTACTGTTTATGGAAAAACACTCAGAGGCTCAGTCTCTTAGCATCTATTCTGAGAGGCAAAGAATGTGAATTCTCATCCCAGTTCCACTGGACCACTCTGAGATTCCCCTTGCTTGGAGGGAAAAAGGGTGTGATGACAATATCCTACTTCCTTGGATCTTAGGGAAAGAAGATTAAAGAAATAACATCTTTAAATTGCAGTTGGCTACTTAAAGAAAAATTCCTTCAAAATATGACAATCAAAAAGACACTTTGATGATAGGTGTTACATGAATAAAACCAGTTATTACCATAATAATGTTCTGAATAGCCACAATGGGGACAGAGGCTGGAGGAATAAGTTGAGAATTATCCTTTTATCACATTCAAATTCAGTGCAAACTTTTGCCTTAGTGTCTAGCACAGTGCTCTGTTCAGCAGATATTAGATAAAAATGATTATAACCTGACTCACCTCCATTGTTATCTAGTGGAAAGAGCACTGTTAAAAATTAAAAAAACATGAGACATGGTTCTGGTTCTGTCACTAACTAGGTGTGTGACCCTAGCTAAATCACTTAAATCTGTAAATCTGTCTCCATTTTTTATTTTTGTTTGTTGTTTCATTTGCAAGGCAATGACAGTACCTAGAGTCAAGAAGACAGTTTCAAAGACCAGCTCTGACACTATGAGACCTTGGTCAAGTCACTTAATTTCTATAGGCCTTAGTTTTCTCAACTGTAAAATGAGAATAGTAATACTTTTTATCTTTGTATCCCTAACACCTGGCACAGTTCTTTGCACACGGTAGGTCCTTAATAAGTGTGGGTTAATTGATTGTACTACCTAGCAGAGTTTTTTTGAGGAAGTGCTTTATAAACCCTTTAAAAAATTTTAAAAATATTTTATTTTCCCCAGTTACATGTAAATACAATTTTTGACCTAAAAAATAATTTTGAGTTACAAATTCTCTTCCACCCTCCATCTCCTCCCCCATAATTGAGAAGACAAGCAATTTGATAAAGGTTATATGTGTGCAATCATGCAAAACATATTGCCATGTTAGTCATGTTATGAAAGAAAACACAGAAAAAAAAACCCAAGAAAAATAAAGAAGTAAAAAAAAACATGCTTTGATCTGCATTCAGATTTCATCAGGTCTTTCACTAGAAGCATTTTTCATTGGAAGTCCTTCAGAATTCTCTCAGATATTTGTATTGCTGGGAATAGCTAAGCCATTCACAGGTGATCATCATACAGTATTGTTGTTACTGTTTATTATATTCTCCTGGTTCTGCTCACTTCACTTTGCATCATCAGTTCATGTGAATCTTTCCAGGTTTTTCTGAAAACATCTTGTTCAAGATTTCTTATGACTCATTATTTCTTACGTATTCCATCACAACCAAATAACACTTGTTTAGCTATTGATCAATTGATGGGCATCCCCTCGCCTTCCAGTTCCTTGCCATCACAAAAAGAACTGGTATAAATATTTTTGTACATATAGGGCCTTTTCCTTTAAAAAAAAATCTCTTTGGGATCCTGATTTAGTAGTGGTTTAAAGGGTGGGCAAAGTTTTATAGTCTTTTGGACATATTTCCAAATTGTTTTCAGAATGGGTAGATCAGTTCACAACTCCACCAACAATGCATTAGTGTCCCAATTCTCCCACTTACCCTCCAACATTTATTATTTTCCTTTTTTGTCATATTAGCCAATCTGACAGGTGTGCAGTGGTACCTTAGAGTTGTTTTAATTGCATTTCTCTAATCAATAGCATTTTTATGTGACTAGAGATAGCTTTGATTTCTTTATCTGAAAATTGCCTATTCATATCCTTTGACCACTTATCAATTGGGGAATCACTTGTATTATTATAAATTTGACTCAGTTCTCTATATATTTGAGAGATGAGGCCTTTGTCAAAAAACCTTGCTGTAAACCTCTCCCTACCCCTGTTTTCTACTTTCCTTATATTCCTTGTTGCATTGCTTTTGTTTGTGCAAAACCTTTTTTTAATTTAATGTAATCAAAATTATCTATTTTATATGCAAGCTAGGTAGCATAGTAGATAGAGCATCAGGTCTAGAGTCAGGAAGACCTAAGTTTAAATTCAGTTTCAGACACTTACTAGTTGTGTGATCCCAGGCAAGTCATTTAACCATGTTTGCCTCGTCTATAAAATGAGCTGGACAAGGCAATGGCAAACCACTCCACTACCATTGCCAAGAAAATCCCATGTGGGGTCATGAAGAGTCAGATATGACTGAAACAACTCAACAGCAACAACAGCAACTCTCTGTATCTCTTAATTGGTCATAAATTCTTCCTTTATTTAGCTCTCACAGGCAAACTATTTCTAATTTACTGATGATGTCACCCTTTGTATCTAAATCATGTACCCATTTTTGCCTTATTTTGGGATACAATGTGAGGCGTTGGTCCATACTTAGTTTCTGCTAGTTTCCAGTTTTCCCAATGGTTTTGGTCAAATGTGAGTTCTTGTCCCAAAAGTCTGAATCTTTGCATTTATCAAACATGAGATTACCCTGGTAATTTCCTACTGCACACCTAATCTATTCCACTGCTCTGCCATCCTGTTTCTTAGCCAGTACCAAATTGTTTTGATCACTACCACTTTGTAATACAGCTTGAGATCTGTTATGGCTAAACCACCTTCCTTCATAATTTTTTTCATTAATTCCCATTATATTCTTGACCTTTTGTTTTTCTAGATGAATTTTGTTATTATTTTTTCTAGCTTTAAAAATAATTTTTGGTAGTTTGATTGGTATGGCATTGAATAAGTATATTAATTTAAGTAGAATTGTCATTTTTATTATATTGGCTTGGCCTACCCATGAGCAATTGATATTTTTCCAGTTTTTTAGATCTGACTTTAACTGTGTGAAAAGCATTTTGTAATTGAATGTAATCAAAATGATCTATTTTATATGCTGGGGCAGTGCCACCATATCAAAAAGTACATGAGGAGAAGTAAAGTGTATGAAGACTAGAAAAGTAGAGGGAGCCAAGTTATGAAGAACTTCAAACCCAAATAGAGGATTTTATATTTGATCCTGGAGCATTAGTAGAAAAATTTCCTAATCAGGAATTCCCCATACCAATGAAATCACCGGTCCAGTTAAAAATAGTAATGAGATGATGATGATAATGATGATAAAATGTTTATCAATAGAAGCCTTCCCAATAAAACCAGGGGTGAAGCAAGGATGCCTATTATCACCACTATTTTTCACTTGTACTAGGAATTCTAGCTATAGCACAAAGAGAAGAAAAAGAACTTGAAGGAATTATAAAAGGCAGTGAAGATACAAAACTATCACTCTTTACAGATAATAGAATGGTATACTTGGAGAACCCCAGTTCTAACTAAAGAACTAGTTGAAATAACTAAAAACTTTAGTAAAAGTTTCAGGATATAATATAAACCTATATAAATTGTCAACATCTCTATATGTGACCAACAAAGTTCAGCAGCAAGAGATAGAGAAATTCCATTTAAAATAACTGTAGACGATATAAAATACTTGGGAGTCTGTCTTCCAAGACAAAACCAGGAACTATATAAACAAAATCTTACCTCAGATACTTTACACTTACTAGATGTGTGACCTTGGGCAAGTCACTTAACCCCAATTGCCCTGCCTTCCCCCCTCAAGAAAAAAAAAAGAGTTGTTCCCAGAATTTTACTCTGGCCTAAGAGTATGTTATAAATGACAGACAATGAGAAAAAGGCTGTCCTTTATCTTTAGAGACATTGAAATGCTCAATAGGGATGTATTTAAATTTATTAATGATTGATTTTATTGACTATGTTTATGCATTATTTATTGATTATTAAAATTATTGATTAAAATGTGTAGAGTCCTCCTAGGCTCTAAATGAGATACAAAGCTTAGATTCCTCTAAACTAGCCATTTTCAAAGCGTGGTCTGGGTATACTTGAGGGTCCCCAGACCCTTTCAGAAGTTCATGAGATCAAAACAGTTTTCAAGATAATATTAACACGTTTCAATTTCCAATAATATATATATGTATATATATATACATATGTATATATATATATGCATATATATATATGTATATATACATCACATAAACAAAATATTTTGGCCGGTCCTCAAGAATTTTTTTAAAAAGTGTATATGGGGTACTTAGACCAAAAAGTTTTAGGACCACTGCTTTAAACTATGGTGTGTGTTTTTTATTCTGCGAATAAATTACTGCTCAGATTCCTGGATTCTGTGGTTGCAAAGTCCCACAAAGAACAGCAGCAAAAATTGGCTGTGATAATAGACAATTCAGACTTAATATCTTTTAACAAACTTTTATTTTTATTTTCATTACCTTCATTTCTCTGATATATTGCTCCCTTCTCCCTTACCCAGGGAACTGTGTCTTATAATAAAGAGTAATAGAGAAAAAAGAGATTCAGCAAAATTAACTAATGGACTCCCTCCTCAACTAGAATTTCTCTTCCTTCCTGTTGTGGCTCAAGGTACACGTTCTACATGAAAGCTTTCCTGATTTCTCTGTTAGTGCCCTTTCTCCTTATCTTGTATTCACTTTTTAGTTTCTCTGTAACTATTCTGTATATCCTTTTATTTCCTTGTTGCTTCCTGCATCAGAATATAAGATCTTAGGAGTAGGGATTGTTTCATTTCTTGTATTTGTACTTTCAGTACTTACCACAGTGCCTAGCACACAGCAGTTACTAAATAAATGTTTGTGGATTGCCTGATAGACATCTGACATATGTAGCATTCCATATCTAGAGTCTCCAGTTTCGGCAAAGAAGGGGAGGTGCATTCTCCTTTCTCATGTTCAAGGGTAAGCTTCAAGCAGGCAAACTTTAATTAAGTTCCCACTGTGTGCTAGGCATCATATAAAGCACTAGGGATAAGAAAACAAAGATGAAAAAAAATGAAAAAATGTCCTTACCTTCAATGACCTTACATCTCCTCTGGAATACAATATCTAAATAAGTAAGTAATTACAAGATAATTTGAGAAGAGAGAGGGTACTAATGACTATGTTATGTGTACCAGGGGTGCCATGTTGCAATATTTGGGTTTTTAAATCTTTCTGAATTTTTAGTGCTTTATTCCTTCTGAATTTCCACAGCTGTTTGCTGCAGTGTCTTCTCTAGAGCTGGGTAGTCCTAATGGATTTTTTTTTTGCCATCGTATAGGATAATCACATCAGAAGTCTGCTTGTCTTTACCCGTTTACCCATCCAATGGCACAATTTAATTAAAGGTAACTCAGGCAATCTGGAGGAATTGTTTTTACTGTGTAACATGTAAGTAAACAGATAATCATTGCAGTGAATTCTCCTGTCAAAGGTTAGACCTGATTCATGTCAATTTGAAATCCTTTGTCCTCTATGTAGTATTTCTTTAAAAAAAAAAATTGAACTGATTGCCTGACCAGGAACCAAAACAAAGACCTTGCTCGGTGAGCCCCTGGACCTCTCCCTAGCCCCCCAACCTCGCACCATTTCCATCCTATTTATTAAATTCTCAGCTAAATGCCTACTGAGAGGAAGACAGGCTGTGTGTTTCACAGACAAGAATCACTTCCCATATTAGGCTAAACCAGCAATGGTGCATATCACCCATCTTGGTGCAAAAAGTATATCAGCAACATGGAATGAATTATTGATGGTAGGTGGCCATCAGACAGAGAGGACTGGGGTAAACTCTCTGGACTGGAAGAGAAGAGATCTGAATTATGTTTCTAACTCCATTAGTAAATTATCCTTTCTCATTCTCTAAGAGGAAGAAAAGTGAGAACAATTGTCCCTTCTGCATGACATGAAGCAGGTGGTGGCTCAGTAGATAGAACCCTGGGCCTAGAGTCAGGAAGGCCTGAGTCTTCCTCAAATCTAGTCTTAGACACTTCTCAGCTGTGTGACCTGTAAGTCAAGTCACTTAACCTCTGATAGCCTGACAAAATGGATCCACTAGAGAAAGAAATGGCAAACCCCTCCAGTATCTTTACTAATAAAACCCCAAATGGAGTCAGGAAGGGTCAGACATAACGGAACAACAAATACATGATATATTCATGTCTATGTCCTGATAGGTTTTCATATGTCATGATACAAGTGTGGTTAGGTTGTGCAGTGGATAGAGTGTCAGGCCTGAAGTCAGGAAGACTCTTCCTCTGAATTAGAATCTGGTCTAAGATACTTGCTAGCTATATGACCCTGGGCAAGTCACTTAACCCTGTTTGCCTCAGTTTCCTCATCTATAAAATGAGCTGGTGAAGGAAGTGGCAAACTCCTCCAGTATCTTGGCCAAGAAAATCCCAAATGGGGTCACAAAGAGTGGGACATGACTGCAAAACGACTGAACAGCAAAAAAACTTGATATTTTTTCCTTTGTCCAAAGAGCTGCTGTTTCCTACGACTGAATTTTCAGGTCTCCTGGTTTTCCTGTTTTGTTCGTGCATAATCCAATCTGTTACCTAAGTGCTGTGGTGTGGAACTCCAATAGAAACAGCTACACCCACACAAGAATCCCTGTGGGTTGCATATTGACTTAGAAAACCACATATTTACGTTATTTGTATTCTCTTGACTTTTTATTTATTTTGTTTAATATTCCCCAATTACATTTTAATCTGGTTTGGGCTGCATTCAGAAGTGTTGCAGGCCTCACTGAGCCCCATTGTTTTTTGACACCTCTGCCCTAATGTACCAGGGATCTGTGGACTCTCTGTAAGTATTCTTGAGCCTTGGGGCAGCAACCAAGGTAATGCATTGGATAGAGTGTAGGGCCTGTAATCAGGAATACTTGAGTTCAAATATGATGTGAGACACTAGCTGTGTGACCCTGAGCAAGTCACTTAACCCTGTTTGCCTCAGTTTCCTCATTTGTAAAATGAGCTGGAGAAGGAAATGGCAAACCCTCCAGTATTTTTGCCAAGAAAACCCCATTTGGATTCATGAAGAGTCAAATTCAACTGAGAACAACTGAATAACATTCAAAGATCTTAGACAACTTTTGCCATGTGCACACATGAGAAAGGGCTTGGCAAGTATGGTCATAGATTTGTCTCTGACAAACCCTTCAGGGTTCTCTGTGCCCCAAACCTGGGACAACTTCTAGCATAGCCTAACAGGGAAACCTCAAAGTCAACGTGTCCAAAATAGAACTTCTTCTTTCCCCTCATTCCCAACCTGCCCCTCTTCTGAAATTCCCTATCCTTGTTATGGGCCTCACCATTTTTCTGGTCATCTAGCTTCCCAGCTTTAGAGTCCTCACTCTTCATTACCCAAAGTTCATTGGCAAGTTTTCAGGTTTTGTTGATTCTACAGCCACATTATGACTTTGAATCCCTCTCCTCCTCTCTACTCACATCACCACCTTAGATCATTCCCTTATTACTTCTCACCTGGACTATTATTATAACTCCCTAATTAGCTTTCCTGTCTCAAGTCTGTTCCCTCTTCAATATATCTTTCACACAGCTGCTAAAGTAATTTTCCTAAAGCATTGGTCCCAAAACACAGAGCCATAAGCATCTCCTGCTCAATAAACTCTGGTGGCTTCCAATTATCTCTAGGACAGGAGCTCTTAACATGGTGTGTGTGAATTTTGAAAAAAAAAATTACTATATTTCAATATTGTTGGTTTCTTTTATTAACCTATGTATTTCATTTAACGTATTTAAAAACATTTTTCTAAGAAGTGGCCCACAGGCTTCACTAGACTTGCCAAAGGGGGTCCATAGCACAGAAAGCTCGCTCTAGGATCATTTATAAACTCCTCTCCTTGCAGTATCAAGGCCTGCACAATCTGGCTCCAAACTGCTTTTCCAGTCTCATTATACATTACTCTGCTTTATGCAGTTCAGTTCTAACAAACTGTCTCTATTGCTATTCCGCATATATGACTTTCGATTTTCTGTTGTTGGGCCTACCACAGTTTATCTCCAGGATATAAACCGCATTCCCCCTTCAGCTCTACTTAGAATCCCTACTTTCCTTCAGATCTCAAGCTAAGATAACATCTTCTCCATGATCCCTTCCTTATCACCCTGGCTGTAGGTGCCTCTCCTCCAATGATCTTGTATGTATTTACTATATGTGTTGCACATTCTCTATAATTATTTTCCCAACTAGCAGGCAAGTTTTGGTTCTATACAAGCTCTGTAGAGTATGACCAAGTCCCTTAACTAATCCAGAAAGATTTCCCATACAGCCCCACTGTGGTTCATCTGATGATTTTCAGAGATATCCAAATGAATCGTAACCTAATGTCTGCTATTGGTTGAATCAATAGAGATGCCCGGCTTGTTTAATCAGATTAAGGTGTCAGAGTTTAGCATTGTTGTCATTTTCTTTAATGAGTTGGGTGGGGTAATTTTCTAGACCGAGCCCTGATTCTTACATATATTTACTTTCTTTCTGAGTCTAGGCTTCACCAATAGGAGTCAAGCTGTTGGCAGTGTTTCCCAGGAATAGCTCACCTTGACCCGTAGTTCTTTCTTTTTTTTGAGGGGGGGGGAAGGTAGGGCAGTTGGGGTTAAGTGACTTGCCCAAGGTCACATGGCTAGTTTTTTTGTGTGTGTGTTGTGTCTGAGGCCACATTTGAACTCAGGTTCTCCTGACTCCAGAGCCGGTGCTCGATTCACTGTGCCACCTAGCTGCCCCCACATAGTTCTTTCTACAGTATTCTACATTGTTGGAACCCCTCATGTGATTGCAAGGAAGGGAATGTTTTCTAAGCTGAATGTCAAATGGGAGGGAGGGCTTTTCTGGAACGGAAGAGAACTTCAAGGTTGTACCCTTACTTTCACAATGGATTCTGTGTTGCCTATTTGAGCGTGTGTATGTGTGTGTGTGTGTGTGTGTGTGTGAGAGAACAGATGCCTTGGAAGTGGCTAATAGCACAGGTAGTGCTCAATAGAATTTTGTCATAAAGGGAGGATAGGTCAGAGACCAAGGTTGGATGCCTCACAGTCTTATTTTTCCCATTAGTTGGCTATAGCAGAAAGAAAATACGCTGTATTGGTCTGGGAAGTGCAGAAATCAATGCTTTCTTGGAGACAGAGCATTATAACTTGGAAGGAGTCAAAAGTCCAGCTACAATATTCATTTTCTGCAAAAACTTAGTTTCTTTTAAGGAGGTCCAGGTCTTCAGTGGACACCGTGCCCTGTGGGCATTGTTATTTTTGTGTTTGTGGGCATAGGGCTCAGTGATGGTGGTTCATGTACTTGGAATGGAAAATACCTTGGGTGATATTTTTCTCTCTTTTCAAAATGTAACCCTCTCATTTTATTTTGCCTTATTTTGTTTCTGTGATTTTTGAACTTGACAGACACCAATAAGCATGAACATTTCCGTATACAGAGAGCAGAAAAAAGAGAATTACGTATGAAACCGTGAATTTCTATTATGTACAATTGATATCTTTTAAAAGTAAATTATAAATTCAATACAGTTTAAAAACTTGTGATAGGTTTTCCTTTTGAACACTTTTTTTTTCTGTTCTGTGCTTTAAAAAATACTTCAACGAAAACTCTTTTCCTGTATTTTTTTGGGCAAAAATAATTATTTTATTAGTCCCCTTCTCCCACTCAGTTCCTTAGGCCCTTCCTCTCCTCCTCAAGTCCTCAATATAGCAAGTTCGTATAATCAAGCAAAACAAATCCACACATTGGCTATGTCTAAAAATGTCCATCTCACTATGTGCCTTTAGTCTGACACCTCTCTGTCAGGAGGGGAGTGGCATGTTTCCATATTAGACATCTGGAGTAGGAGTTGGTCATTGCATTGCTGATTTTCTTTCTTGAAGTTTGGAATCTAAGAATCCTTCATCTCAGTGGAAATATTATTCACCCCTGGAGGATATATAGCAAAACTGAGAAGAATGGCACAGGATTAACTTAAACTGAACCTTTTTTAGGGCTGCTCATGCACGTTTGGTGTCCACCTGTGGCTCTTTCACTTGTAGCCCTAAGAATTTGTAGCATGCACAATAGTCACATCCTGGTAAAACTATCTTAACAGGTGGATTAAACCAGGTTGAGGACAACCAACAGGCCTTAAATCTGTCAGTGAGTTAGGAGGATGTCTAGCCTAAGTATGTGAAGACAGCCCCCGGCAGAATAGGCAGACGAGAGCAATTTATTCCAATGGTTATGAAGGCAGCTGAAGCAGGCACTGTAGAGTGTTAGAGTTTAGTCAAGGCACTGAAGACCTGAAGGTCATCACTGCATCCTAGGCCATCACCAATCATCCTGACTTTTGTCTTGCCACTGGACTTTGATGATTCTGGGACAGAGAGTGAGGCTGATGATTTTATGACTGACCTAAATCCAAATCACTTTCAAATCAAGACATCACTTTGTGAAGTCGTCAGTCCTCTTTGAAGGAGGAACAACAAACTTATTTTCAAATTCTAAACATAGTATCACAGCTTTATTAAACAGATTCTGCAGACTCACTATGATGCCCTGTTAGTTGGATTTCCAGAGAGGTTGAGAACCAAAAATTTAATATGGCAGCTCTAATGGAGATGAGACTGATGATAGGATGGTTTGGTGCTCTGAGGTTAAAGTTGATGTCAAAACATGAAGGGACTCTGGTAGAAGGCATGAGGCATTCTATAGATTTTGATATATTGTATGAGGCTTGATTTTAATAGCTGGTTCACCATCTTTATGAGTCAACATAATAATTTTTGTAGATTTTTTTTAACATGGAGTCATAGAATTTGGGTTATATAGAATAATAGATTTAGATTGGAAGGAGACTCAGATGCCATCTGATCCAAACCCTTCATTTTGCATATGAGGAAAAATGAAGTCCAGGAAAGATAAGTGACTAATCAACTGTGACAAAGCTTATAATTATTCAGAGGTAAGATATGAACTCACATCTTCTCTCTAGAGCTGGTACTCCTTCAAAAGATTCACTCTGCTCCCAAGTTAGAGGGATCTTATAGGTCATCACATCCGACCTCCTATCTGATATAACACTCCTCTCTGTTGTAAGACATCTCTTGATGGGGAAGTCACTGTTTTTGAAGAAGCCCGTTTCACTGGGCTCTGTGACACAGAGGAGGCAGCTTTGCATTGTGGAAAGAATGCCACATTCATAATTAGGCTTTCCACGTGGGGAAGTTGTTTAATCTCATCTGTAAAACAAGAGAATTAGACCACAGAAGTTTCTTCCATCCCTATATCTATGAACCTATGACCAGAATATTTAAAAACATCTGGATATTTGTCATCTTGTAGACATAGCCCCAGGATGCTGGTGGAGTCCTGGAAAATTGACAATTTACTGAACAATGAAATTGTTTTTATAGAATGTGCCAGAAAGACCTTTACTATTTGGGTGGAAGATGCCTTATCTAGAAAATTTATTCTTATTAGAGAGAGTAATAAAACTTCAGAGAGGTTTTCAACTTTTAATTATTAAAAATAGCAAACGTGGATTTTAGATGAATATGTTGATTCTGACTTACATTGCAATGTGTTGTATTTCTTTATGTACAAATGTCAGGAAAGGCTGCTCTAAATGGATTTCATTGCTCCTAAGAAAGGATTCACAGTACTAGGCTTTAGACATCAAAGTTCTCCTCTGGACCCAGCAGGCAGCTTGGTTGTAGCCTGGCCTGAAGTACAGAGTCAGGTCTCTTTTCTGAGGCCTGCACCTTGGAAAAATGAGAAGTGAAGAGGGGCTCAGAGGAGCCATCTTGGAGCTGAATGAGAAATTGCCCATATACACCTGCAACTGCTGTGAAGTCTGTTTTTCCTCTTTTATGTCCCTAAAGAACATGACCAAGAATACTAATAAACTTCTAATAAGTCACCAAAAATTACATCGGAACTCAGGTCTTGACTTCTTAAGTAAGTTTTAGTTTATGTTAATTTAACTTAGAAACATTTTGTATCATGTGTCTCATTTGAATTTTTCTACCTTTCCTTTTTTTTTTCTTTTAAAGAGAAGAAAACAACAGTTGTTCACAAATGAAATACAGGTGATATCCCATCTGTCACTCGTCTCTTAAAGCTAGTTACTTTTAATTTTCCTTCAACTTTTGACAGCTTGCTCAAAATGCTGACTTTATTAATTGTCAGTACAATTTTTTTTTTACACCTGTCTAAAAACTTTATGAAGACTTGATGGAATGGGGAGGAGGGACTCAGGTGACTGGTATCCTTAAAATAATTGCAGGCTTAATCATTGCACATATAAGTTCTGGAGAGAGAGCTCCCAGTTTATGACTCTTTTAAGTGAACTAATCTAAATTAAAATCTTCTGAGATCAATAGCTCATTTTTTATCATAGTGCATTCTAAATGTATTATGCTGATCAGATAAGTCATCTTTTATAGGATCTGAAAGTTTATGACAGCCTAAAACGACTTCAGATTGGGTGTGATGAAAGCAAAGTTTTACTAGGGCCATTTCTTGCGTAAATTCCGTATCAAAGGAGATCTGCTGTTCCCACTGTTGGCTTGTCAGAAGCATATCCAGTCCCGTTTTTGAATACATCTTTTCTTTTCTAAGACATCTTTATTTTCTTTTGATGTAAAGAATCAATCCGCTGGCTAAATTTCCTTTCCACGCCATTGGATAATGCAAGTCATTCATCTTTGCCTAGCTACTAGGTGAGAAAATTTGGGGGACTTTGGAGAAGAAAAATAATGTGAAGAAAAAATCCAAATTAAACATGAAACTTTCTCTATTTCTCCATTTACCATAGTTATAGGATCAGGGATCAGGTAAACCTTTCATTGTCTCTCAAGCAAACTTTATTTTCTCAGAGGCAAGAACAGTAGCAGTGGTATCTATTTATCATACAAAAAACAAGCATTTATTAAGTACTTAGGACACTGTTGGCTGCTGGGGAGATAATGACAAATATGAACCATTCTCTGCCCTCATGGAGCTTATATTCTACTGTTGTTGTTCAGTCATTTTCAGTTGTTTCTGACTCTTTGTGATCTCATGGGATTTTCTTGGCAAAGGTACTGAAATGGTTTGCCATTTTTTTCTCCAGCTCACTTTACAGATGAGGAAAATGAGGCAAACAGGTTAAGTGACTTGACCAGGTTCACATGGCTAGTAAGTATCTGAAGCCAGATTTGAACCCAGAAGGATGAGTCTTCCTGACTGTCAGTCCAGCACTGTATCCACTGGACTACCTGTCCTAGCTTATCTTCTAAGAGGGAAACAATAAGCACACATGTAAGGTGAACATAATGAGGGGGGAGGGGAAGGTACAACATAATATAAGGGGGGAGGGGAAGGTACAACATAATATGAGGGAGGAAGGGAAGAACCTACTAAAGGTGGGCTCCTGCCTAAAATCTTTCACAGCTCTCTGTATTACCTCAAGAAGAAAGATTAAGTTTTCTTTTGGGCTTGTAAAACTCTTCCCAACATGTCCCCTTCCTCTCTGACTATTCTTCACACAATTGCTCTATTCCCCATTTCTTTGCCTTTGCACTGGCTGGAATGCTCTCTTTCTTCTCTTCTGCCTCTTGGAATCCCTGACTTTGTGCCTGCAAGACTCAGCTCTAGCAGCCACCTTCTGAGGGAGGCCTGTCCTGTTTCTGCCCTCTCCATACCGCACCTTCTCTTCTATATAGTATCTTGTATAGTATCTCCTTTGAATGTATCTTGTATATGTAACTGTTTATGCACACATTATCTTCTCCACTAGAATACAAGCTCCTTGAGGGCAGGAACTATTTCACTTTTGTCTTTGTACCCCCAGTGCTTAGCAGAATGCCTGGCATTTAAAAAGAGAACAATAAATGCTTGCTGATTGATTTGAAAGGTAGTTTCTGAAGGATGCAGATGAGATATGGAGTAGGTAGGGAGACAGCAACGTGGGCTGCAGTGTGTGGTAAGGCTTCCTAGGGTGGTGGATCTTGAGCTGAACTAGGGCTGGAGGAAACTCAGCTGGGAGGAGCAATCCTGAGGGCCCTTGGTTCCAGGGCTCCTGGATTGACAGGTACCAATCACAGTCTGGTCTGAGCCACCTAGACAGCGTTTTAGCCTTCATGGAGCATTTGGGGCACAATATGGTGGTAGAGGGCAAGCTTAGGTGGTACATCAGACCTAATAAACAATCATCCAGCCTCTGTTTGAAGTCCCTAGCTCAAAGCCAATTATGACCACCTTCCATTTTAGGAGACTTCTCATTGTTAGGTTGTTTTCTCCGTACCTCAAGCCTAAACTTGCCCTGTATCTTCTACCCCTTGTTTGTAGTTCACCTTTCTAAGGTCAGGCAGAATGAGTCTGAGCTCGCTTTCCCATGAGAGCCCTTTAAATGCTTTAAGACCACTGCCAAGGTTTGTGCAATCTCTTAGGAATATCAATCTTTAGAACTGGTGTTTCTCCTCCTTTCCTCTTTAGCACACCCAGAGTAGCCAGGTCCCTCCTCCTCTCCCAGTACTGGTGAAAACAGTAAGAATAGAAGTCCCAGATCTGTGGGACTTGGATATGGAGGAAAAGAGAGATGTTCTATCTTCTTAACTGAGGATTTAAGGACATTGCAAGACCAGGGGAGGCTCCAATAGTACTTCCCAGCCTAGAGATGTGAAGTGTGCATGCATGTGTGTGATGCTCATACTCGAGGGACAGATGCGTAGACATTCACATTTGTGTGCCCATTTTTTCCCATCATGGTTTCCTTTTGTCTCTAGGATGCAAATAGCTTTTAGTAGCTTGGCCTTGGCCATAAAAAGGATGTTCTTGAGCCCCCATGGCTGAGTGATTTCTGTGACCCCAAGCATTAGAATACTGACTGGAGAAGAGGGATACTGATCTAGGTCAGAGGTAACCTGTCGGACCTGCTCTCTCTGAAGACCAAATGCAATCAGGCTCACAGTATTTAAACCTGGAAGAGACCTTAGTGATCATCCTGTTCAGGTCCCTCATTTACAGATGAGGAAACTGAAGCTTAGTGAGGAAATGATTTGTCAAAAATGACACTGGAAGGTAGATGATAATTTCTATTCTCTTTCTATTAGAATCCCTTTTCCCTTCTTTTTCCTTGATGTTTGCAAAGAAAACTAAGTCATGTAGTATTTTGTCAGTCTGATGAACCCATTCTCAGAATAATGTTTTTAAATGCATAAAACAAAGTGCAAAGGATTATAAAGGAAATCAATTATATTGAGATACTATTACCAATTTTTTTTAAGTTTATGGATCCCAGATTAAGAACCTTTGTGCTAAGTAACAGCTGATGTTTTTAAAGTGCTTAAAAAGCATTTTAATTAGAGCCTCACAACAACCTTGTAGGTAGGTACTGCAGCTGTTACAATGTCCATTTTACAGATGAAAAAATTTAGACTTCAGAGAGGTTAAGTGGTTTGCCTTGTACTGCAACAGGTGTTAGAAATGAGATTCAACCCAGTTCTTTGTGGTTTGACATCCAGCACCCAATCTACCTCGCTGTGAATTTCCTCTTGTTCCAAAAGAGTCATGAGTTACCTGTGCTTTGAATATCTATTTCTATTTCTTGCCAAATCAAAGGAAAATGCATAAAATGTTGGTGCTGAATGTGGAAATGAACAGGAAAACAGGCACCCAAAAGGGAAGCAATGTTGTGAAGGATGTGAGACCTCCTGTTAGGAGCAGCTATTTGGACCTGGGAAATCACTGTTGTTGGGAGTACAAAAGTCCAATTCTACCTGCACTGGCTTTTGCCAGGTTGCTGTACCTCGCCCTGCTTCCAACTGCAATTATAGAGATGATAAAATGGAAAATAAATATTTGTGCAATGGATGGGAAAAGCCAATTAGTTTTGCACCGGTGAGAAATAATATACAGCTCCTCGCCTCCTTTAATAAGTTGGCTCTCCACATGTATTGTAAAATGTATCTTTGCAATCCTAGTGTGTTTGGAAATTTAAAGTATATTCTGCAAGTTGTAATATTAGAGGGAATAGGGCAATAAAGTTTCTATATTTTATTAGAAGAAAAAATAATTAAATGTATTCTAGATATGTAATAACTTACCTATGGCATGTCAGAATTGTCTATTTTCCTTGCAAAATGCATGTACTCAGATGATCTCTTCTTCCCTCTAGCTGTCCTTTTCCTAGTCTAGGAAGTATAAAGGTATTTAAGATGTATATAGATTAGCAATGCAATTTCAGGTTTGATGTCCCAGTCATCTCCAGATGTCATCTTTAAAATGAGAGGACAGCCCAGTCTGGTAAAGATGTAGTAGATTTAGGAGAAAGGGAAGACTGTACTTTACATGAGAAGGTAAAATTTGGGGAACAATATCACTTGATCAAAGGCAGTGAAAAAGAAAGGATTTTACTGTCTTGTTATCTACTGTTGTTTTCTTCCTTTTCCTCCCCATACCACATCTCAGGAGAACGAAGATCTGTCCTTGGTGAAACAAACCATTCTTGGCCACTTCATTCAAAGGGCCCTTATCTGGTTCTTCACCATCCTGGTTGTCTTCCTTTGGATAATTTCAGTTTATCATTGTCCTTTCTAAAATGTCCACACACTATCTCTTACCTCTGAAATTTTCCTAGGAATCAAAGTCAAGGTTGCTGGTCTATAGTTGGCATGCTCCATTTTTTAGGATTTTAAAAAAAGAAAGGTAAAGTTAGAAGATTTCCCTTTCTTACATATGGAGTGTTTTTTTCCCATTCTCTATGACACTTTAAAGTTCACTGAGAGTGACTTAGCCATCATTATTTGTTTATTCCTTTAGTACTCTATATTCCAGTGACTTAAACTTGTCAAGGGCAGTGAGGCACTCTCTTAAAATCTGCTTACTCACATTGGGTATTCATTACAGTTAGCCATCTTTTGGCCTTTACAATCTAAAGATAATTTTCCTTGCCAGAGAAAACAGGTAAACTAGAAAAACTCTCTCAAGGATGGCAGTGGCTCCTGTTTTAAGCACATAGGTTCACAAAACTCAAAACATGAAAAGTTTTACTTACAGGTTGATGGAGATATATGACTCATAAATGAACCTGTAAAAGTAAATATACCTATCAATGACAAGCCTTTTCTCCATTTAACCTCATTACTACCTAAAACAAAAGTTCATTGGGGGAACCTCCTATTTACCTTAGTCTTCCAAAATATCTCAAAACGAAGAGAATTTTAGAAATTATTTGGTAAATTGAGGGAGTTTAGACAGAACTGACCATTCTTGATAATTCCAGGGCCTCAGGGCACTCTGTTATTTGGGTAATTATGTCAAAAGTGATTTTATTTGTTTGTTTTTAGAGTTTTAACTGTATGATAGCAGATTAGCAAACATGGTTTGGATGATTTTAAAGTTGAGTAAGTCAGTGTAGAGTATTCTGATTAGATTAGTTTGTTTTCCACAGTTTGAGAAGGGAATACTTTACTTTTCATACCAAACTACTGGTATCACCAATAATAGTGAAATATGCTGCTTACAGGGTGTATTGAATTCATTTTTGAAAGCTGGGAAAAAAAGGTTCAGATAGGTTAGAGACTTATGCTTATTATATACAATTTTTATAATGGGAAATTTCCTATCACTTAATGTCTCAGTGAATATGCTTTATTTCTTTCCTTCCCAGATAATCTGGTTTACCAAATAATAATTTGACACATATTTTAAAAGATTATGATGTTCTGTTATAAGAAATGAAACTCTATAAAAAATGAGATCCACATTGCGAATAGACAAAGCTAATCTTGACCTTAGGGTATTGGAATGTGCTATGGTTTCCCTTTGTGCTGCTGTATTGCCACCACTGGCTTTAGGCCCAGAAGATTTACCATAGTGTGTTATTTCTTAGTAAGGAAAGGAAAACATTGAGATTTACAGTGAAAAAACTAAAGATCCATGTTTCAGTGGGGCCTTGATGTTCAAGATAGTTTTCAACCTTTGGAATTTACGTAACATTTTAAATTATAGGATTTTTTAATGCTCTGAGAAACTTTAAAGTATCATATGATTTGATGGTACTACATTTAGCCAAAAAATTAAGATTAATGATTTAGTGGGCTAAGGAATTAAGATATTTCTTAGCTTTGTATTGGTCCCCAAAATAGCTTTTCGTTCTTTACCTCAGATGTAGTCTCTCCTATGCTATTCTGCCTCAGCTTCCCAACTTGTAAACTGGATGCTAGGAAAATAATTATTTTTTTGCTTTTCCAGTATGTTCTGAGAATTATAAGCAATGAATGCTATCAAGTACTTTGAAGAAGACGTGCATTAGGGCACTAGCAATATGATAATGTCAGAATATTTTCAGTTTGGTATTACTTAGTCTAGCATGCAGTGCTAGTATTACATTTCAAGAGCAACGTTATAATACTTCCTAAAGTTGATCCTGAAAATAGCTTTTCCTTTTCTATCTCAGACAGTCACTTTCCTGCTTGTTCTGCCTCAGTTTTCAAAGTTGTAATGCTAGGAAAATAATAATTTTTTTTTGCTTCTCCAGTATGTTCTAAGGATTATAAGCAATGAATACTATCAAGTACCCTGAAAAAGACAGACATTAGGGTACCTTATGAATGTCACATTATTTTCAATTTGGTATTGCTGCAATCTGCCACCCAGTGCTGAATATAGTATATCGCAAAAGCAGCTTTATGTCACTTCCTAAAGGGTAGGAGCTATGTACAAATGAGTCAAAACAGCCTAGCCCAGGCAAGAATTTAATAAATGTTGTTGCATGATTACTATGACAATAATGAGCACAATCAGCAGTAGCATCTTTGTATTGTCATCTGGATAAATGTTGTCTTTGTGAATGGACTTCTGGTATTTCGTTGACCTATGTATACTTAAAGTCTGATATTTTGGCTCTTGATATATTTTGCTACCCTAAACAATCTCTTTTCCTCTGGGAAGGTTAAGTCTCAGAACAATGACAATAAGATAAACCACATGTGGAAGTGATATTTTGTCATTGGCCCTAACACTGGAATAACTCCATGGGTAGGCAAAAAGAACCCAGCACACACTTAGTCGTGCTTCTGGACAACAAGCTGGAGCCGTTGATTTGTGTAATAGTCTATTATTCCTATCCTACTAAGCGACAAGGTCAATTTTCTTGGTATCTCTTCCCAAACCCATTCACAAGATGACATATCCACACCCAACAAACTAATGCAGATCCATAGAAACTACTTATTTGAAATGATTACCACTGTGTTGGACTTTTCATGCGTAGTCTCCACTCTTTTTCTATATCTTCCTTTTTGTCTCTTTCTCTCTCCTTTCTTCTCCTCCTTATCCCCTCCTTCCATTTCCCTCTTTCTTTGTCCTCTGTCTCTCTCTTTCTCTGTCACAAATACACACACACAAACACATACTCCTCCTCACTTATCACTCTGACCACAACGTTAAATCTTCACCCACATCACATTCTTTGTACATTTTGTACAACAGGTGGTAGTTTCCTGATCACTACTCTGTCAAATTTTCAGTGTTAGGAGACCCCACCTTGATCACTCCTTTATAACCTTTTGACAGCAAATTTGTCCAGATCTATACTTTTATCAGTGTGAAGAGGTTCAAGTATGGGGACTCACCAATACAGACTGGCAACTTGTCAGTAACTTATAGAGATTTGCCTCAAGCACCAAAAGGCCTAAGTGTTACTTAACCTTTACATAATGTGTGTGTTACATATTTCAGAAGAAGGATTTGAACCCAAGTTCAAGGCCATATCCCTGTCCACTTATGTCTTGCTGACTCTTTGACATGGTTATTTAATTGCGTAAACTTTTCACAGGGTTATAAGACTTATAAATCAGTAAAATTCTGATGATAGTCTAGATTTTGGCAAAGCATTTGAGAAAGGGAAAATTCTCTCTCTCTCTCTTTCTCTCTCACACACTCGCTCGCGCACACACATACTACTTAGATTTTGGCAAAGTATTAATCTCTCACATTATTCTTGTGGAAAAAATAGAGAAATATGAACTATGCAACAGTATAATCAGGTGATTTTGGACTAGTGGAATGATTAAACTCAAAGAGTAGCTATATTTGAAGTCAAGCGAGAAGTGTTTAGCATAGTGCCCCAGAGACCTGTGCTTGTCCTTGGGCTATGTGTGACTGTACAAAAGCTAAAAAAGTGATAATCAGTGAAAGCAAAGTTTTTGTATATTTCTAGATACAGATCTGCATCAGTTTGGTGCACGTGGGTCTATCTAGATATAGGCCCTTCCAATTTATGGATATTTTAGGGAGTAGATCTCCAGAAGGTGGGCCCTTCCCTAGGAAGTATGAGAAGAGTACAAGATTGAGGTGGTAAAATAGGCTCAGAAGATCCAAACCTTGTGGCCATTAGCAAAAGCTGCATGTGTGTTGGATCCTAATAGAAACAGTAAATTGTCTGAAAAATGCTGGAGGTTTTGGTGGATTGTTAGTTTTGGATGAGCCAAGAGAGTAATATAGTAGCTAAGAAATGATCTTAGGCTATGTTAAGAGAGGCACGGACCTTAGGACTCAGGAGGAAATAGTTCTGCTATGTGCCACCCTATTCAGGTCACATTTGGAACAGTGTTTAATTCCGAGTTTCACATCTTCAGGACATGAATAAACTGAAGAGTATCCAGAGGCAACAAGATTATAGGATTTTAAGTGCAGAGCTAGAAATGCCAGAGAGGTGGGCAACCTTCAGCCTTGAGGTCACATGTGGCCTTCTTGATCCTCAAGTGTGGCCTCTTGACTGAGTCCAAGTTCTGCAGAACAAATCCTTTTATTAAGGGATTTGTTCTGTGCAGTTTGGATTTAGTCAAAAGGGCACACTTGAGGACCTAGAGGGCCACAAGTGACCTCAAGGCCTCAGGTTCCCCACCCCTGATCTAGTCCAATCCTTTCATTTTATAGGTAAGAAAATCGAGAGAGAACAGTTTATTGATTTAGTATCTAAGGCAGGATTGGAGCCCAAATCTTCCTAATGTTAGGTCCAATGTGCTATCCACTGTGTTTTATTGTGTTTTAACAAGTATAATAAGCAGTTTAAAGAACATACCTTATGTGGATTGGTTGAAAAAAAGTCATAGGAAAACTTAGAACGACAAAATTCACTTCCCTTTGCATCTTCTTCTCTGCCTGGTTTCAACTAAGAGTCCCTTCCCAGGATAAGCTCATGGATCCTAATCTCACCACCATTTTGCTAACTCTAGCTTTGATTGACACCACCTGTCTCAGACTCCTCTCCCCTCTGATTGGAGGGCTGGAGGATGGAGTACCAAACTCTCCCAATACTTTCTTTCATAAAGGGCAGAAATTGGACTCTCAACTCACTCTGCTTTGCATCTGCTGCTCAGCCTGTTTTCAGCTTCACCAAATAAGGTTCCCCCACTCAAGGTATGCCCTGTCGTCCCATTTCCCTCTTTTCCTCCCTCACTTTCTTGCCTACTTTTGTATGTTGTCTCTTCCCTGCTCCTTCTCCTCCCCATTAGATGGTAAGTTCCTTGAGGGTTTGTTGTTCAGTTGTTTCCATGCGTGTCTGGCTCTTCATCACCCCATTTGGGGTTTTCTTGGCAAAGACACTGGAATGTTTTGCCATTTCCTTTTCCAGCTCATTTTGCTGACAAGGAAAGTGAGGCAAACAGGATTAAGTGACTTGCCCAGGGTCATACAGCTAGTAGGTATCTGAGGCCAGATTTGAACTCACGGAGATGAGTCTTCTTGACTTTAGGCCCTGTGCTCTATCTTCTGTGTTGCCTAGCTGCCCTCTTGAGGGCAGAGACTCACTTTATTAATTGCATCTCTAGTGTTTAGCACAGTTCCAAGCTCATAGTAGGTGCTTCAACAACACCACCAATAAGAAATGTTTATTGGATTGGAGGAATAGAAAAGAAGATTGGAGAAGGAAAGACTAGGAGGTGGGGGCTATGAAACCTGTCTTAAGTTATCTGAAGGATTGTTACCTACAAGAGGGATATAGACTTGTTCTGCTTGGCCCAATAAGGCAAAGCTAAGAGTAAGGGGAGAGCTTACAAAGAGGCATACTTATACTTGACGCAAAGAAAAACTTCCCAACAGAGTAATTCCAAAGTGGAAAAGACTACCTTAAGAAGTGAGTTTCTCCTCCCTGGAGGTCTTGAAGCAAAGTCGAGATGACTCCTTATTGTGTAGATTGTGGAACGATTTCTTGTTTGTGTGTGGATTGAACTAGATGGTATTTCATACATCTTCCAACTCTGGGATCCTGTGAATATGTGAGGAGGGTAAGGGGGAGAATTGATTACTATAGACAACTCAGAGACCTCATTTGCCTTGGGTGCACACCATCACCCCTAACAGTCTATCACACTGCCTTCTTTCCCTTTCCTCCCTACCTCCTATAAACTCACTCTCTCTCTCTCTCTCTCTCTCTCTCTCTCTCTCTCTCTCTTTCTCTCTCTCTCTCTCTTTTGCTTTCTCTCTCTCTCTGTCTCTGTCTCTCTGTCTCTTTCTCTCTCTTTCTTTCTCTCTCTCCCTTCCTCCCTCCCTCCTTTCTTCCTTCTGTCTCTGTCTCCCTCCCCCTCTATCTTCCCCTCCTTCTCTTCCTCCTTTCTTTTCTCTGTTTCTATCTCTGTCTTTCTGTCTCTCTCTCCTCTCTTCCCCTCCCTTTTCCCTCCTTCCTTCTCTTTGTCTCTGTTTCTATTGCTCTTTGTCTCTCCCCCTCTTCTCCTACCTTTTTACCTCCTTCCTTCTCTCTATCTCTCTCTGTCTTTGTCTATCTCTTTCTCCCTCTTTCTCTCTCTCTTTGCCTCCCCAAATTATGGGTAAATAATAATGGGAGAGGAGCAGTGAACAGGACTCAGTGTCTCACTGGGGAGTTACAGGACAGCTGCTGTTGCCATCACACCTCCCTGGTCCAGTAGGTAGAGGACAGGATTGGGAGTCTCCTAGCAATAGCATAAGGAAAGAAAATGGCTTCATTATAGATGTAGTCAAAGCATCATCACAAACTTTGTAACTAGAATGTTTGCCTTTAAAAGGAAATCACTGGCAGTGTTTCACTTGCTTTGCTGTATGAATTATTAATTGCTATTAAGAATCAGCGGCTGTCTTCTTGATGTTATGATAAACTACTTGCCTTTTGGAAAGTCTTTCCTAACCTTGCTTTCTTTTCCTCACAGTAGCCTTCCACGGTAGATGAGGTGTATAATTACATTTGTTCTCAGGTTATGAAATTGGGGCAGAAAGAAGCACATGCCTCATTGTCATGCTAAAACTCAGGGAGAATGACAGAATTAGAACTCTCTGCCCTCCAAGGTACACACTCTGTCAACGCAATATTTAAATGATGATTTGATGAAGTCAATAAAAACACTAGTCAAAAGGCTCTACTTGCCTGATTTCAGTTGTCAAATCCAGTAGCCCTATGTAGAAAGGGTTCCCAACGTCACTTATACCACTGAGATTCAGTTCAATGCAACAAATGTTTACAAAATGCTTACTGTGTGTCAGGCACTGAGGATACAAAAACAGAAATGACAGTATCTTCCTCACCTGACCCTGCCCTGCTGGCCCAGGAGCTTACATGGAGAATGACATAAGTAAATGCCAAATAAATAAAGACAGGAATTTGTGACTTCATTGACTCAGGAACACCCAGAGGAGGAGACTCCATCTTCCAAAGCAAGGCAGCACTGTCTGTAATTGATATTCTTTAGGAGCTGCCTAGAACACGGAGAGGTTAAGTGACTTGCTTAGCATCACACAGAGAAGAAAGATCTAAATTGGTGCTTGAACATAAGTTTTTTAACCCTAAGGTCAACTTTCTTTCTACTATGTTTAGGATAAGGTTTATCATCCCTTTCCCTGCCTCACACAAAATAAATGCAAGCTAACTTGGATGGGACAAAGGTGGGTGAAGTTAGGGCACTAACAACTGGTGGGATCATGGGAAGTCTATTGGAGGAGGTATTATGTTAGCTGAGGTTTGGAGGGAGCTAGAAATTTTAAAATGTAGAAATATAGATGGTGAACATTTCAGGGACAGGGCACAGATGCGAGAGATGGGATGTCATATACAAGAAATAGCAACTAGGTCATTTTAGCTGTGTAAGGGGAAGAAATGTGAAATCAGGCTGCAAAAATATGCTGGAGCCAGACTGTGAAGGGCTTTAAATGCCAAAAGGAAGACTTTATAGTTGATCATAGAGGAAATGGGGTATTGGAACCTAGAGACAGCTTCTTGATTGGGGGAGTGACATGGCCAAATATATTTCTTTAAACTTTGTACAGTGAAATAAATAGTCAGACCTACTCTACACAGAGAAGCAATCCTCATTAAAGTAATGTCTTCTGGATTATATTTTATTCTACTTGCAATTGAATGGAATAAAAAGGCCAGGGTCTTTAATCTATCTATCCAGCCAGGAATAGGAAGGAAAAGTCTTAGCCAGTGAACACTACGTAGCTAAAGAAATTCATTACCTTCAAACCTTAGAATTAAATTCAAAAGGTCACTAATTGGCATAGAGGAGTCAGAGGTTTTGAAGACAAAGGAATAGACAGCAGAAAGAAGATAGTGAAAGAAAGAAAATTGCTATTCATTCGTTGTCAATATATCCCACAAAAGCAGAGACTCTGTGGAGAGCAAGTGGTTCAGTCTCTGGCAACTTGGGAACTTTTCTTAGCCCCATTACTGAATAGCACATCATTTTGTTTAAGTAGGAAATAAGGATAATACACCTGAAAATTTGCCAATATACCATGAGGGTGAGGGTGAACTAATAGGTGACTGGAAGATACTTCTAATAGAGGTCAAATCAAATCCTATTACAATAAACTAGAAGAGGCTGTCCAAATTATTTTATTATGTAGATTTTTGTCATGTTGACTATTGCTTGACATAAGTGGACCATTGACTGGGTATTGGAAATACTTTTTGTGTGGAGGGGGCAGGGTGATAACAGGAATTATGATGTGGTAAATTTTGTTCAATGCAGTTTAATAAAGATTTTCCTTAATGCTTTGTAGTGAACATATGGCTCAAAGAATGACAAAATAACTCTATTATTGCAGGGAACACAATGAAAAGCCTCTTTGGTTTCAAAGTCAAAAGGAAAAGAGGAGATTCTCATCCCAATACAAGATTGTTTTGTTTTAAAGAGTTATCAGCTCTGATATTTTCAGTGAATTGTTAACATTCTCCCATAAACCAATGTTCTTTTCTATTATGATGAGTTGAACAATCTTTCTTCTTGGAGTTAGATGACCAAAGGTGAAACAGACTCATTTGGTGGGTAGGATTATCATTGCAGACAGTAGAGAGAAGATAGTAATACTCAACTTCTATTTTCTCAAACATGAATTACAATCTTCAGTCTGAAGTATGCATCAAAAATATTTGATGAAAAATTTAAATCCAAATTAAATGATAAGCTGGTAAGAGAGCACTGGGTTTTCCTCTGTGAATTCAAGTCACCAAAACTAAACCAACTGTATCCCAAAGTACTGAAAGAACTTATGGATGGAATTGGTCAGCCATTGTTGATCTTTGAAAAATCAAGTAGAATTGCACAGGTGCTGTAGAAGTACAAATGGACAAATGTCACCCAATTTTGAAAAAAAGAGAGGAAGTTAGATTCTTTAAATTATGAGCTGATGAGCTTGGCTTTTTTTTCCTGGCAGAATTCTTGGGTTCTAGGGGGTAATCCTATGGGTTTGATTTCCTAACTCTAGAGTTCATCATCTCCTACCTTTGTACTTCCCATTAGCAATCAGCCAATAATCAAGTATTAACAAAGGCATTCACTAAGATGGTGTAGTAAAACAATAGTTAAAAAATGTTCTTCTGTAAAACTGAGGTGAACTCTCATGCAAGTGCACACACCACCCTTGAAAGGAGGGGCCCCAAACTTGGAGGACAATAGAGAAGTACTCAAGTACTTGTGTGTCAAAGGCAGCTCACAATTCTTGCTTCTGCGGGACCTAGAAGTTCACTTTTGTTAAGGAGTCCTTACATGACTTCCCTTGGGGAAGTGTCTGGTGTACACATTGCTCAGCTGGCTTCCCAGGGTCTGCTCCTCTCCACAGCATGAATTTATTCTTTGTTGCTGAGCATCAGACCCCTTGAAAGGGTTTCATCCTTTGAATCACTGTCTCTCTGGAACTGTGTCTGACTGGAGTCTGTGGCTCTGCTCCCTGCTGTATGTACATAGTGCCTCTTACCAATCGAGCAAGTTTTCTTCAGAGACATGGCTGATAGGTTGGGAAAGGGATAATAAACCCTATCCTATTTCCCAAGAGTGATTTTTTCTCAGGACCTGGTTCTTTCTCCATCTGGTTCTCAGTTTGCCACTCCCCTCAATGTCCCAGTGCTTAGATATTTAAAACCCCCAGGAACCTGACTAATTTGTTTGTTCAACCAATCACATTAATCCTTTTTTTTAAACTCAGCTGGGGATAGGGATGTGTTCATACCTTATAAAACATGACATGGATAATCTTTAAAGTTAGTTTATCATATCATTAATACCTTGTGATTATATTTAGACCTTTATGGGCTGGGGCCTAGTCCCAGATCAATTACGTTACATATGGTTTATGATCTCTTAGAAAGGGAAGTGGTGTTCACTGTAAGTCAGCACAGATTTATCAAGAACAAGTCATGATAAATTAATCTTACTCCTTTTGTTTTTGACAGTCACTGAACTTAGGGTTCAAGGAAATAGCATAAGCCTAGTAAAAGTATGCAACAAATAGTTATAAATATCAAGTATACTTGGATTTCAGCATGGCATTTGACAAAGTCACTCATGTTAACCTCAAGGATAGAATGAAGAGATGTGAACTGGACAGTAGACAGCTAGGCTGACTCAGATTTAGTTGAATGATTGAACCCAAATGACAGCAATGAGTCCTAGAGCATTCTCTAATGAAGTATCCCAGAGGACTGTTTTGGACCTAACTCTGTTAAAAAGTTTTGTAAGTGACTTGGACAAAGTTACAGATGTCATTTATCAAATCAGTAGATGATACAAAAATTAGATTTTTTAGTTAATATGCTGCACAACAGAATTGGGATCCAAAAGAGCTCTACGGGTCTGAATAATGGGATGACTCTAATAAAATGAAATTTTATGTGGATTAATATAAATACCTACATTTCTGTGTGTGTGTGTGTGTGTGTGTGTGTGTGTGTGTGTGTGTGTGTTTGATCTATATCTGTGATTTACTTGGTTTAGAGAGAGCTCTAAGGACTTTGTCAACCTATGCAGATTAGAATCTTCTCTGGAATCTATAGCCTAAGAGCATTGCATAAGCAAGGCAGTATGCCTAGTGAATAGAGAGGCAGCCTTGGAGTGAGGAATACCTGGTTTCAAATCCTGCCTCTGATCCATACTGTATGGATTACTCTAGGGAATCTCTCAGTGATCCAGAAGGAGAAGGAGAAAAAGAAGAAGGAGGAGGGAGGGAGGGGGGGAAGAAGAAGAAGAAGGAGAAGAAGGAGAAGAAGAAGAGAAAGAAGGAGGAAGAGGAGGAGGAAGAGATGATGATGCTGCTGATGCTGGTGGAGGGATGGCTAAGCAAAAAAATTCATGTGAAAAAGATAATGGGATAATAGTCTCTTAGGATCTTAGATGAAGGGCCATTAGAAGTCATGTAGTCCAACCCCATTATTTTGCAGCTGAGGCATTGAGATGCCAACTGATTTGCCTAAGTTCATGCAGTAGGAGGCTTACGTGTATTAGTAGATTGCAAGCTCAGTAAGAGTTTACAAAAATGTGCTGAGGTTGTCCCCACAAACTAATGTAATCTTAGGCTGCCTTAAGAGAAGCACAATGTCTACAGTGAGGGAGTTGATAATCCCATTATCATATGCCTGGATAGATTACATCTGGATCATTGAGTTTTATTTCTGTGTGCCACATTTTGTATAGGGCATTTGACAGGTTGGACCTATCTATAATCTCCTGGAGGTCCATACAGTATGTATCAGAGGCAGAGCTTGGAACCAGGTATTCCTGACCCCAGTGCTTGCTTTCTATCCACTAGGCATGTTGTCTTACTTAGGCAATGATCTTAGACCATGGATTTCCAGAGAAGACTCTAATCTCTATTGGCTGAAGAAGTCCTCAGAACCCTCTCTAAACAAGAGTTGTAAGGGACCTCAGAAGCCATCCAATCCCAGCCTCTCATTTTACAGATGACGAAACTGATATCCAGGGAGGTTAAGGACTTGCCCAAAGTCAGATGGGAAGTAAATATCACAGGTTAAATTTGAACTCAGGTCTTCTTAATCCAGATTTGGTACACTTCTATTCCAGTTTCACAATTATTTGTCAGGTTCCTAGTATAAAAGACTCCTGTTCAAGTACCAATTTGATGAATGACCCTTGAGGTCCCTTCTGGCTCTAAGACACAAGGATTCTGGGATGATCTGACCTTCCCTCAGTCCTGTGCTGGAGAACTCACAGTGCAAGAGAAAATGGGCTGCCTCTTGTCTTCTTCAGAGAAATAGTTCCATGATATGGGCTCTGAGATTTGTTGCAATTGGATTAATAGCATTTTTAATATTTTCTCAAAGACACAAAAATTCATTATTACTGAGAGAAGAGATTAATGAGTATAGCAGTCTCATGGTTGTGCTTCCAAGCAGAAAAGGCAGCTGCTGCTGTTGGGTGTATTTTGGACTTAATATAAAAAGCAATAGCTCAAGATTTAAAAAAACTTCCAAGATGCTCCTTTCTTATCTCCTTGGCTATCTCTTGAGAGTTAGACTTGTCAGCCTTGAGTCAAATAAATCCCAGCATCAGATTCAGTGGAGAAAATGAGCTATGACTTTGTTGGCAGACATCCACTGCAGGACCCTTTGCAAAAACATTTGACCTCATCCACCCCCACAACATGTATTATGGGCCTCTTAGACTTTTAACTAAAAGAAAGTGAACTGCACCCACAAAAATTAAAAAGGGACATTCTGGGTCATACCCTGGAGGGAGCTGAATGATGCTTTAGAAAACTTTGATTTTCAGTGGGTATGTTTTTGCAGACTGGATATTACAAAGTATTCTTTAGTGCCCTGCTTCCTGCTAAGGGATTGTCCCACTTTAAAAAAAAATTGCTTCCTGAAAACCATGCTCTACCATGGCAGTTTGCAAAATATTTTTGGGCTTGACTGTTCTAAGTGTGCAGCAGTCATCAGAGTGCAGAATAAGGCACCAATTCCATCTGCATTCAGCTCCAAGGCCTAGCATTTCCCTCACAAGAACGTTAAGGGTTACTTAAAGTTAGCAGAGTGCTTGAAAGGAATATATTGCTATGTAAGGGCTCTTGTTAAAATATATGCCTTCTAAAAATTTAAACCAACATTTCCCCACTCAAAAATTTCTGACTTGTCTTTTTGCTGTATTATTTATTTGGTTTTATAATGCTTAATAAAAATATTTCTTTATTGTCTCGGTATCAATATTTTAGCAAGGTTTTCTTCTCGACAAATACAAACTGTATTTTTGACATAAACATTCCTAAAGCCCAGTCTTCCTAAAAAACACAAGTATGGTAAAAAGGGAGACAGTTATATAGCAACAATCCATCAAACAAGGAATACAAACCAAGAGGCTTTTCACTCGGTTCCCCATTAATGCATAAAGGAGCAGGAAGCACTTTGTGTTTTATACATGTGTACTTCAGATTAAAATGAAATTTTCATAATGTTTGTTGCTAAAATACAATCCAATTAAATCCTTAATGCATTTATTTTGAGTTTCTGGATAGAACTTTTGAATTACTCAGAATTTGACTATAACCCCAAACTGCTTTGCTAAACAAATGCTTTTCCCCATATTTAGAAACGCAAGAACTTCACAATGCGCTTCGCTTCAATTCAGGTTCAATTCTACACAGTACAATGCTTTTATTGACTAAGTGCTTTAGGGCACACTGCAATATTTTATAAGATCCAGGATTTTCTCAGTGTGACTATCCCTTCCACTCACACAGATTGCAACCCCTCGATGCCTTAGAACAGTTTTCTTAAGCATCTGTGGCCAAAACAAAATTGTAACTTGATGCCTAACCTTTTGGTAAGGAGTCTTTCTGAATTTAGCAAGCTGGTCTTGAGACTAGAGACATGTAATTTAGCTTCCAGACTGGACTAAAAGTCTCTACATTTTGAGATGACTTGTCAGAACTTAGGTCCTGCTGGCACAGCCTTCCAAAATCCAGAGTCATGTGCATGATCCCATCACAACAGAGAAGAGCTCTTGTGGGAGCTGAGACAAAAATATGAATGTAAATTCTTTGGGGATAGAACTGTTTCTCCTTTTGTGTTTGGATTTCCAGCACATTGTAGAAGGTAGGCTATCTGGGTTGGAAAAAATATATGGCTTCTTCTCTATGGGAGCATATAGAAGTAAGTATGTATTTAAGTTAAAAAAAAAATTTAAGGGTTTACAACGTGCCAGGTACTGTGCTAAGCACTGGGAATGCCAATGCATGCAAAAAGATATTTCTTAACCTCAAAGAACTTACATTCTAATGTAGGAAGATAATACATCAAAGGAAGATGGAAAAGAGGGTAACAAGGGGTACTTGTAGTGGAGGCGATGGTGGTAAAGTCCTTAGAATAAGAAGCTTCTCTGGGACTCAAACTAAGTATGACCAACCTAAGGCCAGTCCCAAAATGGGGGTCCTGAAAGGAACTCGCCAGTGGGAGGAAAGAGCCAATATGGCAGCAGGAAGTTCCAGGGTAGCTGAATCATAGTGGCAAAGTTCATAGAATCGGAAGCACAGCACAGAAGGGAGGAAGAAAGGAAATTAAGACAATCATACAAATAAATATGCATAGAGATGAATATGGAAGAAAAATGAAAAAGACATATTGAGTTGTAGGGTCGAGGTCTTTAAGAATGAATATGTATAAGTGTGAACTTTAGTAATGAGTAACACCAAATGAATTTAGTTATCGTGCCCCTGTGAGGGGAGACATGATTCTCATTAGGCATCCATCCAAAAAAGGATACACTCAGACAGGGTAGAAGTAGGGTCAGATTACTCTAGTTTTTTTGTTTGTTTGTTTGCTTGTTTGAGTTCTTCATTCTCTCCCATTTCTGAATTATTTCCTCCATGCACACCTAGGAACAACCCTCCTGTTGGATCCTACAAAGAGCTAAAGTCTAATTACTAGGGGACAAACAACTTATGTCACTTTTTCCTGCATGTAAACTGAATGGCAATAAGAAGGCCAAATTGGAAGATTCCTATCCTCTTCATGGCCAAGGAACTTGGTTTCCTGCCTACCCTGGCTATCCATCTAAATACTGTCTTTTCTCTGAAAGCATTCAGGATTTCAGTGAACAGAGGTATTTTTTCCCTTCCTCTGAACTCCAATTTTAGTTGGTACCTTTCCTGTACTAGTCACACTCAACTATTTCTTATGCTTACTGGTAGTGTACAGTAAATGCCTTCTTTCCTCAGGCTATAAACTCTTAGCAGTCAAAGACTTGTGACACAACTTTGTATTTGTGACCCTGAAGACAATTAACAATTTAATATGGTGCCAAACTTTGACATGGTATCTCCCAATAACTGTTTGAAAGGCAAGACGGATGGATGAATAAATAAAGGATAATGAATAGATGAATGAATGACTATTAATGAATGAAAATTAAGACCTATGAACTAAATGGCCTTTAAGATCCCTCCAATCTTGAGATTCTCTGACACCTCAAGTCTTACTTTTTTTTTCTGAGAACTAGGAGGAAATTCTGCAAACTGTAGGGGACCGAGGGTATAAATGGAAGGATTTAACAAATTAAGAGAAAATTAATTAACTTATGAAGGAGACATGATCTATTTCAGTAAAGGGGGAAACCATGGATATATTAGGTATATTTCTTGAACAATTCTATTTTTTTATCATGGTTCAGCACCTGTAATAACAATTGTACTCCTGATTGAGTTGTACGTCCCTCAGTTCTAAGTACGATGCTTTGCATACAACAAATGAAATAGATTTAATTAAGGGAATTTTCTTAGCTCTAGATCACAGCAGAGGGTTCTCCAGGTACAAATGTTCACAATTCCTTTCATTAGCCCGAGGAATATCTCTTAAAGCATTCATCTTTCTAATGGTATTCATTAGCTCTTAACTGTAGCATTACCGTAGGAATTTCACTAATCATTAAAGGAAATGCTAATACTATTCTCCGTGCAAAATAAACAACAAAAAAACCCAAACACTCCCCTCGTCCAAAGAAAAACGAACCCCAACAATCAAATGCTATATTTCAAGATATTTGTGAGGCATTAGAGATGCCAAATAGGTTCTGCACGTCCTCAGGTTTTCCAACATATACCTGCTTTTAGTCAGTTTAAGGGCTAACAGGAGGAAAGCCATGCTTGTGAGGGGAAGTGAGATGGCCAATGAGTAGCATGTTTATATGGCTCTTTAAAATTTGGAACATGTCATGTCATCTGGGAGGTAGGTACGATCATTATCCCATTTTACAGATAAAGAAACAGAGGTAAATAGAGATAAAGTGATTTGGTCAGAGTTACCCAACTGGTAAGTACCAAATTTGACTCCAGGGCCCCATCTGCTATATCACCTGTGGCACCACAGACACATTTTTTGGCCATGGAAATCCATAGCTTATCTTCAGGCTCCAATTGTACTAGAAACAATGAAAATATTTCCTAACTCTTTTTGATAAAATGGGTGCAAGTTGTGAGAAATGAAAATTGCAGTGAATTCAATGTTAAGTGGCATAGGAAATGTAATGAACTTTGGAAAAAGTTGCAAAAATTGGAGACTCTGCATATTGTGATTAAATGAACAAGAGGCTTCATCATAGCTATCAGGCTTTGAAATGGACCAATTACTTGACAAAAAAAAGTGTAATATTCTCCTGTCCAGAATGGGTGGGAACTATGCACTTGTAAGGTAAAGTAACATAGTCCTCAGAGCACAGGGATTTGAACCTACTACTTTATCCATTGGATAGTTGACATTTCTATAGCATTTCACCATTACATAGCACTTGATGGTGCATTGTCTTATTGGATTCTTACAACAACGCTATGGTTTACTGCAAATATTCTTATCCCTCCTCTTCAGCTGGGAAAACATGACTTGAGAGAATTTAAGCTTTGTGCTCAAGGTCACAAGGCTAGTTAATTGCAGGACCAGAACTTTAACCCAGGGCTTCCGAATATGCCTAGCATTCTTTCCATTGCATTGTAGCTACTGTCCAGGGGTTTAAATCATACCAGTTCTCATAGACCCTTAGATCTTTTTCAATTTTAATTTCATAAGGTAAATAGTCTTATTTTGCTGTGTGTAAGCTAAAGGGTTTTTGCTTTACGTTCCTCCTCCTCCTCCCCCCCCCCCCACTCCTGCCCAAAAAAGTGTTCTGGAGAGGTACTGTGCTACAGGGCAGCTAGGTGGCACCATGGATAGCGTGCTGGACTTGGAGTCAGGGAGACTCATCTTCCTGAGTTCAAATCTGGCCTCAGACATTTACTAGTTAGTGTGACCCTGGGCAAGTCACTTAACCCTGTTTGTTTTCCTCAGCTTCCTCGTCTGTAAAATGAGCTGGAAAAGGAAATGGCAACCCTCTCCAGTATCTTTGCCAAGAAAACCCCAAATGAGATCATGAAGAGTTGGACATAACTGAAAAACGACTAAACGAAAAAACAAATTGTGTTATAGTGAATATGCTGAAGTGGCATCACAGTCAGGAAGATCAGTGTTTAAGTCTCACGCTGATGCATTTTGGTTGTATAACCTGGGAAAGTTACTCAACCTTTCATTGCCATAGGAAACTATCTAAGTTCCAGAGGAGATGCCAATCTACATTGGTAGAGGGAACTCTCCACACCAGAGGTGGGGAACCCTGTGGCCTTGAGGCCACATGTGGCCTAGATCATTAACTACAGCCTCTTGACTGAATCCAGATTTCACAGAACAATGAAATCACAGGTTTAATCCCAAAAAATCATTTTAAAATTTCTCCCTTTTCATGCTGATGACCCAAAGAGTCATTTAACCCACAATATAAAACCTTGAAATAATAAAATGTGTAACTATGGAAATGTACACATAGGTATGATTCTCAGTGATTGGCCAAATGGCTCCTGACTAAATTAGCAGAATGATCTAGAAATATTCCAAACCAACCAAAATATCTGTAGAGAAATTAGAGAGAGACACCAAGCATTGATCTATCAGCTGGGAGAAAGACAAAGCAGATAGCAAATCTCAAAAATTTCTAGCAGTTACCGCCATGCATACAATGGAGGGGCTACTCAGGTGAGCTTGAAGTGGCTTTCTTACCAAGGTGCATCTAAACTCCTTTTACATCTGAGAAAATAGAACCCTTGGAAGATTTACTTCAGTGAAGTGGTATGATGTGTGCTAAAAATAAATTGGGTTTCTGATTGCGTTAGGTTCCAGCTGAAAGAATCGCAGGAAGCTGTAGAGTACGTGGTACTTTTAAAAAGTTCAATTTCAAGAAGACTACAGAAGAGAGAGAGTACTTAACAGAAGGATTCAGAGGAGAATTCAGACAGCAGACCTGTTGTTAGCCTAGGCCTCTGCATCTCCTAGTACAGCCTGCATGAGAAGAAGAGAGCCTCATAGCTGCTGACTAAGAAAATTAGCTGAAAAGCTTGACTGAAGAAACTTAAAGAAAGCTTCCTATTGGCTGCAAGTGCTCGGTGAAATGAACTGTAGTATTTTCAGAGGATTACTAATCACACTGTACCTTTAAAACTGAGTCTCAGGCAATGCTATTTATAAATAGCACCTAAACTGAGGACTATTTTTCCCCACTTGTGATTTTCTTGGCAAAGATATGGGAGCAATTCGCCATTTCCTTCTCCAGTTCATTTTACACATAAGGGAACTGAGGCAAACAGGGTTAAGTGACTTGCCCAGAGTCTCACAGTTAGTAAGCATCTGAGACCAGATTAGAACTCAGGAAGATGGATCTTCCTGACTCCCAGCCCAATACTCTATCTACTAGTTTCCCACAACAGCTGGCAGAAATGAGCTGCAGTATAATCAGAGGATTACTAATCACTTTTTTGTGATTGTTGCGTTGTTTTGGTGGTGTCTGGCTCTCTGTGACCCCATTTGGGGTTTTCTTGGCAAAGACACTGGAGTGGTTTGCCATTTCCTTCTCCAGCTCATTTTATAGATGAGGAAACTGAGGCACACAGGATTAAGTGACCTGCCTAGGGTCTCGTAGCTAGTAAGTGTCTGAAGTCAGATATGAACTCAAGAAAATGAGTCTTCCTGACTCCATACCTGATGCTCTAGCTGCTCCATTACTAATTACACTGTACCTTTAAAGCATTTTACAGGCAATCTGTATGTACGTAGCACTTAACCTCAAGACTATGCTAAGAAAATAAATGAGCTGATCAAAGAGCAGGCTCCAAAAGCTGCAGCTCTAGCACCCCATCTCTGACCTAAAGAATGGTGGAAAGAGCTAAAAGGGCTGGGGAAAGAGCCGTAAACACAACATGGCTACTGAATGTTGCACAAGGCATATTAGGGGAACTTGAGAATAATGGGAGTTGATGAGAAGCTGGGAGCAGAGACTAACACCTGGTGGGAAGAAGCCAAGGTCAAAGACTGCCTGAGAGTATCCAGCAGAGATCAGTAGTATGGAATTAGAAGACCTCAGCAATGTAGTAGGGAATGTGTCATCTGCCTCTTCAATTACATGCCTTGGTCATGTGTGTTATCTGCATATATATACACAAATGTATAGGTATATATGTATATAAGCATATATATGTGTATATATGTGCATATATAAACACACATATCTCTTCCTTTTCAGTGTAGTCCCAAGCATTCACCATGTAAGAATGTAACACACATAACTGCTAAAAAGGCCCACTCTTCTGATTGAGTGTGTATATACTTTTGGCAGATTAAGTTCTAGTACTACAGAGGTGGGAGAACGTTAGGCAATGACTTTATTACATTGCTATGTAATTAAAATGTCTTATATGAGGTGGCTAGGTGGTGCAGTGAATAGAGCATTGGCCTGTAACGCCATTCAGGAGCAGCTTCCCAAAAGAATGCTACTGTGAATAGCTTTTAAGGTTCTGATTACACAGTATAATGAACACTTTGTTTATTTTATTACAAATCAAGGCAAACTCTCTCAGAAAATCAAGGTAGAATATAATATTCACAACATTACATCTTATCACAGAAAATCACAGTATAGTGCTCATAACAGCTTAACATTAGAATGGCCACGTAGTTTTCACCAAAGTGGCCACAGTATTTGGAACAAAGAACAAAAGAATCATCATCTGGTTTCCCTAAGGGGGAAACCCTCCTTACTTAATCATTCAATCTTTTCACAATACAAGTCAGTCTTCCACTCATGGGGCAATCATAAGTTAACTCAATCAGTCATTTATCCAGATTCACAATTACTAAGTATTATTAATCACTAAATATAATCATTAGAAAATTACACAAACCCTCCACCCCTTGGTGTCTAGTAAACTTCAATTTCATCACATGTTCAATATCCAAGGAGAAGCCTTTTCTTCATCTTGATCCTGGGTGGTCTCTCAGATTCCCTGGATCTTCTTCCATGGTCCCAGCTCCTACCTGAATCCACCAGTCACCTGGATTCAGAGGCAGACAGCTCCCAGCTCCTTGTCCAGTCTTCTGAGCAGCTCTTGTTACACACTGAAGTTCGCAGAGTCCAGCACATCTCAGACCCTTCACCACTTCTGTTGCAGGGAACTCAAGGATCAACCAAGCCACAAACAAAGGCTTATCTTGGTCATGCTTCAGTTCAGCTGGCCCTAGGACCCAGAAGAAATCTCAGCTTTCCAGGCCTCAGCCACTTTGGCCTTTCAGGAGGTGACAGCCACTTTGGCCTTCACCAGATTCTGGTCTCATAGAAAACTCCAACTCAGTTGTCAGTCCAGCAGCCCAGCTTCCAGATGCTGTGAAAATTCTGCTCCCTCCACCAGGAGCCACCAGGAAGAAAATTCTTGATTCTGTCTGTCTGTCCTCTGGAGCTCTTCTTAAATACACACACACACACACACACACACACACACACACATTGGCTTCCTGTCTCAGCCAACCCCTTCCTGTTATGTCAGCAACAGGAGACAGAGTTTATACCTTCTGTTTCTTAGGGCTAAGTACCTGCTAAATTAATTGCCATTACATGGCCCTGGAGTCAGGAGGACCTGAGTTCAAATCCGGCCTCAGACACTTAACACTAGCCCTGTGACCTTGGGCAAGTCACTTAACCCCAACTGCCCTACCTTCCCCCCCTCCAAAAGCAAAATTAAAATATCTGTTATAGACCAAGTGTGGTATCTGGTTGACATATAGATAGGTAAAACCTTAGTATGGTAACATCAAGTTAGGGTCTGTGAACTATGGGTTAGAGAGCTTTATGGACCACAAAATTCATAGAAGAAACATGCATTTATTAAGTGTTTACTACACTTAACCTCTGTTTGCCATTGGAGAAGGAAATGGCAAACCATTCCAGTATCTTTGGCGAGAAAACCCCCTGGACAGAGCTCTGTTCACTGATGTCACAAAGAATCAGACATGAATGCAGTGACTAAACAACCACACGGGCCAGATACTGTGCCAAACACTTCACAAATCTTACCTCATTTAATGCTTACAACAGCCCCTGAGGTGAGCACTATCATGATATCTATTTTTCATTTGAGAAAATTGAGGCAAACAGAGATTGACTTGCCCAGAGTCTCACAGCTAGTAAATGTCTGAGGCTGGATTTGAACTCAGGACTTTCTGATTCCAGCCTCTACTGAGCCACCTGGCTGCCTCACAGAGATCATCAACTGGCAACTTAGAGTGAGGTGACCTCTTTGAGCTATATGACAACGCATACTTAAAAGGAGTTTATTGTAATGTAAAATTTCAAGTTACATCTGATTTGATAATGATGAATACTTTAAAAAAGTGAAACTATTTAGTAGGGACTTGGGAGCTGTTACAACTTTGGCAACCTGATGTTGAAAAACAGGAGAGTTCAATTAGTTCTCATGTGGACAGGGATTTATTTTGCTGGGGCAGGAGTGCTGGAGGCCTGGACTCTAGCTTCAGCTCTTCTCATTAGCTGTGTGACCATCAGTAAATCTTCCTAACTGAACCTTACTTTCTTCACTTGCAAAATCGAAGGATTGGATTAAATGATTTCTAAGGCCCTTCTTTTGCTCTAAGTTCTATGACTTTTATTATTTCTAAATCAGGTAAAGTTTCAAGTTCTTTGCAATTTATTTCCTCTGAGATCTATTTCCTCCAGATAATCAGGGTGAGCTCACTCCATCAGGTTCCTACATGGAGGGCATAGCAAGCATAAACATTCCACTTTTAAGATTCATAAATGCCATCACCACTCTTTCATATATGAGTGGAGAAAATGTCCTTCTCAAGTCTCTTAGCCCTAGAATGTCAGGAGAGGGAGTAATCCATTTAACCTGCTTCTCTAGTGATTTTCTGGGCCATCAGATTTTTTGAAGTGGGAGAATCCTTCCTTTTGAACAAAATTTCAGTATGATGTTTGAAGTGAAATCATTGAAAATTAATTTCTAAGCGCCTCTTGCTGATGAAAGTTTTTTTTGAATGTTGTATTTACAGATAAATTTTATGCTGCATTTAACAACATGGCAAACAACTTATTTAATGAGAAGGATGCGATTGTTGGCTATCAATAAGTGATGTAGAATTGAGAACAACATTGAATTTGATGACTCTTTTTGTAAGATGCTTCACAATATTTTCATTTATCCCTTTGTTATTTAAATTAGTACTTAGGAGGAGAGGGTTTCAGTTTATCACCTTATTGGTTTAAAGCTTTGAGTGCTTTGTTTTTTTCAATTTGCTATGTTTTTGAAAACTTTATTACATTTCACAATTCTGTTTTTGTTTTGTTTTGTAGACAGGAAAGCAAGGCAATTAGGATTAAGTGACTTGCCCAAGGTCACACAGCTAGTAAATGTGTCAAGTGTCTGAGGCCAGATTTGAACTCAGGTCCTCTTGACTCCAGGGCTGGTGCTTTATTCACTGCACCACCTAGCTGTCCCTATGTTTCACAATTCTAAGGCAAGAAGCAGGTAATAGCCCTTCAAATCACGTTTTAAAGACAAATTCAATCACTGGGAGCAAGGGAAGGCTATGGAATAGTTCTAGATCAGGACGGTTTCAGTTAATCAAGAATAGAAGTGGGTGGGAGAGGAGATTTAAAACAAATTGTTTTTACCAACAAGGTACTAAGCTCAGTTATTTATACTGTGCTGTTTATACAAGTAGTGTCAATGCCTTCTCCATTTCAGTGCCCTGGACAAAGCCCTGATCGCCCTGCCCTAGTTACTGAACTAGTGTTTTGTAAGCAAATATCTCTGTAATTTTGTCAGAATCGAGGAACTATTTTTTTTTTAATTTGGTAACAACATAGACTGCATGTAAGAGTCATTAGATGTAAACTTGGATTAGCAAAAACAATTTTCATATTTCTGAGGTTTTTTTCTGTTTTTGAGATTTGACATTCAAAATAGATTTCACGCAAGTTTGCTTCATTGTCAGTCTTTGTTATTAACACTCTTGTTTTCTTGTCTTTTGAAACTTCCTTATTTTTCCCATGGAGAAGTTGTATGTGAAACTATTTAAAATAGAAATAAATTACAAAACTACAATTACAAAATGGATACTGAATGTTTTGCATATACTATCAAGAAAGAGAAGAAGAGCTAGCATTTAAATAGTGCTTTAGGGGTTTACAAAGTACTTTACATATATTTTCTCATTTGATCCTCATAGCCAACTCTGGGATATGGTTACTATTATCCCCATTTTATAGACTTGTAGACTGAAGCAGAGAGAGGTTAAGTGACTTGTTCAGGATTACACAGCTAGGAATTGTGTAAGGCTAGATTTGAACTATCTTCTTGACTCCAAGTCCAATATTCTATTTCCTCTACCATCTAGTTGCCCTAAACCTGTAGTCTTTTTGGGAAGACCACAAAGGTAGTCATTTCCATAGATTTACCGGAGCAGTAGGGTAAGGAGGAGTCTTGGCCATTGTTTGGACATGTACTAAGCACAAAAATAAAAAGGCAAAGTTTTAAGGAGGCACATGGAGTCAGACAGTCATTTCTCCAAGCCTTGTATCAGCACACCTCCTGCTTTCTATATAGCTTTGGCTGAATTACAACCTTGTTTCCCTGCTCTGGTCCCAGCCTTTTAAATTTGATGTCCTCAGAAACTGGTTCTTGATCTGTCCCAGCTACTGATTTACACTTGTACTTTTTAACCCTTTTCTCTATCCCCAGGCTAGAGGCCTACATTTAGGCCTACTGACTGTCTCAGTCACCAATATTGCCAGCCAAGTGCCTATAATAGACAGTGATTGACTTTTGACCCTACTAATCAACCAAAATTGCACTCTTCAAGGTTATCAACATTCTTTATTGCTAAATCTAATGGTCTTAGTTTTAATCCTCCTTGACCTCTCCGTAGCATTTAACAGAGCTCACCATTCTTTCCACCTAGATAGTTACTCTTCTCTACATTTTTCTGCCATTGTTCTCTGTTGTTTTTCCTCTTACTTGTCTGACTCATCCTTCTAAGCCTTCTTTGCTCATCATTCATCTATACCCTAACCATTAAACATGGTGTAGTGCCAATGCTATATTTACAGTGCCAATGGTCACTATAAATACACCAGCATAGTGCTCAATTGCAAAATATAACAGACTCTCTATATAGAAGACAGAAGCAAAACATTTATTCAGTCACCAGAAAACTGAATCCCAAAACCAGTGAGCCAATTCCATCACAGTGGTAAAGAAGTTAATAAACCATAACAGCACAGAGAGACACAGCATCCTTTAGTCTTCTCACAAACCAACATTTATTCACAAGCCTGACTGTCTCCTTTTGATCTCCTTCCAACCATTTAGCTGCTCTGACTCCCAGCTTCCTGTGGCTTGGCTCTACCCTTCAGCAAACTCCTTCTACCACAGGCTCCATGTGATTACATTCAGCCTATAGGGAGCTGGGTATATTTTCAAAGCAGGGAAGGTCTTCAAATTCCCTTAGTCTTATTAAGGGGCAGGGAAGATCTTCAAATTACCATTACCATTACACATGGATATCCCTCAGGGGTTTTTCCTAGAGTTTCTTCTCCTACATTATATTTTTGGTGATTGGGAGACCTTGGCCCTTGGCTAAGGTCTTTGCAGGTACTCACTGAGAGTGAGGTAACACCCATTCAGTGAAGAGGCCTCTTTAAGAAGTGAGTCAAGGGAAAAAGAAGATGAAAACAAACAATCTAAACAATAAACCACAACCACGAAGTAGGGAGGTAGGAAAGGAAGAAGGAAGGAGGGAAGGAACGAGGGAAGGAAAGAAAGAAGGAATCTAAACAGTAAATCCCAAGTTAAGTGGGCAGCTTCTGGCCATCAAAATTTACCTTCCTTTGCAGAGGAGCAGGAGAGGGAGCTGAGGAGCTGAGTCACCCATTCAGGAAGCTTGGTCTGCTTATAGATTGTGTTTGTTCTTTTGTTCTTGAAAAGGACCATGGCATCAGGGAGATGACGACATGACTTGCAGTTGACTTTGATTTGAGTGAGGGAGGGCTGTGCAAGGTCACCAGCCTCACTAGAGACTCCACTTAATTCCTTCCTTCCTTCTTTCCTCATGTGGCATTACATCTTTTGTGTCTGTTTTCAAAAAGGCTTTTCCCTGTGCCTATAATGCATTCTCTCTTCCCATGCACCTTGTAGAAACTGTAATCAGAGGTGGGAAACCTGCCATCTTGAGATCACATATGACCCTCTGTGTCCTCAAGTGCAGCCTTTAAGGTAGAAGAGTTGTTCTTGAGGACCTAGAGGGCCACATGTGACCCCAAAATGACAGGCTCCCTACTCCTAGAGCTTATTTCAAGGCTCCACTCAGGTGTTACCTTTTACATGGAGCCTGTCCAGATTGCCCTGATTGTTTGTAGTCTCTCCCTCCTCATAATGTCTTGAATTTACTTCTCTGTGTACATATTATTTCCACCATCATGATGTAATGTCTTTGAAAGTAAAGCTTTTGTATCCTCAGCAGCTAACATAATACTTTATACACAGTAGGTGCTTACTAAATATTTGTTGAATTGAATTATATAATGTGGAGGGGTTCCTTTAGATCCTGTGAGATTGAAAATTATCAAACAATGACTCAAGCAGGGAGGAATGAGGGGCTGTGGTAGAATATGAAGGTTTCATTGGGACTCTGTCAGGACCTAGCATGGAAAAACATTCTCTAAATGGATCAATTGGTGAAGAGGATATCATTGCAATGAGGTGGAGTAGATGTACCTAAGATTGGCATGGGGTGCTAAGTTTGGCTGTTTTGCCCATGAACTCTCAGCCAGCACATATCACAGGCAAACTTTGAATCCAAAGAAGACAAGAAGGCCACCATTGTCCCTATTACCCCCAAACTGCTTCTCAGCACAGATTTAGGAAAGAAAATATTTGACATTTGACCTTAGAATAGCCCATAGCTTTGATGATTAAAAATTCTCTTTTACTCTTCAGTAAAAGCTGTGCTTTCTCTCATTTATTAGATTCAGGGCCATTTTTCCTTGTCCTTGTATAGTTTTGTTTGTTTTGGTTTTTGGTTTTTGGCAGGACAATTGGCGTTAAGTGACTTGCCTAAGGTCACATGGCTAGTAAGTGTTAAGTGTCTGAGGCTGAATTTGAACTCAGGTCCTTCTGACTCCAGGGCCGGTGCTCCATTCACTGCACCACCTAGCCACCCCTGTTGTCCTTGTATATTTAAATGTCTAATTTTTTAGAACTCTTAGAAAACATGATGAGAAGCTTTGCATTAACTTGTATGCACTCTCTTTGGAAGTTAAAGACTATGCAACATGTCAGACAGGTGTGCGGATTATTTTTGTACACATATTAGTTTTAACTTATAATATAGTTTGCAAAACCTTATTAAGAAATAACTGAAGACAACAGCAAGCATCAGAGAACACATCGAGTGATTGCATTTGTGTCAGAGATGTTTGTTTTGTTGACAGAATATTTATTCCAGCGGTAACTGTTATAAATTGCATTTTGCCCCTTTCAGTTGCTACATGCCTGTGATTGAGAGTGGGTGGAGAAGACAACCTGTAATTCAGGATTGTGTGGAAGGCGGTTGCCTAGGAAACTGGGATGAGCAGCTTAATAGCCTACCAGACTCAAATGTCAACTAGGGAGCTGATTTTTCCTCTTGATCTCCTTTTGCCCTCTAAGCACATGCTCTACTGATTTAGAGAAGATGATTAGTACCTTAGCACCCATGTGGGTAGGGCATGTCAAATTAGGCCATAAGTGACACAGGTAGAACTATAGCCTTTTCCTGAAAATTGTGAGGACAAAAATATATGGCAAGAAAAAAAGTTGTAATTAATGAATTTCTAAGAGAAGAGACTGTGGTCAACCAACGGAAAATATTTTATCGGTGTTTGCACCTACAGAGGCAATCCACTTGACCATTTGCATCTGGGTTTATCAGGGCAATTTTTGCTTTCAATGTTTTTAATATAGGAAGGCATTTTCTGCAAAAGTAACTCTAGGTTCTAACTATAGAGAGAAACCAGTCTTTTCTGATGGACAGAACCATCTTTCTCTTTAAGACACAGCTCAAACATCATCTTATACTTGAAGCTTTTCCTAATACTCCTCCCCCATAACTGCTAGTGTTCCCCCCTTCCACGCTGTCTTGAATTAAACACTTTTGTATACATTTTTATTTGTTCATTCTATATTTGTGAGATACACACACACACACACACATACATATATGTATACATTTATATATGTCCTTGTCGATGCCTTCATTAGAATGTAAGCTCCTTGTGAGTAGGGATTATTTAATTTGTATTCGCAGCACTTAATATAATTCCTGTCACATTGTAGGCCCTTAATAAAATCTTGTAGATTAATTGACTGACAGGATGCCAAATAAGGAGCAGAGATTTTTGTTGCCAGCAGGAATTCATAATAAAAGTATAAAACATTGGAAGAGAAGCAAAAACATAGAGCCCTTTTGGATTTGCCTAACTAGGCCTTTGTTCTTGCTTCTAGCTTTATTTACATGCAAGTCAGAAAGCATCATGAGAGGTGAAGGAAGCCTCAACTACCAGAGTCTCACCCAGATCTTGTGGGAATTTTTGGGTAGAGTCCCAGGAATGAGTTTTGGGTAGAATCCCAGGATTTAACAAAAGCTAACAAGGAATTTTCTAACCCCAAGTCAGATAACTGTCTGGCACCAGGAAAAAGGCAATCAGAAGAATAAATTTAATCTTAGCTTAGAGGCTTCTGCTGACTTGTTGGCTTCCTAGCTGGTATGATGGTTTATAGCCTTATCCTAGATTGTGTAATAAAATAACTTTTTGTCTTGCCCCCAGTGCTGAATTCTCTCTTTAAACACTGGCACCATTTCAAGAAATGAGTGGGAAAGAGGTTAAACATTTCTTTTATATTAAACCCTTTAACTACCTTCCTTATACCTAAGAGACTTAAAAGTAAGAGGGCAAGCAAAGCTTGAGAAAGAAAGGGTAGTTTTGTTTAAGGATCAGACTAGATGTTGTCTGTCTACTGCACAGAATAGGGAGTAAGGAAGAGTTAAACATGAGGATACAGATAAGGAAGCTAGACTAGTGCTTAGGTTATTTGGTTATTTTCTGATAGGTAGCCAAGCATTTCTCACCTTGCACTTTCAATTAAAAAAAAAAGATATTTTTTCTCTCTTACATTTGTCCTTTTTGAATTGATTTTGATATCTGTCTTACTTTTTTTTTTAAAGGTCATTTTGAATTCCATTTCTATCTCCTAAGCTGTTGGAAACCCCTCTCAAATAACCTTAGCTGTGAAATATGGCCATGTTTAGATATAGTTTTTTTCCCCTATGTTTTTCTGGCTCTTCTGTCTCTTGGCTGTATTATGTGGAAAGAGAAGGGACAGGATATAGGGAGAATTTTGCTTTTATCCTACTACCAATAGAGTCAGGGCCCCATGAGCTTCTCTGGGAAGGACGGATGACTTCTTTGTTGGCAGGTCATCTGAGAGTCATTCTTCTTGGCCCAGTCATTACATGAAACAGAGAAGTAAAGTTAAAGTGCAATTAGGTGATGGGTTGGAGACATGGGACATAGGGGAGAGAGGGTTCACACATGGTGGAAGATTTATTGTTTAAATCTTTTATGTGTTCAAGAGGGTAAGACTTGTAAAGACAGCTAAGGAATGGCCTCTCTAAGCTGGAGAGTTACACAGGGAACCAGGGCAATCAGTCTCTGGAACTGCTCTGAGAATTCTTTGATCCATTTTATGGAACAATAGTTCCCATTTACATAGAACTTTATAGTTTACAAAGAACTTTCATAAGACTATTATAAATTTCATTTATAAGACTATTCTTATTCATAAGACTATTATAAATTCATAAAAACTATTATAAAAAATATAATATATAAATATTATATTATAAAAAAGAGAAGGGAATTGATGTCCAGGGAAGTTAGTTAAGTGATTTGCCCAGCATCACACAGCAAATAAGAGTCAGAGTTAGGATATGTATCAAGGTCTTTTAATTCTAAGTCAAGAATTCTTTCTCCGATACCAAGCTCCTTTTTGGTGTTTCATAGGATCATTTTTAATTTTTAGAAAAATTCCTATCTTGTCTTCCTTCTTTCTCTTTCTTTTATTCTTTTTACAATTAATTTTTTAAATGAATAAAAATTATTTATTTTCCTCCCAAACCTTCCTTGTTATAACTGGAAAAAACCCAACAAAACACTTGTAAAAAGTATGTATAGTCAAGTAAAGTAAATTTTTGCATGGTTCATGTTCAAATATATATTTACATAATATGTGTATACATGTCTCATTTTTCAAGTTTGATAAGACTACTAAAGTCATATTTTTTGTTAATATAGTTGTCAAATTTAATAGGTTCATAGTTCATAATAGTTCATAGATAAGTTCATTGCTGGAGGTGACTTCAGAGGACATTTAGTCTACTACCTTCATTTTACAGGCCCATAGAGCTTGTGACTTGTCTAATGTTACACCAGTGGTAAATATCAGAGGTAGGATTTGAACTATGGTCTGATAGGTTCATAAACCTAGGGCTATAAGGGACATAAGAAGCCATCTACTACAACTCTCTTGTTTTCCATGAGGAAACTGAGGCCCAGAGAGATTGTCAGTTACCCAAAGTCAAATAGCCAGTAATTGGTAGAGCAAGTAATACAAAGGCAGGTCCCATGACTCCAAGTTCAGGCACTATATTTTCAACAACAATAATTTAATTTTTTCAAAAGTGTCTCATAACTACTCAGTGACCCACACAAATTTTTAAGGGCTCTAAGTCACAAGAGAATTGCTGATCTCCTTTGGATGGAAGGAGTTTCTATAGCATGAGCTCCCCAGGCCAAGGAAATCACAGGTTTGGAGGAAAAAAAATGTATAATGTAATCATGACCACCCTCCTTGCCTTCACTCATTTAATATTTCATACATCAAGGCTCTGAAATTTCATTTTTGTGGATATTCTCTCTGCCAAATTATAGCTCCACTTGTGTTTGAGAGATACTGTTCTACAGTTGCTATGGCTGAAAACTCGCCCCCTCTGAGACTACCCTGGTGATAAGCTTTTTCTGAACCTGTTGAGGTTGATCCTTGGACAACAGACACACACTCCCCTGTTGGTCCCTCTTGGAAGTCTTGCCTGCTTGGTGGGACCTGCCATAGTTTATATTCCACTGGCTTAGCCTTTGAGAATCCAGGGTCTCCTTGGCAAATGGATGAGCCATAGAAAGAGGACTTTAGAGCAATTCTCAAGCCATACTGATTTTTAAAAAGCTAGAAAGCCCTGTATCAATGTGAGCTATTTTTTTAAAGGTGGGCAAAGGATTTTTAGCTGCAATATGTTTTAAAAATCAGTTGTCCCTCATTTTAGAGTTGAGGAAATAGATTCAGAGAGATTAAGGGACTTTGTTCATGGTCTCATGGTCAAATGGTAGACCCCAAACTGGGATCTAGGTCTGCTAATTCTAAGGCCAGTGCTCTTTCTCTGACACCATGCTACCTGCCCATTGATGCTGAACAAAGATGGTGTCTTTTTCACAAAAAAAACTGAAGAGATGAGGAGGTATAGGGTTAAATGGCCTCTGGCCAGTAGGATAAGCAAAGGCCTATATAACCAGACTTGTACTAGTGGCCTCCTTAGACTTCACACCATCTTGTTTTGTGTCACCAGACAATGCTATTAGGAAGAAAAGAAGACAATACCCTCAGCCATCAGCTACCCCTAAACCTGTTGGAAACGGTGCAGCTTAACTTTCACTTTACCACCTACCTGACCACATATTGCCTGGGAAGGATGTGTCATGATCTGATCCTTTTTCTTTGCAGGCCTCACTTCTCTTTCAAACACAAGGAGCTTAAGCAACAAGGAGACATGTCAATGCTTAGGAGATGGGGGACAAAAAAGGGAATATTATTAGGGCAAATTAAAACCTGCGATTCAGCAGATGGCTTTCCTGAGACCTCTAAGTAAAGAAATTCTCCTTGGCAGTCAGGTACTAGAAAACCCTGGCAACAGAACCTTTTGTTCTCCTTAGCCCTAGGCTAACAGGTGTCCGAGAGTTGTCCTTTCCTGTAGGAGCTGTGATTACCTATCTCTTGTCTATTAATCTGACATTTTCAAATATGCTGTTTCAAGTTTCATGTTTCAAGTTACAGGCCTCAGTCATTAATAATCCTGTTCCCTTTTATTCCTGAAATCCAGCCATGTCCAGAGAAGAAAAAAATGAGCTCTTTGTATTGTTCAAAGGTGACCTCAGGGAAGGTCCTTCCTCTTTAGGCTGAGGGAGAAGAGAAGAGGGAAGCAGGCTCACAGTGGATCTGGTGCCGCCAACACATCTAGGTTGGCTTTAATCACCTCTCCTCCATGTGTGCTTTGGAGCTGGAGCCCCTGAGTCAGCAACTTGTAGGACACTGGGGCTCTTCTCTGGTGAAAAGATGAGCTTATCATAGACCAAGGGGGAAAAAAAGAAAAGAAAGAGACAAGATAAGCCTTCAGATGATCCAAAATAAGGCCTCAATAGGGAAAGAGCCACTGTCGGGGAGCAAATGAGCCTAGGCAAGATCTGAGAGAAGCTGACCTACCAAGAAGATTATTGTAAGAGGCTTGTTATTTTAAGCCTTAGAAACCTTTTTTTCCTCTTTTTTTTTAAGAGCCTGTGAACATTCTAGTTCTGTTTTGCTTCCCAAACCTGACAGTTAGCTTGGGGGGAAAAAAGAAAGTAAAAAAAAAATCCTCTTATCATGGCCACCATGGAGATCCTTGAAAGAAATTATTGGTACCACCAAGACATGTGCCTTAACACTAGACAGGTAACAGAGCTATCTTGCCTATTTGACAATCCTCTGCGCTTTGAATGTATGATGAGCAACTTAATCCACAAATTTGACTGCAATGGAATTGTAAACTTTCAGGATTCTGGAACTAGGGCTATGTGACCAGGGGCCATTCATAGGATAGTAGGATTAAATACTATTGGCTGAAGATTGGCCTTTCTGATCTATGACTTGGGAAATGCACTATCCTTCACAGAGTCACTCCAGAGCCAATGAAAGAAATAGGGCAGGGAATGTTTCTCTTTTATCTTACCAGCTCTGGCACCTACTGCAGTGTTGGTATATAGTAAGAGATTAATAAATGCTTATTGATTGAATGATTGAACCCCCTGCAGAGTTTCTCTTAATATACCAGCCATTCACTAGTCTATGTTCCTTTCTCTTTTCTAATTGTTAACATATTTTAAATAGTTGACAGAATTTACTGAATAATAACTAGAAAAAGAACAAGGTTACCACATCTGGTAACAGTTGTATTGGTGTATTGATCTTAAACTTATTCATCTTAGTAATTAAGTATTAACATCAATAAGTACATTTGTGATGAATTTGGCAGAGATTTAATGTTAATAATAGTTAATAATAGCTTTGTACAGTACTTGACATATAGTCTTGTGATTGTCTTAAGACACCCTGAAGAGTAGGCACTGTAGCTATTTTTATACGTATTTTACAGATCAGGATACTGAGATTGAGAAAGGTGAGTTGGTCAGGGTCAAATAGCCAGTAATTATAAGAAGGGAAGATTTGTTTCCAGGACTTTCTCAAACTAAGTTCAACATTCCATTCCCTCTGTATGTCAGGAACAAGACCAAGGAGAGGACTTTATGAATTAGATCTGCTTGTATGACTTGTTACATGAAGCCATGTTCATTTGTGGAGGAGTAGAGACACTAATTTTGGTAAGAATTATTGCATTTGGGGTGTGATGGATGATAGTGGGCATTCCCTCAGGATATTTATGACTTCACCTTTAAAAACATTAATGTATCTCTTATACTAATGAATGAGAATGGTTTATGGTTTATTGGACAAGGTGTTGGATTTGGGGGCAGAGAACCTTATTCAAAACTCAACCATACTATTTGCGACCTGTATATGACTTTGGGCAAGTCATCTAACCTCTCTGGGTTCTCAGTTTCTTCATCTATAAAATCAAGGAGAAGGGAACAAACATTTATTAAGTGCCTATTATGTGTTATTCACTAGGTTAAGAATTTACAAATATTATCTCATTTGATCCTCACAACAACCCTGGGAGGTAGGTGATATTATTACCCCATTTTAGGAGGAGGAAAATGAGGTAGACAGAAGTAAAGTTATTTGCCCAGGGAGACACAGTTAGCAAGTGTCTTCCTGACTTGAGGTTCAGGACCTTATCCATTGCAGCACCTACTTGCTCCTTGATGGGGTCGGAATAGACAGTTCCTTGTAATTCTAAAGTTTTTGTCCCATGGAAAATAATGTTAGACAATTATTGTTGATATTAGAATAAAAAAAAAGTTCTTCATATCTGGTTAGAGAGAGCAAAAGTATACCAGTTGCTAAAGTGTGTAGAGGACATTAATATACTCTTTTATATTACAAATATGATAATTACTATTTTTCATTTTTATTTGCTATATAGGTAATTATTCTAAGGGCAGCTAGATGGTATAAGGGATAGCATGCAGAAAGAAGTGAATTCAAATTTTGGTCTCAGAAGCTTATTAGCTGTGTGATCCTGGGCAAGTCACTTAACCTCTGTTTGCCTTAATCCATTAGAGAAGGATATAGCAAACTGCTCCAATATCTTTGCCAAGAAAACCTCAGGGACAGTATGACCATGAGGTCATGAAGAGTCAGACATGACTGAACAACAATTCTTCTAATGCAAGAATAAATCAAATGATAATTCTTAGTTCCAAAATAATGTATATATTCAAAGACTCTTCTTAGTTCATGAGAGGGCATGGAATTTTAGCACATTTTCCTATAGTTTTATGATCTATGAACTCTGAAATGAGTTTTCTTATTATTTATTATGTAATTTTGTAGTTTGGAAGAAACATAGAGATTACCCAGCCTAATTCCTTAATTTCATGGATGATTTAATATTAGTTTACACTTATTTGGATGCTTTTTGTTCCTATATAAAGGTTTTATTAGTTAGTTAAGTTTGTTCATTTTTTTATATATGTTTTCTTATTTGACTCTCACAACAGCCCTGTGACCTTAGTACAGTTATACTTGGTAAAAGGAATTTAGAAGCTACTCATATTTGGGAAAGGATCCCTGCTACAACCCCCCCAACAAATGGTACATCAGCTTCTTCTTGAAAACCTCCAGTAAGTAAAGCCAGTCTTCTGTGACAGTCCTTTCCATCTTTGGATAAAACTAATTATAGGAATTAAATCTCTGTTACAGGGCAAGTGAGTGGTAGAGTTGGAATTTGAAACTTGATTAAAAAAACAGCAATGAAGGTTTGTTAAGTGTCTACCATACTCAAGCCACTGTACTAGGCTATGGAGATTCAATCATAAAAAATAAACAACAACAATCCTTTACTTCTTGAGTAAGCCCTAGTAGTTTACATTCCACTGGATAGGTGGGTGGGGGAACGTACACTTACACGGATTAGTTAAAATAGAATATTTTGAGAGGGGAGAGAGCACTAACAACTGGGGAGGGGTTAACAACTCTGACCTGGTGCCATTTCTAGTGTTTTATCTACTATACCACCATCAATGAGGAAACTGGGGTCCAAAGTAATTAAATGGCTAGGTTGTGGCAAAAGACCTACATCTTCTGCCATCACATTAAGTGTCCTTCTAACATACTATGGAGCCTCATGAATAATTTTTTGAATTCAACACTTCATTTCCTTGTCTCATTTATTTCCTTTTTGTCCTACATACTTCATATTCTCATTCTTCTTTTCAATTACTTTGCTTCACTTGGTTTCCTGCCATTTCCCTTCATCTTCGCTCTTGCTTCTCTCCACTTATCATTACCTTCTTGTTCATTTTACCTTCTACAGAGACTTCAGCTGAAGAAAATGATGATACTACCTAATTCTACTATACTTGTGAAATTCCCAAAGGAGGGAGGCAATGAAGAAATAAAGGAAGGAAAAAGAGAGTGAGGGAGAGATGGAAGGAAAAAGGCAAAGAAATAAGAAACAAAGAAAAATAGGTAGAAATTAATCAATCAATAGGGATTCATTTGTCCCCTACTACTGCCAGGTATTATGCTAAGCATTGGGTATAAAAAAACTATAAATGAAATAGTTTCTTCCATTAAAAAGCTTACTTTCTATCACTAGAGACAATATTTCCACTTAAGTATATACAAAAATAATAAAATAATGAATATATACATACCTATGAGATAATTTTTGAGGGAAAGAGAAGGTGTTAGCAACTAGTGGAATCAATAAAGGCTTTCTCTAGACAGTGGTTCTCAACTTGCGGGTTGCGACCCCTTTGGGGGTCGAACGACGACCCTTTCATAGGGGTCGCCTAAGACCATCAGAAAACACATATTTCCGATGGTCTTAGGCACCGAGACACGGCTCCTCTATCCCTCTCCAGGCAGGTCCACCCACATGCAGATAAGCCCACATACCAGTATTAAAGGGTTCCGGCCTTAGGAAGGTTGAGAACCACTGATCTAGAAGGTGGCATTTGAGCTGAGTTTTGAAGGAAACAAGATTCTAAGAGGAGGAGTTGAGGATAGAATGCCTTTTAGGAATGAGGGACAGCCAATTCAAAGGTGTTGGAAATGGGAGCTGGATATGAGGAACAGCAAAAAGGCTACTGTGGCTACAAAGTATGAGAAGGGAAATGTATAATGTTGGTTGGAGTCAGGTTGTACAAGGCCTTAAAATGCCAATCAAAGAAATTTCTACCTAAAGGCAATAGGGAGCCATTGGAGTTTATTGAGTAGTAAATTGATATGGTCAGATAACAACTTCAAGAAAATTACTTTTGCAGCTGTGTAGAGATAGAGTATGGGTTGATGTGGCAAGAGCCTTATGCAAGGAGACTAGTTGGGAGGTTATAATAATAGTATGGGTAAAGGAGATGAAGACTTGGGCTAGAGTGTTGTTTTGGAATTAAAAGAAGGGGATGGATGTGAGAGAGGTTGTGGAGGTAGAAACGACAAATATTAGCAACTAACTGGGGGTGTGTGCAGAAAAGAGTGAAGTAGGGGTTAATACCTAGTCCTCCAACCTGGGCAACTGGAAGGATAATGATGCCCTAAAAAGAAAAAGGGATGTTTGAAAGAGTGAGTCAAAGATAATGAGCTCTGTTTGGACATGTCAAGTTTGAGATACTTATATATTATATATATATATATTTTGAATATTCAATAAACAATTATAAATGAGAGACTAGAGATCAGAAAAGACATTAGGTCTGAATATGTAAGTCCTCATAGACCCGATAATTAAACCCATGGGAAATGATGATGTTACTGATGGGTTTAGGCTCTGGGAACCCCCTTGAATCTTCCCACTTGATGAGGCATTTGCCTGAGGCCATAAGCCTTTCATTATCCTAGGCCCAAATCTGTTACTCATAACCTAGCCTAGCCCTCCATTGCCCAGCTACTTCCTAACCTTGATCCTATCAATACCTATACCCAAACCTGTTACCCTTAAACTAGCCTAGCCCTCCATGGTCTGTTATCTCCAGGTAGCCTTCAGCTATTTCCCACCCTTAATCCTACTTCTGGAGTCTAACCTCAGTTCTATCAAAGATCCTCCTTAGATTCCTCCTCAAGACCCTCCCCAGATCCCTCCTCTTAGACCACCCCTTAGATCTCTCCCACAATCTTTCTGTAGATAAGATCCTTCTTGCCTCCATGAAGGGGCTGAGATTATCTAGCACAGATTTACTCTGTGTCAGATTATTCTGGCCTGCTTATCAATACTAGCTTCACAAATAAATACTTAGGCTCCTTAAGAGACTACCCATTATGGCAAATCTTTAATAAACTTTGCTTTATTTTGGCTGAGAGAAGGCTTGAGTCAAATTCATTCAGCAGGACCTGGAGTATTGGTATTTTGGGGTCTTGTTCACCCCTAAACTCAAAAACCTCAATATTATCACATGAGAGAATAAAGGAAGAACAGAGACTGAAAGAAGGCTTGGGTTGAATTCATTGGGGCAGGACCCAGTGTGTTGGTATTTTGGGGGTACTGAGCACCCCTAAACCCCAACATTTATGCTATGCTAAGATATATGACTTCAAATGGTATAAGAAATCAGAGGTTGTTGGGAAACAAGAGAGGCTTAAGAGCACTAGTAGCACTTTGAGAAGGAGTAGGACAGAAACTGAGGAGTGCTTTTTGCCCTACAGGGATCTAAGAGCAGAAGTCTCAGCTTGAAGTTATCAGTTGTACTCATCTCCTAATGGAACACTGGAATTTCTAAGGAAAGGTCTGCCTTTTCATAAATTTGCCTTCTGGTGCCTGTCTATAAAGAAACAAGGTACAATGTTCTGTGTCTTTACCCAAACATTTTTGATAACTTGAATTTTTCTCCACCACAAGAGTCCAATGGGGGCTCTGACTGTTACTTACAAGCTTTTCATCTACCATACACTCTTTGCAGTAGTGTAGGAGGGAACCATGAGGACCTGAGGGGGTCATTATATTTCTCCTAAGCTTAAAATAAGTAAGTTACTATAACATAGCATTGCAGGTGTGAAGAATGTCATGAGAGAAATATAAACTAGAGAAGAAGAGGGACTGGTTATATATTGAGTGTTAGAGATGATCATGGATAGATTGTGTGCTCTATCAGTATTTGTAGATACCAGTGTCAAGAGAATGTGTGGAAGGCCTCTTCTACATTGGGTGACGTACTTATAGGAGAACATGGATAAGAATGTCCCAGGATCAGCAGACATGACTAGGTGATAATTCATGTCATTGGTGGTAATGTTTGATATGGATGAGATAACAAATCCATTAGAATATTATTATCAATCTTGTAGCTTACTCATATGGTGAAAAGAAAAGATCTGTACAAAGTGAACTGCATCTAACTGAACAAAGGTTTACTTAAGATAAGGAAATTTAGGGGTGTTTAGGAGGGATGATTTTTTTCTTCCTTGCAGTATATAAGAGGAAGGTAAGGTGGGCGAGGGCAGGGAGATGTCGTTGGGTACTCTGCTTGCTCTATGGCCAGGATCCCCTGCTAGGGCCACTACTCTACCCCTTCCCACCAGCCCAACCCACCATATAAAAGTAGAAATGCAAGATGAGCTCTAATCTTGTATGTCCTCTAGGAATGGAAGGAATATTTTGAGCTTCCAGGGAACAATGGAATACTGTAGCCCAAAGTGTTTTCTAACACATTAAGCTTATAGAGATAGAAAAATGGAAAAAGCTAGTGCCATCAGTAATGAGGAATCTAAATGAAGGCACTCCCAACTCAGTTGCTTGAGGTCATAAAACAAATGATCAAAGAATGAGAAATAAAGCCTGAATTTGACTGCTCCTTCAGACCTGGGTCTCTGCCATTTCCTTCCTTTCCTTAGATTTAAAGACAAACAACTCAACCTTTCTCATTTCTTTCTTGTTTTCTGTATTTTGCAGTCTACTAAATCCTTCCTTTCCCTTTGCCGCTCTCTTCTCTTGTTCTTCAAAACCCAGCACATATTGGACTCTGACCACAGCAACTGGAAACAAGTGGAAAGCCAGGCTTCTTTATCTAATTCCCACCCCTCTTCTTTCCTTTGAAGCACCCCTTCTTTCTTATCCTTGCACCGCAGCACCTTTCAACTAGAATCCTCCAGGTTCATTTCCCTTTTTACATCAAGAGGTAAATTCAACGTTTGAAGACACAGAGAACTTTCAGGATGTAGCTTCCTCAATTGTCAAATGAGAGGATTGGACTAGATGACCTTGAAGGACCCTTCCATCTCTATAACTATGATTCTATTTCCAGACATTTCATTTTGTTGCCACCACAGATACTAAATGGAATTCAGCTGTACTTGACTATTCTTTTCCTCCAGTTATGTGCTATGCTCACACCTCCATGGCTTTGCTCATTCTCTTCTCCACCCCTAAAATACTCTTCCACTTTCTTTGTTGAGTTCCTACCCATTCCTTAAAGACCACTCATTTACCACTCTCTCCAGAATGTCCTCCTTAATTCCCCAATTGTTAACAACCTTCTCCCTCGTGCCCCACATGGCACTTCATTTTGTATCTCTTGGCATCTAATATTGTATATTATGGCTATTTGTGTTGCTGCTTTATTTCCCATTATACTATAAATTAATAAAAGAGAGTTGTGGAATCACATTGTCTCAGAGTTTTAAAGGGACAGAGGTGATCTACTCTAATCCATAAATACTTGTACTAGAATCTAGAATCTTCTTTATAACTTACCCAGCAAATGGTCGTTCAGCCTTGGCTTGAAGATCTTTGGAGGTAGGCAGTGGGGAACAACCTATTCCTTTCAGAGGTAGCCAATTAGACTTTTGTATTTATTAGTAAAGAGAGCTTAGGGCTTAATTTATAGATCTGGAAGTCATCTACACAAAGGTGAGTGTGTGTGTGTGTGTGTGTGTGTGTATGTGTGTGTGTCTATGTGATGAGACAGAGACAGAGACAGAGAGAGAAGAGAGGAGAGGGCCTAGTGCAGATATCTTTAGAGATATTCACATTTAAGGGGCGTGGTATGATGAAACAACAAAGGAGACTAAGAAGAGCAGTTGCATGGTGTAGGAGGTGAGCCAGCAGAGTCTATAGAAGGAAAGGTTGGTCCCCCAATCTCTATCTGTCTCAGTTTCTTCAGCTGTAAAGTGGGGATAATAATAGTACCTACTTTCCAGAGTTATTGTGAGGATCAAAGGTATCATCATCATCCTTATTATTAATATACTCAGTAAACATGGATATGAGACCTCTTCAAGCAGTGTTTAGCAGCTCTTGAGTAGGAATACAGGATGATGGTAGTAATCCAGGGTCAAGGTTGCGCAAGAGAAGGGCAATGGTAGGACAAGGAAGAAAGAGATTCAAAAGTAGAGGATAGTGTTGAATTGGCCAACTATTGGGTTGAGGATGGAGAAGGAGGAAAGTAAATTCAGGTAAGAGGTAATGGTCTGAGAAATTACTAGGTTGAGAGGAGTTGGATATCTTGATGAAGGCAAAAACAGGTATAGGAGGCGTGAACCATAAGGAAAGGTGGAATTATAGGAGATTATGGTCTGAATATCAAAGTTTCTAATAAGCAAAGTAGAACATTTATGGTAATGTAATGGTGAAATCTAATGTGTGACTCCTCCTCATCCTTTTCTCTCTCCTTCCCTCCCTCCCTTCCTTCCTTCCTTCCTTTCTTCCTTTTTTTCTTTTCTCCTTCTTCATATAGCTATAGTCCAGTTATGTATCTCATTCCATTTCCTCAATGACATCTATAAGATCTAATTTGCCTTCTTGACATATTATGTTTAGATTAAATTTGTTGTTACCCATACTTTGTGCATTTGTAGATAGATCTGACAAAAGTTTTACTGCACGCTTAGATTTTGTTTCTAATGAACCTCTGGTTGTCTCTCGTGCTATACATCCTGTAATTATGGCTATTTTCTACTTATAATGTATCTAGTTCTCAGGCTAAAGACAGACATTTTCTTCTATAATTTTTTCCTTTTCAAATTGAAGTCTTTACATTTGTAAGACTGTTGGCAAATACATTTTTACTGCTTCTTATTAGGTGTATGCTATCCCTGGTCAGAAAATATCTTAAAATGTGGTCTAAAACCATGAGATGCTTTCTTAGGCATCAACTTAGCTACCTCTTCCCTTCTCAAATCTGCCTTTCTCTTCTGAAGCCCTTGCCTTTGAACTGTGACAATTATGAAAGCATGACTTGTGACCTTAAGGTGTTAATATTCTTTCTTAAGACATTAGGGTTTTTCTAAATATGGTATCTATCTCAGTGCTCCATACACTGTAGACCAGTGGTTCTCAACCTTCCTAATGCTGTGACCCTTTAATACTCATATGTGGTTGTATCTACATGTGGGCGGACCCGCCTGGAGATGGATAGAGGAGCAATGTATTAGTTCCTAAGACCACTGGAAATATGTGTTTTCTGATGGTCTTAGGCGAATTGTAGCTATGGATGACTTATTTCTGTATATCTAATAAGATAATGACATCTAGCACTCTTTTTAGAAATCTGTAGAGTCTGAAAATTTAGATGAAGATTTTTTACATCCTCCTATGTTAATATTATTATGTGGTAGAATTGTAAAGTCTTGAAAATGAGTTCAGTCTAATACAATGATCCAAGACAACTCTGAAGGACTTTTGATGAAAAAATACCATTCATCCCCATAGAAAGAACTGATGGTTTCTCAATATCGGTTGAAGCATACTTTTTTCTAAATTTTGTTTTTCTTGATTTTTTTGTCTGTGTTTTCTTTTATAACATGACTATCATGGCTATGTTTTGTATGAATACACATGTATAGCCTATATTGAATTGCTTGCCTTCTCAATGAGGATAAGGGGGATGGGGAGGGAGGAAGGGAGAGAATTTGGAACTCAAAATTTTAAAAATGAATGTTGAAAATGGTTTTTACATGTAACTGGGGAAAAATAAAAAAATAATTTAAAATGAGTTCAATCAACAAATTTTTATTAAACATTTACCATGGGCCAGGCACTGTACTGGGCTCTGAGGATATGAAGACAAAAAAGAAAGCATTCTTTTGGGGAAAATGACATGAACAGGCAAGTAAATACCAGTACAAAGAGAATATAAGGCAATTACTGACGGAAATGGGTGGAATAACAGCCTACTGTTAAGGGATGTTAAAGGGTGCCCTGAACTTGTCTTTTTGAGTTTCCCTATTTTCCAGAAATACTGGACCCAGAGCATGTAGGGGGCCCTGAATATGTCACAGATGAAGTACTCCCCTTCCCCAACTGACATATTTGTTTGCACCCCAAGCTGAATTCTTTGTGTGTCCTTGGGAGGCAAGGCAGTCACTAACCAGTCTGTGCCAGGTTGGGAAAATGCTTGTGCATCTGGTGTCCTTTGTATATAAGTGGTCCCTCCTATCTTCATGGCCTAGCAGTTCCTAAGGGAAAAGAACATACCTTTTGTTATGACCTTGCTCCATCCCTTTGGGAGGGGTTACTGCACCTTTCCCCTCCCATGCCATGCCCTTTCCTGTTTCCCCCTCCTCCTTTTGTCATACTGTCATAAATTTGCCGTCTTCTAAAAGGACTTTGAACTCTTTGGGTTCCGCATGCATGTTCACTTAGCTTGTAATAAACCTGGTTTTTATGTAAGTCTCATGGTGTTATGATTGCCTATTGACACAACCCATAAACATCATTAGACTCCCTATTGAACAGTAATTCTGAGAAGAGGTGATGCTGTCAGTATGGTGTTAAATAGCATTAAGACTCCCACTCCTGTTAACCTTACAGCGCAAAACTCCCACAGATGCAGTCAAATAAAGAACAGTACCATGCAAACTGGTTACAAGAGCTACAATTGAGGGTCTCACATAGCCATAAAGGGAAAGAAGAAACCTATGCCAAAGGGAAGCTGTGTGTTGCATCTGCAACCTGCTTCTTCATGTTTGCAGAAGTTGTGGGTGAGTATCTATTTTTCAAGGAGGGTTCTCTGATTTAAAATAAAACAAACTACTACATGGCATATGGGCAGCAAAGTTCCAGATGTTTGAAAAGCACTGGCACTTAACTGTTTTCAGAAAGCCATCTTTGTCAACAGAGAATATTTTTGGAGCTCTATTTTTATTACATAGATTTATGAGATTAAAAGCAATGTTTAATTGTCTGGTTTTTTTCAAATGCAGTTTTTTTGTCCTTAAGTTAGAAATCTGGTGTTCTGGAAATTCGCAAAATGTAAAAAACATAATGACACCATATTGTAAAGACTCACTGGTTAATCTCTACCATCTGATTTCTCTAGCACTGTCCTCGATCTGCTGACTGCAACACTCAACTTGAGTACCACCTTTTCCTGTCTCATCAGCTGCTAGTGACCTTTGTTCCCCTCTCCTCATCACTTTTCCACTATTTTGTTCATATCTCTATAAGTACATGGTATTTATAGAATGAAAACTCTTTGAACTTAGGATCTGTTTCACTTCTGTCTTTTTATCTCCAGCACCAAGCACAGTGCCTAGCGTATAGTAGGTATTCAATACTTACTTGCATGATTGATTAATTGACTGCCACCATATAAAAATCTTGAAATAGAGCTTATTTCTCTCACTTCCAAGTTACGGTGTATGCTTTGAGTTCAACTCTTGCTGCTGTTCAATGTCCTTTATTTTTACTCTTAACTCCATACCTAGCTCATTTCCCATGGTAGACGATCTTACCCTACCCCTCTTCTTCAGCTGCCCAAACCCCACATTCACAGCAGATGATTCAGCCTTCTACTTCAATGAGAAACTGAAGCTATAAGAGTTTCCTCAGCCCTCTTTTTGCATTCCTCAAATGTTCATCATTACTGAAACTCTTCTTCCTGGCCACAGAAGAAAAATAATCCATACTCTGCATCAAAGCTAATCACTTCCCTTTTGCCCTTGAGCTCATCCCTTCCTGCCTCCCTCCTCCAGGATGTTACTCCAGTGATTGTTCCCTCAATTTCTTGCCTTTTCACTCTCTCTCTCCCCCTCCAAGGGCTCATTCTCAATTGCCAAAAGCATTCACATATCTCCCCATCATTGTAATGCTTTCCCTGGACACTTCTATGCCATCTAATAATCCTATTTCCTCTCCCTTCACTGACAAATATCTTGAAAAGAATGGTTGTGCCTGATGCATCAACTCCCTTACTATTCATTATTTTCTGTCAACCCCACGCCGCTGTTCTTCTGTGCCTCCCATGCTACAGAAATGTTCTTACCGTCATTAACTACCATCTTCTCTTCTCTCTCTAGATAATATTTTTCTTTCTACTTGATACATTTATTCTCTCCCACATCTTCTACTATTGTCTCTATGCAGGTGATTCCTAAATCTTTATTTCTTAACTCCCTTCTGACTTCTGGACCCTCATTCTACCCGGACGTAACTATCATACCCCAAACCAAGCTTATTATCTTTTCCTCAAAATCTCTTTTTCCTTTTGACTTCACTATTTCTGTCTACAACATCACTGTCCCATAACCCCAAAACCTTGTTTTTTTAAACTTTTCCCTTCAATTCTCATATTCAGTCCTTTACTAAGTCCTGTTAAAACTATGTCCATGCAATTTCTCACATCCATCTGGCCAGCTGCTTCCACTTCCACAAGCTAACTATGGGTCCTCATTAGGGACTACTTGAACAGCCTCCTCATGGGTCTAATCATCTGCCTTCTTCCTCTTTCCTCTGCCTATTCCATACTTCACATAGCAGCCAGACTACTCCTCTTCCTCCACAGATCCGCCCCTCTTCTGATCGGTAATCTGCATTGGTTTGCCACACTAACAAATCAAATGCAAACTCCTAAGCCTGGCTCTGAAGAACTTATATGTATGATTGGGTGCTGACCTACCTTTGCAGCCTTATGACTCTCCTTCAGACACTCAGCATTCTGCCCAGACTAAATGACTCTTTCTCTTGACCATGATCAGTGAACGTTCTTTCCTCTGTGTCTCCTCAGGCTATTCCTTACATTGGAAGTATCTCCCCTTGCCCTTACCCCTGCCTTTTCTTTGTCCGTTGAATTTCTTTGTGTTTATTAAAGCTCAGCCTACATGGCATCTTCTTCACTAAGCCTTCCCTGATTCCCCCTATCAGTCAGTAATCATCTTCTCCTTTGAGTCTTAGAGTATTTGGTTTTGTGCCTCTCTAATACTCTTATCATGAATTATTATCTGTGGTATAGTAAGCCTTATTCATATACTCTTAAAACCATAAACTCTTAAAACATGCCATCAGAACTAAATATAGTATTCCAAATGAAGTCGTCTCACCAAAAAGTAGTGGACCAATCATCTCCATTGTACTGAATGAATGTATAGCTAAGCCTTTGTTAAATACTCACTATCTGCCAAGCATTGTGCTAAGTACTAGGGATATAAATAAAAAAATTGAAGATAGTTGCTGCTCTTGTGAGGCTTACATTTTAATTGGAAGAGCCTACACATTTAAGAGAATGGTGGCCAAGGTGGATATTTTGGTTTGGCGAGTTTTAGGGTCGGTGATTGGAGCTGTAAGGGACATAACCTATGCAGTAGCAATGATACAGTTGTTTTTTTTTAAAAAAAATAATTGCAGAACAGTAAAGGGGGGTGCTAAAAGGGAATATACATTAAGTGGTCATGGCAGCTGGTGAGACTGCTGGAGTATGACATGAAACCTGCTTGGAACCAGTCCTAGGTGTAATGGGCAACTGAGGCAAGCACCCATCAACAATCACTTCCTCCATTATAAAGTAGTTAAATCCCCCAGGGTTTATAATTTTTTTTAAGCAGCTTAAATTTCCATTAATGGTCACAATGTTTACTCCTATTGAGCTCCTAGCCAGCAATCCAACCTGCTTCCCCCTGACCCCAAGTGTGTTTGAACTTCATCTTCCTCATCTTCTCCTTCTGAAATCTATTTTAAAAACCCTAAGTATAGGACTTTACAGCTAGGGTGTATATGTGTGTGTGTGTGTGTGTGTGTATAAAACCAACTTCAGAATTGGGATGGTGGTGTCGAATTAGATGACCTCAAGTACTTTCCAGGTCTAACATTTTTTTTCTGTTAAATATCTTTCAGTTTTTACATTTGAACAATGATATTACCAACCAATGATCTTGGCATCACTGCATCCTCCTCTCATTTCATAAGGAGAGAGTGATCACAGTACATAGAGAAGGGGATTTTGAAATAATCAGGTACCACCCCATCATTTTATAGATGAAGAAACTGAAGCTCAGAGACGCAAAATGATTTGCCCAAGATCACCAGGATAGGAAATAGCAGTTCTATGGGCTCCATGTACTGATATTCTGCTTCCAGATGTTGGTGGTTGGTAGAACGCTGCCTAGATGAATAGTACCAGAGTTTATCTTTCTAATTCCATGAGGTACTATGTTGTGTGTGTGTATGGCTGTGTGTCTGTGTGTTTCATCCTCTCCGTGATACATGTAAGTATTCTCCTGTATTCTTGGTTGTGATCATTTCCCATTTGCCCCTATGCCACGGCAATGAAAACTTAATACTAATAGCTAATATTAATTTATACGGCACTTTAGTTAGCAAAGCGCTTCACATACATGATGCCATTTGATCCTCATAACAATCCTGTAAGGTGGGTGTTATTATTTTTCCTACTTTACTGACGACATCACTGAAGGTCAGATGGGTTCAATGATTACCCTAGAAAGTATCAAATGTGAGATGGGAACCCAGATCTTTCTGACACAAACTCCACACTGTTCTTTCCATGGTATTCTGTTGCCTGCCATCACGAATAGTCTTTAGAGAGCCAGACTCATTCAGAAAAACTGAGTTCAAGTCCTGAATCTAATACATACTGGCTGGGTGACCCTGGGCAAGTCATTTAACTTCTCAGGGTCCCAGGCAATGCTCTAAGAAAAGATATTGTAGAGCAAATGTTGATCTGCTTTGGTAGAGGGAGTCACAGCATTGGTAGCTCCTTTCAGCAATGAAATTAAAGCAATACAAAAGGAGAGAAAGGTGGAAGAAGGAAAGAAGATAGTATTATAGGTTGTGTGCGCGAAGAAAAAGTTCGGAATCTGAGTCTGAGGTCAGAAAAGGTCTTTATTCTTTCTCATGAGAAAGGGCACTATCCCTGTCACTCAAATGGCGTCTTCCAGGGAGTGCAAAATGTGGAAGCTCACTGACTTCTGTTGTCCTGATTCTAATTCCACCTCTAACACCTGTCCTACCTCACCATTGGCTGGTGAGGTAAGCTCACAATCTTTCTAATTGGCGCAAAGCAGTTTCAATCCTTCATTATGTATTTCCTTTCACCAAATTTGGAAGTGCCCAATCAGAAGAGGACTAGTACGGTTTTTCTTTCAAATTACCTCAATTTGGGGAAATCATGAGTTACTCAAGAGACTGAACTGGTTTACAAAGTATGAAGAAGAGATAGGAATGTAAGAGGGAGTTAAAAGAAATGAGGAAACTTCACTGTGAGTCATCTCTCACAGTTGCCTTCAGAAGTCAATGAATCACCATGTTCCTTCTTTTCCTCCTTCCATATTTGACAGTCAATGTCAGCATTGATATTTCTGAATTGTTGTTGTGATGGTGGTGAACTGTCTTTGGTCAAAAGCACGGAGTATCAACACCCTCCCCTCCAAACAAGTCTTTCCTTTTTCCCAGCTGCCATCTAATTCAGCCCTATAGTTGAGTTTCTTTGTGATACCGTGGAAGGTCTCATTTCCTCAGCTCAGGTCAACATTTCAGCATCAAGCTTTGGGCATGTCCCCATTATTTATTGCTAAAATTGGTGCCTGTTACTTATCCTGGTGCAGTGCTTGCCTGGGCAAGAAATAATGCATTATTAACACAGCTTTAATATCAGGCTCAAGGCTGGCAGAAAGAGGGATGTTCGAGGATAATTGGAAGGACAGCTGATCTGTTAGCAAAATGTTGCTTTTTGGCTAATGAATCATTCAAGTTTTTGCTCTGGCAGCTCAGTAACAAGCTTGAAGACGACTTTGCTTCAGACCATTAAACTTTGACAAACCCGTTATTAACTGCAGCTACAGCTAGCTGTCTATGAGGATTATTGCAATTATGAGCCATATATGTAATTTTAAAAAAATCATTAGATGAGACAGGGTGCATTTCATGATGGAGAGCTGAGTGACTGACAGTCTCTACTTCTTTGTAGTACACAGAAGCAATAAACAGCTGCAATGAATAATAATCAATCAGCCAAAGCCATTTGCTGGAAATATGATGTTGAGTCAGAAAGGTGACTGCTATTACACAGCCATCTTTCATTTGGAAGGAAAAGGCAATGTTATCGTTCACTCTCTGTTTTCAGGTTGAGGGCCTTTTCTGAGAGAAGAACTAGACAGAACAGGGGAAAATGGGAATTCAGTGTCAATTTAGCAAGCAATGATTACATGTGAAAGGCACTTTATTGTGAGGAGAATGCAAAGACAAAACAAGATACCCCTGCCTTCAAGGAGTTTACATTCTTCTGTATAGAAATTCAGGATAACTGGAGAAAGGAGGTTTCTGAAGGCAGCTTTTCAAATGCTTGAAGAGAAGATAGATCTCCCTGAGCTTTTGTTTCTCTGTCTAGGACCTGACCTTTTGTAATGTTAATGGAATATGAAGATCTTTCCTGCATCCATTAATAGGTGTATGTGACCAGTGTCCCCTTTCCCTTGGAATGGGAGCTGTGTTTCCAAGTCTAAAGGTACACGGGTATTTCAATCACAGATGTCTTGCTGCTTTCACAGCTGTGATACATCCTGAGATAGCACCCATTGGGGGAGGAACTTGCCTAAGGAGAAACTTGCTTAGGGGGAGACTTGCTTATAAGAAGGTTTTCACACTTTTTACACTAAGCTAATTAGACACTGAGTCACAGGTCTGTGGTACCTTCTGACCCGGAGCCTATTAGTTGAAAACTATATATACTGGGAGGTTGGTATTTTACTTTGGGGGCTCACTCATGAGAAGGACCTTTTGATTCCCCAATAGGACTTGGAGAAGCCATTTGTTAAGAAGCCCCTGATTACTCAGAGGTTTATGCTCACCCAGTGTGGTGGTGTATGTAGGTGGTTGCATTATTTTGTATAGACCAGTAGTTCTCAACCTTCCTAATGCCGCGACCCTTTAATACAGTTCCTTGTGTGGTGACCCCCAACCATAAAATTATTTTCATTGCTACTTCATAACTGTAATTTTGCTACTGTTACGAATTTATCTGATATGCAGGATGTATTTTCATTGTTACAAATTGAACATAATCCACAGGTTGAGAACCACTGGTATAGACAGTTGGAGTCCTGTCAATTGGATTTTGTCTTGGATACTCACTTCTTCCTACTTATCTGTCTATTAAAGTAAGATTGTTAACCCCTTTAAAGCTGTCTTTCCTTTAGAAAAGCAGATCAAAGAACCTGTGCTAGCAGCCATCCTGGGTGTGTGAGGGCGCTTGCTAATATACCCTTAAAATGGTAATAATCAAAGGAACTAGGGAAAATAGAGAAGATGGATCAGTGTCTTAGAAGTGGTCATGGAAAGAAAAGGAACTAAGCCTGTAGGTTTCTCTGCATTATAATGTCAAATGGCAAGGATATCTAAGTTCCCCACAAATGCTATTGTTCCATGTCTTACAGAAACATCTGTTGCTATGTAAGTCTCACCGTTCTCTGGCTCCTTATCCTATGATAAACAGTATTCTAGTCTTATAGATGGACACACCACTGTGAGCTTTAAGGTAGTTACTGATGTGGTCCACCTCTTGGTTGACTTGACAAGCTTTCTGCTTCTCCCTGTGGTTATCCTCAAAACCCCTTTCCAAAAGGCTGACCTTGGGATGGCATCCAGCAGGTACCATCTGCGAACTGCTTAACAATGGAAAACCAGAACTGTGTGATCCAGTACCCAGCTCAAGTCCAAAGCAGGGCATTATTCTGTGAAAGTATGTGGAGTTGGATTGCTGGTGTTCAAGAAAAGAAGAAATAATTGATTTGGGAATATACTCTCTCCACATAGACTGAGAAAAGCAGGCAGATTTTTAATACCTTCTTTTTCCATTGGACCAGAGAAAAGGGTATCCCTTGAACATGTTTCACCCATGATTCCTGCGATGCTTTCATAGCCCTGATTTTCTCCATTAACCTTCTCAGCATCCCTGGGGTCTAGGTAGGTGACAGGAACTATTTGCCATATTGAAGAGCTAGGGAAAAGTGGGAACAGAGTTCCCAAGGGCCTTGGCTCAGAGTAAAAAACAACTTTATAGACAAGTCAGGAAAATAACTTGGGGCTTCTTTTACCCTTCTTACCCCTTATCAGCTAAGAGAAATGGAGAAGCAGTGTAGAATAATGGGAAAAACACAAGATCTAGAAAGAGAAGATATAAGCTTGAATCTCAGCTTTGTTATTTACTAACAGTGGGATCTTGGAAAATGAAAAATTACATTTATTTTTAGCACTTTAAGCTTTATTAAAGGCAGTCTGGAGTAGTGGACTTGGACTCAGGAAGATATGGGATCAAACTATGTCTCTAATGGGTACTTCTTAGGTGATTTTGGCCAAGTCACTTCTCAGCATGTTAATTCTCTAAGATCGTTAATGTGATTCTGTGATTCTATTGCTTCTCAATGAATGAAAAAAAAAATAGTGATATGGCTCTCCTTAGCTCATTTCTTTGAATGAATTATGGTGCATTTTAAAAGCTTTAATAGCTTAAAGCCCTGCGTAGATCTTCTGGCTCTGAGTATCCGTGAGGTAAAGCAGTTCCAATAGGAGATGTCTTGGAGCTTCAGATTATAGGTTCTCTGCAGGAAACACACGCAAGTCCACACTTTACTTAAAACCACTCCCACCAACTAGTCACACTCAATGGAGCTTATTCTCAAAGTGGAAATGATCACATGACACTTCCAGGGCAGCATCACAGGTTATGCCTTTCAATTGAGTTCAAATTAGCAAATTTAGAGAAGACAAAGTTTCCTTTTAGAAGCCTTCCCTAAACCCCGGATTCCAGGGCTTCCCTTCTGTTAATTATTTCCTGTTTACTCTATGTATAGATTGCTTTGTATATGTTTGTTTGTTATCTCCCCCATTATATCTTGTGTGTTTGTTTTTTGCTTTTTGGACTGGGGAAGGCAGGGCAATTGGGGTTAAGTGACTTACCCAAGGTCACACAGCTAGTTTTGTGTTAAGTGTCTGAGGCCAGATTTGAACTCAGGTCCTCCTGACTCCAGGGCTGGTGGTCTATTCACTGTGCCACCTAGCTGCCCCCCCATTAGATCTTAAGCTCCTTGAGGGCAGGGGCTGTCATTTCCCCCTTTTTTGTACCCCCAGCGTTTGGCACAGTGCCTGGCACATCGTAGGTGCTTAATTGGTGTTTATTGAATTGAATTGTTCTCTTGGTTTATTCAATCAAGTCCTTATTAGCTCCTGATCCAGCTGAAGTCAGTTAGTCTGTGTCTTGTTTTGTTTTTGCATTCTCCACACAATAAAGTACTTTTCATGTGTTAGGTGCCCAATCATTGCTTGCTAAATTGATATTGAATTCCCATTTTCCCCCATTCTTTCTAATTCTCCTTTCAGAAAAGACCCTGAACCTGAAAACAGAGCGAATGGTAACACTGAGTCATGTTTGTTAGTGTCAAGGACTCCTACAATGCTGGTGATCTGATTAACTGTTTTTTCTAGCTTGCTCAGAATGTGGAACTGAATGATTGCACCCCCAAGATGCTCCTACAGAAGCTGGTACTGGAGATAATTCTGTTTCTGTATTATCTAGGAAGTCTTTTTTCTATTGGCTTTGTGTGTGCCTGTAATAATAATAATTAATAATGAAAATAAATAAATGAAGCTAGCATTTGTATAGTGCTTTAAGCTTTACAAAGTGATTTACGTATATTATTTCATTTGATTCTCACAACAAGAGGTAGAGGTAAATTGTCTTAATTTTACAGCTGAGGAAACTGAATCTGAGAAAGGTTAACTGACTTAGCACACAGCTAGTAAGTGCCTGAGGCAACATTCCACCTTGGTCTTCCTGAGTCCCAGTCCAACGAACTACCCAGAGTGCCACTTTACTGTCTAAGGACACAGTCTGTATCTTTTTCTAAGTAATTTCCTTAGGGAAAAACACAAAGAAGATGTCTTGTCCTTCTGTTCCATGAAGAAAGGGTACACTCATTGGTAGGAGTCTGCATAAATCTGTAAGTGATGAAGGGAACTGGTCCTAGTGGTCACATTGTTGGGGGGGATAGTGACTAATGAGAAGTGGGCTGATGATTAGACCCTAGTGAAGTTCTGAGGCTCCTCTGAACCATCAAGGAAAACCTTGGAAAGAAGATAGTACCATCTCATCTAGAGTCTAGCTGCAAGGTTGAATCAAGAACTAGAGTAAGGTATCAAGCTTTTCTTCTAAGAGAATATACCTCACATAGGTGAATGGACCAAATAGTGTCTTTGCATTAAACATTAATGTAAATGCCTTCGTTATGATGTTTCCCTTCCTTCCAGTTGCTTTTAAAAGGCAGTTTAGTGTGTTGATAAGACTCTGAGCTCTCTTCTGTATGACTAATTTATCCTGTTGGCAAACGAAACTCATTTTTCTTGAGTACTCTCTGAAGCCTTCTATTTTCACTATTTTATTCCACTGAAGCTTCTGGTATGGGCGAGTCATAAATGTTTTATGGTAAAATTAAGAGCTTCTAAACACATTTTACTCTTTGCTTCTCATTATTTCATCTCTTAATAAGTTTCAATCATTTTAGCACCTGTTTAAAGTGGGAGCCCAAAGGAAAATGGTGGGGGCATAGAGCAATTAACATGCTTTAAAAATTTGCGGAAAAATACTTAGTAAAATGGAGCATAATGAACTCAGATGCCAGGGTTTTACTAATGGGACATCAAAGCACAGTGGGTTATTCTCTAAATTCCTCAACCATTTTTGCTTCACTATACCTTATTTAAAATATGATATGACCTCTATGGAAACAGTGGAAGAGAAAGGATGGAGAACTAGCCATGAAGTCCAAAGCCCTGGATTGGACTCCTGGCTCTGACACTACCTGGGTGATCCTGGAAAAGATGCTTAGCCTCTCTGAGTCTCATTTTATTCAATTGTCCAGTGGTGATGATAACACTTGTACAACATCCTTCACAAGGTTAATGGGAGTATCCAAAATCTCAAAACTGCAAAAATGTGAATCATAATTGTTGCTATTGTTGGAGACTCACTCCTAGGTATTTAGAGCTCTCTGCTGACATTCTGTTCCGCTAGATGCTTATAGTGGCACGGAAGTGAATCTGGGTTCGCAAAGGCAATGTTTGGGGAGACAAGTTCTTGAAAGGTCTTTCAATTTTGAAAAGCTTCAAGGATGGCCCTGGTAATTGACTCTGAGCCTGTCATTTAAGGCCTGGCCTGCCTAAGTTTGATGAGGTTTATTATCAGAATTTTGGATACCAGTTGATATTTTTGTTTGTTTACCTATTTCATTTTTTAATCTATTTTATTTTGGTACTTTATTCATTCATTCATGTATATGGTCATAGCAAGTATTGATGATGTCTGTAGAAAGATGATGGGGTTGTTAGCACTCATGGTAGAGGGAATACATATTGGTGAAATTATGGATCATTTCCAAGATTAATTCTTTTTTTTGTCCTTGAATCACTAGAAATTCTTGGTACCCTGCTGTCTATCACCTGAATTTGGGTGATAACTGGTGTGCTGCTGTATTTAGATTCTGAGCACCTACTATATCCCAGTTATCAGATCAAGACAACATTAGGCTCATCACATTTGTGATAGTAGTAGCCAACATTAGGTGTGATAGAATTTTTAGTCATAAATCAGCTTCAGCTGATTCTTAGCCATATATTATTTCTTTCTGCAAGGTAATCCAAGGTTTATAAGCAATGGACTTCTGAGAGGCCCTAGTCAAATACCCTTCTCTAGGTCTGGAAAGACAAATTGAAAGAAAAGGTATTTAGGCTCAAATAAGATATAATTTGAAAATGCTTGCAAAACATAATCTTCATCTTGAATTGAGATGCATAATCTCTTCTGAATTGGGCAGGAGGTGATAAGTTTTTTTTACCAGCTCTTGCAAAGATCCTGGGAGTTATATTTTTTTTTCCCAGTTTGGGCACAGAGGAAGATGTTTTAAAATCAGGACTGGAGGTAGTGAGGAGGATTGTTTTAGTACAGTGGGAATTTTGAGGAGGGAGGGAGAGAGACAGAGACAGAGAGACAGAGACAGAGACAGAGAGAGAGACAGAGACAGAGAGACAGAGACAGAGACAGAGAGAGAGACAGAGAGAGAGAGACAGAGAGAGGAAGGAGAAGAAGGAGGAGGAGGGGAAAGGAGAGGAAGGTGGTAGGATCCTGGACACATGGAGCAGCAGTCAGACTGCAGTGCAGTGTCAGTCATATCTCTAATCCCCTTCTTCAAACCCAAGCCTCTCTGGGAGAACTCGAGAGGTGATTTTGAAATGGATGAGTGGAGGGGTATATGACATATATTTGTCTATATTCATCATAGGGAATCAGTCTACTAGCTGGAACACAGAGTAAAAACCAGATACTAGGGACTGGTGGTCCTAAACATCTGCCCCCCAACCTCATTTCAGTTGGGTGTGAATGGTACTTGTTTCTAATGATCTCACCTGTTTCAAAAAATAATCTGCTTCATAGACAGGAACCTAATAATGACTAAAGGTTGTAGTAGGATCATAGACCAGAATCACAGAATCTGAAAGTTGTACCTGGACAAGAATCCTCTCTCCAACATGCCCAACATATAGTCATCTATCCTTCACTTGAAGACCTCCAATGAAGGGGGATGCCATTACCATCCTACTTTTGCATAACTCTCAACATTAGGAATTTTTTCCCTAATATCAAACCTGAATCTTCTCTACATCTATTGCTTCTACCTAGTACTGCCCACTGGGAGTGAGAACATATCTAATTCATCTTCCAAATGACAGTACTCCTAATGTTTGAAGACAGCTTTTTTATTTCTCCTGAGTCACCCACAAATTTGATAAGCATGCTTTTTATACCTTCCTTTGAATCATTTATAAAAATGAGCAACAGCATTTTAGAGCTGGAAGGATCCTTTGATATCAACTCAGTCAATGCTTTAATTTTTTTCTGGCTGAGGAAACAGAACCTTAGGAAAGTTAAATGATTTAGCCAAGGTCACACAGTTAATGTCAGATAGATCCAGAATATAATGTAGGTTTCCTTATTCTTGGTCCAAAACTCTTTCCATGATCAATCAAGTCATAAGAATGATTGCTTCTGTTCTTTCTCTCTCTTCCTCTCTCTGTGTATATGTATATATGTATATATATACACACACACACACACACACACACACACACACACACACACACACAGATATACACATATACATATATATGCACATGTAAAATGCACATGTAAAATGTATACACATAAATTTATCAAGTATGCATCTCAATAAATATGTATTGTGTGTGCTTGTATACCAAACATTCCAAAAGTCTTAGTGCAGTTTTAAACTATTAAAGCTTAAAGTCTTAGTGCAAGATTATTAAAGTTGAAGTTTATTGGGATACCTTGTATATGTAAATCAACTCAATTAGGAACTGAGAAGTTATTAAAATTTCAAATCCTCATTAACTTAAGTAAAGATTATAAGTGATTAAGTCCTACACTATCAAATGACATGTTTATAAGGTGTTTAACACAGTTCTTGGCACATAATAGACACTTGATAGTAAGATCATAGGCCAGAATCACAGAATCTGAAAGTTGTACCTGGACAAGAATCCTTTCTCCAACACTCCCAACACAGTCATCTAGCCTCCACTAGAAGACTTGATAAATGATGGTTCCCCTCTGTTCCCTACACTGACAGAATCTGCTACTTTTATGCCTTTTTGTAGCCTACTGCTTTGAAGGTAATATTTTGGTACCTTTAGAGTACAGTGCAACTTAATCTATTGCTTAGCCTCTGTCGGAGAGGTGATGCTGTCTGTGTCCCTCAGTGATGGAAGGCAGCAGATGGGGATAGAAGGAAGGAGGAGGATTGAGAAGGTATTACGAGAAAACTAAGTCAGACGTGGATTTTTTCAGCATGCATTTTTATGCCCTATGAAGTGTTAGGAATTCACAGAATAATTGATATGATCATATACAAACATGTTTATAAGACCTCACAAAAGTTCTCGTGTTTGGAGTTACTTATGCCACTGCCCGCCATTTGAGGGTGGTGACATATTTTTTAAAACATTGATTTCCTCAATGCTAGTGGTATTGTAGTATCTTTCAGACTATGTCTGACTCTGTACTGGACAGGATCAGAACACAATTCCCAGGCCAAAGTAATGGGATACTTTTCTCTCAGGGAACACAAGACAGTTGAAGTTAAAGCCAGAGTCTGGGCAGATTTTATAGGAGATCTGTTTAGAGTGTCAGTATGCTAATTAGTATATTAATAATCTTCTTCAAGGTCAGTTTTGCTGAGTCTACCCTGCTTCATAATAAATGTTCAATACAGAGGTAACATAACATAATGGGTAGAGTACAGGACTTGGAATCTGGGTTCAAATCCTCCCTCAGATACTAGTTATGTGACCACAGGCAAATAATTGTATCTGTCAGCAGCACTTCAGGTTCCTTACCTATAAAATGGTGAAAACAATAGTTATATTACTCACCTCATAGAGCTTTTCTGAGGAAAGTGATTTATGATTCTTAAAATACCTATTATTTTTCTCTACAAAAATGACTGCTGGATTTTTGGATTAGGAGAGAGAGAGTTGAGAGGAGAGAGAGAGGGAGAGAGAGAGAAAGAGAGAGAGAGAGGGAGAGAGAGAAAGAACTTGAACCTTTAGCCATGCACATATTTATTTTCTAGTAGTTACGTTTTTGTTAGACCAATCATGTTAAAGCCAGACCAGGAAGTTAGAAGAGCTTTGCGTGTTTCCTCATCCTGCTGTGTTTCGAGATGGGCTATTTAGTAGCTTAGAAATTTGATCAAGAGTACCTTCAGATTTGGAGAAGTTATATCCATTTGTCTTTTTGGGTGTTGGGGATATGTCATTCTACAATGACTGTTCAAACACCATTGAGATTGTCAGGTCAGGGCTGGCTTATTTGTTTCCAGATGCAGCTTATAATTCAATTACTTGTTGTGAGGGAATTTGTGAAGTTTCTAGTCTTTTCCATCAGAGGAAGAATTAGGGTCTAAAAGAAATTAGGCACAAATTGAATAAAGTATATAGTGCTGGGAGAGGTAGCAGGTGCACAGAGAATCAGTTTTTGGGGCAAGAAGACCTGAATTCAAGACCTGTCTCTGACACATGCTACACAACTGTGGGCAAGTCACTTAACTTTCTCAGGCAACTAAGATTGTAAGTTGCAGAGAGTTGCTGATTTGCCTTGGTAGAGGAAATTTCCATGGTGGGGGTTCCCCACACTGATGAAATCCCAAGTCGTCCAAATCAGGAATGGGTTTTTGTGGAAGATGGGATTTTAACTGGGACTTGAGGGAGCCACAGAAGCCAGGAAGTGAAGATGAGAAGGGAGAGCATTTCAGACATTGGGGCAGTCATAGAAAATGCCCAGAATCTGGAGATGGGGTATCTTGTTTGAATAATATCAGAGAGACCAGTGCCACTGGATGGCAGAGTATGTGGAGGAGGAGATGTGTGTGTGTGTGTGTGTGTGTGTGTGTGTGTGTGTGTGTGTGTGTGTGTGTGTAAGTGTGCAAATAAGCAAACAAGTAGTCATCCTGTGTCTGTGTAAAAACCTCTATCAAGGAGGAATCCACAATCTCCTGAGATAGCCCATTCCATTTTAAACTGATTGTTAGAGCACATTTTTCCTTACATCAGATTGACATTTGTTATTTCTACCCATTACTCTTTGTTTTTCTGTCTTTTGAGACCAGACAGAATAAGCCTCATCATTTTGTCTACTAATTAATTACATATGTCTAAGAGTCATTCTTACTATAAGTTACATTTCTCTCTGTCTCACTCTATAAGGTTTCTCCATATTGACTCAGATTTGAAGCTACAGACCAGATCACATGTTCTAGCCTTTCAAAGACATATTGGACATCAAGATAACTGAGTTTGAGAACATTCATAACCTAGTGACAGCTAACTATTGTTACTGGAAACAAAAATAACTCAGACTATGAACTCTCTGCTTAAGGTGTGCCAACTATATTATCCTAGTATTTTATGTTGTTTTCCAAGTAATTTAGAATAATTAATTACTGGCTTTTTCACTGTTGATACCATTGGTCATGCTATTTTACCCAATTCTAGGTAATAAAGACTCTTGGAATAATTGGCTTGAAGTCCACCTGGTGGCAGATTAGATTCCACCTCTGAACTTGGCACAAGCTCTGTCATATGAGCACAAATGTCTGGATGACAGTTGAAGAATTCAATCAAATATTCATATTTTCTCTACAAGATACCAAATGTTGAGATGATTGCAATATTCAGATAACTGACTTAAAAAAATTTATTCAGATATTTGGCATCCTATAGAATGAGCTTGGACTTCTGTGCTTTCTACAGCAATTCCCAAATTTCATTATAAGAAACTTTTAAGTAAGGTTGGGGTTCATTACATACCATGTAATTTAGGGTTTTACAATTAGTGGATGTTCCAGAAATGCTGGTTGATGCTCATTATGCAGAAATGTTTTTATTAATGCAATAACATTTTACTTAGCACTAAAAGTTTTCAGCTTTGGGCTTGAGCATTTGTTTTTCTAAGTCACAGATGCATGATTTTCCTTGCTGAGGCAGTGTCGTATGATACAGATGCTGTTTCTGCTAAAGAAGACATTGGCCTTAAGGGGAAGAGCAGATACATATGTACGAGCACTGTATAAGTATAAGTCAAGATGACTACATTCCAGCCTTTGTGCCTATCTGTGCAGCTATGCTCCAGTGATTCTCTTCTTTTCTCCTTCCTTCCCTCCTCTCTTCTTCTGTTCTCCTCTGTTCTGTTCTCATCTCTTCTTTTTTCTCCTCTCTACTCTTTTCTCCTCTCTTCTCTCTTTCTTTTTCTCTCTTTCTCTCTCTTTTTTCTTTCCTTTCTTCCTTTCTCTGTCTCTCCTTATTCTGTTTAGTTTTATATGAGGGTAGGGGTCTGTTCAATTTGCTTCATCAGGAAAATTACTATCATTGTGGCCTTCTTGGCTCTGTTGCTGAGGTGGGGCGGGTTATTATTTTGTGGAAGCATCTCTTTTAAAAAAATCTAACAGATTTTCTTACAACTTCCTTGATATTTATGATAGGTGACATGTGTATAGTGCTTAGTGGTTACTAAGCACTATGTGTACTGATCTAATTTCATCCTCACTTAAGAAGAATATAGTGAATATTCAATTTGGAGTTGTGGAGTCAAGCACCTTAGAGCCACCTAATCCAACCCCTTTATTTTTTTTTGATGAAAAAAACTGAAGCCTACAGTGGTTAAGTGAATTGTCCAAAGTCAGACATGTAGCAAGTGGCAGAAGTGGAATTTAACCCAAGTCTTCTGACTTTATATTTTGATTTTTTTTGGAGATCATGCTATTTCATGATTCAAAGCCATGTAGCATCACTTTAAGAATATTGATATAATCAGAGAAACTGAGTCTTGCCACTTATTGTCTTTGCAATGTTTGATAAGTTAATGAATCTTTCAGCATCTCAATTTCCCTCTCTATAAAATGAGAAGAATTAGACTAAATATCCTCTAAGGTCCCTTCACACTCCAAATATATAACCCATTTTGTAGTTTTCCTGAGCTTTTAAGACTAAGAAAGGTTAGAGGATTTGCACAAGCTAGTAAGTAATAGAATCAGGAATTGAGCTTTGATCTTAGAGTCCAAATGCAGTGATCTTTCCATGACATCAAAAATCAGAAAATTTCTAGGACACTCAAGAGCACCAAGGACAATGAAAACAGGTATATTCTTTCTTATTGATACTATTTCCTCTAATGATACATGACTCAGTGGAAATGGGAGGCCTTCTCTAAGGAATGAGCTAGATAAAATAAAAGAAAGGTAAATATTGTGACTTCATCACAAGCCTTGATGAATGATGTCACTGAAGTGCCTGAGGTGCCATGAAACAGAAAACAGGGGCATTCAATAGCTCAAAGCAGCACCTACTGATGGTGGTCATATGCTTATCACTCCCATAGGACGAGATGAAATAAGCTTAAGCTAGAGTTTAAATTGTGGAGGATTTTAAATTTTGTGTTTACAAAACACAAAACTTCCTGATAGTAACAGTAATGAAATCTGGGAACAGATCATTAATAGAGAAGAGGAGAATATAACACTTCTATTCCTAGACACTTCAGTGCTTTGGAATTAGCCATGGTATCATCAATATCAACTTTCCTTCCCATAGTACTGATACCAATTCATCCATACCCTTACATCCTGGATGATTTCTGACCATGCCTTCCCATGAATCTTCCAAAGTGGATGTGCCCAGTATGCTAAAGGATTATCTCCACATGTCTGAATTTTCATAAATATCTGTGTAGCAGGGTGGGGGGAGTCAAGATGGCGGCATAGAAGCAGGAAAACTCTGTGGTTCCCCCCATAACCATCTCAAATACCTATAAAATATGACTCTAAACAAATTTTAGAGCTGTCACAAAGTGACAGAGAGAAACAAATTTCCTGCTGAAGGCAGCCTGGCAGGCAGACAGGAAGGGTTCATCTCAGTGTGCTGGGAGCCCAGCCCAGCCCTGCTTGAGCCCACAGTTTTGGCCCCAGGGCAGCCCTGGCCAGCCATGGCTGGAGCATTTGGGAGAGTGGATCACCAGCAGCTATAGCAGTTTCTGGAATTATCAACCCATAAATGCCAAAGACAAAGTAAAAGGTCAATGGAATTCTCCTGGATCTGGGGGGATGGAGTATGGTCTGGCCCCTACCCCCAAAGCGAGACAGCGGAGGCCCTGCAGCCACCTCCATGTGACTGCTTCAGAGCTCCTGGCCTGCAGATCATAGGGAGGACAAGCAACCATTCAGAGGGTAAGCCCTCCTGCCTTAACCTGCCTGGATCAAGATTGTGGTCTTGAGTGGTGGTCCTAGTTGTGTGACCAGTGAGTCAAAGCTGGTGGGGGCTGTAGAGATGGCACCCTACTGATAGCTCTGGCAGCTCTGAATACCCCAGTGATTTGGGACAAAGCTCTCCTCTCTGGAAGCAGAGTTCTGCTGTGGCAAAGAGCTCAAAAGTCAAGTAATTGACTGGCAACATGAGCAAGCAAAGGAAGCAGAGCAGGCATAGCCATCCAACTGTAGATTCCTTTTTTTGGGGACAAAAAAAGATGAAAGCATGGAATGGGAGGAAGACAACACTGTCAGAACTCCTGCACCAAAAGCTTCCAAGAAAAATATAAACTGGTTACAGGCCATGGAGGAGTTCAAGAAAGATTTTGAAAATCAAGTAAGAGAAGTGAAGGAAAAATTGGGAAAAGAAATGAGAAAAATGCAAGAAAATCATGAAAAGAGAGTCAACAACCTGACTGAAGAAAATAACACCTTAAGAAATAGACTAACTCAAATGACAAAAGAGGCCCAAAAAGCCAATGAGGAGAAGAATGCCTTAAAAAGCCAAATTTGCCAGATGGAAAAAGAATTTCAAAAGCTCACTGAAGAGAACAATTCCTTCAGAATTAGATTAGAGCAAATGGAAGGAAATGACTTTATGAGAAATCAAGATACTATTACACAGATCCAAAGAAATGAAAAAAAATAGAAGGCAAGGTGAAATATCTCATTTGAAAAACCAATTACCTGGAAAATAGATCCAGGAAAGACAATTTAAAAATTATTGGATTACCTGAAAGCCATGATCAAAAAAAGAACTTAGAAATCATCCCTCAAGAAATTCTCAAGGAAAATTTCCCAGGTATTTTAGAACCAAAGGGCAAAATAGAACTTGAAAGAATTCACTGATCACCTCTTGAAAAAGATCCCCCCCAAAAAACTCCTAAGAATGTTATAGCCAGGTTTGAGAGTTCCCATATCAAGGAGCAAATATTACAAGCTGCCAAGAAGAAACAATTTGAATACTGTGGAAACACAATCAAGATAACACAGGATCTAGCAGCTTCTACATCAGCAGTTCTCAACCTGTGGGTCGTGACCCCTTTGGGGGTCGAACGGGGTCACCTAAGACTATCGGAAAACACATGTTCCCGATGGTCTTAGGAACCGAGACACAGCTCCTCTATCTGTCTTCAGGTGGGTCTGCCCACATGCACATACGGCCACATACAAGTATTAAAGGGTCGCAGCATTAAAAAAGTTGAGAACCATTGTTCTACATCAAGGGACCAAAGGGCCTGGAATACAGTATTCCAGAGATCAAGGGAGCTAGGATTAAAACCAAGAATCACCTACCCAGCAAAACTGAGTATAATGTTTCAGGGGAAAATATGGTCATTCAATGAGGTGGAGGACTTTCAAGCATTCTTGATGGAAAAACCAGAACTGAATAGAAAATTTGACATTCAAATACAAAAAGCAAGAGAAGCCCAAGAAGATAAACAGGGAAAAGAAATTATAAGGAATCTATCAAAGTTGAACTATTTACATGCCTACATGGAAAAATGAGAATTGTAACTTATGAAACTTTTCTCAGTATGAGGACAGTTGAAAGGAATATAAATGTATATATATGTATACATACATACATGTCTATATAGGAGGGTATATATGCATATGAATACATATGTGAGTGTGTGTATATAAGTGTACAGGTATACATAGACAGGGCACAGGATCAATTGAATAGGAGGGGATGATATTTAAAAGGTGAAATTGAGAGGTGAGAGAGGAATATAATGAGAGAAGATGGGGAGAGACAGAATGGGGTAAATTATCTCATATAGAAGAGGCAAGGGATAACTGTTACAATGGAGGGGAAGAACAGGAAGGCAAAAGGGAGTGGGTCAGCCTTACTCTCATTGAATTTGGCTTAGGGAGGGAATGACATACACTCTGAATTGGGTATCTTGCCCTACAGGAGAGCAGAGGGGTAGGGGATGAGAAGGGGGATGATGGAGGGGAGGGCGGGTTGGGGGGGAAGGTAGTTAGAAGCACACATTTTTGTAAAGGGACAGGGACAAAGTAGAGAATAGAACAAGTTGGGGGGAGATAGGATGGAGGGAAATATAGTCAGTCTTTTACAATATATCCACAATGGAAGTGTTTTGTGAAACTACACATGTACAACCTTTTATCAAATTTCTTATCTTCCCAGGAAGGCTGGGAGATGAGGCAGGAAGGGAAACAATCTGGAATTTAAAGTTTTAAAACCAAATGTTTTTTTAAAAAAATTATTATTATTATTATTTACACGCAACTGGGAAATAAGATATACAGGTACTGGGGTAGGGAGATCCATCTTGCCCTACTGGAAAGTCAGAGGGGTGATGGGGAAGATATAGGGGAGAGCAGATTGGGTAAAGGGGTATACAGTGGGATTGCTGTTTTGGGGTGGTGGGTAGGGGAACAATGGAGAGAAAATTTGTAACTCAAAATCTTGTAGAAATGAACGATGTAAACTAAAAATAAACACAGAAGTTAATTTAAAAAAATAAATAAAATGAGATTTTAAAAATGGAAAAAAAAGAATATCTGTGCAACAATTGGAGTATCTGTCTATTACCCCTTGATCTTGCTATGTGAATGGTTCACTGTTTTTTCTGTACATAAACCTCCTTGATGGTGTCTTTTATACCACTTCATCCTGGTAAGTCATTGCTTGTAAGGTACCTTACTTATACTACCCTTGCAATTCTCTGTTGACAATATTTTAAATTGCAATTTTGGTTATTTGTATATCATGCTGTTCTAAGACTTGTAGCCATGCAGGTTCACTAGAATGATTCTGATGATGAAAAGAGAACTCCTTATGTCAATATACAGCTTTGGATCCTTAAAAGGTCCACAGAATTCCCCACAGGTAATCAAGCCCACTCTCCTCCTCCTATTCATTTTAGGGCTTGGCTCATTGTATGTCTGAAGTCCACATTCTTTCTGGTTCAAAAACCTGTGGCGCTATGTTAAAATGTAGGCAATCAGTCAGATTCCTCATATGGTTGGTCAGGCCAATCTCTTGAATAGCTATGGGTGTAATTAAGGATTCCCTGTGGAATGAAAAGGGACACCTAGGTGCAATAGATAGAATGCTGGACCTGGAGTCAGGAAGACTCATCTTCCTGAGTTCAAATCTGGCCTCAGACATTTATTGGCTGCATGATATTGTGCAAGTCACTTAACCCTATTTACCTCAGTTTCCTCATCTGTTAAATGAACTGGAGAAGGAAATGATGAACCACTCCAGTATCTTTGCCAAGAAAACCTCAAATGGAGTCACAAAGAATTGGTCACAATTGAAAATGATTGAACAAGATGGTGTGCAAACAGAAACTTCTGCAGAACCTCACCATCAATAGAAACTCCTTCTTTCATTTGTAATCTATTTAGAGCATCCTTTATGACACTATTGGTAAGTAGATTGCTCTCATTTTTCCTTCTTTGTTATTGATAGTTGAAGAATCATAAAACAAAGTTAGCTCTGGGCTGCATCTGTCAAAGGAACTTATAAGATCTAATTATATAAATGCTTTACTGGCACAGATTCTTTGAGGCTGTTTTGTGTTATAAGGTGGGGTTTTTTTGTGATCAGCAAACAATTGACATGAGAGAGTTTTGGAGTCTACTGTGTGCCTTTGAATATGTAGTTTACTATGAATATTTGTCTGTAAAATTCTGCCTCTTTACACATCATATTTTTGCTGACACCTTTAATGCACACATAGACCATTCTATTACAGATTTTATTAGAGATGAGAAAGTAAGCAATGTGTTGGTAGTTGGTAATAGCTTTTTGGTTTGCCTTTTTTATATTAATCCCGTCTGTGACCTTTTCTATTCATTAAGAGTCATCTTCTCTGAGATATTTTGAAAATGGTTCCCAGATAGTCTTAAATACTCATTATGGATTTTTTCTTTGTGCATTTGATAAGATCCAATTCTCTTCCTTGCCTCATCTTCTTTAATGCCATTTCCATCTTATCATAGAGCAGTTTGATGAAGTGTTGGCATATCAATATAGTGCTTCCACTGTTATGTACTATTGGATGATAGATTGAGTCCCCCATTTTACAAATAAGGAAAATGAGGCTGAAAGGGATAAAATGACTTATCCAAGGTCATATTATTAGTAGGTGGTAGTGCTGGGATGATGAAGTGTTCTGACAAGGAGATAAATATAATGAAATCGTAAAGTTGAAAGAAATCTAAACCAACCTCCTACCCAAGTCCTTTTTCAGGATACTTCATCTCCTGCTTGAACCTTCCTACTTCATTCTGAGAATGTAGAATATGGTCTTCAACTGAATCTCTTGAATTCTAAAGTACCGAAAACTTTGGTGAGGTCCCTGAGGGGCTCCATCTTCTAACAGGTACATAATTCCTTCAGGATTAGGCAAATTAGCACCTAGAGTTAATAATTATGACCTCCTCTAAGAAGGCTAATTGGTCCATGATTCTTACACTTTCAAGCCTATTGATTGTTCATATTCTTTGTGTTTTCTTTTCTTTTTTTTTTTTGGTTTTGCTTTTTGGAGGGGGCAATGCAGAGCAATTGGGGTTAAGTGACTTGCCCAAAGTCAGAGGCTAGTCAGTGTTAAGTGTCTGAGGCCGGATTTGAACTCAGGTACTCCTGACTCCAGGGCTGGTGCTCTAATTGTTGTGCCATGTAGCTGCCCCTTCTTCCCCCTGTGTTTTATTTTTTTCCATGCATTTTCTAGGGGAGGTTATCTTCCAGAAGATTATCTCAGGATTATAACAGTAAGACCTGAGACTCCCAGATATAAAAGTCCATAAAGGAAGTAATTAAACCAACATGAATTTTTGTCTAAATTTTTGCCCGTTTGTCATTTAGCTGCTCTTGCCCTGTTAATCCCAAGTTTTGTGCCACCCCACCCTACTCCACCAATTCTCAGCTCCTCCTACCCAAATGCTAAGGAGATTGTTAGAAGTTCCCAAACTTTGCCAACTGGGTCCGTTATAAATTCATGCTATTTTACTCTTAATGGGACACTCACCACTTCAGCAAAATCTTTCTACTTCTTTCTGACTCCCTATCTTTCTCTCCCTACACTTCCCAAAGTGGAAACTCTTATAGTTTACCCTTGCTCAGTGTCTTTCATGGGGGGGAAGTGAACTCTGAGTGATGTTTGGACTCCCCTCAAACTTTTACCATCTTTTCCATCATGTAATTTTGCTGTGTGCATGGATGCAGATATATGAAATAGAATCATACGATTTAGAGATGGAAGGAACCTTACAGGTCATCTGTGCTTTTCTTTTAACTTCTAATTAGCTATACCCTAATGATCACAAGCTTTTATTCATTACTAATGGGTGTTCATGCTAGTATGTGTATAATATAATAAATTTTACATATCATAGTGATTTTCCCAGAGTTCATTTTGACCTTTCCCCTCATGTATCTCCTGAGCCAATGATTCCAGTGTCTTCTTCCTGTCTCCCACAGTACTCTTGGGTCAGTATGGCCTTGAAATCTAGTATAAATCTGTTTGGACTTCCTTTATTACTTCTTCCTTCATGCTTCTCTGGTTCCATTACTCATCCTCCTTGTCACTGGCAGCCTCATTGCCAACTCTGCTGAAGTCCTATCCAGCTCGCTATTTCATGAGGCTGTTCCATTGTTGGACAGTTTTAGTTAAAAAATTCTGTCTTACAATTGGGCTGAAATCTATATCTCCATAGTTTCTAGCTTGTGGTCTTGGTTTTAGACTAGATTAGTTAGCAAATATTTAATACAAATCTAATATATGCTTACTCAAATTAAAAAAAAGAAACATCACAAGCAATTTAATCCCTGCCCTTCAGGACTATATAATCTAATGGAAGGTGGGGTATTAGACACACGATAAGGGCAAAGGAGAGGTCTAGACCAAATAATGTAAGAAATTTAAGAAGGGCGAGATCATATTCAAGTGCATGGATCAGGGTAGGTTTCATGGATGGATTGGTTCCTGAGTTTAATCCTTGCAGGAAAAGAAAGCTCATTATAATTTGGTAGAGATAAAGGGAGGAGCAAGGAGCCCAGAATGAATGGAAGTAGAAAGCTGAGAACAACAAAAATGGGGTTTGAAACTAAACTGGGAAAGGGGGCTCAAAGAACTACTCAGATTGACTGAGATAACAATGACAGCAAAACCTCTAAGGTTCCACAATTCTGTGACTTTCATCCTTCGGATATTCTCTAGTGTGCCAAGGACCTTTAAAATAATGTCACACAGCTGGTAAATATCTAAGGCTGGATTTGAACTTGGGTCTTCCTGACTATATCTGTCTATTGTATCTATCTATTATATATTATGCCACCTACTTACCTTTAACACGAGCTATTCAAAGCTTACAAATGCTTATTTACTTGGACTTTTGTTTTTTCTGATGTGAATCCTTTAAGAGGCACAATGATATAGGGGGTTCTTGGAGTCAGAAAGATGTGGATTCAAATTCTTCTTTCTGAGACTTACTAACCGAGTGACAGTGGGGGAGCTTCTAAGACTGTATAGATGAGTTGCCGATGTGCACTAATGGAGGAAGTTATCCAACTTTTAATTGCCCATATCAATAGAATCACAGGTTCAGACCCCAACTTTCCCACACAACACACACACACACACACACACACACACACACACACACACACACACACTCACACACAAAGTTAAATGTTAAGCAATCTCTCCCTCCAAACCTGTCTTAGCTTTTTGATGAGGGTTTTGTAAATGTTAAGCAAATGTTAAGCAATCTCTCCCTCCAAACCTGTCTTAACTCTTTGATGAGGGTTTTGTAACCATTTTCCCCTTCTCAGTAGGCATTTGTTGACTATCACCAGTCTCCATTTTATCCTTTGTGTTTCTCTTTGTCAGGGATGCCAAAGTGAATGAATTACAATGCTGTCAAAGAAAATATCTTGGCTGTGGCCAGGGTAGAGGCTGTGCACAACCTTTGCCTCTGGTCTTTCACAATGAACCAAGTCCTTCTCTTTGCTTGTGTTGCCACAGGTCAATGAGCTCATCTAAACAGAGAACAAATGTTCAATTCATGTTCTGTAAAGTTGGTGACTTCCCCTTTGGTTAAAACCACTTATCTAAGTCTGTTGTCTGTCAAAACAATTGTAATAATTTTTATATCACAGAGGACCTTTAAAAATTTCCCCTTAGGGAGGTTGCCATAGCAACAGAGAGTGACCATAGAGAAATTATTTGAGATAGACTACAGCAGACAAATGACTTCCTTTAAGATTCAGCTCAATCCCACCTTCTTTAACAAGTCTTTCTAAACCCCACTACTGGAGTACTTTTCACCCCACTCTTGCCTCAGACATTTATTAGCTGTGGGATCCAGGGCAAGTCATTTAACCTTCCTCAGTCTCAGTTTCCTTATATATCAAATGGGGATAACAGCACCTACCTCACAGGATTGTTCTATCAAATAACACATCTAAAAGCATTTTGCAAATCTTAAAGTATTAAATAAATGTTAGCTATTATTATTATTATTACTCTGTATATATCAGCTTGGTGACTTTGTGACAATTAAAGAACAATAATATCCTTATTTGCGTGGAAACTATAAAAGATAGCATGGTTAACTAGATGGAGCACTGAAGGTTTGAATATGCCTTAGATACATAGAAGCTCTGTGACCCTTGGTAGACTTCTGAACCTTAGTTTGCACAAATGGAAACGGAGGTAGCTGGACCCAGTGATCTATAAGGTCTCTGCCATCTCTAACTCGTGATCTTATGAGCTTATGGCTCTTGGAGTCTGTGACTGACTGAATTAATCTCTAGAATTAAAGTGAGAATTGTATTAAAGAAGAATTTCTTAGAATACAGGACAACCTCACCAGTCACCCATATAGAGTTGTTCTAGGATTGTGGTGATGAACCCCAAGAATAGACATTCTTTGCCTCAGGACAGATCTCAAACAAGGCAGAAAATGAGAGACCACCTAGGAACAATTTAAAGAGACTGAGTATGGTACAGGGACACTGGTGGCAGGCAAATGAAGCCTTTAATTCCTTACAACACTCTACTCTCCTTCAAGAGAAACTCAAAATTGGCATCACCCAAGCAGCAGGATTTCACTCTGTCATGATTTTATATCAACATTGAAATGTGTGGATCTTCTTGGTGTGGGTACACACTTTCACAGATCATGACTCCTTTAAACTGAACAGATGTTTTTTTGAGAGATGTTATGTTCAAAAAATTTGTCACTCATGGACAAGTTGGTTAGGGACTTCTCCAAATTCTTTTAGTCTAGTTCTCAGATGATAGACATATTATCTATCACTTGGCCCATATCTTAAGCCTTTCCAGAATTGTAGAACCTGCCAGAGGCTGAATTCCAATGGCATAGATTTTGGGAACCCAGGTCCATAGATTGCCATGCCAGGAAAAAGCATCAGAGCAAGACTTTGGTGAAGCACTCAATCTTTCAAAATTTTCTTCATTTTTTTTATAAGACAGTTCACATTTCATCGATACTTTTAAGTAAACCTTGAAGGTACTTAATTTGGGACATCTTGACCAAAAGGAGATGACTGCCAGAAGCACTGCTAAGTGATTTGGAAACTTCAACTCTCGATTCTGCCTGGTGCCCATCATAGGATTTGGAAACAAATAGGATTAGATTCAAGGACTGTATCCTAGATATTCCTAGAGACCAATGAATAGGGCTGCATGAGAAATTAGATTTGAGTACTGGATTTTTTCAGGACTTATCTCCCGCTTCACACATGGAACTCTAAGGGATCTCCAGACACACAGGGGATTTCCATGCTGAGAGAATTATTCTCATAGTTATGAATCCATCTGCTACTCAAGGTTTCCCCTGCCCAATTTGTGCAAAATAATGGAATGGTCCAAATTAATCTGGCTCAGGAGTGTTCTTTTTTTCCTAGTATGAAAAATATGTTTTAAAAAAATCAGTCTGGAGTCTTTGCAGAACCCTGTGTGAGCAATCGGAGATAATCTTCTCTGTTGTTCTTTGTCAGCAACAGCCAGCAAACATCATCAGCTCATCCTGAAAAAGATTATGGAAGTGCTTGGCAACAGTTTTGCCCTTCACTCAGTTACCATTCAGATAGAATCAAAAGCAGACCAGGAACCAGACTGTATCTTCTGTCAAGGCCCCCAAGGACTAACAGAGCCAATGTTGAGTGTCATCTGCCTACCTGAGGTGATCTATCAGTACAGATTATGCCACCCAGTGGAGCATAAGTAGCAAGGAATTGGAGGAAGAAGTTGAAAAACTCCTGACACAGTACAATGAACATTTTTATGATTCTTTATTTGGCTCTATCCACTACAACGGAAAATGTATTAGGTCTATCAATCAATTGAATTATACATCCATCAGTGGCTGCACTTCAATTATAAAAATGTGTATCTAGATTACTCTTGACTGGGACCAAAACTAACAGCTGTTTGTAGCCAGAGGCAATAAAAAACTAACCATCCCTCAAATTAGCCACATATTACTATTTCTGAGATGGTTGGTTGGAGTTGGACTCAGTGCAGGCTTAGCGGCAATCAAAGGCATGGCTGTGGTGGGGGACAGAGACAAAGAAATACGAGAAAAAGAAATGAAGGGGAACAGCAAGATGGAGAAAGAAGAACCTGGTGCCCAGAGACATCGTTCTTCACTGTGATTCTCTCACCATGCTTTCTTATGTAACTTGGGGAATGACTTTTGTCTCTCCTAGAAACCATGTTCCTTTCCCCAAATGGAGTTTAAATAATACTGTTTGTTTATCTTGTTTTCAAAAATAGGATGAACATGATTGAAATCATTGCCTTATTTTGCTCTCCAGTGAGGAAAAGCTTGCAAATAATTACTAATTTTATAAAAAAGAAAAAAAAAACCCAAACCCTAAAGGCAAGATAATTTAGTTCCAGGTCACAGTGCGAATCATTCAAAATACTGAGATAAGAATTTCTAACTCCTGGACTTCCTTTTGGCTGTTTTCTACACAGCAAATCAGACCAAGTTATCTACAGTGATCACAGATATATAGGTACATACCTTCCAACATCTAACACTAACTACACGTTTTTTCCAAAGGTACTGAATTAATTGTTAAGGTTGGAAGAAAGTATCTAAGCATATTGGGAGGTAGAGGAATGGCTGTTCCTTTGTGGATTTTGGGCTAGGGTCACTAAACTGATGCTTTGATTATACATGGAGTGAAGGTGGAGAGGGGTTGTTAGGAAAGAGAAAGGAGTGTATTTAATTGAACCTAGTGATCATCTGAGTAGACCTGTGATTCAATTGTTTGTTGAGAGTATTTAAAAACTGTGTTTCCTTTCTTGCCATAGTTTATATAACGAAGATAATGGGATCTCTTTTTAAAATTTTTATTCATTTTTTGAACTCCAAAACAGAAAGACAAAAAAAGAACATTTCATGTACACAGTACAACATAAAAGGAAGATTTAAAATAAAACCACGAATTTCCATTTCACAGTTTACTTAAAAAAAAACCTACGTAATACATGCAACAACTCATTTTCAAAGCTACCCTGCTTTTCTGTGCCTCCTTCCAAGTTTTCTTTTGTTCTCTGCTGTGCAGAGAACTTTTTTTCTCCCTTCCTCCCCACCCTGCCCTATAGAGACTACCATTAGACACCAATATGCAGAAATAAGTAAAACTATACCAATGTATGTACTTCTCTATACAGATATTTCTCTGGATGTGGATAGAATCTTCCTTCATAGGTCCTTTGTAGATGATCTGAGTATTTATAATAATCCAAATGACTTAGTCGTTCAAAGTTGTTCTTACTGTTGTTATTGCTGTTACTGTGGACAAAGTTCCCTGGATCTTTATTAACTAAGGTTGTTCCAGTGTCTGAGGATCACCATTCTGAGCACTGTATGGAACTATAAGAGAAGCTAAAAACGGTATATGAGACAGCACGGACCTTAGGGGCATGTGCCTGAGAAAATGTTTGCTTTATTGATGTTGTCCATATTGTGGCTGTTGTCTAAATCTCTGACGTTATCTAAATACTTAAAAAAGATGGTCGATTGAGCGTTCTATTTGAATTCTTGCTAATAAAGATTTTATTGTGAATTGCTTTTATAAAGTTATTTTTTCGCTTCCAAAAATGTTATCGTGTTATATGAAGAATTGTCAAAGACATTACATTTTCTTTTTTCAAGGAGTTTGGTTTGTGGCTGTTGAGTCTGAAATTGAATCTAACGACATAAAGGAGATCACAATCATGGTACTCAAGTAGTTCTGAGCAATAACCAAGTCCAAAGTGATAATCGATGGCTGAGGTAGAGTTGAAGGTCACCCTCCTGAGGGATGTCAAGGAACTATGAGACCAGGCGATGGCAAGGTCATTACTGTGAATATTGAAGAAACAAGGCATGATAGTTGAAGCAGAGCAGAGAGGACTGTAGACCAGGTGCTAACATTTTGGAGGAAGGTGGAGATGAATCCTAGAGGTTGGTAGAAGAGAGAGTGAAGGATAGGGAGAGGGTGCTATCCTTCTAAGAGACAAAAAATAATGTAATTGGGAAATTTACTTGGGACTCTAATAAAAAAGAATCAAGGAAGACGTATTTTGGAATTATTACAATTTTGAGAAATAATTTATTTCAGCACTTTTTTTTTCATAACACTAACCATTCATAGCTCCCATCCTAGGTCAAGTGGATCACCCTGGGGTTAAAGGACTTAGACTTATTTGGCCTAGACAAAAGAAGGCTGGGTGCTAATTTAATTACTTTTTCTAAGTATATGAAAATCTTTTATGAAGAGGAAGCTAAGCAGTTTTTCATTATGTCCTTGGACGACAAAACAAGGGGAAATGCACTTAAATGAAAATGAGGGAAATATAGATTATGTTAAAAGATAAGCTATGTGTAAGGATTGTGTTAGATGACATGAATAGGTGAAATACATGGCTTGAGTTCATTAAAGGCTAAAAGATAGAATCAGTTAAGCTTGTGTCTCAGTAACAGTAATAATAGAATTGAGGATTATAAATACAATAACATCTAAAAATAAATTGGAACATCTCAAAGCAAAGCTGAGAAACACTGAGGTTCTTCGCATCACCCAAGTTACACCTCACCCTGAAAAATGACGAGTTGGAGACCTTTGTGGTCAGCATGCAGATTAGAATGAGAATATTGAAAAAAAAAATTTCTCTAGTTGTATGTAAATATAAGCTAATACCTAGAGAACTCAAGTTGTAATACTGCATAAAATAGAGGTATATTAACCATTAATGTATGTTAACCATTATTCTAAAATATATCTCACTGAACTATCAAAGTCAGTTTCTAGGCACATCAAAACAATGATCTTTAGGTTTACCAGAAAATTGGGTGCTGGACATAACCTCAAAATCTCTAGGGGTAACACGCTGTCAGATGGAGAGAGAGAAAAATGACAATCAGACAGGCTAAAAGAGAGGAAAATCTATTACAATGTTAGTCTCTTGAAGGTAGAGACTATCTTTTACCTTTTCTTTGTATCCTTGGTGCTTAGTACAGTGCATGGCACACAGTAGGCTTTTAAAAAATGTTTGTCAACTGACTGACCAGTAGAAGGAAGGAGACAGAGAGGTTAACTACTCAATTCCCTTTCCTTGGGTTTGATGTACTTGATTCCTTCCATTATCATCCCCTTATCCTTATCTATACTGGTCTTCATTCTCTTCCTATCTATTAGCTCCTTCCTTAGCTTTCCTGCCTTAAAACATTCTCACACTAGATCCTGTCATTTCTATATCTAGCCTTCCTTTCTCAGCTAAACTCTTTGAAAATGAATTTGTCTCCATTTTCCTCACTCTCTTTTACACCCTCCGCAATCTAGCTTCCCACTCAACTGAAATTGCTCTTTCCACAAATACCCATGATCTCTTAAATGCCGAATCTAATGAATTTTTGCCATGACCCTTCCTGATCTGTTGGAATCATGAGATAATCCTGACAACTTTCCTCTCCTGAAAACTCTTTCATCTGGGTCTTATACTTCTCTCTCTTCACTTCTCTCATACCTGTCTAATCCGTGCCTTCTTAGACTAGTCTCCTTTCCTAAATCTTCATCTATGTTGTCGATTAATTGTAACAATAAAATAAGACTCTGTCCTGGGTCCTCTATTGTCAAGGGCATGACCATCTTTCTAGTCACAAGGATGAAATCCTTAGTTCCTCACTCTAACTCACCACAAATTTAATATTGACAAATCTTGTCATTTCTACTTTCACAGTATCTCCCATATATATATGTATATGTATATGTATATGTATATGTGTGTATATATATATATATATATATATATATATACATATACACACACACACCCTTTTGTATACTCACACAACCACCACCCTACATAGTTCAGATCCTCATCATCCCCTTACCAGTGCTGTAATAGCTTTCTAATTGATTCCCTTGCTACTCCCTACTCAAATCCATCCTCCATACAGCAACAAAGTTGTTTCCTCTAAAGCACAGGTCTATGTCACCTTCCTATTTTAAACTTCTGTGGCTCCCAATTTCCTTCAGGATCAAATACAAACTCCCTTTTTGGGTAAGAGGGTATTTCAAGTTCTTTGTAGCCTGGCCCTTTTCAATCTTTCTAGTCTCCTAGAAGGTTATTCCTCTCTAGTCAGTCTATACTGGTCTACTTGCTATTGTTCTTCAGACACAGAGCCCCATCTCCCACCTCTTTGCCATTGTACTAATTCTTCTCTTATTGAGAATAGTGATCCCCAGACACTGCCTCTTATTCAACTCCTAGAATTCCTGACCTACTTTAAGACTAAACTCAAATATCATCTCCTGTAGGTCTTTTCCAGTCCTATCCCTCTACCTCCAGGCTATTAGTGCCTTCCTTTCTAAGGATAATATATATCTACTTTATATTTATCTTGCATATACCTATATGTGTACATACTGTCTCCTGCATCAGAACATAAGCTCCTTGAAGACAGAAGCTATATTTGCTTTTGTCTTTGGAGCCCTCGTAATTAGATAGACCTAATAAGGATTTAATTCTTGAATGAGAAAAAAAGGAAAGGAAAGGAAAGGAAGGAGGGAAGAGAGGAAGAAAATGAAAGAGACTATATGAATGGATAACTGTTACATAATCTCTTTCCCATCACCTTTTGGAAAATCAAGTGATCTTTTTTAAAAAATAGTCTTCTTTCCACTGATTACTATTTTGTAAAACACACAACTATATATGCACATACACAGTTGTATTCTTCCTCTCTCTCTCTCTCCCTCCCTCTTTGTCTCTGTCTCTGTCTGTCTGTCTGTCTGTCTCTCTCTCTCTCTCTCTCTCTCTCTCTCTCTCTCTCTCTCTCCCATCAAGATGCACAAATCCCTAGAGATTTTTAGGAAGACAGCAAATAACAATTTGTATTTGTGCATTTGCTACTACCAAGAAATTCAATGTTATAAATTATTTAGACCTTCACAAATTTGAAGGCATGGTACTGTCCAGATGACATGTCAAGGTCAGTATTGTCCACTGAATTTGGAGTCAGAGGTCCTGGGTTCAAACCTTAGCTATGTTGCTTACAGTCTGTATGACCTTGAGCAAGTCACTTACTTTCTCCGGGGATCAGTTTCTTCATTTATAAAATGAGGAAGTTGAACTTACTAGAAGATTTCTGAAGTTCTTGGAGTCAGTTCTAAATGTGTGTTATTTCTATACGTAGAATTCTTCTTCTCCTTTTCGTCTTTCTTCCTTTTTTCCCTTTTCTTCTTCTTCTTCTCCTGTGTGTGTGTGTGTGTGTGTGTGTGTGTGTGTGTGTGTGTGTATGTGTATGTGTGTGTAAACTCTGGAGGATCCTTTTGTAGCTTCTCAGTGCCTAGCACCATTTTATATAGTTAGTAGAGAAAAAGAATAACTTCTGAAGAGAACAATTGGAATAGCATAATGGTTGCTTTAGCTGCCTGAAATCTCTCTTCCATCCTGCCATCAAACTGCTCTTTCTAAAGCACAAGTCTCACTATATCAGCCTCCTTTCAATAAACTCCAGTGGCTCCTTATTACCTCAAGACCAGAAATAAATAAATATTGACCAAATATAAAACTTTTTGGTGTTCAACACCCTGCATAGCCTTCCCACCTTTCTAGTCTTTTTACACCTTACACCCTTCACTCTGTGATTTGGTGACACTGATCTGGTTGCTGTTCCTGGAACAAGGTACTTATTATCTCCTGACTCTGGCCATTTTCCCTAGCTGCCCCTATGCCTGGAATTCTCTCCTTCTTCATCTCCACCTCCTGGTTTTCCTTGGTTTCCTACAAGTCCCAGCTAAAATCTCAACTTCCATAATTAGTCTTTCCCTATCCCCCTTAATGATAGTGCCTTCTTTCTCTTTAGTGTCATATATGCATAAATACACACACACACACACACACACACATTTCTTGTTTGTACATAGCTCTTTTCATGTTGGCTTTGCCATTAGACTGTGAGCTTCTTGAGAGCAAGGACTGTCAATTATTTTTCTTTCTATCCCTAGTGCTCAGCACAGTACCTGGCACAAAATAGGCGCTTAATAAATTGTTGTTGTGTCTGTCTTTGTTTTTGAAGAGGACTGTTGCCTCAGGGAAATGATGATGTGACTTGAAATTCACTAAGTTGAGTGAGGGAAGACTGTGCAAGGTCACCAGCCTCACTTTCTCCTCCAGAACCCTCTGGATCCAGTGGTCTGATATTCAAGACAACTGGAGATGGCCCAGCATACAGTGGGAGAACATGGCCTTTTAGGCTAAGGTCTTTCCAGGTTCTCACTTTGAGTGAGGCAACATCCATTCATTGAATAGGCCTCTTTAAGATGTGAGTCAAGTGATGGCCCCTTTAAATAAAAAAAAAAAAGGGAAAAAATCTAACTGGGAAGGGAAGACCCTCAGGGTTGCTGCTCAAAAGAGAAATGGTTGCTATTGACTTTCATTCTGAGCCAGGAGAGCACAAAATATAGCCATTAAGTTCAGCTCGGGTAGAGACCTAGTTTGGTCCTACCAGTGAGAGTGAAATGTGTTTAAAGTTTGGTCTTTGAGAAAGACAGAGAGAGAGAAAGAAAGAGAGAGATGGAGAGAGAGAGAGAGGGAGAAAGGGAGAGAGAGGGAGGGAAGGAGAGAGAGGAAGGGGAGAAGATAAGGATGAGGTGACTTACCCAACTAGCTGGGTCCCCATTCAGGCAGCTTGGACTACTTATAGGTTATATTTGTCCTTTGTTTTCAAAGAGGACCATGGCATCAGGGAAAAGATGACATGACTTGCAATTGATTTTGATTTAAGTGAGGGAGGGCTGTTCAAGGTCACCAGCCTCACTCTCTCCTCCAGAACCATCTGGATCCAGTGACCAGATATTCATCAGGAGACTGGAGATGGCCTAGGATGCAATGGGAAACCCTGGTCATTTTAGGCTAAAGTCTTTTCAAGTTCTCTCTTTAAGTGAGATAATGCCCATTCAGTGAATAGGCCTCTTTAAGAAGAGAGTCAAAGTACGGCCCCTTTAATAAAAAAGGGGGGGGGAGGTGTTAATAAATGCTTATTGAATGAACAACTGAGCAAATTGCTAGAATTGTTGATTACAAGTCAGTCCTGGAGTCATTCAGTGTTAGTAAGTCCTTTATTTTTTGTCTGTATTCATACTTGCCTAAACTTTAGAGGTCTAAGGGGACATTTGAGTTGACTGCTGAGGTTCCCTCTCCATGAATCAATCAGCACCACTGAAACAGCTACTTAGCATTCTGTTGGCAGCTGATGCCTCCTTTCAGGGAGACAAATACCCTGTTCCCCACCTCAGTAAACACATTTTAGGCAAAAGAGATTAGATTCACTCAAGTACCTAGCTGCCTCCTGCATTATCCTGTTCCCTGGGGATAAAGGTTAGCTGTCACCACATTACTTTTTGTGTCTTAAGTACTGTTGGAGAGTCTGGCTTTTTCCATTTTTCATGCTGAAAATTGTTTTTTTTTTAAAGTCTTCTAGAATAGTTAACTTAGCAAGTACTTTAAAAAAAAAGCAAAATTTGGACTTTTAAAAATATATTTTCATGACATATTTATTTTTTATTTTGAGTTAGGAATACACCAAGGGGCAAAAATTCATCAGGGAGAAGGATGTGGTTGGTCCTGAGGAAAGAGCACAGGCTCTGGGTTCAGAAAGTTGAGGTTTAGGGGTGCTGGGACCCTGAAAGAGCAACAAAGGTACGGCCTGAATGAATTCAACTCAAGCCTTCTTTCAGCCAAAGAAAAACAAAGTTTATTAAAAATCCTCCATATTGGGAAGACTCTTAAGGAATCTCAGCATTAGTTAGATTCTTTTTTGTGTGTATATTATTGTTTTTTGTCCTTAATTCTTTTTTTTAATTGTTCTTTTTTAAAGTTTTTTTTTAAAGTTTTATTTTAAAACTTTGAATTCCAGATTCTTTCCCTTCTTCCCTCATCACCTACTCTTACTGGGAAGATAAGCAATTCAAGATAGGTTGTACTTGTGTAGTTACAAGAAATATTTCCGTAGTGGATATATTGTGAAAGACTGACTATATTTCCCTCCATCCTATCCTGCCCCCGACTTGTACTTTTTTCTACTTTGACCCTCTTCCTTTTCAAAAGTGTGTGCTTCTATCTACCCTCCCCCCCCCCAATCTGCCCTCTCATCTATCATCCCCCCTCTTATCCCCTTCCCCCTACTTTCCTGTAGGGTAAGATACCCAATTTAGTGCGTATGGTTGTTCCCTCCTTAAGCCAATTTCAACAAGAGTAAAGTTGAACCCATTCCCTTATGCCTTCCTGTTCTTCCCCTCTGTTGTAACAGTTTTCTCTTGTCTGATTTATATGAGGTAATTTACCCTATTCTATCTCTCCTTCTCTCTTCTCATTATATTCCTCTCTCACTTCTTAATTTTATTTTTTAGATATCATCCCTTCCCATTCAGCTAATCCTGTGCCCTCTGTCTATGTATACATGTACACATATATACACACACTCACATATGTATTTATATGCACATATACCCTCCTATATAAACATATATATGTATACATACATACATACATATACACACACACATTTATATTCCCTTCAACTATCCTCATACTGAGAAAAGTTTCATGAGTTACAATTATTGTTTTTCCATGTAGGAATGTAAATAGCTCAACTTTAATCAGTTCCTTATGATTTCTTTTCCCTGTTTACCTTCTCATGCTTCTCTTGCTTCTTGTATTTGAACATCAGATTTTCTATTCAACTCTGTTTTTTTCATCAAGAATGCTTGAAAATCCTCTATTTCATTGAATGACCATATTTTCCCCTGAAACATTATACTCAGTTTTGCTGGGTAGGTGATTCTTGGGTTTTTGTCCTAGCTCCTTTGACCTCCAGAATATCATATTCTAAGCCCTTTGATCCCTTAATGTAGAAGCTGCTAGATCTTGTGTTATTCTGATTGTGTTTCCACAATATTCAAATTGTTTTCACTTGGCTGCTTATAATATTTTCTCCTTGACCTGGGAACTCTGGATTTGGCTATAATATTCCTAGGAGTTTTGTTTTTGGGATCTTTTTAAAGAGGTGATGGGGGGGGGCGGAGCCAAGATGGCGGCGTAGCAGCAGCAACATATTGCAGCTCTCTCATAGCCACCCCAAAATACCCATAAAATAGGACTCTAAACCAATCCTAGAACTCCAAAACGCACACAAAGATACTTCCCACTAAAGTCAGCTCAGCTATGAGGAACCATATCAGCACTGCAAACCGAAACCAGCCTGGCCTTAAGCCGTGGCTGTGCCCCGGGGGCGGCTGGACGGGAGGAGTGGAGAAGCCTCTCAGGTGAGCAGATTAGCAGCAGCTGCGAGTGGGGATTGTGAAAGGGGGAGATAAGCAGTCTGGCCAGAAGGCCTCCAGAGCAGAAAAGCGATAGGCAGAGATTTTGCACCCGCCTCCGCGTTGCAGCTTCCCGCCCGCTGCCTGCAGGCAGCAGGGGGACTGAGCGATTGTTCTCAGGCCAGTGCTCTCGCGATGAGCAGCCTGGATCGGGATCACAGTCTTGGGCCTCGGTCTTGGAGTCCTCGCTATCCAGTCAGCCGGAAGTAAATAGGAAGAGTTCCCAGCATCTTCCTAAGAGCTACGGCAGCCGGGAGAACCCCAGTGATTTGGGACAGAGCTTTCCCTTCTGGAAGCAGAGCACCACAGAGATTTTAAAAAAAAAATCATGGTCTGGACAACCATGAGTGAGAATAAGCATAAGAAGCAAAGTAAGAACAGCTCCCAAACCCTTGATTCCTTCTTTGGGGAAAAGAAAGATCATGGGAGAGAGAGGGAGGAGGAGAGCGCAGCCAGAGCGCCC
>CM053580.1:490734886-490776647 GCA_028627135.1 Pseudochirops cupreus
TATATATATGTAATTATTATTATTATTATTGACTACATCCAACTGGAACTTGAGATACACAGGCACTGCAGTTGGGAGATCCATCCTGCCCTACCAAAAAGTGACATAGGAGAGAATAGACTGGGAGAGGGGGGACACACTGGGATGGCTGTTTTGGGGCGGTGGGTGGGGGAAAATGGGGAGAAAATATGTAACTCAAAATCTTGTGGAAATGAATGATGCAAACTATAATAAAATTTTTTTAAAAAGAGGTGATCAGTGAATTCTTTCAATTTCTATTTTGTCCTCTGGTTCTAGAATATCAGGGCAATTTTCCTTGAGAATTTCTTGAAGGATGATTTCTAGGTTCTTTTTTTGATCATGGCTTTCAGGTAGTCTAATAATTTTTAAATTATCTCTCCTGGATCTATTTTCCAGGTCAGTGGTTTTTCCAACTTTTTCACATTGCCTTCTATTTTTTGCATTTGTTTGAATCTGTTTAATAGTATCTTGATTTCTCACAAAGTCATTAGCTTCCATTTGCTCCAATCTATTGAAGGAATTATTCTCTTCAGTGAGCTTTTGAAATTCCTTTTCCATCTGGCAAATTTGGCTTTTTAAAACATTCTTCTCCTGATTGGCTCTTTGGGCCTCTTTTGCCATTTGAGTTAGTCTATTTTTTAAGGTGTTATTTTCTTCAGTCAGGTTATTGACTGTCTTTTCATGATTTTCTTGCATCATTCTCATTTCTTTTCCCAGTTTCTTCTTACTTCTCTTACTTGATTTTCAAAATCCTTCTTGAGGTCCTCCATGGCCTGTAACCAATTCATATTTTTCTTGGAAGCTTTCGGTACCAGAGTTCTGATTTTGTTGTCTTCCTCCCATTCCATGCTTTGATCCTTTTCATCCCCCAAAAAGAAATCTAAGTTTTGAATTGCTGTGCTTGCTTTGCTTCCTCTGCTTGCTCATGTTGCCACTCAATTATTTAACTTTTGAGGTTTTTGCAACAGTAGAACTCTGCTTCCAGAGAGGAGAGCTTTGTCCCAAATTGCTGGGGTTTTGTGACTACTGGAGCTATTAGTTGGGTGCTGTCTCTGAAGCCCCCATAAGCTCTGGCCCACTAACCACACACCCCAGGACCTCCACCCAAGACAGTGATCCAGATCCAAGTAGGTTAAAGCAAGAGTGATTACCCTCTTAATGGTTGCTTGGTCCCCCTATGATCTGCAGGCCAGGACCTCTGGAAGCAGCCACATGGTAGCTACACAGCCATTGTGCCTCCACTGCTTTTTTCACCCTGGGGGCAGGAGCTAGACTGTGCTCTTGTGATCCCCTCCCCCCCAGTTCCAACAGAGTTCCACATTGACCTTTTACTTTGTCTTTGGCATATATGGGTTGATAAGTCTGGAAACTGCCACAGCTACTGGTGATTCATTCTCCTGAAGTCTGCTCTGGCCACTCCTGGTTGGGGCCACCCTGAGGCTAAAGCTGTTGGCTCACATGGGGCTGGGCTTGGCTCCCAGAGCGCTGCGATGGACCCTTCCTATAGGCTTGCCAGGCAGCCTTCAGTGGGAGATTTGTTTCTCTCTGTCACTTTGTGGGTTCTGTAGCTCTAAAATTTGTTTAGAGTGATATTTTATAGGTATTTGAGGTGGTTATGGGGGAGAGCTCATGGAATTTTCCTATTTCTATGCTTCTATCTTGGCTCCACTCCCCATTGGTTAGATTCTTAAGGAATCTGAACATTTGCATCGCAGATGTAAGTGGCCCAGATTGAATCTGAGCACTTTCATAGAAACAAGATGGATCTTATATACATAAAGTCTGAGGGAGGGATCTAGGCGTGGCCAAATATTCTGGGGTGACTAGAGGAAGGGTATAGGGAGGTTCTTGATGGGGATAGTCAGTAGGCTGGGGTGACTAGAGGAGGAATCCAGGGAGAATCTTGATGGGAGTGTCCAGTAGGCTGGGATGACTGGTTGGTTTGGTTATTGTACTTTTTCTGGAAGATGACCAAAATGACATCACTACACTAGAGTCAAGTTTCAATATGTCCCACTGTGGGTGATTCTAGGCCAAGAACCAAAAGAATGGGATTAAGGGTGGGAAGCAGCAGAAGGCTATCTGGAGATATTTGACAAAGGAAGGCTAGTCTAGGCTAAGGGTAAAGAGAACTGGGCATAGCAATAATGAAAGGCTTATAGCCTCAGGTGAACACCAGATCCAAGTGAGAAGATTCATGGAGAGTTCAAGCAAGGAAGTTCTCAGAGCTGGTACCCCATCAAGAAGACCTATGTTTCTATCTGGTCTCTTACCCTAAATCTGAACCTGACCTTGCACAAATTACGTCTTCTCTCTACACCTCAGTTTTCTCATCTCTAACAGGAGATTGGACTAGATGGCCTCTGCTATGAGATTCTTTCCAGCTTCCCATGAGGCTGCTAAATGGTGCAATGAAGAGAGCCTGGAGTCAGGAAGACATGAAATCAAATCCCATTTCAAACACATACTAGCTATGTTACCTTGGGCAAATCACTTAACTTCTGTTTGCCTCAGTTTCCTCAACTGTAAAATTGGGATAATAATAGCACCCACATCCCAGAGTTGTTGTGAGGACCAATGAGGCAACATTTATAAAGTGCTTACCACAGTCCCTGCTCATTTCTTTCCTTTCTTTCATGTTCTGTTCAGTCCCAGAGGGCAGAACTGATTACAATGGGTGGAAGTTGTAAAGTGAAAAATTTGAACAAAGTATCAGGAAAAGCTTCCTAACTATTAGTGCTATCTAAAAATGGAATGGGGTGTGGGGGTGAGGGTGGAGTTGTCCTTTTAAAATAGGCATTTAAAATGCCTACCATGTGCTAGTCATTATATTAGCTTCTGGGGAGATACATCTATAGGTGAGGTTTTCTGAAACTGAGGAGGTGAGAATGGGTGGTCTAAGGTTCTTTTCATCTCTAACATTCTGTGTTTAAATGCTTCTTGATTGATTGCCTTGAGAGGTAATGGGTTGCCTGCTTTCAAATTCTTCATGTACATATGGCTTAAACTAGAGATCCCTTTCTGCTTCTGAAATTCTGTGATTCTATGGTTTATTTCCATGAAATCTTAATTCAAAATCACAGAAACCAATCTATCTCTTGCCTTAAAAAGATGGAATTCTTTATGCAATATCCCCAAAGTGGTCACCTGGCCTCTGCTTGTTTATAATAACCTGATTAGGTATGTTCTGACTTGCTGTACTGCTAAGAACTACAATATATTTTTGTGTTGGTCCTCTGAGTTGTTCCACCATGAAATTCAGATGAGTAAAAGGCAACTTTCTTCAAAAATCCCAGAGAAATGCTGCCAGAGAGGCAAAAAGCTTTGGGCATTTTATTCTTTTTTTCTGCCTTGATAAAGCAGTGAGGGTTTTGAGATGAAAGGAGCAGATGCATGCCATCAGAGGACTTTAGCTCACTGTGTATGAATCCTGGATATCTCATTCCCTCTCTCTCCCTATCTCTTGCCTTCCTGCAGATTAACCAGGCTTAGTTGGTATTATCACCTATTCAATATCTGAAAAAGTACTGTAGGTTTTTCCATTTGGAGACAGTCAATCTTTCTTGCTGCCTGGAATTTAGCTATCATCCCAGGATCCAAATCCACAGACTACATTCCTTCTATAGTACAGCACATTGTATTAGGCTAGTTATAAAACCAGCTCATAGACCATTCCTACTGCACTGCTGTCCTCAGTGGGAGATAGGTGCTTCGGGTGTCCAGATATCTAAGTTCCAAAATAGGACTTCTCTAGTGGTGGTTTGGTGGCATGTTGAAACCACACAAAGGATAAATCCTTGGAAAAGACTCATCTGTAGATAAGAAACTAAGGGCAGTTATGGCACAGTGTGGCATAAAGGAAGGAGAGACAGAAAGATAAGGATATAGAGGGGAATATTATTGTATATGTGAGCATTTGAGGTTAGGCGAAACTGTATTGCAGAAGTAATCACAAGAGAATGAATCCCTCTGGCATAACTATAGATCGTAAAATTCCTAGTCCTCAGCATTTAGTTCAGCATGCTAAGTATATAGCAGGTTCTTAGTAAATACTTTTTGATTGCCTAAATGCAAGCATCAGATCAGATCATCACTGACTATCTCATTTGTGAATGGAGAATGTCCTTCCTTTGGGTGTGGGGTTTGGTCATAATGTACAAATATGTAATGAACTGATTATCACAAAATTATGTTTCTGGTGATGTTATTTAATTTATGATTATGTATGTATACATATACATGCACATATACAATAATTGATTGATTGTGTCTGCAATTTCATAGATGTGTTTTCCCTCCTGGCTATAACTCACAATCCATTTACACCTCATCCATTGTGACTTTTGTTCATTTCCTTCTGAAACTCTTCTGAAGGGGGTCTGCCCAGTGTTCTGGGGGTGGGGCTTCCTTTAAATCTCCTGGCAATACTTTGATATTAATGCAACACATAGGTTGTGTATTGGGTTTCCCTTGCTCTCACTGAACGACCAACCCACCTCCTTTTCTGGTCCTACACCTACGAGGTGACACTCACCCTGGGCAATTCTTCATTGATAAGTAACATGTTACCACCTACTATTGCCCACAGGTGTTTCTTCATTTTTTTCTTGATGACTCACAACTTATATTCTGCAGAGATGTTGGTATAAGACATGAAGCCAAACAGTATATAATATATAATATGTAATGCATATATATGTGAATTTATATACATGTATGTTTTACTAAACTTTTGATTTCATTGGTTTCCCAGTAAAGAAACATCCTTCTATTCATTCAGATCAATGCTTGCTCTGCAACTCATAGACTCAGACAGTTGCCTGAATAAATGAGAGATGGACTATATAGAGCCATACAGCCAATGTGTGATGGAGGTAGAATTTGAATGCAGGTCTTCCTGAATCTAAAGGTGATTTTCTTTATACCATACCATGCTACCTATCACCAGGCAGCATGTTAAAAAATAGTGATGTTAAACAGATGACTTTTTGCTTCAAGGAGAAGCTTTGGTTCATCAACTTCTGAAAGGCAATCTGGTCCACTCTCCTTTTCCTGTTCATTTCTGGCTTTGCTCATTGTCCATTAACTTTTTCTGTTCTTTTTATGTACAAGTTGGGGTAAATGGTCTCTTCCAACTCTCAAATTCTGCAGTTCTATGATGCTGTAATAGATATTGAATTGAAAATAATTGATATGTGTATAAATTATTTTTATAATTATTTTGTAGAAATGGGAAATTAAATATGTACATGAATAGTTATTGATGCTTTCTTAGTTTATTTTGATAATAGCACCTATGATTTTTTCCAACCATTGAATATTGTCCTTGCTTTTATATATCTTGAGAATTGTTCCCTCAATGTCCTCAACTGTGTCACCTCTGGCACAGACTTCTGCATATGTCCAATTAAGCACAGCTGCCCTTCTCATCTGTTTTTTTTTTCTAATGCCATTTCTACTTTCTAATGCAGCACACCAAGGAGCATGATGTTGCATTCCATATGTAGCAACTCTACTATCATTGATTGAAAAAAAGAATTTGCTATAAAATCTTTGACAAATCTCCATTTTCTGTGTTTGTTGTACTTTTGCTAGTTTCACTTAACTTTTTTTTAGGATAACTTTGTTTCATTTAGTTAATTATTTCGCAAAGTTTTTAGTCAAACTTGTTTCTACTGTTTTTTGAAGTAATCATATAATCTAAGCCTTGTTTACCTTTGGTTGCTGTATCTTTCTACTTGACAAATGAAATAAGTGTTTGCTAAATACAGCAGTTTCTAGGGTCTTTTGATCTCCTCATGGTAGTTCTACATTTTGTTAGAAAATGATGTGAGTATCTGTTCTTTTGTCCATTCAACTTTTGCATATGTATGTATGTTAATAACTTGTTTAACTAGGCCAATTCATAGTTATATTAAATTAACATATTTTCTAATTTTTATTCTTTCTTTTTATTTGCCATTGATTTAGGTTTTAAAAAATCTTTAAAAATATGGCTGTCCCTTAAAAATATGGCAGTCCTTTTAGTAGTCCTTTAAAAATATTAGAATTCTCAACTCTTAATCTCATAGATGAGTTGGATCCTTGAATAAGGCTACATCTCCTTCCTACCCCTGCCTTCACACTGTGCTTCTAAGATACCATAGGGCCTGTCTTTCTAATGATATTGACTTGAACTTTTCCAGTGACTTTTCCCTAATGTTAACCACCAGTTAGGGTCAATAACTCCCTTATATAACTAACACCTTCCAGTGAATAGCCCCATTCATTTAACCACTTAATATCAATTAGCATTTATGACAGAACACTTACTGAGAAGATACGACAGAGAAGTTTGAACCATTTCCCTCAACATCTCCTTGTACCATCTTGGTTCCTAGGGAATGCAACTTCAAACCTAAAGCAATTGCGACATTCAAACCACCACACTTACTTACAAAGTAACATAGATAATAAACCACTTTGCTCCTGAAAACAGAATTTCAGCTATTGGATCTCCTTTGTGACTGGACCAGGTCCCAGAGATTGTTCTTAAGAGCTTGATTGCTTGGTTGGGTCCCACAAGTTTCTCTCAGGGGTTCACTGCTATTCTCATTGGACCTTTGAACCTTCAGCCTTCCATATCTCACAAGATCACAGACTAGTCAATTCTGCATCTAATACAGCTCTTTCACCTGAGAGCAAGAAAAAGTGGACACAATAGAGACAGAAAATAGGCTTGTTGTATATAAGGTTGTTAATGGCCTAGGTGGGGACATAAAAGAACAAGTCTTCTCTTCCTACCTTGGAATTTACAGCAACACTCATTTGAATGAAACTAGGAAACAAAGAAAGATGGAATCATCCGGTTAGTTTCCTTTGTAAGCATTCTCAGTTACGTTTTAGTAGTCAATCAAAAGTATCCCTTTTTTCACATATGGCACAGTGGATAGACTTTTGGACCTGGAGTCAGGAAGACTTGAGTTGGAATTTGACCTCAGACATTTAGCAGCTTTGTTACTATGGGCTAGTCACTTAATGTCTGTCTGCCTTGGTTTCCTCATTGTAAAATGGGGATAATAACAGCTTTTATAATTCCAGGGTTACTAGAAAATATCCAATGATATTTGAAAAGTCAGTCAGTCAATAAGTATTCATTGAGTGGCTACTATGGGCCGGGCACTTGCTGGGAATACAAAGAAAGGTAAAAGACAGTTCTTGCCCTCAAAGAGCTTACAATCTAATCAGAGAAAAGTGCTTTTCAAACCTTAAAGCTCTATGTAAATCCAAGTTGTTGATTATTATTATTTGCAAATAGTCCAGAAACAGTATCTACTTGTGCTCTGAAGTCCATGTGATGATTTTATCTGCCAAGGTCATTGTGCCTACTCAAAAGGGCAGAACTCTCATTGGTCAATCCCAGTCTCTCATTACATAGAAATGACTTCAACACCAGTATCCATTTGTTTCCTTTCTTTTAATGAATAATTAACTTTATTCTAGAGGTTATTTTGTTCTCTTGATTTCCAGCTCCTCTTAATTATTTACTCAAAGAATATTTTATTCATGATGTATTGATGTAAGGTCTCTAGAAGATATTGATCTCTTTAATTCTTCACTTCTGAATTATATTTTCCAAGATATGTTTCCCTATCTCCTACTCCCCACCCCCTTTTCTATCTCTGCATCAAGGTAACCAAGTATTAATGTTATGTATTGATTTAATTTGGATTGTCTTATTAAGTTCTTCATAGAACATTTTTTTTCAATCAATCACAAGTCTTTATTAAGCTCCAATTATGTGTTAAACCTTGTTCTAGGCATTGAAGCTGTTGATTTATAAGCTGTGGTATTTTAATGGTGATTTTTTTCAAATGCATATTATGGGTGTAGCAATATAATAAAGAGTGTCTTCTGAAATGTTTCCTATTATCTGATAAAAGCAAATCTTCCAGCTCCTATTTTTCCTCTCCAAGGTGAAACGGATAGCTATACCTCCCTTTAGCAACAGTTTCCTTTTGCCTTCTTGATGTAATTTTTAGCAAGACTGTCAAAATAGATTTAATTCAGTTTCTCCAACAATATTCCCACTTACTGGTCATTAGATAAGGAACTTATGTTTAGAGTATCAATGGCCAAGCTATTGTTATAATTCTCTACTCCCTTTCCCTCATTGTCATATCTATTGTAAGATCAGAAGCAAAGGCTACCCAGGACCAAGGGCTACTTTGAAATTTTCTTTGCTTCATGGGCTGCTATGGACAAAAAAATTAATCACCAAATAGCCAGCCTCATGGCAATGAACTAGGCCAGTCCTTGGATAGTATTTATAGTTCATTTCTGAGAGCATAACTCAAAGCCTTTCCAGGCTGGTAGAGTCAGTAAGATGTTGTACTCTGCTGGAATAGAGTTCAAGTACTCAGAATCATCCTCACACCAAGATGAATATTCAGAGGAAGACTTTATAGACATATTCCTCTATGCCAAAATATAAATATGTGTATGAAAAGAACTTAAAAAGAGTCTCATTTCAGCTTCATTTAAGGAAAACCTTCTTAACAGTTAAACTGTCCAATGACATGGACATGGCCTAACTCAGAGAATAGTGGGTTTCCCCTCATCTGAAATCTTCAGGTAAGGGTCATATGGATGACCACTTCTTTGTTATGTTGGAAAGGAGATTCTTTTTCAAGCAGGTGTGGAATCACATGGTCACTAAGACCTCATTTGGCTATGACATTTATGATTCTGTGACTTATGTTTACACGTGTGTCTGTATCCTGACCTTTAAAAATCCTTCTAACATTGTTGGTAAGAGTTAAGAAGGTCCTTCTTTTAGCTGAAATAATTAAAGACAGGAAAGATGAAGGCATTCATTAGACTTAATGAAAGTTTTGAGCCCCTTTCCATGCAAAGACCTACATTTCTGTTTCTACTTTTCAATGAATGGTAAAAATAACTATACAATGAATATTTACTAGCTAAGATGATATATAATCATAATGGCAACATGTAATCATAATGGTGGGAGTTGTAATTTTCCAATTTCTGCCTCCATTCCTGGCAAGTCTCTTTTATTTTTCAAAGTGATACTTTTATTTTACATCAGTTATTTCCTGATACACATTAATCTATTCCTTTATTGAAAGCTCGCTTATAACAATGAAAAACAGCGAAGCAAAGTCAATCGACAAAGAAACCACATGTAACATTGTATGCAACATTATGCACTCAAGTTTGTTCATTTCTTTAGTCTTTTGCCATGTAGCACCGGGTTTTGCATTCTTTTCTCTGTATCACTTCATTCAAATCTTCCTATGTTTCTCAGAATTGTTCACATGCGTTACTTATATAAAGCAGTAATAGTCCATTTCATTCATATATTACAATTTATTAGGTCAGACCAGGTCACTGGCACCCACTTTGCTTCCGGTTTTGTTGCTGTTGCCACAAAGAGCCCTGCTATAAACCTTTGACATATATAAGACTTTTCTTTTTGTAATTGGCTTCCCTGAAGTATATGCCCTGTAGGGAGGTCATAGAGACAAAGTTCTGAACCATTTAGGAACTTTTCTCACCTAATTCCAAATTATTTCCCAGAATGGATGGACCAATTTCCGACCCCTCCAACAGTGTTTACTATATTGTTGGAAGCCCCATTTTGTATGCATCTCCATCTCCACGTAGCCCTCTTCTGCCCTGTTTAGATGGCTTCTTCCTTTTATAGACATCCCTTTATTGGTGTTTTTGGCTCATCTTGTTGATACATAAAGTCTTGCAATTCACCAATTTACATCACCCCTGTGCAAATTCACTTCCCCTAATCATCTAAATCCTAGGAATCATAATAGAAGTCATAGATCTTAGAGGTGAAAGGGACCTTTAGAAATAATCCTACCAACTTCAAGGAGAATATTTACTTCCCACTCCTACCCCCAACCAAGTGAAATTTGACCCAAAGGAGTCTGTAAAGAGACAAGCAAGCCTCATTTTCTGCAATTAGCTCTAAAGTGCCTTTAGGAAATGTTTGTCTCAGCTCATCTCTCTGCACTCCCTGGTTTGGATCACAGGGTAATCTGTTTAAATGACTAATTACAGAAGTCATTAAAGGCACTGGGAAAATGCTGTCCATGGATACCCAAAACCCAAGTTTTGCACAACCTGCTTGTTGTGGCAAGGATGAAACTTCTCAACGGTCCAGTACAGGCGGATGTTTTAAAAAGAATGACCATATGCAGCTTCATCTCCCAACTCTTCCATTTCACACATAGGTTTGTCATTCTGTTATTGGGCACCTGTTTGAAGTCTATTTAAAAATGTTAATACATCTTGTGAGAATATATAAGGATGAAGGGTGTTTGGTTTAATTTACCGTTGCACATCAGAGAAATCCATCTCACAAACTGTTTCTCATAACACCAAATCGCATTTTAATCCAACAATATCCCTCCCTGATTTTCCTACTAATGTTGTTAAATGTCTGCTTATACTAGATTAGAAACCAGGACTAACTCACAGTATCCTAGAGACCACCACACTCTCCAAATGCCCTCTGAGAGCCAGGGATAAGAGAACGTTGCGATACGGCAAAAAGGTCAGGTAAAGGAACATGGGAAGATATCAGAAAATGAAATAACCCATAGGATTATGGATTTAGAGCTAGGGGAGTTAGAAGTCATTTGGTCTTAGATCCTCAATGACAGAGAATGTTTTTGTCTTTCTCTGTACCCCCAGTGCTGGTACATGGTGAGCACTTAATAAAATACTTGTTAACTTGTAAAGAAACTGAGGCTAGAGAAGGGAGAGGATAAATTTAGAGCTGAAGGGGACCTTGCAGGGCATCTAGTATATCCTCATTATTTTTTGCAGGAGGAAGCTGACACTTAGACTGGTTAAGTGACTTACCCAGGTTTAGATAGTTCAGTAATTGAGACAGTTTTTGAACTTAGGCATTCCAGATCCACTATACAACCTTTAAACAACCCTAGAATGAGAAGTCCTCTTAGGCTCTTTCTAGCTCTTAATGCTTGATCATATGAGTTCCACTCTCCTGTCTGCATTTGGTGTTTTAGTTACTGGCTTACCCATACCCATGCTTCTCTGAATGTGATTTAAGTAAGGTGACAATGATTTCTTCATGAAGCCTGTTCTCAGCGAACCAGAGTACTGAAACATCAGAAGGTTGAAGCAAGATTGATGCCAGAAAATCTCCCTCTCCAGTTCTTGTTTGCTTCTTCCAGGCCTTGTGATGCTACAGCAGAAACCTTAGTTACATTTGTCTTTGCATGAAAATGTTAATCTCCACAAAACCCACCTCTAGTGAATAAAAGATTTGTTGTTCTTAGACATGACTCAGGCAGCTGCTTCAGTGTTAGCCTTTCTGGCTATCTCCTATCTCACATCTATGGACCAGGTCATGGCTGCAGCTGAAAACAAGAATTAAACCTAGTGTGACTAGGAATTGAGGAGATGATTCCAGGAGCTGCCCAAGAACATTCATTTTATTGCTTTATAGCCACATCTTGCTTAGTTAATTGGGGTTAGGGACAACTGAGAAGTAGAAGAAAAAGTTTGCATTTCTACTAAAAGCACCATGATGTAATTATACCAAAAAAAGAGAGAGAGAGAAATAGACAGGGAGAGAAAGAGAGAGAGAGAGAGAGAGAGAGAGAGAGAGAGAGAGAGAGAGAGAGAGAGAGATGATCATTAGCTTTTTCAGCTTTGGTGGAAAGTTGTCTATTTGCCAAATGCTTACATTAGCTCTTTCTTCCAGCAACTCAGCAACAGGAATCAGTTTTAGTCTCTGAAGGTTAAATGCACCAGTGTCCCCATTGCTGCCTGGTTACTGCACCAAGTCCTCCTTGGGCTCTTACTCTTTGTTCTATTCCCTGAGATATGTGTATACTTAGAAGGTATTCAACAGAATGCAAGGCACCATTTCTGTGCCCATATACTGTGTGGTTTGTGATAGGGTTATAACTTTTCTATGGGAGCAGGTTTGCTCTTTTACCAAGAGTTTAATCTTTGAATCTAAATCCATAATGAATATGATAGTGGAAACCTGGAACTATGTACCCCAACATACACTGGGAGTAAGGACCATGTTATGACTGGTTGCTAGTACAGAGATTTTCCTTTTTTACATAGTTCAATATATGAAAACCTATGTTCTAGCCAAAATAGACTATAGCTGTTTTCTATACTTAGAATTCCATCTCCCACCTCCATATATTTGCACAAGTCATGTTCTGTGCCTGGAGTGTACTCCCTTTTCATTCCCACATGACAAAAATCATTCCCCTCTAGGCCTCAATTTCCTCATCTGTAAGATAATTGTGTTGGACTAAGTGACCCAAATTAGAATGTAAGCACATTGAGGAGAGGGCCTGTTTCACTTTTGTGTTTGTATCCTAAGTGATTAGAAAGGCACCTTGTACATAGGAAGGGCTTAATGAATACTTTTTAGTGGATAGAATGAGGATCTGTATGATTTCTAACAGTTTTAAGTTCAATTGCAAGTGGAGTATATTGGCTTGCACATAATGGAGACCTCTTTGTGCAATTCCAGTCACTGGAATACTGGCTGAAGTAAAGGAACTAGCATTGATTCTCCTAAGGAAGTTCTAGGATGTCAGAATCTTAAGAGTTGCAACTAGATGCAGGGATAGCAACCAAAAGTATGATCTTATTTTTAAGAAGAAGGTAGTTACAGAGACAAAGTATGATGGTGGAAACAAAACATTCTTTATACCCACAGCAAACATGTTGACGAGAAAAGGAGTCTTTGGTCAGAGCAAGGAGAAGGAAGGGAGGCAACACGATTAATTTGTAATAGTCTCTCCCAACACAGGATCAGCTGGCACATGGAGCCAATGAGTCCCTCTGCCTGACAGGTTACTGCAAATCTCCATACTGGCTGCTAAGGTTAAGAAAAAAGAAGATGGAAGAATCCTCACTCTGTCTCATTCAAAGAAGGATAATTTTGCCACCATGAGTTAGTAACCCTGGAAGTAGCTGCTATTGCCCGACAAATGCTCTTCAGTAGGTTCTTGACAATTTTTGTAAGTGATAGGGGTGAAAGGATGTTAGAACTGAGAATGATTCTGTTGCCCATTTATTTTCCTGAGAGTTACCTTGCTATTTTGTTTTAATTAAATACTTTGCTAGTTTTTGCATGGAATAGAGAATGTACTAGATCAGCGATTCTCAACCTGTGGGTCACAACCCCTTTGGGGGTTGAATGACCCTTTCACAGGGGTCACAGGGGTCACCTAAGACCATTGGAAAACACGTATTTCCGATGTTCTTAGAAATCAAGACACCGCTCCTCTATCCAACTCCAGGTGGGTACGCCCACATGCAGATAAGCCCACATGCAGATACGCCCACATAGGAGTATTAAAGGGTCGCGGCATTAGGAAGGTTGAGAACCACTGTACTAGATGGAAAGAGGAATTAAGTCAAAATTTGCACCCCCAACAACCCAAAACACATTCATTGAAACTGAAGGTAGCTAGAGGAACCTCAGAGTTGAGGATGGGCTATAGTTGCAATATGATTTCCATCAGGGGTTAACTTAGGTGCTTACTCTTGCATGAATTTGTTACTCAGTCCCACAATTGTTTGTTTTCTCTCTCTCCTTAGATTAACTTTATACAAATAAATACTTGCATATATGTTCTTTCCCATAATAGAATAGAATACAAACTCCTTAAGGTCAGAGACCATTCTATTCTTGCCTCAGTATACTAGCACAGTGCCTTGCACATAGTGGGAACATACTGAATATTTGCTGTTGAATATTGTGGTCATTTGTATTATTAGTATGGGAATCTTGGATGACTAGCTGTCCTCAAGCTTTTAAAATAAGATATTAACTTTGGAAAAAGACCTAGTAATTGTATTGCTGGGTGAAAGGGTATAGACAGTTTAATAATGGTGAAAGATGATTAGGGGAAAGGGATAAGAACCTACCTATTCTAAAGTATTTCTAGCAGCTCTCTTTGTGCTGACAGAGAACTGGAAAGGAAGAAGAGGCCCATCAATCAGGGAATGGCTAAACAGGTTGTGGCATATGATTGTGATGAAATGCTACTATGCTATAATAAATGATGAGTTCAATGACCTTAGGAAAATATGGAAAGACTTGCATGAAATAATGAAGGGTGAAATGAGCAGAACCAAGAGAACATTGTATATAGCAATAGCAATATTGTTTTAAGAACAACTTTAAGTGAATGTGTCATTTTGACTGTTATAAATGGCTAAATTAACTATAAAAGACATATGAAGAAAGATGCTATCTGCATCCAAAGAAAGAACTGATGAATAAAAGCATGTATAGAATAATTTTACATATTTATATGTATTTGTATCTAATGATAGCCATCTCTAGGGTGGGAAGGAGGGAAAAAGGGGGAAAAGAAAAGAAATTTGCATGACAACTTTGTTGTATATTTAGAGAGAATAGCAAGTTGTACATAATGGATTTGCAGTTTCATATTCAATCATCTTTTTTATTATACTATGTGTCAACAGGCAATCACAATGTCATGAGATTTAGGTGAAAACCAGGTTTATTACAAGAGGAATGAACACGTATTGACAGTTTTGAGGACACTGAGAGATTGATTCATAGGAGTATTGAGGGGATGTGATGGGAGCAATATCCTAAGCCTCATTCTTACTTCCCATCCAACTTAGGCTATTTTTTCTTAAAATATATTGAAACTATCCTTGAGATTTAATTGGTTCAGGACACCCAAGCATGGGTTACTGATGTAGCTTTCTGGTTGCCTGGATACAAAACAGCTCCTGCATGAGGGGCTGGAGCTCCTCCTTCTTGCTTGGGACCAGAGACCAATAGTATGTACCATCCTGGAAATCTGTGATCACTGAATCAATGCTTTATCCAGGGTTGACACCATTCTCTGCTCTGGATATCCTCCCCCTATTATGGCTAAGTAAAGGTCTGAATGCAAAACATATGCTTGCAAAAAAAGAATGGCACAAGCACTCCCATGGTGGTCAGAAAAAGTGATACAAAGAAACTCTCAAGGTCTCTCTTAAAAACTTTGGAATTGATTGTGTGACATGGGAGACATTGGCACAGGACTGCATGGCATGGCATGCCCACGTCGGAGATGGTGCTGTCCCCTATGAGCATAGCAGAATTGATGTACCTTACAAGAAATGCAAGATGTGCAGATTTAGAGAATCCACCCCAAATATTCACATGGACTATTTGTGCCTGACCTGTGGGAGAACATTCTGAGCTTGTATTGGTCTGATCAACCATAGCTGGACACACTGTGCCTTGACTCTAACATGGTGATGCCATTTTGTTCCTCTTTGAGAGCAAAGGACAACAACCAACCAACCTTACAGATGCATTCATATTTATTGATGTGGTATGAGTTTCTTATTTTATTTGAACTTTGGATTCAATCTTCTGGGAGACTAATCTGAGTAAGGGGTGTGTGTATGTGTGTATGTGTGTGTGCATGTGTATACATCTGTTGATACCATTCTCTTCTCTGGATGTTCTCCCCCTTTTATGGTTTATGTGTGTATGTATTTATGAGAGAGACAGAGACAAAAATAAAGAGACAGAGACAGAGGGAGACACAAAATGGAGAGAGAGCATAACATAATGAGATGTGTTATAACATTCAGAACTGTAACAAACTTTGAACCACACCCCAGTGTGCCAGCATCTTAGTAGGCACAGATCAATTCTACTTTGCAGTAAATGCCTTTCCCATACCTCATATCATGACCAGTCTTTCGGTCAGCTTTCTGTTGACTTTCATCACTTCATGGCACATCTGCTACCAGATTGAAACCCTCAGGGTTGTTTCACTGTACCTTGTTTCTCTCTTTGGGCTCACCAAACCCTTGTAGTCTCCCTACCCTTCAGAATCTCTGGGGAAGAAGATGCCCCATCCCCTAGCACAAGTCAACACACAGTTGAACTGTCCTTTGTTCCACTGCCAGCTCACTGAACTAAAATTATCCCAAGCACAAGAATTTCTAATTATATAAACCATCCTTGGAAATCAACTTTATTGTTCTGTGGTCATAAGTATAAAAAGACAGAAAAGAAGGGAGTGGGGAATGCTACAAGACTTGCCTCTCATTATGACTATAAAGGTAAAAGAAACAAAAACATAGGATTCTTAGAAAGACCTTGATAACATGGAAGAGAATTTAAGTCAAGAAGACCTTCCTTAATGGGCTGGAAGCACAGGATCTTACTAGTCATCTTGTCTACCTGAAGTATGAATCCCTTTTACAACATTTCTGACAAGTGCCTGGGTGGGCTCCTGCTTGATCACTTCCAATGACAGTGAAAAATTTCCATTTTTTAATGAAAACCATATCCAAAGTTTGATTAGATGGAATGCTTAGAAAATGGAGAATTCTGTTTAAATGAATTTTTAATTCAATTCTAAAAGCCTGTCCATAGCCGGCACTTAAAAAATGTCAAATGAAAAGAATATATTAAGCTCTACAAACTTTTCTCTTGTTGAAAATCTTATCAAAATGTTTGAGTCCACTTTCCTGCTTTGGTAGACGATGGCAATGCAGGATTGTGGAAAGCACACTATACTTATAGCCAGAAGTTCTGGGTTCAAATCTTGCTCCCCTACCTATATGAAATTAATGTGGTATAATGGAAAGGTTGGTTGACTTGAAGGGTTGAACCTTAGGTGACCTAGAATCTGAGTTGAAATCCCAGCTCAGCCATGTACTTGTGTAATGTTGGTCAGGTTACCTCCCTTGTCTGAACCTCAGTTTCTTCCTTTGTAAAATGGAGTCAGGCTAGATGATCTCTAAGGTTCCTTCCAGCTCTTCATCTATAATTTTATGATTCTAAGTTACATAACCTCTCATTAGCCTCAGTTGTTACATCTGCAAAGTGGGGATAATAATACCTTCATCATTTCTCTCACAAGGTTGCTCTGAGGAAATTGAGTGTTACATAATGGGAGCTGTTAATATTAGAGGATAGTGAGCCGAATGGAATATTCCTTTGATGACTGAGGGTTTTTGCAGCGCCTGTGGGTTTTGGTTATGAATATAAATGATCACAGTGCATTAGCTGCAGAATATCTTGAAGAAAGTGTTCTCATTTCAGGATATAGGAAGGATGCCCGGTTTGAGGTTTTAATCAGAGTCAGCTATTAGCTTACATTTGTTGTGTACTTCTAGCATTGTGTAAATAACTGCGACAACAGAGAACAGTCCTGTCATTTGAGGGCTCTGGTCTCAACTGAAGGCTTGCCATGACTATAAGATATGGAAGTGTCTCCAGAGGTGGAATGCCGTAGGTTTCAGATGTTCTCTGTTGAAACTGAAGTTATTTGTTCTTTTCAGTACAAGCTTTCTCACCAAATTGAACATGGGGATTCATTCATTCACTCAGCTAATATTTATTTCAAATTCTGACTCCACAACTTTCTGCCTGTCTGACCTTGGGAAAGTTGCTTAACTTCTTTGGGCCTCAGTTTCCATAACTGTAAAGTGGGAGGTTTGGATTAGATGACCATGAAGGTCCCTTCCATTTCTAAAATATATAATCTATGATCTCATGATCACTTATTGTTTTCCCCTCCCTCCCTTCATCCTTCCCTCCCTTCCTTCTTCCCTTCCTCCCTCCCTCCCTCCCTCCCTTCCGTCCTTCCTTCCTTCCTTCCTTCCTACCTTCCTTCCTCCCTTTCTTCCTTTCTTTCTTTTTTTCATCAAGGATAAGTGACCTGCCCAGGGTCACACAGCTAGTCAGTCTCTGAGGTCAGATTTGAACTCAGATCCTCCTGACTCCAGGACCAGCACTCTTCATCCACTAGGCCACTTAACTGCCCCTTGTTAGCAGAGCACTGGGCCAAGGACTGAGATAGATGCAGAATTTAGATAAGACCCTGTCCTATCCCTCATGGAGCTTACAGCTAAAAGAGCAACATGATGCATGTAGACAACACCAATACCTAGCATTCCATGTAAGTGTTGTAGAAGTTTACCAAACAAATGTTCTATGCTTTGAGATAATCTCAAGCCTCCTAACAGGACAAGCCAAAGACTGAAAATGACAAGTATCAATCTGTTGTAGAGAATTTAATTCTATCACTAATTAGGATGCTGGAGAATGATCCCTGCAATAAGAAAGCCAGTTCCAGCTGTGGGTGTGGGTGGTGGAAAATGGGACTGAGAGTTCAATGTCTCCTGAGGTTTTTGGTAAGCCCATAGATTTGTTGTCTGTCTTGTTTATCCTACTTCATCTCCCCAATATGAAAGAGGCTTAAGTGAGTTATCCAAGTGGTAATCTTTCTCTCTTAGAGAGAGAATACTCTCTCTCTCAGTGCCCCCCCCCTCAGCCCCTCTCTCCACCATATCACAGAAACACAGGATCATAGATTTCTAGCTGGAGAGGACTTTATGGGTCATCTAGTCCATTTAACATATGAGGATATTGAGCCCCAGTGAAGTTAAATGGTTTTCTCAAAGTCACACAGGGGGCAGGTGGCAGTCAGGATTTAAACACAGGTCCTCTTGCCTCAGATCCAATGTTATATGCTATTTCCATTTAGAGGTCTTTTTTGTCCAACCCTCTCATTTTACAGGTAAGGAAATGAAGGCTTCAGAGACATTAAAGGATTTGCCCAAGGTCACAAAGGTAGTAAGTAGAACAGTTAAGATCTAAACCTGGTTCTCCTGGATCCAAATCCAGTTCTCTTTCTACTAGATCACAGTGTTAAATAGGCAAACACGAGAGTGATTTCCAGCAACATGCGTATAATGTGCGAGGGGAGAAGTGGACAGGGCCAGCTAGTAGAGCTGGGAGTTCACTTTCTTTCAAACAAGGAAGTTTTAAGTTACAATGGAGAAATCTGGTCGACAGAAGTGACTAGAGACAGCAGTAAACAGCCGCTTGAGGGATGCCAGCTCCCACACATCACATGCCTCTTTGCAAGGAATTAGCATCTTAGACAGGAAGGCTCTGAGAATTTTAATGGTAAGTTGATTAGATTCCAAGCAAGTTGGTTTAGTCAGAAACCCCACAGGTGTCTTGGGAGCCCCTGACTGCACTGCTCCAGATGGCCTCCATTGGATGTACTACTCTCAGTCAGTCAGCCAGCCAGCACCACTTCCCTCTGTGTCACGCTGGTAGAGATACATCCCCCCTCTCCTTCTGTGCACTGACAAATACCAAGTGTGCAGTCAGTGCTCAGTGAATATTAAACAATCATAATGACAATGATGATCAGAGCTTGAAATTTCCCATCACCAGCTGACTGGCTACTGTGGCGAAGGAAATACAGACAGGATTCTGGCTGGCTAGGCATTGCTTAAGAGAGCCCAGCCATTTTTGTCCAGAGGGACTTAACCCAGTTTTATGAGGTTGGGTACTGAAAGCATTAGTCATTGACCCTCTCGTTTTGTGACAGGGCAACTGAGGTGGCAGCAGGGAGGGTTTTGACTTGGGAGCTAGTCAGATAAAAGTGGGTCTGAGGAAAGAAAAAGAATACCACTTTCCTCTTTCCTTTACCTTCTGAGACTCAAAAGAGGGAATACTTTGTCTCCCAGGAAAATTTAGTCAAAATGCATCTCTCGTCTCCCTCTGTGCTCCCACAAATGCTCAGTGAATATTAAACAATCATAACAACTGCAATAGATCAGAAATTGAAACTTTCTATCACCAGCCCACTGGCTGCTCTGGGGGAAATAAGGAGCTTATAATCTAGGAGTATGGATTCGAAATGGCCTTTTTGTTTCTGTTCGTGACATTTTTCTGAAGGAAAATGGCAATGTTGGTGAGTGAGTCTCTCTGCATGCTGAAAAGGTTTGTTTGTGTGGTTCTACCTCCTTGAAAATGATTAAAAAAACCAAAACAATGGTGATGATAACAACTCCCCAGATGTTGAAAAAACACTATTTCCTATCAGACTTCATCCATAGTACATCACTGGGAAATTGCTGGAGTTAAAGAAATGGGCTTCTGGGAAACAGACAGTTTGAGATAATTAAAAATGAATTTTTGACATAATTTTGAGCCTGTTCGTTGTCAGCCTGCCTCTCTCTTTCTCCCCATCTCTTAGAATCCCTAGCTTCTTTCAAAACTCATATGAAATGCCACCTTCTACATAAAACCTTTCCAGATTTCCCCAGCTGTAAATGCCTCTCCTACAAATTATCTTCTAAACATTTGGTATATACTTAAATGTATATCTGTTAGCTCATTCAACAGAATGTAAGTTTCTAGAGGAAAGGGTCTATTTCACTTCAATCTTTACATTCCCACTGGATAGCATTGTGCCTGGAACACAGTAGGCATTTAAATGTCTATTGATTGATCCAGCTTCATTGCACAGCCTGGCTTATATGTGCTTTTCATTTGCTTTGTTTTTCAATAGGAATGGTTGACACGTCTCATTTTTGGCCATATTGTGCTTTGTGCTTGGGGACTCAAGGTAATTAATATATGATTTGTGAATTAGGTATTTCTGAGAAACTATCACCTTAGATTTAAAAAAATCAATATTACAAGTAGAAAATGGAAAAGTCAGCACTATAGAGCAGTTTATGTGACAAATATTTGAGGATTTTAATGGACTCCATGTTCAATATGAGTCAACAGATGACATAGAAGCAAAAAAAAAAATGACCTTGGATTTCAGCAAGAAACACATAATGTCCAGACCATGGGAGGTAATAGTTATGATATTCAGTCCTGTTAAAACATGTATGGAATATTATATTCAGAGCTGAGTGCCATGTTTTAGAAGGGACATGGACAAGCTGAAGGTCATTGAGGGTAAAGTGACCTGGATGATGAGGGAATTAGATAATATGCCAAATAAGGATATGGAAGGAACTGGGGATGTTTTGTCTGGGGAAGACAAGATTTAGGGAGACATGATATATGAATTTTAAGGATTATCACATATAATTCTGTTGACTCATATTGAATTTTCTCTCTACCAAAATTCTCAAAACTTTTTTTAAAGAAATTGTTCTCTAACCATGCCTCATCTTTCTTGTTCTTGTACCTTGACTTTTTGAGCCCTAGTGTAAAACTTTATATTTGTCTATTAAATATCATCTTCTTTGACTAAGTCCAATGTTCTAGATCAGGGGCCAGAAAACTATGGCCTGAAGGCCAAATCTAGCCTACCTCCTGCTTTTGCATGACTCACAAGCAGGTGGTGGGCCAGCTTTGACCCTGAGGGTACAGTTTTCTGACTCATATTCTAGATCCTGGATCTGCTATCCAGTGTGTTTGGAATACCATGAAAAATGACTTTCCATGAAATACCATGGGAAACCTATTAGCTATTCCTACAAGTTATGTGCTATTTTAAAATTTTACAAGGTTGCTGTTTATCCAAGTAATTGATAAAATAGCAGAAGTTCAAGCATGCCTTTCTAGGGGCACTCTAATAAGGATTTTTTCCCCCTAAATTCACATCAAATAACTAATGAGTACACCTTAGGTCTAACCATCAGTCAGTTCTGAATCTACTTAATTATATCACCATATCACTCATATCACTCCATATTCTCCATAAGAATAACGTGAGAGGCTTTGTCAAATGCCTCCTAAAATCTAGGTGGACTATATATACAAAATTCTCCTGTTTAGCATCCATGCCAAAAAAAAAAGAGACATGACGTTAGCTAGGAATTGCTTATTCTTGATACTGCCATAATGGTTCATTGTGATCATGCTGCTTCTTTTTATAGACATACATCAAATTGTCCATACCCTTTGAGCCAGAGATCCCTCTACTGGGCATAGGACCCAAACACCCACAAGTTGGAAAGAAGGGCCCCATATGCATCAATAACTTCATGGTAGGCTTATCCCTAGAAATAAATCCACTAATCTGGAACTAATTTGGAATGCTAAATGTCAAGAGGAAATTATTAATGCCATGGATTCTCCCAAGACAGAGAATTTGTAATAATAATGTAATGATAAAAAGGTGAATATTCCTTAATTGCATGTTTTTCATTTCTTTTGAGGGGATAGGCTGGATCTGTAATTTCATCAATAAATGGAATTCCTAGTAAGGAAGTTGTTCTACCAAAGCAGATTGAGATTTGCTTAGCAATTTCCAGTCTTAAAAAAATCAACGAGGACATTCAGAAGTTCAGTTACTTGATCAGGGTCACACAGACTGAGTGTATCAGAGCCAGAACTTTACTCAAACCCAGGTTTTCCTGATTCTCAGATTTTGGGGATGATGACTCCAAAGTTTACAGTCTATGAAATTGAAAGAATCAGGGCATCACTATCAGGAATGGAATAATTAGGAGAAAAAAATTCCTACTCCCTTGTGGCTAATATGTCTCTTCAGTTTACTTTTCGGCTTCCTGTTCATGTCTAGTTTCATAAGAACAAATCTGATCTTTTCACAGGTAGATACATAGTTGAAATAGTTGGAAAAAAGAAAAAAAATCATGTAAAATGTGCTAGAAAAAAATATCCATTGTCAAGCTATATTTGCTAATATTTAAAAATATTTGAGCTAATCTGATATTTAATTTGTAAGTGTTGATTATTTTCCCTTAGACTAAGAACTTATTTTAAAAAAATTTCACAGAAAAGATCTCTAATTCAAACAACACTTTAATTTCCTAATTTTTTGGAAAGAAAAAAAGGAAGTTGAAAAATAGAATCTGTAGGGTTTCAAGGACATGATAGACTTCATTAATTCCAGAAGGTGAAAAAATAGATGAGGAAGAATTTTTTTTTTGTAAATAACAACAAAAAAGGATATTTCAGAGGATGCCACAGAAATAGCCAGTCAAAGGATAGATAGGAAAGGATTTGGGAGGGGCAGGGCCAAGCTGGATAAGTATGAGAGTACAAGGGGAGTTAGTGGGTGAAAGGGTTTGTCATTAGGACAATAATTCTGAGTGTTGGGGATGAGGAGAACAAGAAACTGAAAGGTGAAAGCCACAGCAGGAAGGCACTTTTTTTTTCTCAATTGTTCCATTCTTGTGAGTGACACCACTACTTTCCTATTTCATAGACTAGAAACTTTGGAATCATCATTTCAAAAACATTTTTTGTATTCCCATTATTTATAGGAGAAATATAATTGGAATTTCTTAGCTTAGTAATTAATGCCTTCTGTGATCTGCTTACAACTTACTTCACTAGCATTCTTTTCTGATACACCCTTACTTAACTTCTCTACAGTAGACAAATTAGACCATATCAAGGCCCCTGATACATAAAAAGAACCACAGTAGGGCTTCTTGAGTATTGGATAGGCTCTCTAGGAGGGTTTATGGAAAGACATAGGCAAGAATTGAAAAGGAAGAGAAGATGGATAGTGGTTGTGATCTGCTCTGCAAACACTTCCACTCATGAGATCACCAATGTATCCCAATATCTAGAGAAGTTTTATGCAATTTCTTCAGCTATGTATGACCTCATAAGTGCTAATTCCCATTATGATTTGTCTCTGGACAATTAAGTGGTCAAAATCATCTGAACGTCTCTGCTCTATCTACAAAGGGGGATGAGTATATTATGCTGCAGTGGGTTTTATTAAGAATATAGAATGATCATGAAGCATACTTAGATTGGATGCTTAATGACAAAGAACTAATGCAAAGTTTCATGCATGCTGAAATTTCCACATGTATGTGTGTACCCTATTAACCTGGAATAGGATACTTTTAAGTATGGATTATGTCTATAATATGAGCTAGAGAAGTGGTGAGTTCAGGATGCAATATCTATATCTACATAGATGTTGAACAAAGCCAATGAAGGAACATTTTTTCTTAACTTGGTATTTTTTTTTTTTTTGCTTTCTTTTGGAAGGAGGAAGGCAGGGCATTTGGGGTAAGTGACTTGCCCAAGGTCACACACCTAGTAAGTGTTAATTTAGGCAGGATTTTAACTCACATCCTCCTGATTCCAGGGCCAGTGCTCTATTCACTGCACCACCTAGCTGCCCCTAAACTTGGCATATTTGTAACAGAAATTTGTTTATTTCTTTTTTTCCTCCCAATGGGATGAGAGGGAGAGAATGTAGATTTATTAATTAAAAATTAGTTTAATTTTTAAAAAGAAAGGAGAACATATTAAAAGCCATAAAGGATATGTATGCATACGTATGGATACATATATTTATATGTGTATGTATATATACTCACATGTAAATATATGGACATGTGTATACATAAACATACTAATTATAGGGCCCCTCATATGTCATCAAAGTGATGTATTTGGGAGGAAAGTCTAGATCAGAGGTGGCAAACACTTTACTCTGAATTTAAATCCTCCCTTAGACACTTGTTAGCTGTGTTGCTCTGGGAAAATCATTTAACCTCTCTAAGCCTCAGTTTCTTCATCTGGAATGGTGATAATAATAGTATCTACTTCACTAGGTTTTTATGAGGACCAAATGAAATAGCAGATGTAAAGTACTTTGCAAATCTTAAAACACTATACAGTGGCATACTGGAGCCAGCTCAAACCAGCCTGCCAGAGTTGAACCAATTGTTAAATTTTTACTGTGAACATTTACATATGGACTTGATTTGTTGTTTTTCTGATTATCTAGACTCAGTAAAGTGCGAATAATGAAATTTAACTTAAAAATAAGCCATGTATATATACACACATATATATTATACATGGAAGAGAGAGAGAGAGAGAGAGAGAGAGAGAGAGAGAGAGAGAAAGAGAGAGAGAGAGAGAAAGAGAAAGAGAGAGAGAGAAAGAGAGAGGGACGTTAAATATTTACCAGCACACCCTTGACTACATAAAATCCAAACCAAAATCACCTGCCTGGCTTTCTACTTACTATACCATGTTGCTTCTCACATACATGCATGAGCGTATGTATGCAAAAACCCCTAAAGCAATGGTTCTCAACCTTCCTAATGCTGCGACCCTTTAACACTCTATGCGGGCATATTTGCATGTGGGAGGACCCGCCTGGAGATGGATAGAGGACCGGTGTCTCGGTTCCTAAAACTATTGGAAATATGTGTTTTCTGATGGTCTTAGGCAACCCCTGTGACCCCTGTGAAAGGGTCGTTCAACCCCCAAAGGAGTTGCGATCCACAGGTTGAGAACTGCTGCCCTAAAGGGATATATATGTGTGTGTGTGTGTGTGTGTGTGTATGTGTGTGTGTGTGTGTGTATATGTATGCATTGACAGATATATGCATGTATACTCACATATATTTATGCATTTATTCTATATATTTATAGATATACATACAAGTATATAGATACATACATATAGACAGGTATCAATACATATATACATACAATTGTCAATTGACTGTCACTTGTCACCGCCAAAAAGATATTTAGTTGATGACTTGAAAAAAATGGAATCCAATATCCTGCTATCTACTATTAAAGTTTTGGCACTATACTGTGATTCATTAACCTTCTAGGTAGTGAACCCTCCTGGGGTCATTTTTTGGTTGTGTCTATTTTTAAAAATATATATAACTAATGCATATAGGGACCCTAGACACCTCGGATCTAAAATGCTGGAATGTGACATTTGGGAGTGATGCCAAGAAGGTGGGAGAATGAGAAGAGAAATTCCTTTATTAACAAGAAGAGATCTTATTAATCAGAGAACTGCCATGAAGCAGGAAGCCCAGGCAAGCTATAAGACAGTTTAATGGAAGTTGCTGAAATATGTACTGGCTTCCTTTCTGCAGGATCTCTTCAGGACAAGAAACATGGGGTATTCTACTGCCAAGGACGTTCCCATTAACCTAAGGTTATATTCCATATGTACTTGACCAGGGGCAGCCATGAAGATCTTTCTTCTCACATATTTTACCTTCATTTCCTCCTGTTTTAATCTCTTTGGCACATGAATACTCCTTCTATCTCCCTTTCCCAAGTTTAATGCCCAGCATGCAGAACTCAGTGCCTTCTCTAATAAAAACAGCATGTTATGAGCAGTATATAATTTGTGGTCATGTGCACAATCTCACAGGAATCAATGTGGCATTCAGCTCTGAAAAACTGAATACAAATCGAGGATAGATTACTGTTTTCCTTTCTTTTCTGCAGGGCATCCAGCTTGTTGAACAATAAGCATTCAAAGTTATCTGTACATTTGTGGAAATTAGCTACTCCCACAGCTAAGCATAAGAGCTCTCCAAATCCACAATTGACATGATGTAAGAATCATAGAATCTCAGAGTTGGAAGGGACCGTTAAAGACCATCTAGTTCAAATCTAGCTTCAGATAAAAGCTGTGTGACCCTGGCCAAATCACTTAACCTCTGTCTTCCTCAGTTTACTCAGTTGTAAAATGAGTATAATAATAGCAACGACTTCCAGGTTTATTGTAAGGACAAAATGAGATGATATTTGTAAAATACATTACAAGCCTTAAAGCACTGGATAAATGTTAGGTGTTATGATGATTACTACTGGATCAATGCTTAATACCTTTATATGTGTAAAGACAAAGAGACTGAACCTTGGCCTGCTTTATGTATTCAATACAAGAGGAATCTGTTTGCTTGTCTAAACTCCTTTGAGGTGTGGGCATATAAGGTAAGGTGGACAGCTACAACATTCCATCACCCCACTCAGCATGACTGGCTTATCTCCTTATTAATTCATTATCTCTCTGGATTCAAAAGCAGACGAGTGCTCTCAAATATCTTCAAAAAAATTGCCAAAATTGCAGGAACACTCTTTTGGCTCCCATCCCAGAGTCAACCATGAAAATCTCTTTTCCCATAGGTTAGCTTCACCTCTCTCCACCTCAAACTCTGAATTTATAGATTTAAGCAAAATTCACTCTAAATGACTATGCACTGTATTAGCATTATCGAATAATGTAGAGACACAGACACATACTTAAATGAGATTTAGAAGGCTGACGTGGTGTAGGGAGGTGGCTATTAAAAAGACCACCTCTAATATGGGAGAGATAGGAAATGCTGATTCATATCCCTCTCACCAATTGCCTCAAATACCACAACTGCTGGCAATTGCTCTTGGTCTCAGCTTCAGACAACTCCCATCATGCACTTGTCTTCTTTCCTTTCATTATCTGATCCAGGAACTCTTTTTTCTGGTGTCTTGCTTTCACTTCTCTGCCTTTCCTGTCATTTACCCTAAGACTTGGCTGAAAGTCTTTGGGTTCAAGACTACTCTCAGACAGTTACTAGCTGTTGACCCTTGTCAAGTCACTTAATCTTTGTTTGCCTCAATTTCCTCATCTGTAAAAAGGGGATAATAATAGCAGCACATATCTCCCATACTGCTTTAAATGTGTAGGATTTAAGGTTTGCAAAGCAACTTCCATGCATCATCTCTTTAGACTCTTAATACAACTAAGCGAGGTAGGTGCTAGATGCTAGTCAAGTCTCAGAGAGATTAAGCAAATTTCTCAGGGACATACAGCTGGTAAGTATTTGAGGCAGGATTTCACCCCAACTACAGAGCTCTGATCCAGAGTTCTAGCCACTCTCCCTGGTGGATATAACTTTCATGCATTAGTCAGCAATGCATTAGTATTGCATCAACAATGGTTGGTACCTAGGGACCTGGAAGGAATATGATGGATAAAAGCACTTAAAAAATATCCAGATTGATAAGTCTGTTCTTTTTCAGTAATCATAATGTTGTTTGCCTTTAGGCAATTTCCAGAATCTTCTTCTTGATGTAAGCACTGCAGCCAAATGATGAGAGAAAGGCAGATGAAAGACTTGTAAATTGGAAGTTATACTTGAGAGTCACACAAAAAGCCCTTGATGTGTGTTTTGCAAATTAACTTGGTTTTTTTATTTCCCCAAAGCTCAGATTTGCTAACTAGCAGTCAGCAGGAGAGAATATTTCTCTGAGTCTCTTTCCCCTCTGGCCCCTTTGTCCCCATGTGTCTTCATAATAATCCATTCATCTATCATCATCCTTCCTTCCTCCCTTTCTTTTCTTTCTTCCTTCCTCCCTTGCTTTTCTTTCCTCCTTTCTTTCTTTCTTTCTTTCTTTCTTTCTTTCTTTCTTTCTTTCTTTTCTTCCTTCCTTCCTTCCTTCCTTCCTTCACACAGACACAGACACAGACACATGTGCATATGAGTGCACACATGTGAAAACCAAATTCATTCAGTTCCATAAAGCATGTCTGTTAGGAACTTCACCAGTTTGGGATATATAAATCCTAGAGACCAAAAGTCACTCTTAAGAAATCCAGTGGTTTGAATATATTGCAATGAAAAATCCCAATGAGGAGGACTGCTACTATACATAACTGCCAAGGTCATAATAATAGCTAGAACTTACATAGTGTTTTACATGTTATCTCAGTTGATCTTTACAACAACCCTAGGAGGTATGTGCTATTATTATCTCCATTTTTCAGATAAGGAAACTGAGGCAAAGAGAGAATAAGTAACTTGCCCAAGGTCACACAAACTAGTAAGTGTCTAAGGCAGTATTTGACCCTGGTCTTCCTGAGTCCAAATCTAATACCATGTTCATTGCATTGCTTATCCGCCTCACACATATCATCAGGTTGTATCCCTGTTTTTGTTTTTGTTTTCCAAGCACTAAAGGGATTTACATGAAAGGCAATATGCTATTGTGGAGTCAGTAGAATGAAATCTGACCTCTGATGATGTTTAGAGCATGCCATTTATCCTCTCTCTGCCCCATCATTTTCCCTATCTGCAAAATGGGTACACCAGGTTTATTGTAATGAGAACACTTGGTAGATCTCTAAAGTACTACATAAATATGTGTTATTTTTATTTTATGAGGCATGGCAACATAGTAGTTTGAGAAACAGCTTCAGAGCCAGGATGATTACAGTTCAAGTCATGTCTTTGACACACATGGACTGTGTAAACCTGGGCAAATCACTTACTTTCTTGGCAACACTAAGATTTAATTTGCAGAGAACAGGCAAACTTGCATTCACAGAAAGTCATCCACGAAGATCATTCTATCAATGATCTAGTTCCTATCTTATCCTGTTATAATTTTAGAAACTTCCTGAAAGAAGACAAGTCTTATATGCCAGAAAGAGTCCCATTTTCTTAAAAACAAGTTTTTTCTCTTTTTAGAAATCAAGGGCATTTCTTGTAAAAATTTTTAAAAAAGAAAAAAAAGCCGCAAGTTATTAAGAAGTTGCGGAGAAGATGGCAGATATAAAGGAATATTGATGAGCTGAGATATTCTTAAAACTCTCCTTTTTTTTGCTTTTTGGAGGGGGGAAGGGCAGGGCGATTGCGGTTAAGTGACTTTGCCCAAGGTCACACAGCTAATACATTTTAAGTGTCTGAGGCCAAATTTAAACTCAGATCTTCCTGACTCCAGGGCTGGCGCTCTATTCACTATACCACCTAGCAACCCCAAAACTCTTTTTTCTTCCTCTTATGACAGAGGTGATGTAAAGAGGGTTTCCACAGGGGGTTATGTAATCCATCTCAGGAAGCCTTTTGAAAAATAGGCTAGATGAAGTCTGGGATGAATCAATCAATCAATCAACAGACATTTATCAAATGCCAATTATGTCAGTTACCGTGTTAAGATCTGGAAAGACAAAAAAGGCAAAAGACAGTCCTCGCCCTCCAGAAGTTTGCGATCTGATCTAAAGCACGTAAAGTAGTCTTACGGAATATTAAGTCTAGGTGACCTGGCTCCTAACCATTACCTGGTTATGCGACAACTACAACAATAGCAACAACACCAGCAGCGGCAGCAACATTTATGTCGGCCTTAAAGGTTTGCAAAACCGTTTACATGCGTTATCTCATTGGGTGTTCATAGCAGCCTTGGGAGGTTGGTGCTGTCATTATTCTCACTCTGAGGATGAGGAACAGGAGGCCAAGAGAGATGTAGGCGACTCGCTCAAGAAGATACCGCTGGATGGGGCGGCCAGGTGGTGCAGTGAATAGAGCACCGGCCCTGGAGTCAGGAGGACCTGAGTTCAAATGTGGCCTCCGACACTTAACACTTACTAGCCTTGTGACCTTGGACAAGTCACTTAACCCCAATTGCCCTCCAAAAAGAAAAAAAGAAAAGAAAAAGAAAGGATACCACTGGGTATGTGACTGAACAAGTCACTTCTCCCCCCTCCCCCTCCCCCAGGGCCTAAATTTTCTCTCCTGTAAAATCAGGAGTTCTTTTAGGTGATGTCTAGAATCTCTTTCCTTTCTACAGATAGCGAACATTTTACAAAGGACTGTATGGTTTTCGAAGAGTTTTAATATTTTTTTAAAATTTGATCCTCATTAAAGCCCCTTATCTACTGTATCTCCAAAGAACCAATGCTCCTGGGACTAGAGACACTGGTCAGGTTTTTTTTGGGGGGAGGAGGGGAGTTGAGCCTGGTTCCTTATCAAAGGGAAATCAGAAGGCAAGACGGCGAATGTAACCCACATGGACAAAGGGAAGTATAAATATTATCATACTTGTTTTAAAGCACAATCGATCAGCGTGCATTTATTTAGTGCCTGCTGTGTGTCAGACAGTGGACTACATGCGGGGAAAAAAGTGCATCAGTCCCTGCTCTTAAGGACTTCACAATTTATGAGGGGAACAATATGTAGATATATAGATACATGGAAAATCAATCTATAAGCATACACAAAATAAATATAAGCTGATGAGAGGAGCAGGACAGTATGCCCTTGGAGAATTAGGAATGGTTTCTTGTAGAAGTTGGTGCATTCTCTGAGCCTTAAAGGACAATAAGGATTCTGGAGAGAGTTTATATAAATTGTGAAACGTCACACTGCTCATATGAGAAGAGTCATAACTCAAGCCCAGTCCTTCTGACATTAATTCCAGTGCTCTTTTCGCTATGCCAGACTGGCCCTCATAGAGAAGGAATTATACACCTACAGCAAGAAGGGTCCTGAAGGCCCATTTAGTCCAACTGCCTCATTTTTATAGATGAGGAAACTGAGGTCCAGGGAGGCTAAGTGACTGGGTAATCATTATATGAGGCAGAATTTGAACCCAGGTCCCCCATCTCTAATTCTGGAATCAATTCCCTTTCCACTGTAGGGGCCATCTCCAATCATCCTGATCTATATCTTGCCACTGGACCAAAATGACTCTGGAGGAGAAAGTGAGGCTGGTAACCTTGCATAGCCCTCCCTCACTTAAATCCAATTCACTTTCAAGTCATGACCTCACTTTCTTGATGTCAAAGTCCTTTTTGAAAATGAAGGACAAACAACAATAATCTTTCTACAATTTTTGCTGGGGAAACTAGATGGTCATTCCACATTTTCTTTAGCCCTAGAACCATGGTTTTCAACCTTCCTAATGCTGTGACCCTTTAATACAGTTCCTTATGTTGTGGTGACTCCCAACCATAAAATTATTTTCTTTGCTACTTCATAACTGTAATTTTGCTATGGTTATGAATTGTAATGTAAATATCTGATATGCTGGATGTATTTTCATTGTTACAAATTGAACATAACCCACAGGTTGAGAACCACTGTCCTAGAATGTCCAGTATAAGGGCCAGCTAAACTAGACTTGTCCCAGTGTGTTCTATAATATCTGGTTTGTATAACAGTTTGGCCCTTTTCTCGGTGTATATAAGGAGGTTGACCGTTTGGAAACTTCAAGTGCCATCCTTCCTTTGTAATTAGGTAACCAATACCTAATATTGGTTGCTAGAGAATGTATGCAGGCACATCCATGTTATTTATAGCTATGTTGATTAGCTGAGGCCCCATTCTCCCTAAAGTATGATCCTCCAGGAAGTTTTTCTCTCCTTGAACCTAGGCTAGTGTTCATCCTTTGAATCTCTAGAGAAAGTTGTAATGCCTTAATCTAGTGTCTTTTCAAAGAACCTGCCTAGGGGTCCTTTCCGTCATCTGTAGTCAAAGTCATTTAGAGATAAGGAAGACTCTAGGATATTCTTATTCCTAAGGACAGTTGGTCTCCTGCTTACTTATTCAATTTATTGCCTATTTATCTCTACTTTGCTTACTCATCCAAACTTCTGAAAACTATCTTGATTCCCAGAGTAATAGAGGTCTGGTGCATGTGCAGAGTCCTTCTGATGGCAGCTCCCCTGAGTAGAGGATTTTAGGGAGCTGCTTCTGGGAGAATCATGATGAAATTATAAGGAAAGTACCCTGGGGAGATGAGTATGTGTGAATATTCTGCAACTGGTTCTTGTTGGTTAACCATGTGGCTGGGAGTAGCCATTTTCTGTTGGTTGCATAGCCAGAATTGTCAACATATTAAAAAGCAGAAGTAAGTCAGCTTTGGCTGCCTGTGGACTGAATTTGGTTAAGTGAGGTGATTCCTTCACTCATGATACTCAACAAGAGACTAAGGTGCTACCAAAAAAATCCCAAGTCTACTACTGTTATGAAGCCATATGGCCCCAAGATATATATGTTTGGGTCCTTGACCTTTCATTCTCCTCCCCTTCCCTCTCCTTTTCTCTCTTCTCATCCCATCTTCTTTCTTCCCCTCTCCTCCCCTCCCCTTCCTTAATTTTTCCTCCCCTTTGCTTCCCTCCTGCTTCCTCCCCTCTTCTCTTCTTTCTCCAGCGAGTGGGATTTAAGTGAGGCAGAGTTGCACAAAGTCTTCAGCCTCACTCTTTCTTCTTGAGTCATTGAAGTTCAGTGGCAGGAGAAGTCAAGATGACTAGTGATGGCTCAGGGTGCAATGGATGACCTTGGCTCTTCCAAGGGAGAGCTAGCCATAAGAATCTAGGACTCAGAATCCAGATCATATTTTGTAACCAATATCAGTGGACTGAGGATCTAGGAAGATCTTTGGGAAGATCTTCAGGACTCTAGTTGAGAAGAAGGATTCATCTAGACTTGATGTGATCAATGCTATTTAAGAACTAACCTGTGTTTTGATTCTACTATTCCAGAAATCAAAATGATAAAGAGAAGAGTGTGACCCGAAGGTAGTGGGGAAAATGTTTATACTTTGCCCTTTCTCTATCTGCAAAGTAAATAACCCTCTGTAAAAGCTCCTCAATGTTAAGTGGTTAAATATGATGGGGTGCTAGTCACTGGCCTGCTAACAAATGGGGGGAACACAGATCATGGTCCTGAAGTCACTGGTCACACAGGAGAGATAGCTACAAAACCCCTCAGGATCCCCTAATACCTTGAGAAGGAGATATAATCTACCTGACTCTAGAATCTACATGTGAGACCAAAAATCATGGTAATTAATTTTAGCCCAGATGAAGTAGGTTTTATTTTTTTTCCCCTTAATTCCCTGTTTCATAAAAGTAATAGTTTTCACATCCTGAGCAGAAATAAGAAAAATGAATATTTTGGTTTTATACCTGCCATTTCATTTAGTCACTTCTGCCCTAGAGTCCTTGAGAGCTGAACAAACCCTGATTTGAATAACAGCCAAGAATTTTTCTAGAGGCTCATCTGGGGTAATGCTACCCAGTTCAGTGCTACCACCCCATCTGGTGTTGCTTCAGCTATCAGGAGGCACGTGGAATATTCTACCCTCACTCATCAATTCGAAACTTCAGAGAGCTAGAAGAGATACAGCTTGAGACTAAAAGGAAACATGGTAGTCTTATACAATCACTAAGACCTTTTCTAGCTACAAAAATATACTTCAATAAACTTGATTAGTATATCTAAGTTCTGGGATAGGCCTAGTTTTATTCTCCTTGGGTTTGACAATACATTTGTCACAAAATCACTCATTTAGAGGGCAAATGTTGTCACATGAAGGAAGATTGTATGAAGAGGAAAATCTGAGCAGGGTGTCCTCAGTTATGCCTATGTACCCTTCTCCAAAAGACCTTGGATTAAAATATGCACAGAAAACTCCCAAAGTTGACAGCAACAGAGAAAATAGGGGCAATGCTTCCTCCTTGGAAATAATATATTTTGGGGTGATACACTCTCTGTATGTTTACTCTGTGGCTCATGATAAGTCAGAATGTAAGCTCACGGAAGTCAAGGACTTCCTATACAAGATCTAGAATATTGTGATACTCAACAGATATTAAACAACCATGTTAAGGGGTTCTATTTTAATTATAAATCTGGAGAGATACTTATTTTAAATCCTCAACACATCTCAAAAATTACATAAAGGAAAACTATATATGGCTTGGGGATATAGGGTGAGACAGTGGTTCTATCTGAACCTGAATTTTTTTCCCCTCTTGTTCTCTTATTATGGAGAGGCAAGATTTTACTTAACCCCACATTAGATCCTCAGTTTCCTCATTTATAAAATGAGGTGATTGTACTAGATGACCTCTAAGGTGCCTTATAACTCTCAGTCTATGATTCTGTCATCTCAGACTTTCTATTTCAGGGCCCAGATGAACAAGTGACAATTAAAATATTGCTGTCACTTAGAGGCAGAGATATAATGTGTGTTTTTGCATGTCTGAAGAAAATAACATGAGATATACCTTGAAGACTCAGGGACCAAAGGCGCTGTTGCAACCGAGACTCTAGAGAACCAATCTATACTTGTGGATAAAGTAGGATAAGATTCTGGGGGCACTCTGCCTGCAGTTCTAGGCATTATGGATTTCCTGTCTCTGTGACAAAGATCTTTGCTCTTTCCTTGACCAACAATTAGTAGTGGTGGAAAAAATGATGGGCCTCTTCATCATAGAGTTTTTTCCCTTGGATGATAGCTACAGGTCTAGAAATGGGGATTATGGTCTAGGAGGCACTTCTATTCTCTGGGATCCTGGGCTTGCTTGCCCAGTGACGGCAACTGGCCCACAGTTCACATTGGTGGTAGCAGAGATGGTGCACTCCCTTTTAAAAAGGGTTGTTTTTGATGAGGGCTGTGGGGACCAAGCTGGAAACATGGAGGATGGTTTGGGAAGCACTATTATGTCTTGGGATCTTGGGTTCAGGGTTTTAGTCTGTCTTTACTGGGGAACTAGGGATTGTCAAAGTCACAATGGGACTTTGGTTTTCTTGACACATGTGGGCTCCTGTTTCTCAGGAGATAATTATTTATTATTATTATTATTATTGTTAACAATGATATATCATTAACTATAATAATAGCTAATGTGAATGTGGCACTTTCAGGGCATAAAATATTATGTAAAATCATCTATTTCTTTAAAGAAGAATTTTTCATCCCCAGCATGTTATAGTGACTACAGCAGCCCTCAGAGACAAGAAGGCATGAGCTCTAGTCCCATCTCAGTTACATATTGGCTTTGTGGTCCTGGAAAAGTCACTTAAGTCAGTTATCTAGGTAACTCTAAATTTTGTACTTCCCCTAACACCTACCACAGGGCTCTGCCAATAGTTGGTTCATAATAATTTGTTGAATAAACCTTCTGAGGCAGGTAATATATTTATTGGGTGAGCTGGGTGGCATTTGGGTAGAGCACCAGGTCTGGAGTCAAGAAGACTCATTTGCTTGAGTTCAAATCTGGCCTCAGACACTTACTAGCTGTGTGACTCTGGGCAAGTCACTTAACCCTTTTTGCCTCAGTTTCCTCATCTGTAAAATGAGCTGGAGAAGGAAGTGACAAACCATTCCAGTATCTTTGCCAAAAAAACCCCAAAAGTAGTCGCAAAGAGTCAATTATGACTAAAACACTTGAACAACAAAAATATAATTCTTATTCCTTTCTTACTGATAAGGAAACTGAGGATCCAAGAAGTTAAGTGACTTGACCAAGGTCATACAGCTAGTGTCTTTGCTAAGAAAACCCCAAAAGGAGTCACAAAGAATCAGTCATGACTAAAACAATTGAACAACAAAAACACGATTCTTATTCTTTTTTTCTTTTTTTTACTGATGGGGAAACAGTATCCAAGGAGCTAAATATCTTGTCCAAGGTCATACAGTTAGGAAGTGGCATTGCAAGCTACTATGAAGGATGAGAGAAACATGATAGGGTTGGCGAGGAAGGAGACTGGAATAGAGTCTAGGGAGAAAATGATATAGGGACAGTAAGTCTTTTGGAAGCATTCTTCTTGAACTAACTATTCTTGCCCACTAGGTGCTAGCTTAGTTATTTCTATGCTCCTGAAGGCGTCCTAATGTTGTCAGCATGCTCTAAATTTTGGCAATGTGGAGTGTAATGTAACCTTTGTTGTCTTTCCTTAATAATGGATCTGCCTATAGGAAAGGGCATCAGCAGAAATCCCCCAGAACCTTCACTTCTTCAATCCATCTTCACAAACCTTTATTTAAATACCCACTAAGTTCAAAGGCATGCCAATAAAGGCAAAAACAAAAGCATTCCTGCCTTCAAAAAGCTTATATTCTTACTTCCTTTTTAAAGTCTGTCCACAATGTAAAGCAATGCCTCCTGGATATAAGTATTGTGTTGTAACTTTGTCAACCTCAGAATCCCTCAAAACCCTGGTGTTCAGAAGCTTCTAGTCCATTGAATTTAACTTCTGCTGCCTTTGCTTTTTTGACACCAGGGAGAAGTCAATGGTTTGGTCCAGATGGTGTCAATTTAATTATTGGCACTTAATGTACCATGATACACTAGTCTTGACCTAGTGCATAATATGGCCAATTTTCTGGGATTTAGCTTTGGATAGGAGACTAGGGAAGTGCCTAGAGAGGGGATAGGAAGGGAATCATCTTCAACAGGGAGGAAATCTAAGCTAAGGCTTATTTTTCCCCAAAGTACTTGGGGTGATATTTTCATTCTGGAGGAATATAGTATATTCCCCTCTGTCAAGAGTCACTTAAACATTAGAATGCTTCAGAAGCAATCATGAGATGAGGGCATAATTTCAGGGAATAGAGTTTACCCTTTGGGCCTCACTAATTGACTTGTTTGTCTCTTTCTCAATGGCTGAGGGTTATTGACATGACCACTCCTCTAGAAATCCCATCTTTTTAGTCAGGTCTCCCTGGGAGGCCGGAATCCAGAGCCTGTGAGAGTTGCCTATCAATAATGGGAAATTAACTTCATTATGTGGACCAAAAAGTGAGCTAGGCAATTCCTTAACATATTCACTAATGAATCTTTCTCAGCCCCTCTTAAGACCACAGAGATAAGCAAACAACTCTCCTAAAGTGCGTAGACCCAGGTTAATTATTCTCTTGCCTTATTTCTAAGTTGTAATGGAAGCCTGGTTGGTTCATAAATTTGTCCTAGCTAGAACCTTTCCTTATGTATCTCAACAAAATCATAAACAAGGGGATTCTGAGGCTTACAAAAATCTTCAATAGTTGGAAATGGATAAGATCTAACAAGGCTGCTTGGAATTAGTGACTTTAAATGCCTCTCTCCTTCACTCTCCCTGGTTTGAACCAATCTCATTTTACATATTCCAAAATATTGTTCCTTTCCTTTTCTCCTGATACTTTATGAGGCACTCCGAAAATTCTCTCCAATAGTCAGTCTTCTTTGTCTAAGTTAACTTTGTGGTTCTAGGCATTGTGGATTTCCTGTCTCTGTGATGAACACCTTTGCTCTTTCCGTGATGTTTATGGCTCCTTATAGAGACTACTGCACCGAGGATGGCCCCAATAAATACGGAAAATGATGATGGTAAAACCACTTTTTCAGATTTGTTGGCCATGTGTTCTCTCTCACAAATGGATTCTGCTCTTCTCTGTTATCCGTGTGCTACTGTTCCCCATATTCTCAGGATTTTGTTTGTGGTCTCTTAATTCAACAAGTGCTTTTAAATATCTAGCATGTGCAAGGCACTGAGCTGGTTGTTGGGAGGTGGAGACAGATACAAAACCAAATCAATTCCTGTCATCGAGGAACTTCTATTGTATGGCAGAGAGAGAGGGAATAGTAGAACATGTTAACAGATACATAAATACAAAGCACGTACAGAGCAATTTGGAAAAGTGTATGTTTGGGGCAGGATGGGGAGGATCACCAACACCTGGGCATACAAGAAAAGGTTTTTATGTAGGAGGTGGAACCTGGGATGAGTCTCGAAGGTTGCTAGGGATTCTGAGACGTGAAATTGAGGAGAGAGAGCATTCTAGCCATGGGAGTTAGCTTAAGCAAAGGCATGGAGACTGGAAATGGAATGTGGTGTACAAAAAATAGCAAGTGGGACAATAAAGGTTGAAAAATAGAGTATATGAAGAGGAGTAATGTGAAAAAAATATATAGGTTCGACCCAATTATACAAGATTTAAAAGGCCAAATAGAAGGATTTTAATTTTGTCCTAGTGTCAATAGTGAAGCTTTTTCAGCAAGGAAGTCACAGGGTCAGACTTTTAGGAATGTCAAGTTGATAACTGTTTGTATATCTGATTAGAGAGAAGACATTCTAGAATTATGAAAGCCAATTAGGGAACCAGAGCATACATGTGAACAGCAAACATTTAGGAAAAAATGTGTAACCATGGTGTACATATGCCTAACACAAGTCATACTTCTGATGCTACAATCTACTTATAACTTTTTCTTATACTATCACACCACCAGCTCTCCTGTTCTTAGCTGTGTATCACCTCTCCATTCTGTTGCATTGTCTCTACAGATATCCCTGCTGGTCTCATGGCCACTGTCCTGCTCTGATACCATTCATTGCAGTGAGAGGACTTGAATGAAAATGTCCAGTCTGCAATCTATTTTTGTGACCTCATGACCTTCTGCTCCTTGTGTCTCAGTCTCTTCATCTGTAAAATAAGGGGATTGGATACATGACTTCCAAGGTCCCTTTCAGCTCTGAGTCTGTGGTTGCAGGACTTTGTCAGGAGCACCTGCTGGGCTCTCCACTGCCATTTCTTGAGGAATAGCCACTAAATAGCCTCTTCCTGACTAGGGTAGTCTTATGACCTCTTGGTACACGGCCAAGGCAATGACGTAACACTTAGGTGAGGCAGACCTAATAAATGCTTGCAAAAAGCTCCCAAGCTAAGATTAAATCTGTTTTGTTTTGTTTTTCTTTCTACCTTTATCTGGTAGAAGATTCAAGGTCCATGGTAACAAATAACTATCTATTTAGAATTAAGGAATTCAGTGTGATCCCTTCTCTCCTTTATTATGATCTTTCTCTCTCAAACTTATTTTAGGAACACTGCCCTCTCCCTCCCAAATCACAGGAACTATATAGATATGGTGACTCCATCTCCTAAGAACCTTTTCACCCAAAGGAAGTTAAGGAAAGAAGACAAATCAAGGTGAAGGGCCTGGCCACATTCCTTCCTTTATTAGCTGTAGCTACCATCGAGTAATAGTACCTACCTTTTATTTTATATTTTTGAAAATGCCAAACTTGATGGCTCCTTACAAGTGTAAACAAATTTTGAAATGTATTAATTATTCTTTAAATATGATACCTCAGAATAAATGGTTTTCCCAGATTCCTCAGAAGTAGAGAAGAAGACAGATATATTGAAATCTTTTCCCCATCTACTTCTCTTGACACTATCAGGTTGCTGATACATGTGAATATTCTGATACTCTGGAGATGAAGCTGGTAGGCTAGATCAGGTCCGAATGAATCTTGACTTAATAATGTCCTGAGTTGAAAAATTATTCAGTTCACTGCAAGTCAACTCACTACATTGTGTTTTTATCTCCATGGAAGTAACCAAAAACTATGGATGAAATTTAATGGAAAATCAATCTGTCAAAAAAAGTACTTATTAAGCACAAATTACATTCTAAGTGTTGTGATATGCATGGAAATACAAGAGTGAAACAATTCCTGATCTCAGGGAGCTTACATTTTTTAGCAGATGCAAAGTACTCACGGATTAATTAGCCAGATATATATGTAGTAAGGTTTTGGTGTTGACCACCCTATATGTAACCTATATGGAGTGATCAATCTTCTCTACATGCTACTGGCCCATTTTTCTTATTAATTTTCATCTCAGGTTCTAAAGCAATCAAAGAGCATGCTTTTATATTATTAATTACTAAAATTCTAACATCTCTCTCATTAATCAACTAACTTCGAGCCCTCACTCCTGCTTATTAAATATTTTTAATAAAGTAGAGAAACCTCTTTTCTCATAAACTTTTGCTCATTTTTCTTTATTTCTCTCTTTATATATAATACCTAGTTTTATATGTATATCTATATTTGTAAACCTCAAACCCCTTAATCATCTGGACTTGAATAAAAATACAGGTAATAGATGCAGTATTAATAATATAATCAACAATAAGTCAAAGATGTAAATAAATAATTGTTTATAATATATCTCCTGTGAGAGGCATCAGAGCCAAAGTTACCCTGAACTGTTACTTACCATAACTGCTCATTTCTCCTCAATTCGGGAAACACAGCCCAATCATTCAGTTCTCTCAGGATACAAGCTAAAGTCTTTTCTTAAGAACTCTCTTCATAAGATAGAAATTAATCTGGGTTCACTTAGGAAATACATTGTCTTAATCTTTTCTATTGTCCTGCAGCTTTCTTCAGTCACAATAGCTGGCAGTCTCTCCAGTATGAAATTTAGCTCTTAGTTTCCTTTATAGGCTCTAAGATCTCATTGCCTACAAATAATACAATCAGAGTATCTTCAGTCTCTGTGGGAGAGACTTACATTATAAAGTAATTATGATCATATTATAGCCTACCTAATTGTAACATATCAATCATATTATAATATATGTGAGATAAATATATAATAATTTGAGGGAAGAACTGAAGAGGATATCCATCCACAAAGAGGGTTGGGGTGCCTGAGACCCCAAAATACCAACATGCCGGGTCCTGCAGAAAGAATTCCACTCAAGTCTTCTCAGCCAAAGGAAAAGCAAAGCTTATTGAAAGTTCACCATATGGGGTAAACTCTTAAGGAGCCTAGGTATCTGTAAGGCTTGCATTGGGAAAGCAGGACAGAATAAGTGTGTGCTAGGTCATTCTATGGCACTCTCACACCACATGAAGGGAAGATGGGATCCTATATACAGAAAGGTTGTGGGAGGAATCTAGAGGTGGTCTAGAGGAGGAGTTTGGGGAGGGTCTTCAGGAGTCAGATGAGGTGAGACTCCAGTAATGACTGATTAAGGGTGGGAAGTTGCTGAAGGCTACCTTGAGACCACAGACAATGGTGGGCTAGGCGGTTCAAGGGTGGGAAAGGAGGATCAAGTGTGGAAAATTGCTGGACAAGAGGGCTAGCTAAAGACTTAGGCAGAGCCACAATGAAAGGCCTATGGCCTCAGGCAAATGCCTTCCCTGGGAAGATTCAAGGAGAGCACTAGAAGCTCCCAGAACCTGAACCTCATCAGAACTAATGAAGAAAAGCTTTTTGAAGGAGATGGAACTTGAGATGAGCCTTAAAGTGAGCCAAGAGGTCCAAGAGACATAGGTGAGGAGAAAGAATTCTTGGTGTGGAACATATTTTAAAAAAAACATAGAAGTAGAAGGTATGGGGTATAGCCAAGTAGAGTAGTTCAACTGGAATACATAGTGTGTGAAAGAGAATATTGTGCAATCAGCCTAGAAAAATGTTCTGCAACCAGATTATGAAGAGCTCTAAATGCCAAAGAGAGGAAGGCAGATTGTGAGGGATAATTTATAGTGAAGTTTCCCCATTCTGAAAAATCAAATCTAGAATGGCTTCAGTATTCACTAGGCCTAGGGTTAGGTCACCTGACCTTCAAGCAATCTGGGGCTTAGAGCAATGGAAACCCTCCCCCAGAGCGAACTCAGCAGAATATATGCCAAATAAGGTTAAGACTGCTTTCATTGGACACCCACATGTTTCTGGATCCTTTGTCTGAGAGAGATTCCTGTGCTTAGGTTGTGGGTCAGCCCCCCTACCAATAAGAGTGAAGGCCAGTTGGGGGGATTGGGTTTCTGCATTGGAAGATTATATAACCATGGACTGTCTTCT